>OX392510.1:10844169-12071779 GCA_947623375.1 Apotomis capreana | reverse complement strand
TTATTCTATTGTACCTATTCCAGGTAGGTACAATAGAATTGTAATAAACTAGTGGCTCTGAGAGCTGTAGACCTCGTGAGTTCTTTTTGAAATTACCGAAATTAAATTTGTGTTTTTTAACAGCTCCGACTCCCATAACTCAGCCATATTGAAAAAAATTGGAAAACTGATCGATCGAACAGCCGGAAACCTGAACATCCGGACAGACGATTCGCTCGCTCGGTCACTAAGTAGTCGCAGAGTCAATCAAATACTTTGACACATCTAGAAAATTTAATGGTCATTATAAAATTATCCGAAATTGATTCATATTTTTAAGAATAGTTTCACTAAAACCAATGATTGATGAGATCCTTTTTTATTCTGCGAAGAATGAAATAAGAGTTGTTCTCGCGTGCGTACATAATTATCTTGAACTTGATACAGCAAGCCCGTACACATAGACACATATTTAAGTCTAACACACCATCACCAATCAGTACAGGCCCTTGTTATTTAGGTATCCTATGTTATAATTCATGCATATTTGTGTGTCAAGTTTTACTTTCTCTTTTCGGTGCAGTACGCCTAGCATAACTGTGAAACGCGACTATTGGACTATACCCCCTTTCACTTTCCTTTCAATACCATATACGAGCAAGACCGATGATGCCGAGTCGCACGACAAGCGAAGTCGCGGCAAGATATGCTAGCCTTGCAGGCGTCACGCAAAATGTTCACAAGCTTTTAAATTTATAATATTATTTGCAAGAAGTCTTTAGTAAACAAATATGACGCCAATGGACTCCTGCTTTAAATTCCGTACACTGTATGTGGGACAACCATTAAAATAGCTCATTGGCTAACCCCGCATCTCAGTTCGCGAGTGCTAAAAGCGTGAAAACCGCATTCGGAGTTCAAGCCCTCGGCGGGAGGGCTACGAACTTGGTAACATCGATGCGCGCCTACGCGAGTGCTACGCCGTAGAGCTTCTACGAGAAATGCGCTTTCTGTTTTCGGTTTTATGTATTGTTCTGTATTGAAGAATATGTTGAAGCTATCTATGTTGCTTGATATTTCATAATATTTAATACAAGGGATACAAACTGGCGAGAGATTGCGCAGGATCGGGTAAAGTGGCGAGCTCTTGTGTCGGAGGCCAAGACTAATTTTGGTTCGCTGAGCCAGCGCAGTTAGTTAGTTAGTTAGTTACATGGTTATGGTATCTTTTTAAGATACAAATTTTGCTATTATTGGGAAATATGTTTTAATAGTATCTAATTATGTACATTGAAGGGTTCAAGGGGGCCTTTAGGGAACTGCAGCGCGATATTAATAAATTCCTTTTAATTTTAAGTGTCCCAGTCCTGGGCAAACATCTTCCCTAATGTTTTCCAAGCCCATTTAATAAATAAACTATAAGTACTTTTGACACGCTACAATTTTAAATGATTAATTATTTACAAATAAATTATAACCTTTGACTTCTTCTATGAGACCTATGCGAAATTAAGGCTTAAATTTATTCCTAGTAAAAAGATTACAGTTGATTCGTATCCTCTGTGGTACTCGCGCCCATTGAAATGCGCTATTAAAGAAAAATTTAAATACTTAAATAAATATAATAAATATAGGAATAAATCTGATTTTCTTTCTTTTACGGTATTACGTGACAGAGTCCGAAGGCTGGAGCAACAATGTTTTGACTCATATATTAGTAGTGTTGAGAGCAATTTGTGTAAAAATCCCAAGCAATTTTGGTCATTCATAAAGTCGCGGTCTGGCTCCCACGGCATTCCTAGCAGTTTAAATTATGATGGTAAGTTGGTCAACACTGGGACGGACATCTGCAAGGCTTTTTCGGAATATTTTTTATCATCCTTTTCAGTGTCAAGCAGTAATAACGTGGATCCTAGTACTAGTAACGCCGTTAACTCTAC
Source organism: Apotomis capreana (assembly GCA_947623375.1). NCBI lineage: Eukaryota > Metazoa > Arthropoda > Insecta > Lepidoptera > Tortricidae > Apotomis > Apotomis capreana. The sequence continues at coordinate 12,069,860 of OX392510.1, read as the reverse complement.
AGCCTTCTTGGCAAACGTCGAAGTAAGCCCTGTTACAGTTAAAAGTCTTCTACTTAAACTTGACCCATCTAAGTCGGCTGGCCCGGATGACCTGCCTGCTCCTTTTATTATAAACTGTGCTGAAAGCTTGGCGATTCCCATATCGTTATTACTTAAAAGGTCATTCTCTGAGTGTTTTGTCCCGCCTTTATGGAAATCCGCCTTTATCACACCAGTCCATAAAAAAGGCCCAAAAACGGACATAAAAAACTATAGACCAATTTCTAAATTATGTATATTGTCGAAAGTTATGGAAAAAATAGTGTATAACCAAGTTTCCTGCGCTCTAAAGAATTCGATTAGCTCAAACCAACATGGTTTTTTGAAGGACCGTTCCACTGTATCTAATCTCGTTCTCCTCAATGAGTATGTCACTGATGCTATGGACAATGACACTCAGGTTGATGTAATCTACACTGATTATAGTAAGGCATTTGACCGAATTGACCATGTTATCTTACTTTCCAAGTTATATGACATCGGAATCAGCGGCGATTTGCTGAGATGGTTTTCTTCCTACATTGACAATAGGTCTCAAGCTGTTGTAGTTAATAATTATATTTCGGGATGGGTTACTATCCCCAGTGGTGTTCCCCAAGGTTCTTTGCTCGGACCATTGCTTTTCAATATTTTTATTAACGACATTAGTAAATGCTTTATACATTCCAAACTACTTTGTTTTGCTGACGATATGAAGGTTTTTAGAAGGGTGAAGTCGACCAGTGACTCACTATTGATCCAGTCAGATCTCGAGCGACTTGATGATTATTGTCAGAAAAATAAGTTAGATTTGAATCCATTGAAATGCTTTTCTCTAACATTCTCAAGAAAGCAGAATTTAATACCGACTATTTATAAACTTAAAGGTCAACCTCTGAACAAAGTCCAATCTATGAGAGACTTGGGGGTGGTACATGATTCTAAACTTTTATTTGACACCCACATTGACACTACCGTTGGTTCTGCTTTAAAAACACTAGGTTTTATAATGCGTAGTTCTGTCCATTTTACTCAGGCCAAAACACTTAAGATTCTGTTTTGCTCCTTAGTTCGGAGTAAACTGGAGTATGCATCCCAAATTTGGAATCCCTGTTACGCTACTTATATAGACAGGATTGAACGTGTTCAGAAAAAAATTGTTAAGTTCTTAAGTTACAAACTAAAATTCCCTTATAATTCATCCAATTACCTAAATATTTGTAAAAAACACCATCTGATCCCGTTATATAAGCGCCGTGAAATAGCCGATATTACCTTTTTGCTTAAAATCACAACTGGCGGCATTGACTGTCCCGAACTGCTCAAGGAATTATCGTTTGTGACTCCTTCTCGGTCCAAAAGGCACTTCCCCCCTATCTCACTGAGGCGTACATCATCCAATTACAGACGGAATAGTTTCCTTAACCGCGCTAGTCGCCATTTGAATAATACGACGAAAGAGCATGATATTGATATATTTAATTGTGTAATTCCTTCCGTGAGGCGAAATTTAGCTAATGTGTTTTTTGATTGAGCGATTTCTATAACATGCTTGTGCAGTATTGTTATTGTGTATTAGGTAGGTACTTAGGTTGTCAGCCCATCAAGGCTCTAAAAGTTAAGGTTTATAAGTTTAAGTTTGTAGATTAACGAATGTTCATAGTTTTTACATATATTTGCTGCAAGTGTGCGTCGGTACATCGATGTGCGCTGTTTACTTAAGTTTATGTTTTATGTACAGCAACTATTTGTGAGTTCCTGTAATTGGCTCTGTATTTCTATTTAAGTTTCTATGTTTAGTGTATTAGCTGTTGGTTCTCCTAAAATAAATAAATAAATAAATAAATAAATAAAAATAAATAAATAAATAACAATTGACTGAACAACAGTAATATTTTCAGTATAAAAATAGCGAAATACGGTGTTTGACTATAGTGAATATAAATTGTGGCATTAAAACCACTAAACACACATTAAAAAATACGCGGAACCAAATAAACTATCACTAACTTTTGGACATAAGGTATACTATTTTTACTTGTACAATAACGAAAAAGAAGACGTGTTTCGACTACTGCTTTTTATGACGTCACATGCCTGTATCATTATAGAAGATTCATCTAACAGATTGTTTTTGACATTTAATAAAGAGTAGCTGATGTGAGCTGTCATCAAATACCGTATTTACATTGCAACAAGTTACCAACACAACATATCAATACAATCAAATATCAATTTGTTATACCGATACTTAATCGAGTCTCTAAAATGGATTGTTCCACAATCCATAAAGATGTCTTTGTACTATAATGTTATAGTTATGTGCAATGCAAACCTAATCGGTATGAAAATCAATCAACCTCTGTCATATCCCAGCCATGACTCGCTAAATGCACATATAGAAACAATTGATTTGACCTAAATTCACTTCGAGGCAAAAATAATAGGCATTTCCTCGCAATGAAGGAAATCACGTTCGAGCAATATTTAATAACAGCGTGCATTCACAGTGACGGCCCTTCACGAAAGGAAAGTCAGACAGCCTGTAAGACTTTTTATTCAAGACTTTTAAGGCGCATAGTCAGTGTGAGAGTAACTTTGTCCGGGTAACCGTATTTTTTAGGGTTTCGTACCCAAAGGGTAAAAAACGGGAACCTAATACTCTTCGCTGTCCGTCCGTCTGTCTGTCTGTCCGTCTGTCACCAGGCTGTAACACATGAATCGTGATAGTTAGATAATTTAAATTCACAAATGATGTATTTGTTACCGCTATAACAACAAATATTAACAAACAGAATAAAAACAATATTTAAGGGGGCTCCCATACAACAAACGTGATGGTTTCGTTATACTCATACTCATACTCATTTATTAATAAAATGTCAACATTTTACAAGTCAATACATTATAAAAGTTAGCTTTGCACCTCGCACTTCGTATCCGGCGCCATACATACGAGGTGCAAACTTGACTTAACCCGGCCATTTAGCCAGTCAGACTTGCACTTTGCCGGTTTTTAGGGTTCCGTACCCAAAGGGTAAAAACGGGACCCTATTACTGAGACTTCGCTGTCCGTCCGTCCGTCTGTCACCAGGCTGTATCTCAAGGTGATAGTTAGACAGTTGAAATTTTCACAGATGATGTATTTCTATTGCCGCTATAATAACTAGGTCGATGCAGAGTCAGCCACCGGCTAAGCTTGCACCATAGATTGGAGCGGAGTTTTTTTTTTTTTTTTCGAAATTTTCTCTTCGTCACGACCTAGGGAAATTTAATTTGTGCATTTTAAAACAAAAATTTCCAAAATCGGTTGAGAACTCGCTGAGATCTGCGCATTGTTACAAAGTCCATTCGAGTCGATCCATGGGAGCTTCGCTCGCTTCGCTCGCTTTGCTCGCTCCGCTCCAACAAATACTAAAAATAAAATAAAAATAATATTTAAGGAGGGCTCCCATACAAAAAACTTACAGATAATGGTACGGAGCCCTTCGTGCGCGAGTCCCACTCGCACTTGGCCGATATTTGTTTCGTTTGCCATAGTCGGATAGCCAGTAACCATATTTAGATGTCGAATTATCCCCACACAAAGTTGGTTAAAATCGGCCCCGCCATTTCAGCGTGACCGATGCCGCGTCTATATCAACTTCTATACGAAATAAAATAAAAAGTGCATCGCGTGTATGGCTACTACTCCCTATATTAGATTGGTTTCTCCTAATCGTTATACTTAATAGTGTAAATATATTGTAGCGGGGGTGCAGCTTAGTGGTGATAAAATAAAACCGGCCAAGAGCATGTCGGGCCACGCTCAGTGTAGGGTTCCGTAGATACCCATCCTTCACAATAGACGGGCTTATAACAGCGGTTTTTAGCCCGAGGTTTAAATTACGAGAAAGATTTCAAGCTCTATAAAAAAGTTGTAAACGCCAAAGTAACTGTAATTACTTATTACCTTCGGCAGCTTATCGATTATACGCGCCAGATGGAGGGGAATGTTTTAATGCAGTATACACTTAACTAATATGTGTAACATTCGCCGCGCGCCACTTACGTAATTTTAATAAAATTATGAAATTTTGCGATAACTCAAAAACGGCTCGACCGATTTTATTCAATATAGTTTTCATTGAAAGTACACATAAGGCCTCATTTACATGAATTTTGCCATAATTTTTTGACCCGTGGTTAAAAAGTTAGAGGCGGAGGGGGGAAAAGGGGGTAGGACGCTATTTTTTTAATTTTCGGAGCGAATATTTACAAGACTGCTGACTTTATCAAAAAAATATGTTTGAAGACCCCTTTTATTTTCAAAAGACCTATTCAACGACACCCCACACACTAGTGTTGAAACGAAAAAAATAGACCCCCACTTTAGGTGATCGAGGTACCCGAAAAAAAAATTTTTTTTTTAGTTTTTATTTTTACCGTTTTGTCGGCGTGATACGTACACATACTCATACCAAATTTCAGCTTTTTAGTACTAATGGTCACGGAGCTAAGCCGCGGACGGACGGACAGACGGACATGGCGAAACTATAAGGGTTCCTAATTGACTAATGTTGAAAAATTGAATTTGAATTTGATTTTGAATTACTACGGAACCCTAATAAAAGACATTGATTTAATTTTCTATTTTATTTTGGGACCATAATACAACTGTTTAATATCATAGCCCAATCCCGAATGCCCGGCTCTTTTGGTGTGTGACAGAGACGGCCATAATTCGAATATGCGCATTTTTTTTTTATAAAATCTAATACCAGCTCTGCTGTCACCGACCAATAAGTTCCTCACAGTATTAACCGCAAAGAAGCGAACAGTTTTAGGAAAATAATTAAAAAGCTAAGTAAAGCTTATGTCTGCCAAAGTCTGTTTTCTGTTACATGTACAAATTCTTATTTTTAACATCTTAAAATCATCTAAGTTCCATTTGAGAAACAATAAAGGAGACGACAAAAAAGTGACATTCCGTGCTCGCTGCTGGCCATCAGCGTTAAATTGAGCAATAAAATTTTTCATGTGTGCTTATAGGACAGGCTCTTTACATCTCAATTCAGTCGGCACTCAATTTTATAGCACTAAAAGCGTTTTCAACACATTTTCGGGGTGTAGAGGAAATTCCTGGGTGATATAAAGCGAGGTGTGGAACTAATGTGCCACGGCGCCGGTGATAGAACGTTGTGCATAAATGGTGCACTGACAGGTAATGTCGAGTGCTTTATATGTATAGCACTCGACATTACATAAATATTAATGTCGAATGTTATATTGATCTAGAACAGCTGTATTGAACTTTTGGCAGGCAAGGGCCGCGTTTACATACCTTCAAACTTGTATAGCGTCAAATAAAGCTGGGATAAGTTGCACTTGTTAAGGTTTATTGTTAATAAGTACTACATTATAGGTAATAGGGTAATAGGGTAGATGGCGCTGCCAACATGTAAACATCGAGCTCTTACTTTTAATTGTAAATAAAAAGTCTACAGTATTTAGAACATATATTCACGTGATATTCAGAAAGTGCAATGATAAAAGTTTATGTGTAATTATGGACAGCGGTCAAAATTACAGTTGAGTGTGTAAAATGTAGTACAAACAAAACAGTGAACAAAACAAAGAAACCCAACTTAAACCACCTTACTAGTGCCTTGTATTTAATACAAGTGGTTAAAAACTTACTAAACATCATTGTGTTGTGTCGTTAATATATGTGAAATAGTGATAATGATAACGGATACCGAAATTGAAGAATATTAAATTGTACCGAGTCAAGAGTCATAAATTGATACCTTGTCGGGTGATTAGAGTTTTTAACTCAGAAGTGGCTCTCATTATATACATCATTTTCACCATCTACGTCATATGCACCGTGGTTAATCGGTTAAAGGAGCTGCTAGAGACACATATCGCTGAGGTTTCGAGATCAAATCCCAGTCACCGAATATCTTTTTGTCTTTTTTTTTTTTTTTTTGATGTTTTTATTTATTTTTCTTTGATATTATTATTTGTATTCAATGTGACTACGAATAATACTTATAAATACAAAAGGATAAGAAGTGGAAAAAAGGAAAAAAAAAAAAAAAAAAAATGTCATGTACTAGTCGGAAAGTCACCCTTCGCCAAGTGGAAGCTCAATTAAAGGAGGCCCTGGTTGAGTTAAAGGCCTCACGGGCTGAATGCAACCAGCTGTTGAAGGAGAGGGAAGAAAATGAAGAGGAGTTCCACAAGATGTTACAAAGTAACATAGAATTAAAAAACAATTTAGTGGAAATGGATATGAAATATACTTTCAGTGAAGACAAGTGTGATCATCTGCAAACATTGGTCGACTCGTTTAACCAATGTGCTTCTACCCACGAGGTGGCCTTGGAACGCATCGACCATCTGAAAAAGGAACTCGGGGAAGCGAACCAGGAGCTGAGCTTCTTCAGGCGCGAACGGGACCGTCGCGAATCTGGACATACGCAAGACTTATACCAGGAACTGGTTGGCAGCGGAACGAGTACTAAGGATCTTGTATATTTTAATAGTAATGCTAAGTTAAAAAAATATGTAAAAATTAATAGGTATATTAGACGTACACAAAAATTAATAAAAAGTAAAAAATGTGCTAAAGACTATTTTAAAATGAAGGCAGGAAGGACTATCTGTACTGAGAATTAAAGCTCAGGAATACGAAAAACAACTACATGAAAACAGGATTACATACGAGTTAAACTTACAGGACATGCAAAATGATATTGATATGTCAAAAAAGAAGTTAGATGCTACATTCAATTTATATGTCCAATCCCAGCATGAAATCAAAGAGCATATACGGGCCTTTACGCAGTTGTTAGAGGACAGATAAAACATTGAAGATCGCTTTAATTCTTTGGCTAATAATCATTATTGTAATTGCGCGTTACCACCAGCTGCTGATACCTCGGAGATGCTCGGTGATATACCTCTTGGCAAGTCCCTTTCATCACAATTGACTATGGGTAACCCATCAGTGCCCTTAGACATTTCAGCGGGCGAACCATCCACCCTACCAGCGAGCCTTAAAACTCAAAAGTTTGTAAAAAGGACCATCATTATTTCTGACCAAATAGGAAAGGGAGTAGGTACTATGTTGAGAAATATTTTAACTGAAAAAGTCATGACTTATTGCTATCACAATGCTACCCCAGAACAGATTTGTGAGTTAATTTCCAAAGAGAAATTTGATCGGGACACGACTCTGATTATTTTGTTGGGACATGGCGTTGACATGGGCAGAGCTGGCCTAGCTAAAATAATTGACGCGATAAACATTATTGAAAAGTCGGGAATTGGTTCAGTTATACTATGCGCTTTTCCATACTCGCAGACTATGCCATACACATACAATTACAAGCTAGCCCAGCTCAATAATTTCATGTACAACGCGATCTGTTTCAATAGAAGATATCACTTCTTCGATTTAAATAAAATAAGTGACTTCACGGTTGCAGCTAACAAACAATACTTAACAAAAAAATGTAAATCACTACTGGTAGAATTGTTGGCTTGTAACGTAAAATCGAATGTGAAAAATAACGAGTGTCATTTAAACTAAATATAAGGACAGCGGAAAAACCCATGAATTTCACAATTATTCACCAAAATATTCAGGGTTTTTCTAGCAAAGAAATAGAAATAGGATTATTTTTAAATTGCTATGAAATTCAAATAATGTGTGTTACCGAACACTGGTTGAATGAATCACAGATGACATTTAATTTTACAAATTATGATTTAATTAGTTACTTTGCTAGACATAATCAGGCTATCCCCACGCGTTTCGGCCGCGCGAAACATTCCGATCTCTAAGTGCCAACCCCGCGCTACAAAATGCCATAGACTGGTAGGTAGTTCAAATAAAAATTTTCAAGTCTAACGGCATTTTGTGAGCCATTTTGGCAACATGACTTTTCCGATGTAAAAAAGCCTGCTGAATTCGATTCTGGATGTTGCCAAGCCGAATTTTGCCCCCTCCCCCCCATTTCCCCCCCCTTTTACCTCAAAATATGCCCCTAATCACGGTTTTTACGGTTTTATACAAAAAGTCTTACAGTTAGAAAAAAAGTGTCAAAGACAAGAATGATCTCTATAAAATTTCCTATAACATTGTGTATAAAGTTTTTTAGTAGGCCTTATGGTTCGTGAGCAATATCTTCCGGAACTTCATAAACTGGTAGAAAATTCTAAATATCTGCTTCCTTTACCGTTCTAACGGCATTTTCGGATCTATTGTGGCAACATGACTTTTCCGATGTAAACAAGCCTGCTGAATTCGGTTCTGAATGTTGCCAAGCCCAATTTTTGCCCCCCTCCCCCCATTTCCCCCCTATTTGACCTCAAAATATGTCCCTAATCACGATTTTTACGGTTTTATACAAAAAGTATTACAGCTAGAAAAAAAGTGTCAAAAACAAGAATGATCTCTATAAAATTTTCTATAACATGGTGTATAAACTTTTTTATTAGACCTTATGGTTTGTGAGCAATATCTTCCCGAACATCATTATTTTTTTAAAAATTGATAAACATGGTCGAGGCAGGGAAATACACTTATTTTGGGATAGTTGGTATCGCAATGGATCCAGCCGCTCTGCAGCGCTTGACGCTGACATCCAGTTGGCGTGCTGCCTATTATCTGTCAAGACTCACGAGGCTTTCAGTCATAAGCAGTTGTCAGATTTACACGCAGAACTGTATCCAAGTCGGGCTAAAAGCGACATAGAAAATAAAAATGCTTTACTTCTGACTATGAAGTCATTCAATAGTAGATTGTACGACAAGTGCATAAAACGCATCATTTTACACGAGACGTTTATCCATCCGAGCGAGCTTGCGAGCGAGGATGAATATTAAGTCGAGTGTAAAATACGTTTTATGGACGAGTTGCACACTCTACTTTTCACTACGAATGCGAGGAAATGAAACTGTATCATGTAAATAACATATATACACATATCATATATACCTACTTAAAAACAAATTTAATTAAAATTTAAAGTTGCTTTAAATATTTAATAGTTTAAAAAAGTAATAGTTTAAAAAGTAATAAATGATAGTACATAAAAGTTACAAGTTTATTTCAAGAAGTTTTATTGTGTACTTTGGCTGTTGGTATATTTGCCTTGGTCTTAGAATACTAACAAAACGAAATAAAATAAAGAGTTAAAACCCGTTTCAGACCTTCCGATCCGATCCGATTTATCGGAAGAAATCGGATAATGTTGTGTAGTGCAATTGTTAGGATCTTATACTTACACTACACATTATCCGATTTCTCCCGATAAATCGGATCGGATCGGAAGGTCTGGAACGGGTTTTATTGTATGAAGTTTTATGTTTTTTTTTTTTTACTGTTTATTAAGAACCTTTTTCGTGTGGCTGTTGGACCGATCGCCTTGGTCTTCGACGACGATTTTACTTTATGCTCTAGAGCATAAAAAGCGACTTTATGTCGCCTACGCACAGCATAAAGTCGAACTTATAGAGCGAGAGAAGTGAAAAATCAGTTATACGCCAGATTCTCCAGAAACGGGCCTGAGAAATGCAGTTACCCAGGACCTTGCAGCAGAAAAAAATAAAGTGTCACTTCTCACTGCCAAGCAGCTTGGCTCACTCCAAGTAACGAAGTTTGCTTCCGAAAGGCTCACCAACAGCAGGTCAGCAACTGCGCTAAGGTCAAAATTAACAAGGGCCTGACCTTCAAATACAAGGCAGGTCGTTCAAAATCTGCCATTGCTAAAACTACAAATAAGAAAAACCGTAGCGTCCAACAACGCTTGACAGCTGTTGACAAGGCTGGGAGGACTTTAAGTCTGCGAGAGATCTTGAAACATGAGCTACATGCTGTCTCCATGGCTATTTACATCCCGGATGGATCCCTGAGGGGCGGGAAAACTCTAATGTTTTCAGGCTATTCACCGAAATAGTAGAATATCCGCAAGTTCTCGAATCACTTGTGGATGCTCACCTCATTAATGATGGACAGGTGCTGGTCATGGCCTTCGGGAACTAAAAGATGCCCAAACTTTCGGAGACTTGGCCTTTGCAGTGTGCTAACGTATAAAAACTATAAGTGAAGGGTTCCATGAGTGGACTTAGTGTTCGATAGGTATAGACCATTGCACACGTACAGTCAACCAAAAATGTGGTCTACCACTTTTCGACTCTATTTTACATGTAATAGTCCAAAAGTGGTAGACCACTTTCTTTGCTGACTGTACCTGTATTTTTTGTTCTTTTGTTTCTTCATGTACATATTAATTTTTATGATTTTTTTACGAATACTGGTCCCTTAACATTATGGCTGCAACGAAACAGAAACGGTAATTATCAGCTCGCCAGATCCGGAAGAAGACTGATTCAAGAACCATGCCATTCCTTAAAAATTACTCAATACCTTCAAACAAGGTTGGGCTCGCAGTTTTTATCCCGCGAAATTATCGCCTCTGATTTTGGCGGGACTAATGTGGTCGTACTCATACTCCATATACCGACATGTGTTCCACGCTGTGCATAGCCCACCCAGAAGACTGGTTATTAGTGTTGTTGTTGCTTATGATTCATGACCATGACAAAATTAATTAATTTTACTTAGAGTGAGCCAAGCTGCTTGGCAGTGAGAAGTGACACTTTATTTTTTTCTGTTGCAAGATCCTGGGTAACTGCATTTCTCAGGCCCGTTTCTGGAGAATCTGGCGTATAACTGATTTTGAATGACTTCATAGTCAGAAGTAAAGCATTTTTATTTTCTACGTCGCTTTTAGCCCGACTTGGATACAGTTCTGCGTGTAAATCTGACGACTGCTTATGACTGAAAGCCTCGTGAGTCTTGACAGATAATAGGCAGCACGCCAACTGGATATCAGCGTCAAGCGCTGCAGAGCGGCTGGATCCATTGCGATACCAACTATCCCAAAATAAGTGTATTTCCCTGCCTCGACCATGTTTATCAATTTTTAAAAAAATAATGATGTTCGGGAAGATATTGCTCACAAACCTTAAGGTCTAATAAAAAAGTTTATACACCATGTTATAGGAAATTTTATAGAGATCATTCTTGTATTTGACACTTTTTTCTAGCTGTAATACTTTTTGTATAAAACCGTAAAAATCGTGATTAGGGACATATTTTGAGGTCAAAAAGGGGGGAAATGGGGGGAGGGGGGGCAAAATTGGGCTTGGCAACATTCAGAACCGAATTCAGCAGGCTTTTTTACATCGGAAAAGTCATGTTGCCACAATGGATCCCAAAATGCCGTTAGAACGGTAAAGGAAGCAGATATTTAGAATTTTCTACCAGTTTATGAAGTTCCGGAAGATATTGCTCACGAACCATAAGGCCTACTAAAAAAAATTATACACAATGTTATAGGAAATTTTATAGAAATCATTCTTGTCTTTGACACTTTTTTTCTAACTGTAAGACTTTTTGTATAAAACCGTAAAAACCGTGATTAGGGGCATATTTTGAGGTAAAAGGGGGGGAAATGGGGGGAGGGGGGCAAAATTCGGCTTGGCAACATCCAGAATCGAATTCAGCAGGCTTTTTTACATCGGAAAAGTCATGTTGCCAAAATGGCTCACAAAATGCCGTTAGAACGGTAAAGGAAGCCGATATTTGGATATTTCTACCAGTCTACGAGCGGACGGCGTACAGTTAACGTTTCCCGCGCAACCTGTGCTGTACGATGTCGAAAAATAAAAGTCGGGCATATTGTTTTTGTGGCAACAAAGACTATTGAAAATGATTTCATTTGTTCCAGAACACATTAAACTCTCCGGAATAAAATATTTTGTTTAAGAATTAACGTTTACTGGGGCACTATTGACGCGTAACTATTAAAGTCTGGGTATTTCTCTAAAAATCTTTATGGGGGCGCCTAGCTTTTTTTCGAATTAATTGTGTGGGTTGATTCCATGCTGTGTTGTTATTACTGAATGTTTAGTTATACAATCAATAAGTAAAATATTTAAAGATTCACTCTATTATTCGTTATGTTTTAGAAACACGATTACTTGTAGTTTCCTCGATAGTTTTTTTTAGTTACCTCAAAAAAGCAACGTCAACCCTTAGTATTGTTATGAATATAAATTAATTGTTTCTGAACGATACGTCACTTTGACAAATACGTTCCCCCGTTTTTCTCTCTCATGTCATGTAGCATCAATGTACCTGGCTTATGCTATCAATAAAGTGATTATAAAGATAAAGAAATGTTTAACTGGACCTCAAGTGAATAATAAAACATATAAAAATAACAGCAGAGCGTGGTTGATCAATATAATATGAAAAGATGGCGAGTAATACGTGTACATTCCCGAAATTGTGTGATGGCGTCGGTTTCTCAAACTGGAAGTTTAGAGTAAAAATACTATTGGAAGAGAAAGGATTAGAAGATGTGTTAACGTCCAAAACGGCGAAAAAGGAAGACGACGCGAAAGCGCGCTCGATAATAGTGCAATGCTTATCGGATAGATATCTCGAGTACGTTAAGAAAAGTACGACGGCGGCGGAGATGATCGCACAGTTAGACAAAGTCTTCGAAAGAAAAAGTGTGTTTAATAAATTATACCTGAGAAAAAGGCTTTTAGCTTTAAAATGTTTACCAGAGGATAAATTGCAAGACCATTTTTTAAAGTTCGACACGATGATCGCTGACCTTGAAGCCACCGGAACAAAAATTGACGAGAGTGACAAAATTTGTCATCTTTTGCTTACTCTGCCAAATTAATATGAAACAGTGATAACAACACTTGAAACCATGAGCGACAATAAGGAATTAGATATGGAATTTATTAAGTCAAGATTATTGGACGCAGAATTAAAATTAAATGGTGAAGAAAATAGAAAAAACATGAACAATGTGGAATCAAGTTTTACTTGTTATAAATGCGGAAAGCAGGGACACATATCATATGATTGCAAATATAATGAGAGACAAAATTATACACAAAGGCCCCCACTCAGAAGTCGAGGCAGAGGCAGAGGCAGATCTAGAGGCCGATATTTTAGAACAAGAGGTTTTGGAGGTGCTACAGAACAAGATCATACTCATACCCAAGAATCAACATTTATTGCTTTATCAGCACAAAATAATTTGCAACAAGAAGACAGCTCAATTCTTTTCGTTGTGGATTCTGGAGCGACCCATAATTTCATAAAATCTGAATATGAGAAAATAATGGAAGACGTGAAATATCTACAGCAACCTATATACATAAAAGTAGCGAATGGACAAAGTTTAGTGGCCAAAAAAGAAGGAGTTTTAAGATTGGAATGTCAAAACAATGCGGTGAAGATTGAAGGACTAATAGTGGAAAGTCTTACTCACAATTTACTCTCTGTAAGCAAGTTACAAGAGAGAGGACACACCGTGGTATTTAAGAACGGACAATTGAAGATACACACAAATTCAAAGACATACTTTGGAGAAAGATTGGGTAAACTCCATGTTTTAAAATTAAGAAGAAAATATGAAGAATATTGTGAGTACACAAATAGTGATGGTGACTTATGGCACATAAGATTGGGTCATCTAAATAGAAAAGGATTGGCAATAATGAATCTACCATATAAGAATGACACATGTGATACATGTTTGAAAAATAAAAGCACAAGGTTGCCTTTTCAGCCTGTGAGGCATCCACAATCTCATAAGATAGGAGAGCTGATACATTCAGATGTGTCAGGACCAACAAGGACACCAACTAAAGAAGGGTACAGATATTTCCAGACTATAATAGATGATTTTTCACATTTTACCCAAACATATTTGATGAAGAATAAATATGAAGCAGCTGATAATCTAATCAATTATATAAAAGAAGTAGAGCTAGAAAAGGAAGTAAAAATCAAGAGAATTCGCTGTGACAATGGAGGAGAGTACTCTTCAAACTTATTTAAAAGCTATTGTAAAAATAAAGGAATAAAAATAGAGTACAGCATACCATATAGTCCACAAATGAACGGCAAAAGTGAACGGATGAACAGATCTATCTATGATAAAGCAAGGACTATATTAGATGAGTCAAACTTACCCAGATACTTATGGGGCCATGCAGTTTTGGCAGCAACATACCTGATCAATAGGTGCCCATCAAAAGCAATTGATTTTAAAATACCTGCTATAATATTTGGAAGAGAGTTTAAACTAAATAAATTGAAAGCATTTGGATGCCAAGGATGGATGATGATAATACCAAGAGGAGACAAGTTTGATTCAAGAGCGAAAGAGGTAAGAATGATTGGATATGGAAGAACTGGATACAAAGTATGGGATCCCAAGACAGATGAAGTAATAATTACAAGAGACATAAGGTTCAATGAGAAAAATATAAAATATGATACTAAAATAAATGAACAGACTGAAGTGGAAATTGAGATGGAAGAAAAAGAACAGACAACAGACAGAAATGATAAGTCAAGTAAGAAACAAGAAGAAACTGATAATAAAGAAGAAAATGAGATAAGAGAAGAAACAGAAGAAGAAAGAAAAACATCAAGTGGAAGAATAATACAGAAACCAAAGCATCTACAAGAATATGAACTAAACGAAGCATATTGCTTATTACATAATGAAGAGGAACCACAAAGCTATGAAGATGCTATTAGTGAAGGATGGAGAGATGCTATAAACACAGAACTAGATGCATTGAAGAAGATGAATACATGGACAGTGACAGATTTACCGGACAAAAAACAAGCTATAGATACAAAATGGATATTTAAAACAAAGGATAATGGCATGAAAAAGGCACGATTAGTAGCTCGCGGTTTTCAGATAAGAGAAGAAGAAGATTTTGGTAAGAACTATGCTCCAGTTGCAAGAACTTCAACGGTAAGAACACTTTTAGCACATGCAGTACAAAACAATTATGATATTAGACAGCTGGATGTTCCCACAGCTTTTCTTAATGGGACATTGGAGTCAGAAGTATACATAAAAGCACCGAAAGGGATACAAGTAGAAGAAGGAAAAGTCTTAAAACTTAACAGAGGATTATATGGCTTAAGAGAAAGTCCGAAGTGTTGGAATCAGAGATTTAATGACTATGTTGAAAGAAACGGATTTACAAGATCACTACATGACTTTTGTTTATACATCGGAAAAGACATTAAAGTATGGATGGTAATATATGTAGACGATATTATCTTAACTGGAAATGACGAAAATATGACTAAAGTGATACAGGATTTGAAGAAGGAATTTCAGGTAAAGGATTTTGGCTTTCCAAAATTATTTCTCGGAATGGAAATTGAAAGAAAAGGAGATCATCTAAAAATTACACAGAAGAATCAAATAGATAAAATGCTAGCAAAGTTTAAAATGACCGACTGTAAAAGTACAGCTACACCAATGCAGAAAGACTATCAATATGATGAAAAAGAAGAAATAATTCAAGACGTACCATACAGACAACTGATAGGTGGACTTATGTTTGTAGCTACTGTTTCTCGACCGGACATTGCATTTGCTGTGTCATATCTCAGCCAGTATTTGGATAAACCCACAAAAGGACTATGGACTCAAGCAAAACGAATATTAAGATATTTAAAAGGAACAGATAGTACGGGATTGATATATGAAAAGGCTGAACATGACTCCTTAGAAACTTTCTCAGATGCAGACTGGGCCGGAGATCATAAAGATAGAAAGAGTGTATCTGGATCTGTTACACTCTACAATGGATGCCTTGTGTCATGGTTTTCCAGAAAACAGACATGTGTGGCACTTTCAACTGTGGAAGCTGAGTATGTCGCTGCAGCTACCAGTGCTTGTGACTTATTGTATGTTAAAGGACTTTTCAGTGATTTGAGTGTACTAAACAGTGACATAAAGTGCATACTTTTCATGGACAATAAGGGTGCAATACAGTTATCAAAATCTTTTGAGAATAGTAAGCGTGCTAAACATATTGAAATTAAAAACCATTTCTTAAAAGACTTAATCATGAAGAAAGAGATAATTGTAGAATACATATGTACAAATGATAACTTATCTGATTTATTAACTAAAAGTTTATCATCTGAAAAATTGTGTCATATGAAAAGTAATTTAAATATTATGTAATTCAAGTAATTAACGATTGATGTCATTTTGTTTGAATTGTTAGTTTTTAAAATGTTTCAATCGAGGCGGGGTGTTATGAATATAAATTAATTGTTTCTGAACGATACGTCACTTTGACAAATACGTTCCCCCGTTTTTCTCTCTCATGTCATGTAGCATCAATGTACCTGGCTTATGCTATCAATAAAGTGATTATAAAGATAAAGAAATGTTTAACTGGACCTCAAGTGAATAATAAAACATATAAAAATAACAAGTATGTCATGAATACTGCAAAGAAAGTTATCAGTTTTTTTTAATAATAACATAACGAGATGTTAACTATAATGTATACGTCTTACATTTTCAAAATCTGTATTATTTTAATAATTAAACCGAAAAAACATGATTTCCGCGGCTCCCAGCAGAGATGGGCAAAAGTTAATCGATTAACGATTAAGATTAACTTTTTTAATCTCAATTAACGATTAAAATTGACGATTAGTTAATCTAATCGTACGAGTTCCGATTGATTTAATCTCGAAAGATTAAGTTAACTGTTGTTTAATTTTAAGCGATTAAATTTTTAAGGATTAATTAATTCGATTAACTTTCTCTTAAATTAATATTAGGATAAATAAGAAGACTTTTTGTAAGTCTAAGTCCCTGCCTAGAACATCTTAGAGTACCGCACTATAAAAAACCATCTTGTATTACTGTAACAAGAGGGAAGAGCGGAGAGGGAAGAGCGGAGAGCGGCGTGCGGAGAGCGGCGTGCGGAGAACGGAAAGCAGAGAAGCGGAAAGAGGGAACGGTCGGATGCAAAGGTTTGAACAGGGTCTTTTTAAAGAAAAAGACCCTGTTCAAACCGTGTAGAGAATGGTGTTCAATCGTCCTGAAGTGGGCAACCCAGTGGGAATCGGGTTGTATGGTCGCCACGCCTCTGCTGACTAGACTGGTTGACCAAACGAGCGAAGGCACGAGAAAAAGCTAGCGTTTACATAACGGAGGCAACCCTAGCGCACATTCCAATGACGTTGCGTCACCCGCGGGAGGGGGCATCGATAGCGGTGGCAACGCCTGCCGTCCAAACAAGTGGGGTATCTGTTACGTAGTAACTTGTATATAATCTGTGACATAATGCAATCCGTGGAGGATCTTTAATATTAGTTAACAATATTTTACGATGTAAGGAGCGAAAAGATGTGGTCAGATTCTCAATCGAACAAGTAATAGAAATGTCTTGTGTAGAATTAGGTGATTACATAATTATATGCGTATATAGACCGCCATCCGCAAACTACAGCCTATTTGAAGCTGCCATGGAAAATGCGCTAAAAACTGCGTCAAAAAGCAAAAAACACATTGTTGTCTGCGGAGATTTTAATGTCAATTTAATTGACTTACCACCTTCAGCTCTCAGTGTAAGGTTTTTAAATTTATTTAAGTCTTTTCATTTAACTAACTTGTTTACTGAACCGACCAGAAGTACAGATACCAGCGCCACTTGCTTAGACAATATTTTTTGTGACTGTAATTGTCTGAAACGGGAAATTTTTAATAGGTTTAATTCTGATCATTGTGGACAAAGTGCAACATTTGAAGGATTTATTGAGTCTAGTCCTCGGACGATAACATACAGACCATACACGATGAAACGAATAAATAAATTTAAAACGGACATTCAAAATAATTTATTATTGACAAATTTTAATCATAATGAACCAAATCAATCGTATAATCTTTTATTTGACATAAGTATAACACAATTTAATAGAATATTCACAAAGAAGACTATTTCGGATTCCAGTATAAAAAGAAAATTTAGTGATTGGGCAACGACGGGAATTTACATAAGCAGAGACAGGTTGTATGAACTATATGGAATGAAAGAATACAACAGAGACAGCTCCTTTCTAGAATATGTAAAGAAGTACTCAAAAGTGTTCAAAAAGGTATGTACTGCTGCCAAATCTATGCACATCTCGTCAAAAGTCCAGTCTTCTGACAACAAAATTAAAACTGTCTGGAAAATTATTAATCAGGAGAGTGGTAAACTAAAGACCCATGATTATGAATTTAATATACAATGTGACCATACAATTATTAGTTCTGATAGAGAAGTAGCAACAGTTTTTCAAGGTTTTTTCTCTAACATAGCCAGTGATGCCACAAAAGACCTTGACTCCTCTGCCATTCAAGCACAACTACTTTTACATTCCGCAGTAGAGCAGTGTAGTCATTGTTTTGATTTCAATCCTGTTACCCCGCAAACTATTTATAAAACATTTAAAAGCCTTAATAATAAAAGCACAGAAGATTTGTGGGGAACATCAGTTAAACTAATGAATAATGTAATAGATATAATTGCTCCTCATCTATCCTCGATCTTCAACAAATGTGCAAGTGATGGTATATTTCCAGATTTGATGAAGATCAGTAAAGTTCTACCCTTATTTAAGTCAGGCGAGAAAAACAACTTAACGAATTTTCGTCCGATTTCCATTCTACCGGTTTTAAGCAAAGTATTTGAAAAACTCATGTTAAATCAGTTACTGGCACATTTTAATAATCATAAGTTACTTCATAATCGACAGTTTGGATTTACAAAAGGAAGATCAACTACGGATGCCGCTTCTATGCTTATTAAATATGTCTACGATATTTGGGAAAGCTCTTGTGATGCGGTCGGGATCTTCTGCGATTTATCGAAGGCTTTCGATTGTGTTGAACATCAAACCATAATACTAAAGTTGAAACACTATGGATTATCTGAGACAGCATTAAAACTAATTTCAAGTTATCTATGTTCAAGGAAACAAACTGTAGTTGTCAACGGGACTCCGTCTGACGAAACCGCTATTAAACTAGGGGTACCACAGGGATCTATCCTAGGCCCATTCCTTTTTCTCGTCTACATAAACGATTTGCCAAATATTGTTGAGAACGATTGCCAAATTGTTTTATTTGCAGACGACACATCTTTAATATTTAAAGTAAACCGTAAATCTGAAAACTACGATGAGATAAATTGCATTCTGACTAGAGTATTGAATTGGTTTACAGCCAACAATCTGCTACTAAACTCTAAGAATACAAAATGTATTAACTTCACATTACCAAATGTAAAATCTGTTGGTGGTAGCATTTACATAAATAAAGAATGTCTGGAATTCGTTGATAAAACCCTATTTCTTGGTTTAACTATTGACAAAAACTTACAATGGAGTCCGCACATTTCTTCATTAGCAAATAGACTAAGCTCCGCAGCGTATGCTGTTAGAAAGATAAGGCAACTGACCAATGTAGAAACAGCTAGGCTAGTGTACTTTAGCTACTTTCATAACGTAATGTCCTATGGCATTTTGCTGTGGGGTAAAGCTGCCGACATACAAACAATATTTGTCCTACAGAAAAGAGCAGTACGGTTTATATATAATATGAGTTCGCGCGAATCTCTTAGAGAGCATTTTAAGACAATCAATATTTTAACAATGGCATCGCAATATATTTACGATAACATTATTTTTGCTATAAAAAACATTGATTCGTTTAAAAAAATGCACAACGCTAGACACAACCACAAAATTGCAATCACCAAGTTTCGTGTCCGGAAAGTACAGAAATCTTTTCTGGGCCAATGCATACATTTCTACAATAAGTTACCTAAGGAAGTACTAGAATTACCCTTACCTGGTCTAAAAAAATATTTAAAAAATAGTTTATTACACAAGGCTTATTACAGCGTTGAAGAATATATAAATGATAAAAACGCTTGGCCTTCCTTACAGTCATAATTATTATCTTCATCCATCTGCTAAAGCGTGACATTGCAGTACAAAATATATATTATTATTTACATAGCTATCAGTTACGTAGTTTTAAGAAATTGACACATATAAGTATATAGCTTACCACTGCAGATAGTTCTTTGTTTGATCTTCTCTAGTATGGACTATATTGGATTGTTTAATGTATTATTGATTATTTTCGTAAATTCTGATCTGTAACCGTTTATGAGCGCTCCTAATGTATTTTGTTCATATATATTTTTTTTCAAACTCAATGACATGAATATTTATTATTATAATATCAATTAAGTTTTTGACACAGTTTCTGTAGGAAGAAATAATTAGTAATATTATTCTACCTCCAGAACTACGTTCATGTATAAAATAAACCTATAATTGAATGTGTACAATTTTTAATAATACTAATATGATGAATGTTATTTTAATATTATTTAGACAATGTTTTAAATACGAAGTTTAATTTTTAATGATTGTGTTAGCTTTTGACGATGCAAAAGTGATACCTGTGATCCTATTTGATTAAATGTTATTTTATCTTTATCTTTATCTTTATCTAATAAATATCTACCGATAGTGGCCTGTAGACGTACCGTACCTTTACATATATGGAATACAATCAGTAGTCACGGATCGCAAGGAAGAGACACGCGGGTCACATGCCCTGTATTTTGCCATGTATTTTTTGTAAACATTAAATCCAACATTGAGATTGTAAGATAGTATTATGTAAACGTAATTCAACCCGTTCCTGATATACTTAGACCTACAGTACAGTATAAGTGAGCCACATATCGTCTGTTGACAGAAAAAAAATCACTAAGTAACAAATACCTACTTAAAACATAGCTCGTATCTTAGGTTTTGAAGAGCAGTGACAGAAATTTTAGTGAGTTTTGGTTGTCACCAGGCGATATAGACTGACGAGCCACCATTTGATTTTAAAAAGCCACATGCATGCATACAAAAAGTACGCATGCACGAACAAGACACGGTGATCACGAACATCAACCAGGAAATCGTATGCACCGTCCTGCCCGTTTAGCACAGCTATGCTTCGCTTTCGCGACTCTAGCGCGCGGAATAGCGTCACCTGCCAATTTCTCGCAGTAACATAGAAAGAGATACACAGATAAGAGATATATAATATGTATCATCGAGATGCTAAAGACCGACACTTTTACCTACAGAGGTAGTAAACTTTACCCTATCATGTTGCGCTTGTATTTCTTCATCTCGCATTCACATGCCGGCCAATGTCGCATAACGCAAAGTGCAGAATTATGTGCAAAATGGTTGCAGTGGCGAGTGGCGCGAAGTGCTGGGTGCGATAATACTGCTGTGACAATTTGCCGAGTGCAGGTAATATTTCAGTTAGCAACTGGCTCTGGTATCTATATAATATAACTTTAAACTTAATGAACACACGGCTTTAAATTGTGTCATATAGCAAAAACATGGTGCTATTTAACCGACTTCATATAGTTTTTGTCAAAACATATCATTTTTTGTGACAAGCTTTTTTCCATCAATTGCTCTCTGAGACGATTTTAAAGAGCCCGGACTCGGTAGGATTGCTATATCCATTACAGAGTTTCTAGGGCCACCTTCCGGCTCTATCATGGGAACAGCCCCTATGGTACCATAATATTATTGTATTCTCATCAAAGCTAAGTAGGTATGGAAAATTTCAGCTCAATCAGTTGAAGATATGCTTCAAAATTGAGTTGCAAGATTCCACCCGAACAAGCATATATATACATAGTTACATACATATATTGCAAGTTAAATAAAAGCTTGTAATAAAAAGCTGAGGTCTTCAGTACAGCAGTGATTCCCAAAAAACGGAACTTAATCTCGTGTGAATATTAATCAGTTAAATCTTCGAGGCAATTAATGTACTTAATATGAAAAGTGAGTTTCACCTAAAATTTGCATATTTAGATAGTTTTGACTCTAAACTATCTAAAGAACTTGTCTGATAACCAATGGAAGTGTCTTATTTGAATTTAGCCTTAAAAGTATTTGAAAATCGAACATAACATTTATAAAATATAACATAAAATTGTATACCTATATATGACAGTGAACAAACCGTCAATTTGTGAACGGCTGTAGTCGCAGCTTTCAAAGCTGCTCGAAGCTGTGGTAATAATGCTCCGATTGTTGAGGTTTACATAATCATTTATGCAGAAGGAAATAGCCGACTTCAGCGATCAAAACTTCTACTAGAATGTCACACTGTACGAAGTATAAAGTTTACAGATTTCAAAGGGAGGGTACATATTATCGTGATCATTTAGCGTACCTACAAGTGAATCAGTTACTACAAAATTACACAAATATAGTATTTGAAAATAAATATCACGTGTTTTCTTGTGCTGTATAGGGCCGCATTGAAAGCGCATTTCTTTCACGTCGAGATGTTATCGAGCACCTTTCTTTTCTTATTTTCCTCGCGATATTTCCGCCCGACCCGGCTCGCGATCCGATTTCCTGCTGTCGACACGTGCCTTTCGTCAAAAATTGATACGTCCTTACATGCCCGCTTGCGTTTATACCCTCTATTCACTATTCATTCCGACTGCCATTGCCATTCCGTTTGATTGCTTGCACTTTATCTATAACTGCTATTTGGTTTTATAGAGGTGGGTGTGGGTAGGCTGAGTGAGCTACGATAGGTATGATTTGAATTAGCTATCAAACGAACGTAATGATTGCGTTTATGATGGTTGCGTTTTATCGATGAATCTGTCAGTCATTGATACCTATTATTTTAATACGAGAGTAGCAGAAAAATATGCAAAGAAATGAAGAAACAAGTAAAGCAACTCTACTAAATGACACGTGTACATATGCGAAGATAGAATAGTTATTTTGCTAAACACGGTTAACCTAATTAAAACCTACTCTTTCTGCATTCGAAATTTGCGGAATTTTAGAATTCGGTTAGGGAAAATACACTAGTTGCGTGATGATGAGCATAGCTCGGCCTAATCATCGCAATACAAGAATTATGAAAAAATATAATGGAAATACTCGAAAACTATTCACCAATTTTGGGTTGTATTTGGAAATATAAATTAGGTATGTTTATAAACGTATCCCAAAATTTGCCAAAAGTTTGTTAGTATTTCCATTAATTTTTCTCTTAATTTTTGTTTTGCGATGCTTAGTCCGAGCTATGATGATGAGTAAAGATTTTGAAACTTCATTCAACATTACAATTAAAAAGGAGGAGGCAGAAGGATGAATGGGGGCCTTAATACAATCAGCAGCAAAAGTAGCCAAGCATTATTTATAACACGCTCACAATTATCTGTACAACCCTTATTCTTAAGACAATAGAGTCCGTGTGCATATAATTTTGAGCACCTTGCGTGCGTAGCAACATCTGCTGCTGAATGTACCGTAAGGCATTCTCTGCAATTAACAGTTCCTGCATACTTTATATTTTATTATTTTATATTTCAAATTTGTCTAACACCTAAGTGTCAAATACCGTTTAGTAAACATTGTCCATGTCCCAAATCGCTTTCCATCAGGCGATACGTTTGCTCGTTTGCCCCCTATGACATAAAAAAAAGGCTTGAACCTATGGAATATAGGTAATATATAAAAGTACCACCAAAATACCCAAGAAATCAGCGGGTGAATAAATCTGGCTAGTTGAAATTCAGCCGCGAAGATTTTACTCACTCGTCTAAATACGTAGGGATCTTATCTGCATTACTTATTGGATGTGGCCTCCTGGCTGTGACCGTACGAATACATTATTAAGTAAGTAGCTCTCGTCTGCATTTCAACACGTAAATATTCCATGCTGGCAGCTCCAGCAGTAAATAGAAATTTTATTCAGGCTGAGCTTATTCATGGCTATTGAGACTAACGCTTAGTGGGCGAATTTTTATTTTGTTGTCGATTTCTTTTTTTTCCCAGATTTTAATTAAATTTGGTGAGTTGGTAAAGTTGCTTATTCTGAACTGAACAAGGTAAGCCCAATTTCAGGCTATGTCCGACAAAATTGTCCTGTGAGTTACAAAAAATGTATGGATTTTTTTAAACTAAATTTCGTATTTTATACTAAAATGAGGAGCTCGAAATGAAAAATAAATAAATCGCCAACAAAATAAAAATTGGCCCATGAGCCAATTGCTCTAATACATTTTGTGTAACTCAGTAGAGAAAAATTTGTAGGACATATCGTGAAATTAGGCTTACCATGGTCATAAGAAGCTACTTCACCAGCTCACCAAATTTTATTGAAATCTGAGAAATAAAATGGGTACGTATTACTTACAATCCCGAAAGTTCATAATACCTACAGTTAAAATACCGATGGTCAAAATACCGAAAATCAAAATACCGAAAGTACGAAAAGCCGATATTCGATATACCGATGCTCAAAAGACCTATTTTGAAAAGATCGAAAGTTCAAAATCTCGAATTTTATAATACCGAAAGTTTAAAATCTCGAAATTATATAATCCCGAAAGTTTTGAATCTCGAAATTTTATAATCCCGAGTCAACCATTGTCAGTAAAATGCCAAAGAAAAAATATTTTTTTTTCTTTTAAAAATATGATCATAACTACAACAAAAGGAGCGTTTTTTAGGGATATAAAAAAAAAACTAACCTAACCTAACCCGGCCGAGTCGGATCTGCTCTGAAAGGTGAATCATTTAAAGTTTGAGAATAGGTTGAGGTGAATCAATCACCTTTCAGAGCAGATCCGACTCGGCCGGGTTAGGTTAGGTTAGTTTTTTTTTTATATCCCTAAAAAACGCTCCTTTTGTTGTACTATTTTAATCGTTCGGAAAACTGTAGGAATTCTAGCCGTCGGGATTACAGTCTTCGGGATTACAGTCTTCGGGATTACAATCTTCGGGATTACAGTCTTCGGGATTACAGTCTTCGGGATTACAGTCTTCGGGATTTCATCCTTTCGGTCACACGTTCTTTCGGGATTTTAAACTTTCGGTCAAATAAACATTCGACATTTTAATTTTCGGCCTTCCATCCATAGGTCTTATGAAATTCGGTATTTTGAACTTCGGCATTGTAATACGTACCCGAAATAAATAATAATAATAATAATAAATATTAAGGGACAATCATACACAAATCGACCTAGTCCCAAACTCAGCAAAGCTTGTACTATGGGTACAAGACGACAGAAAAAAAAGAAAGCGACAACGACAACAAAATAAAAATTGGCCCAAGTATGCCATATTTAAATTAAGTATTATTAATTCTTGTATCATACTGTAATGTTTTCTATTAGGTATATAATCATACGTATAAAACGTGACCCAAATTCGGCTGAGAATATATTTCCATTTTAGGGTTCCGTAGACAACTAGGAACCCTTATAGTTTTGCCATGTCCGTCTGTCCGTCCGCGGTTTAGCTCCGTGATCATTAATACTAGAAAGCTGAAATTTGGTATGAGTATGGGTATGTATCACGCCGACAAAACGGTAAAATAAACACTTAAAAAAAAATTTTTTTCGGGTATCTCGAACACCTAAAGTGGGGATGATTTTTTTTTCGTTTCAACACTAGTGTGTGGGGTGTCGTTGAATAGGTCTTTTAAAAATAATAGGGGTCTCCAAGCATTATTTTTTGATAAAGTCAGCAGTTTCGTAAATATTTGCTCCGAAAATTAAAAAAATAGCGTCCCCCCCTCTAACTTTTCAACCACGGGTCAAAAAATTATGGAGAAACTAGCTTTTGCAAATGTAAGAGCAATTGTGCTTTTGGTCTAATAATTACATTTCCTACAGGGTCACCGCACCCCAACAGAAATGTTCACTCACTTTTCAATCTTTTTAGGTATAATTTCCAGGATGAAAACTATCCTATGTCCTTCCTCGGATCTTAAACTATCTCTATGCCAAATTTCATCAAAATCGATTCAGCGGTTTAAGCGTGAAGAGGTAACAGACAGACAGACACTGCCGTGCTAAGGTAAAAGGCGACCTTTTTGTATGGAGCTCCATAGCAAAAGGTCGCCTTTTACCTTAGCACGGCACGACAGACAGACAGACAGACAGACAGACAGACAGACAGACACACTTTCGCATTTATAATACTAGCTGTGCCCCGCGGTGTTACCCGCTCATCCCACGGGAACACTAAATTTATTCGGGATGAAAAGTATCCTATGTCCTTTCCCGGGTCTCAAACTATCTCCATACCAAATTTCATCTAAGTCGGTCCAGCAGTTGAAGCGTGAAGAGGTAACAGACAGACAGACAGACAGACAGACAGACACACTTTCGCATTTATAATATTAATATGGATAATATGGATTAAGTATGGAAGTATGGATTCATGAACATGAGGCCTTATAAGTACTTTCAATGAAAACTATATTGAACATAATCGGTCTAGCCGTTTTTGAGTTATCGCAAAATTTCACAATTTTCTTAAAAGGACGTAAGTTGACTTCGAGAAGGTAATAAGTAATTACAGTTGCTTTGGCGTTTACGACCTTTTTATAGAGCTTGAAATCTTTCTCGTAGCTTAAGTCTATTGTGAAGGATGAGCAACTAAGGAACCCTACACTGCCTACCCTACCTGAGCGTGGCCCGACATGCTCTTGGCCGGTTTTTGCTATTCGAGTTGCAATGTGCGGCATGGTTTCTCCAACGTTTTCATGTATAGGTACAGAATTTCTTCCTATCAATTATTTTATATTTCTATCTACAGTTATATACTACTAAGATTTTTCTCTTCAAACTGAAGAACATTTGTTTCACCAACTTTATAAAAACTATTTGTGACAAATTTATTTTTTAAGGGTTACCCTCATCTGGCAGAATAATATTGGTCAGAAAAACACTTCGCATAACACGTTTCGCAGAAACACTTTCGGTCGAATGGTAAGATGGCATAAAGGTATAGTTGGCATTACTACTACCTCGCATACGACACATTTTGCAGCACATTGTTTTGTAGAATATATCTTTGGCCGACTTTGGTTTAGCATAATTTTATGTACCATAATAATCCTATAGCATACGATTACAATAGCATAATTATTTTCTACTAGCAGAAAAGTGTGTTAAATAAACTTTACGTAATGTAGTACCGTTACGTACGACGACGAGCGGTTCGAGGACAGTGTTAGGTATCTTGCCGCCGCGGGGCAACTGCCACTAAATTTTTAATCCTATTTAATAAATATATAATAAATTTTTATTAGGTCCTGATTCCACCTTAGGGCAGGTCCGACTTGGATTAGGTTAGGTACGACGATGAGCGAAGCGAGGAGGAGTTTTAGGTTGAACTGAGACCCTAACGAGCGAGCGAGCCGCGCGGCATCGGCCGGCTACCAAACCACTCCAACTCCATGGACAAAATGTGTAATCAGAACAATTTATAATGCATAAATTAGGTACTGATTGCACCTTAGGGCAAGTCCAACTTGGATTAGGTTAGGTACGACGACGAGCGAAGCGAGGAGGAGTGTTAGGTTGAACTGAGACCCTAACGAGCGAGCGAGCCGCGCGGCATCGGCCGGCTACCATACCACTCCATGGACAAAATGTGTAATCACAACAATTTGTAATGCATAAATTAGGTACTGATTGCACCTTAGGGCAGGTCCGACTTGGATTAGGTTAGGTACGACGACGAGCGAAGCGAGGAGGAGTATTAGGTTGAACTGAGACCCTAACGAGCGAGCGAAGCGAGCGAGCCGCGCGGCATCGGCCGGCTACCATACCACTCCATGGACAAAATGTGTAATCACAACAATTTGTAATGCATAAATTAGGTACTGATTGCCCTTTAAGGCAGGTCCGACTTGGATTAGGTTAGGTATTCCGCATATGTCCTGTAGGTACAACAAGATAAGACAATGAAGTCTATCTTGGAATCAAATGGTATTTGGCTTGACAACTTTATGCCGCCTAAAATATTATGCAAAAAAATTATCTGCGAAAGTACTATTCGTTTAGAAGACTGTTATGCTCATCAACATTATGCCAATATAAGACTCGGTATTATAAAAATCTACGAAATTATTTATGCCAAAGCATACTCTGCGTAAGATGTTTCTGCCAAACGTTACTTCTGCCAAGTATCGTTATGCAAAACAAATATATGTCAAAAAAGTTTCTACAAGATAATAGTGAACCATTTTTTAAATGTTCACCATCCAACATTGACATCGCGCTGACTGAGACTGGCTATCACGCTACTATTTATGAAATATTACGTAATACACTGCTTTTTTTAATTAACGATATTTAACAAGTTATTGTTATTTTTAAGAGTTTCTAAGGAAATGTTGTTCAGTTAGAAGAGTACAATGTATATTTTGATTTTTGCTCCTGTTATAAGCCACACCCGGTATAAGTATGTAACCGACTATAAGAAATAACCGAATATAAAAATCGGAAAAACCATGTGTGCATAAAATTTCACCTAAATTATATCTGTACCTACAAACCTTCTACGAGCTGTTAAAGACATTAAGTCTACTTTCGCTTAAATTAAACAGTTACAAAGGCATTTAAAAGTTGAGTAGGTAAGTAAATATTTTATAAGAGTATTTTAGCTTGTTTTTGTTCAGCTACTTTATCTCCAAGTTTAGGCGTAAGACATTTCGTAATCTACCTTATGGTAAGATAAAAGTTTCAGGATAACAGTTAAATGAATCGAGTTTTCGTTTAGTGATGGGACCGGAGGCAAGCAGATAAAAGTGAGAATTTCTCTGCCAAGGATCAACATCTGCGATAGGTCGGCTCTGTTCAACGCTCGCTGTATCTTTTTTCTACTCCAGTACTTTTTTCTGTAATTTATATAGTTACTAACTCTAATATAAAGACATAAATTATGAAACTCTATACTCTACTGCCCAAAAAACACTGCTAAACGATGTTACAATGTCGCCAAAAAAGCATTACTTAATACCACAGATTACAAAATAAACAGCTGCACTCACATAATTTGCAATAAAAAAAAAACTTATTGTACTAAGGCATTGCTGCCAACTTAAAAAATAAGTTTTATCTTCTGTGCATGGATGTATAGTAGGTATAGTGAACGTATACCTTTAGGTATAAGTTCATAATTTTCGACAATTGGACGTCAATAAAAAAAAAGTTTATCAGACTATTTTTTATTTCTTGGTTCCGAGCATGTAATTATTTTCTTTTTTGTTTATTTCCATTTTATTTAATAAACATCGAGTCGTAGAAAAACTATTGTATGCAACGTTGTATATAAGTAGGTCAAAAACGCTCGTGGCATCTTTCTTACGATGTGAGCGTAGCGAAACCCATGCCATTCGCGTTTTTTGTCCCCTCTTATACAACTGTTGCATAATAGTAGTTTATGTGACTGTACATAATGAAGGGTATTAAACACGAGTGTGGGTTTGATGAAACGAGCCGAAGGCAAGTTTCATAATAACATCAAACGAGTGTTTTTATGCCTACTTATGTACAGTTACATACACTACTTTATCTAGACACATAACTATCATAAGCCTCCATGATGCATTCAGGAGTGGCACATTATATTATAACAAATATTACCCGGTAATGGCGGTAATGAAGTTGTTTTTTAATTCAGAGATAAACTAGAGTCGGCCTCAACTATCATATCGTTCGGTATCTTACTAGGGCGTGGCCACAAGTCCACGATACGGCGTCGTAAACGTAAAACGACACGGTGTCGCGTCGGAGCGCGACACATTATCCACCGTGCGAATATACGTTGCCGCGTCGTGAAAACACACGACACGGCGTCGTAAACGTAAAACGACGCTGTGTCGCGTCGGAGCGCGACACATTATCCACCGTGCGAATATACGTTGCCGCGTCGTGAAAACACACGACACGGCGTCGTAAACGTAAAACGACGCTGTGTCGCGTCGGAGCGCGACACATTATCCACCGTGCGAATATACGTTGCCGCGTCAGTTAAAATTATTCGGTGTCTTCATGTGACACCGTGTATAAAATTTGTTAATAGTGTTACCTAATTATTTCCAAATAGTTACAAGCTTGACTAAGTACTTATAAAACATTCTTGTTTGATTGACAATGACAATAAACAATAACATAAATATATATATTTTTAATTCTTACCTTATTGTTAATCCCAACATCTCCAGAGGTCGAACTGGTTTCCTAAATACATTTTGCCTTTTTAAACGAGGCGATATTTTCCATAATAGTTCTTCAAAACTTGACACAGATATTCTAAAATATTTAATCATAAAACTTGTGATCACTTATTTTTAAAGCCTCGTACTTCCTTTTGAAATGACTGCCATCATGGTTCATAATAGAAAGATATGGATTTATCCAACATTTTCGTTTCTTCTGCTTTTTCTTCATGCTTCTTCTTAAAAGCAACAAGAGCAGAATACGTGTGATAGGATCCATGTCGAATTGAAAACTGATCGCAAAATATTTTGAACATGTACGAGAAGCTGCGGCGTCGTAATCGAGCGTGGCACCGCACCGTGCATCTACTCAACACAGCAAAGTTAATATGCCCGGCGCGCGGCGCGACCTGCGGTGCCCGGTGCAGCATGTGTTTTCACGACGCGGCAATGTATATTCGCACGGTGGATAATGTGTCGCGCTCCGACGCGACACAGCGTCGTTTTACGTTTACGACGCCGTGTCGTGTGTTTTCACGACGCGGCAACGTATATTCGCACGGTGGATAATGTGTCGCGCTCCGACGCGACACCGTGTCGTTTTACGTTTACGACGCCGTGTCGTGGACATGTGGCCACGCCCTAACGTGCGACATTTGTCAAATTTGATTGCAAATTGACAATTGATTTCTATAACTAAACGTCATCTCTACTGATATTAGAATAGAGGTCAAATCAAATTTCTTTGTTTTTCAGATGTTCGAAGTTTGAATAAATAATATTATCGAAATCGATGTTATTATTTAGAAATAATAACGTTTTTACAGATAAGAAATTTGTGCTAACAAAACAGTATATTTGTATGGTGGTCATAATGTGCGGTTCTTGATCGAATCACGGAGGGTTTATGATATTTGGATAGATAAAATACTATTTTATGCCTATATATATTATATATAATCACTTTCTAACGATAGAATTGAAACTCTAATTCAGTGCCGAGCTTTCAGCTGAAATGTAAGATAGGTAGACAAGAGTAAATAGTATACTTACTTTGCCTTCGAGAACTATGAGTAGATAAAGATCGTTAAATGTTGCTAAATATGATATTCGTCACCTAGTTACAGAATGAGTAGGTACCGACATAGCATAATAGCGTAGATACATGACTGTTTATCATAATGCGGTATGAATGAAGTATAAGTTAAGTATATAGGTTTAAAATTCCAACCTTTAAACCTTGTCATTTAGAATATGTGTTAGAACATGCAAAATGCCTTCGTTATACACGGCCACATTTCGTTTGCAGTTTTCTGAACCGAACCGAAGGGAACCTTTCTTAATCCAGGGATCAATGGAAGCCACTGCTAAAATTTTCATAACAACCTTAATTCTGCTCAAATTGCTCCAAACCGAAATTGTTATGTAAAATTTATTATCTATTTAGTTTAATTAATATATGTCATAGTGCAACGTGCTCGTTTTCTCAATATGAACAATTTGTCGTGCATTCCGAAACAACTAAGTACTGAAAGTTGTGAAATTCATCCCATCTTGAATTTTAATTTAATTACGATAATTACTCAAGTTTCAGTGTCCTTGGTTACTAGATCTTCAGTTTAGAGACGGAGTTTTAAATGTAAATCTTATATAAAATGTCTATCGCATAAATTTTATAAGGACCCCATATACGATACCATTTTTAGGGTTCCGTAGCCAAATGGCAAAAAACGGAACCCTTATAGATTCGTCATGTCTGTCCGTTTGTCCGTCCGTATGTCACAGCCATTTTTTTCCGAAACTATAAGAGTTATAGTGTTCAAACTTGGTAGGTAGATGTATTCTGAGAACCGCATTAAGATTTTGATGCAAAAATAAAAAAATAATAATAAATATTGGGGGCTCCCCATACTTAGAACTGAAACTCAAAATTTTTTTTTTCATCAAACACATACGTGTGGGGTATCTATGGATAGGTCTTCAAAAATAATATCGAGGTTTCTAAAATATTTTTTTCTAAACCGAAGAGTTTGCGTGACAGACGCTTCCAAAGTGGAAAAAAGTTGGTCCCCCCCCTCTAACTTCTAAAATAAGAAAATGAAAAATCTAAAAAAAACATATGATGTACATTACTATAAAAACTACCAACGAAAATTGTTTTGAACGAGATCTAGTAAGTAGTTTTTTTTTTATATTTTAATACCTAACCTTGCACCTAATTTATATGGGGCGCTATACATACCAGGTGCAAACTTCACTTAACCACTTAGGGATGGAAAGTGTTTGTACAGAACCCTCGGTGCGCGAGTCCGACTCGCACTTGGCCGGTTTTTTGTAAGGGAAACTGCATTATTAACGTATTTCCTGTGTTCTTTTGCTTTTTTGGTTTTATTTTTTTGTGCCATAGAGTAAATGTTAAATTTAATTCTTATTATTTTAAATATCATATTATTATCTTGACTTGAATAAAATTAAGTAAATGAAATAGCTCTAAGTACCTACTTTAAATACTATAACTGACTCACCAACACCCTTCTCACCTTCTTGGACCTAGTAGGAGGTTAACATTTTGCATAGAAGTTATTATATGTAGCCGCAAAGCTGGCCTGATGGAAATCCGGAAACTAACAATCGAATACAACTACAAGCTAACTGTGCACTCAACAAGTTGCGGTTCACCAGAGCATTGATTATTTCCCAACAGGCAACCACCATTATTATTGATTAAGTCTACCGAAGTACAATTCTAGTACTTATTATCTACGGAAAACTAATACGAGATAATGACAGCGTGTCAGGGGGCCTTTTACGAGTCCAATCAATTAAGTTAGTGTAGAGGAAAGTTTAAGCACTCTCGAGGTACGCAAGGAAGGAAAACATTAGATATCTCTTCCTTAATCATGGCGGGCGAACGGCGCTCGCCGCTCGCCTCCTTTAACAAATATTTTCCTCCGAGCTTTTTATGAGTTTCTTTCGATGTAGGTACTTCGGTATTAGGGCAAACTTGACGTCAAAATATCGCCGTGTCTATTTGTGCACAGGGCCGAAGAGCAGTCCTTGACTTGGAATTCTCTCTTTTTGTTGTCAGCCTGCCATTTTCAGTTGTCGGGCCTTGTCGAGATATCGATCTGAGCTATCTTTGTGGAACATTAAAGCAACCGTGTGCTCATCAGTGGGGGCAGTGTGGACCATCTAATTTTAAGGGATGACCTACTTGAAAAAATCGGTCATTTAAAAAGGGTTTGCTAAAAAGCCGGGTAGGTACCGTGTCAATATTAAAATAGATATAGCCTACCCTACCACATACTAGGTCAATGGTTTATTATTTATAGATCGTTTAGGGTGCTTTTATGTTACCCGAAACATTGTATAATTTAAGTTTCAATAACTCTTCTGACTTCGGGTCAGATTTGTTTCAATTTGTAATTAATGTATCTTTTAAATCCTGCATGGAAAATTTAATTGTGTAATTTTACAGAGTAATTAATAATTTAAATGGTTATAGGAACGGGCGGGATTCTTCGCAGGATTTAAGGGAAAATCAGTCCTTTCGTTTGCACACCATAATCTGCGTTGTCTCAAAATCTCTCGACATACACATACAGATTTAAATCCGCGATAAGTAGAACGGAACAGGGAAGTATTTACCGCTGTAATTATAACGTCGTTTACGGACGCTTATCTCTAAACAACACAGTATTCAAGAGAAGCAAAGGTAATTTAATCCCTCGCCGTCAACGATATATCAATGTTAAGGTGCCTTCTCCACAAAGGGACTACTATTACGATACATTCTTTATGAAACGGGCCCCAGGGACGCAGCCTTAAGCGGTATACGACTGTGGGGAATTCTAGCCTGAACGAGCAATTATGTCGTCATTTGTCGGATATCTAACTTTTATCTAACTAGTTATACATGGTGTTATAAATATCTAGGGGAGTGTTTATGGGATTTAGTTATGTACAACCTATGTTCTATCTACATTTATGTTAAGTACTTAGGCTGATATGATTTTTGATAATCAAACAGAAATAGCGGGTTTACAGATAATTATTATAAACACACCTTAGGTAGGTGTGGTTCATATTGTAAGAGTTTATAACGGTGAATAATCAATTTAAAAGAGCTAAGATAATTGTTTCAGTACCTACCTACATATTAATTTATCAAAATTTTAATTATACCTAAAGTTCTTTGGCTATAACGACAAAATAATCATAAATATTAAGTGGAAGTTATAAGTGAAATCCACTTTAAGGGAGTCCGAAGACATGCGTCGATGCACTGCGCAATTTTGTAAAGATAATAAATTAATTTGACAATAAGTCTTACTTTTTCGAGGCACGCTTATCTCTTTTATTACGCCATAGTCGCTATACTAAAAATGAAAAGGAGAGACCTTTATTTCATCAAGCCATATAATATATGGAATTTTCAGTCATCCCGTCCGGCTACTTGCTGTGGTCACTAGCCGTTTGGTTCGAGGATCGCGGGTATGTTGACAGTGACAAAGAGCTCGGCGGATGGCTTTAGGGCGGCATGTCTGAACTGCTCGTCTAGCACAACTATGATTCGTGACTCTTGTCGCGCGACATAGCGCTACCCGTCACTCTCTCACATTACTGCATAGAAAGGGACGGGTAATTATCTCGCGCGAGAAATAGTCGCGAGTGACAGTTATGCTAGAGGTGCTGCACACTACACGAGTTTCTTGTGGACCATTCCTCGACGAGCTATGACACCACGGGTCATCATGCCAAGTTGGCCATTGCCAACAGAGTGCAAGCCGCCTACCTGCACCTCAAGCACAACTGTCACTTATAGTTTTCATTTAAAAAGTACTTATAAGGTCTCATTTTCTTAAATATTTCCATATTTATTTGATCCGTGGTTGAAATTTTAGGACTTCCGAAGCGAATATTTACAAAACTGCTGACTTTATCAAAATTTATGTTTGGAGGCCCCTTTTATTTTTAAAAGGCCTTTTTAACGACACCCGACACACTAGTGTTGGAACGAAAAAATTGTGCATTGTGCATTTTGCATTTTAAGTACTCACTTACCATCTTAAACAACATATCAAAAATTCAAAACTACTGGATCGTTTGTAAGGTCACCCCTAGTACTTTAGTCTATATTCACCGAACGAACAGCACATTGCTAACGTAGACAAGTATAAGTGTTGACATCTCTAACATGTTGTATTTTTAGGAGCAACAAATTTTAGCACCCTGCGAACCTATGACGGCATAAGTAATTTTAACTTTTAAATTTTTCAATAACGTGTTTAAACACTACTATCATAGGCCCGGCCCACTGATCGTAAAAACTTAAGTAAGCTGTGTTACTTCACCTTTACCAATTCAGATGAACCAGTTTTACATCGCTGCATATTTTCCGCAGTATTAAAGGCAATAAGGCGGTTAGTAAAGCTTGCTCACTTGCGACGCCGACAGGATTATCTGTGATTGCGATTCAAATTCTACACCGAGTATTAGGTTAGGGGCATCTTCACTCGCATTCGCATCTCTTACAGACGGCGTGTAAAACACAGCCGCTTATGCGGCGGGGCGTGCGTTGAACTGAGCAGTTAATTCGGTCCATTTGTGTTCAGACTGAAATTAAAATTTGAATAAAATGTTTACATGAAAATAAGCTTTACATCTAGTTATTGGCATGAATTTTAAATATAATATGTATGAGCGTAAAAGTATATGTTGAAAGTAATATACTATTACTTACTATAGGTAAAAGTATATGTTGAAAGTATTAACTAAATTTAACTTTCGAGAAATGTTCCCAAAAGTCTCTCTTAGGCATGCAACTCGTATTATCCTCTGTGCAAGGAAAAATCTTCGGGTAATTTTCCTTAAACGTTTTGTATTTACTTATTTACCTTACCTACTGTGCTCCTCTAAGATGCCCTAGAAGTAAAATATACAGGGTAAAAATCTTCTAAACTGTTTAGTATTTGTTTAAGTACGTAATACCTACATTATATGTATAGTAAGGTATCGAAATACTTTGATAATTTTTAATTCGGGTCGGGTGGCTGGGACTTTGTTGTTGTTTCTGTTTCGTATCGGTACGTACTGGTCGCCAGGGACCTGGACTGCGGCGGCTAAGTAGGTATGTGTGCCGGTATTTAATGTGATTTATAGCTTCATTGCGCGCCGGCGAAGCCATTAACTTATATTATCCTCGGCGAAAAATGTTCAAATATAATAGGTTTTCAGCGCTCAAATGTTGTAGGAACCGTAAATATAGCTTTACGCGGCGTGTGATTCACAACATCAATAGAAGCGCGCTCCATGGAGCATCGGGGTCCGCGTTCTATAAAAGCGCTCGACTGCGGTCGGATGGCTAGTTGTAAGGTAACAATGGGGGCGCAAATTTCACGCAACATTATGCCGGCCGCGGGGGCAGCAGCAGCCGTGAGCCCCGTGTCTGGCATGCAGCGAATCGATGCAGCCCCGCCCGTCGCTCCGCTGCCTCCGCCCGGCGAGCCGCAATGTTTTCACAACTTTCCTCGCCCGCTCTGGAGCGCCCGGGCTCCCGGACCGGGACCGAGCTCACCACTTTAGCTCACTCTTTATGGGATCGGTATGGCTATTGTAAACGCCATTAAACGCGGTTCGCTTTGTTTAAGAAGCCGGCTATTAGGATATTGTTCTGTTTGTATTAAGTTACCTCGTAGAAATATTAACCGTTTAGCAACGGTCCCCGTTAGGAGTTTGTTCATTTACCTACCTAATTGTCGGCGACCGAGATAATCTCATAACTATTGAACGGATTTGACAGCTGTTTCCCTTCCCGGGGGTGATAACAGGGGTTGAATTTATGTCACCGCACGGCTCCAGGAGGCAGCTGTCTCAGCGAACATAAACAACAACATTAACATCGATCGGCACAAAGCATTAACATCAATTGTTCTACTTTACCCGTGCCAAATCAGAATGTCCTGATGCTGCTAACCTAGTTAAATTATTATTTTGTTAATAGCTTAATAACTCGCGCGTTTCTTTAAACAAACAAGTTTTACCTCCTTGTTATCAATGTTTGAATAGAACTAATGGTAGGTAGGTAATAAGGGGATATCATTACCTATGTAAGTTTTCCAGAAAGGATCTCAGATCAAATTAAATAGGGACACAAATTAATAAATATCCATCAAGTTTATAAATTCGATGTAGTTATATTAATGCTATTTAATGATGTTTTCCATTTGAGATATCGGACTTTTATCCAACTGCGGATGAACTAAAAGTTGTTTACCGTAGTAAGGTGCATATATAGTTGTACAGGCACACATTTCCCTCTTTGATGTCTTCTTCCCGCCCTTTGTCTCATTCCTACAAAGAGATACGTGTACAATGGTACATATTGGCAGTAGCTGAATACAAAAAGATACATATAATAATGTTGAATAAATGAATATATTTTTAAAGCATATGTAATTTATGAAGCCATATATTAAGTCGTTAATCACCGTGATGGCAATTAACGTCGTGATCACACCCGTATTCTGTACCTACTCGACAATGCAGGTCATCAAAGCTTGGAATTAGCATACTGAATCAATTCACGCGTCGGTTATTTTCAGATATATGCATACAATATAGTTCGACAGGCCTTTGTAAGGCAGATTTTATGTAACTCATACAAATAACCAAGAATTAAAACTAGTCAAAAAGTTACACAATTTATTTTAAAATATGACTAAAAATATATATGAAAGAAAATATCGCATTTCGTCACTCCGAGGTAGGTAGATATTTTAACTCATGAAAGTTGTTTACCTTCTTTAACAATGTAAGAACAAAAATCGCTACCTACAAGCGTTTAAGCCGCTTTCGCATATTTGGGACAAATGAGCCGCAATGACCGAATAAATTTGATTTATAACGATATTGTGCTTGCGATACAAACTCGATATATTAAAATATTATGATTATTTTGGCTCACTTTTGTAACATATGCGACAGGAAACTTAGAGTGATTGAAACACTCGTAGAACTACCCGTCTCTTATATTATAATTTAGGATTTTCCATACTAGCTAACCCATTTAGATTGATCACCGGGATAGACTTTTTCTTTTAAGGGACACGTTTAAAAATCATTTTTAACCCCCGACAAAAAAGAGGGGTTTTATACGTGTAACATGTGTGTACCTGTCTGTCTGTCTGCGGCATCGTAGCTCCCAAACGGATAGTCCAATTTGAATGCGTTTATTTGGTCGCATGAAGCCTTGTCTGTCGAGATATTTGGTTGGGACGGGGTTTTTAAAATTTTGAATTTATAACACATCGTTATTGACTAATCAACATAAATGTTTAAAATAATAGTGGCTACACAGTATGAGTAGAGTAAGTGTAAGTGGTTGAACTATTTTTGCGTCAGTGTACCCTGTTCCTAACCGCACTCACCACAAGCGACAACATGCACATATATGTAGAACTCGTACATAAGATCGCCTATAGAAGTAGTACACGATGTCCGCTCTCACGTCACATCTGGCGATATTTGTCAGTTAACACGCAGCGCCCCCACATACACCTACATATCCAACTAATATACATAAGCAATATGTAGAGCTCGTATATAGCTGACAGACTCACAATAACTAAATAATATTACATTTATAATAATTTTTATTTTAGGATATTTTTCAATGTACATAATTATATTGTTAAAATCATGATGTGCATGCTTATTTTGGATGACATTTATTTGTAATGCCTGTCCTTTGTATCTTTATTTTTGAAATGAATGTAATCTGTTTAGTGTGCCAATAAAGAAAAATAAAATAAAATAAAATAACTGGCTAGATTAAAAAAAGAAAATACAGACCTACTCATAAACTTACTATCTAAATATATGTACCGAAATATAAATGAATTCATACTTACTTAACAGAATCAGGTCCAATTTTGTATCAAATTTCGTAAACACATTTCGGTTTAACATTATATAAGATTTTTTTTATGAGTTTAATAGAAGTAAGCAGTCATCAATAGAAAATTCCAAATATTTATGAAACCCGTGAACATTTTAAGAATATCCTTTATAAAATCCTCCTATTTACGAGGGACTGCGAGATATACGTCCAAAACGTGACTGGAATATGGCTGTCCGATAAATTATTTTTTGTTCAATTCGTATGTAGGTAGTAAGCAAGTTCCTATGTTAGCCCTGTTATTAACTTCAAACGTCCAGCGGTCCCGAGGGAATCCAAATCAAAAGTTAGTGGCGCGAACCGTGGCACGTCCTTGCTCCACGCTATACTACTTAACTACTTAGTTTACTGCTATTATACTCTACCCACTGTCTTCGCTTTTGTATTATTTGGCGTGAGATATATGGTGAAGATACTCAGCGTTTAGCGGCTACAAATTGTTATTTAGCTTGTCAAGATTGGGGCTCATACGTTTTCTTGTTTATTATCTGCTAACGGTAAATTTTGTGGTTATTTATCCACCTGCAAATGTGCATTATCTTACCTATAGGTAAAAAGAAAGTCTGCTTTTATTTTAGCAGCACCTATGGATTAGAAACAGCACAAATATACTTAAACCAAAACCATTTTTTTTTCTATCCATGCCGTGTTATAGCAGGACAAATGGAGACATTCTATGATCAATCAATCATTATTATTTCAGCGGCTAATGCGATCCAACCTTCATGATTAACTCAAACAAACTTGGACAACTAAGATCGTTTGAAAATCTATGTCATGGAAAACGTAGGTAACTAATTGAAACCAGATTCAGTAATATCGCATTGCATTAGTAACAATCTTTATCATCATCATTATAAATACGTGCCCTTACCGGGATTGGAACCGGGACTGACGTTATTTTATTGTCAGTTACGTTAAGGCTAGTGTACAGTTATCCATCCAAATCAAAGTTTGTTGATGTAACGTCAAAGCAATGTAAATGACTGTTTCCATCACATCTTATTTTTCAAGATCATAAAAGATGTAAACCGTAACTGTAAAAGACATAGGTAGGTATCTCTACAATTCGCTTTACGTTAATCAGCAATTTTTCACACAATATGTGCCTGATAATTTCCTTGCAGCATCTCGGTATATAGGTCAAGGCATTGCTATGCTGGCAAGGCAGGCGAGCGCAATCAACTCTGGTCCGTTTACACTTTCCTTCGAGTCAATATTGTCCCAGAAACTCGCTACATTTTAAACACGTTACATCGCCACGGTAAATAACATGCCGTTGAACGAACAGTGCATTTAAATGAGTTTAGGAAATAGCCCTTTCTAAGTACTTAGGAAACTCTGCCAATGACAAATGAGATACTTAATGGCAAGAACTAATATAAATACCTAAGTACTTACATCTATTCTATTTCAAAATAGTTAGCTGGACATCCAAAGATGGTTAGATATACCTATTAGGATAATTATTAACCGTTAAGAAAAAAAACGAGGGTTACAAGAAAAGTTTACGGGTAAGTAGTTTATAGTCGGTATTATATAGGTTAAATTTTAAAACTTCGTTAAGTATTTATAATCGTTCGTAAAGTTTTATTGACAAGAGAGACGCCTTCCTTAATGTGGATTTCCTTGAAAGAGCCTCATAAATTACGTTATGGCACAGAAATTAACAACAACCGCATCTCATTTGCACTACAACTTCAAAGTGTGCCATTATCACGCTCGGAGCTTTTTACGTGACATTCTTACCCGGAATAATTTAATAGTCACTAAGTACAAAATATGAGCAGTGTAATGAGGGCCTAATAGGATACTGAAGTCCCAGTGACTGAGCCAGTTCTCTCTGTAAATGGGTCAGAGGCTATTCGGGCCGCTCGCCCCTGCTCCCCCCTTCCTAACCCCCTGTCGCCACCTTACTACCCCGTGCTGTGCCTCCTGCATAATTGAACACGCGGTAAATTATTGTCACGCTTGATAACGCTACTTTTTCCGATACCTTTTATGTTTGAGAATGGATTTAACGTTGGCGATAAACTTAACTAGCTAATGTTTTGTTTTTGTAGCATAGAGCTCTTTTTACACTAGTTGTGGGACGTGGGTGGAGGGAGTGATATTGCTTTTTCGTGGGCATGTTTTTTCTCGTAAGGCCGGTGATAAAGCCAGCTTATGTACGAAGGTAATTAGATAGGTGCTTCAGTGAAGGATAAAGTACCAACCCCAAGTTCTTTAGGAGCGTCACACAAAGGGAAAATCGTAAACCTATCTACCTTCGTAGATATTCCTTTTTCATATCATCACTTATGTCAGTCATTTCCATCTATTGTGAAGGCGCGCAAGCGAGATTATATTTAATCAGGAAACGCGTCGCAGGATGAAGGCACATGAACCATAATGAGTCGTGTATGTAAAATAATAATATGTTAACAAAGATGCCTACAGAATTAAGCAATTTGTAAGACTTGATGAAGATAAATGATACCTACAATGTTAGAAGTTAATAGCCCGCCCGTCTGCTTAATTCTCGCAAATTAAATTAATTAAATCTGGTGTTTTCTCGGGAAACATTCGGAAATGATATCGTCGCGGTTTGTTACAGGCGGCAGTTCCGGAAGGCATGACGTTCCCCGGGCCGCTGCCGGACGTGGCGGAGCGCTGCGGGCGCTGGGCGCCCGACTCGCTGTCCGCCTCCGCCTCGGGCAGCTCCGACGAGAAGCCCACGCCGCGCCGGCCGCGCTGGCGCATCGCCCTGGCGGCGCTCGTCGTGCTAGCCGCGCTCGGCGCCGCGCTGGCGCTGCCACTCGCGCTGGGCGGCGGCGGCCGCGCCACGCATGAGCAGCGGATGACCACCATACGTCGCATGCTGCGCGACTCTCCCCTCGTTGACGGTCATAATGATTTAGCTTGGAACGTCCGAAAATTTTTACACAACAAAATTGGCGACTTCAACTTGAGCGCAGGTCTTGAGGGCCTCGAGCCGTGGGCGCGGTCGCGCTGGTCGCACACGGACATCCCGCGCCTCAGGCTCGGGCAGGTCGGCGCTCAGTTCTGGTCGGCGTACGTGCCGTGCGGTGCGCGGGACAGAGACGCCGTGCAGCTCGCTCTCGAACAGATGGATGTCATCAAACGCATTGTGGAGATGAACGGCGCTCACCTCGCTCTCGTCACCGATGCCACGGAGTTGCTCGAAGCTCATCGCGAAGGCCGG
Organism: Apotomis capreana; assembly: GCA_947623375.1. NCBI lineage: Eukaryota > Metazoa > Arthropoda > Insecta > Lepidoptera > Tortricidae > Apotomis > Apotomis capreana. The sequence goes on along the minus strand of OX392510.1, from coordinate 12,027,670 downwards.
ATAGCCTCTTTGATCGGTGTGGAAGGCGGTCATGCGCTCGGCGATTCTTTAGCGGTTCTTCGCGCCTTCTATCAACTGGGAGCTCGCTATTTAACCGTCACTCACACGTGCGATACTCGATGGGCCCGGGCCGCCGGCACGGCGGGCGGACTCACCGAATTCGGACGCGCCGTCGTACGCGAAATGAACAGACTGGGAATGATTGTCGACTTGTCGCACGCGGGCGAGGAGACCGCTCGAGACGCTTTAGAGACGTCGCAGGCGCCCGTTGTGTTTTCCCATTCGGGAGTTTACGCAATTTGCAATTCGACGAGAAACGTCCCAGACGATCTGTTGCGCAAAGTTGCCGAGAACGGCGGAGTGGTTATGATTAATTTCTATGCGAAACTGGTGACGTGTGGGGAGCGAGCGACGGTGCAGGACGTCGTCGCGCATATAAATCACGTGCGGAACGTGGCAGGCGTCGAGCACGTGGGGCTGGGCGCGGGGTACGATGGCATCGACGCGCCGCCGGAGGGCCTGGAGGACGTGTCGCGCTACCCGCACCTGCTGGCCGAGCTGCTGCGGGACCCGGCCTGGAGCGAGGAGGACGTGCGCAAGCTGGCCGGCATGAACGTGGTGCGCGTGCTGCGGCACGTGGAGCGCGTGCGCGACCAGTGGCGCCGCGCCGCCGTGCTGCCGGGCGAGGAGACGCCGTCCGCCGCGCGCCGCGGGGACTGCGTTTACGGGCCTGCGTGACGCAGGCTGCGCGCCGCGAACCCCCGCGGCCCACCTCGTACTGCTCAATATTGACACTTGTTGAACGTAGTTATACATGTATATTAGTGTCCAAATGTGATTTAGAAATTAAAATAATACTACCAAAAACCTAATGCACAAATTGTTTAGCTAAGGACCCGCGCGCGCTGGGCGCTTCGTCTCGCGTCGCCCCGCGGTTCTCCGCTGAACTCTTCTCCATCCACGCACACGACTTCGTTGACGAAAGCCCAATGCGATCCGCGATTTATATGATGTGAAGCCAATGAAGATATAAAAGGAATAATGTGTTTATAGAAAAATAAATATTCTTTATTTATAACAGAGTCTATATTTATTCCAAGTTACCATTTAATTAGGCACCTTTCATTTACCGTGGCACTACTATACTATATCTATGACCGTGGCATTATCATTATGACAGCTAGCTATGCTAATCAATCCATCGTTATGGTGAGTTTACAGCGATGGTTAATGAAAAAATAACTAATTACAGCTACCTAAAGAAGGAATAACTCCTGATAAAATAAAACGTCCTGAAACCTGACGTCCGCTATTATCCGGCTTTCTTCAGGCATCATGCACGGTAGGAAAAAGGAAGTAAGTATCTACAAAATGACAATCACTCGCCACACGTCGCTCCACGCGCACTGAATACAGTGCTACTGAAGTTTCCGGCACTAACTGCTTGGGCTGCGCTGGCGCCGTCATCCTTCGACTTGACGAACGAAAACATGAGATTCCGATCTTTGCGCCCACGTCGCGTCGCGCGTTCAGGATCGCCAGTAGCTGTTGCGCTTGCGCATCATGGAAATAATTCTTACTTCTTACTAGTAGGTATAACACTGTAAAAAACATAAATTCCTATTAGAAGTGTGAGCCTTTTTTGAAATAAGTATTAAAATTCTACACATTGAAGATATTACCACAGCATTTTTAGCAAAAAAAGAACCGACTTCCAAATACACTGAAAAGCCAAAAATAACCCGTTCATGTACAGATTACATTTGAATCGCCTTTTGAAGTCGGTGCCAAACCACTGAATTATTATTATGAAAACAGATGCCACGCATGAAGCCTTTAATGATTAGGATTATACCTACTATTTGGTATTTTCGTTCGATAGAGAAGTTTACGTGAGGTATGGCAGCGACTCCAAAATGTGATTCAAATGTAGGTAAGTAATCTGTACATGAACGGGTTATTTTTAGGGTACCGTAGTCAACTAGGAACCCTTATAGTTTCGCCGTCCGCGGCTTAGCTCCGTGATCATTAGTACTAGAAAGCTGAAATTTGGTATGAGTGTGTGTATTACCACGCCGACAAAACTTAAAAAAAAACTAAAACGAAATTTTTTTTTTCGGATAGGTAGGTACGTAGGTACCTCTCGTACACCTAAACTGGAGGTGTTTTTTTTTTCGTTCCAAACACGGGTGTGGGGTGTCGTGTCGTTGAATAGGTCTTTTAAAAATAATAGGGATTTCCAAACATTATTTTTGATAAAGTTAGCAGATTTGTAAACATTCGCTCCGGAAATCCAAAAAATAGCGCCCTTCCCCCTTCTAACTTGTCAACCACGGGTCAAAAAATATGGAAAATTCATGAAAATGAGGCCTTATAAGTACTTTCAATGAAAACTATGTATATTAAATAAAATCGGTCGAGCCGTTTTTGAGTTATCGCAAAAATTCATAATTTTCTTTAAAATGACGTAAGTGCCGCGCGGTGTCCTTTATACGTCGAACGTTAGACATATTAGTTAAGTGCCATACTGCATTAAAACATTCTGCTCAATCTGGCTCGTATAATCGATCTTCCAGAAAGAAATAAGTAATAATAGTTACTTGGGCGTTTACGACCTTTTTAAAGAGCTTGAAATCTTTCTCGTAATTTAAACCTCAGACTTAAAACGGCTGTTTTAAGCCCGTCTATTGTGAAGGATGGGCCACTACGGAACCCTAGACTGAGCGTGGCCCGACATGCTTTTGGCCGGTTTTGGCTTTTCAGTGTATTTTTAAAGTCGGGTCTTTTTTGTTAATTTTTTTTTTAGATTTTTAGTTATTTAATCAAAATACATATAGCGTGGTAATCGGGGAGGTCTTGTGTGCATGCGTCATGCGTCTCGTTTGAACTACCTATCGTGGAATTATCCCTTAACTCCTAACCAACTCAGCATAGCGAGATGATACGGCTACCAGTACCTCTACCATGAGTTGCCTTCGAAATCTTTCGATACGCTTACCATGCTCGCTAGCGAGCAAACGTGCTTCGAATCGAGCTACAACTACACTCACAAAGTGTGGTAGTGTGAGTTCAAAACCAATGAATCTGTCTCTTTTTAACTAAACTTAAGAGAATGAGTAAGAGCCAAAATAAAACATGGCGCATGGCGGATATACGGTAGCGAGTATCGTCGCAAATTCGGCACCATGAGATTCAAATCTGACAGGTCCACCTCGAAACTATCGAAAAATACGCTAACGAGTGCAGTTTAAACTCTCACTGCCAAATCGAAGGGTGAAATCATATTAGAATTTTTGTTTTATAAAGTTTTTAAATTATTAGTGATCCAAATAATGTCTGCAAGACATTAGCGAAGGCTATAATAATATGAAGAATAACCACGCTATACAGAAACGTGACTGTAAATTGCATTAAGTTATCCACTGTGTGAAAAAGCCTACGATTCAGTCAAAGATGTGCCCCGAATACAAAGTACGAGCCACACCATAGCAGCACAATGTGACTGATTGTCAACGAATGTGACGTCGATGTTGTGCTTCGGCTGCAGGATGCGAGCATACAGTTACTTTTTGGATGTGGGTCCATCGTCGGTCCAAGGAGCCTTCATGTACTTCGATACAGTGCTACTGGAAAAGGTCTACTCTGTCTAAAAAGTAGGGGCTACTCTGAAGAACATCACTGTGCAGTAGCTGTGGAAGTGCCTGACAGACCAAGTTCATCGGCCTTATATGAATTTATTTCAGAAGCATAAAAGAGGAAATTAGACAACTTACAATTGCTGAAATATCAACATACTGTATTATACATTACTCATTACACTCTTTTAACATTGATCAACCAGCTGAGATTAAGACAAACGTAGACAAAGACAAGCTTGTTGAAACAATGAAAAAAACATTCACAGACTCCGGCAATAAGGGACAGAAGAAGCGATAGGGAAGCAGAAAGAACAGCTTGTGGTGTGAAATGAGAGATGGCCGAATCACAATCAAAGCTTCGAAGGTACATACACCAGATGGTGTGATAAATATATAAAGCGGTGCGACTCTAGTGCGACTGTCTGTCCCGGACGTCCCAAGGATAGCCCTCAGACCTCGCCAGCGCGACCTGTTGGCTGTGCCGCCGTCGTCCACCGTGTCGCTCAGGAACTTGCCGCTGCCCCGAGCCCTCTCACTTCTCAATGCGCTCCTGGCATCGACACCTGAGTGCGACTTGTTTGGGTGGTGATGGGTGGCTGTGCGCAGTGAATGCTTGAGATTCTGTGAGGCGATGGATGCTAGGTGCTCAACTGTTCCTATGTAATTTTGTATGTTTCCTTTAATTTTAATCTAAGTTTCATGACGCATTGGTTGTACTGTAATGTCATGTTAATCTTTTTTTTAAATTTAAATAAATTAAAAATAAATAAAATATCATATAATGAAACATGTACATACAAAAGTCTATTTTATCCGCTAGTGTGTAAAATTAATTTGTATTTCAAAACAATGATTGTGATTCTCTTTATATGTATGCTTTTGTCTTATTCATATCATTTAGATTTGAGTGTGTTATCTTAAATTTGTAATGGTAGGCCTTATACATTTTTGAATGTATTATTTTCATATTCTGACAAATATATTGATAATTTCAACCAACTTTTTAAAGTGAATATTACTATTCCCTGAGTTATAGATAGTAACATAGCTATTTCATGCTTTCATGTCAGGAAGGCTCAAACAATGAATATACACAATGTAATCTGTTTAAATTATTTTATTTAAATATTTTTTTATTTCCCTTGCAACATAATAACATCTTGTATGTAATCACAAATTAATAAAACAGCTTCTAATCAATTTTGTTATCTCTACCACCCAAAAAATGAAAATACTTATTTAACTTTCTACCAAAAGAATATTATACATTACATTCAGTCATAATTTACTTATTCTAACAAATACTTCAATAGTTTATATAGATCACTATAAAATTATACTGAACAACAAAAGTTTCGGTAATTGTTCAACGGAGTCCGTAATGCTTAATGATGAAATAGCTATGAACGGTGACAAATGAACAGTATTTCTCTCAGCCGTTTTGACAATGCCTGACTTCATTAGCAATGGCTTTTTATGCAGGTATTTGAGGACCTGTAATAGTTTCTTCATCTGCTTTTTTGTAATTCTGAAAAAATAAATATTCAAAATAAGTAAGTACCTAAGATAGCTTAAGTGTAAAAAATTATATAAATAATATCATGATTTTTTTAATAAACATATCATACCTCAAGTCTCAATTATTTGTAGTATTAGGTATAACATCATCTTTCAGTGTGCCGCGTCTAGCATTCTTTTAGACAGTGAAATTTTGTTGACACATCCAACTATGAAAAGTATCTTCTAAAGCCCATTTTGTACCTCATGTAGTGTGTCTTTTTCCATCTGAAATTTAACATCATAGCTGATATACCACAAAACAGCACAGAAACTATACTTAAAGAATATTTTTTTGTAATCCTAGAGTGCAGAACATTCAGGAGGTTAGGAATTAAAGATCTTGTTTTGTTCTATGTAAACTTATAGTAAGTAATAGCTGGTATGTACCTTCTATGGTCTACACACATAATTCATTTTAATGTGATAAAATGGCATTTGGATCTCTCCGAGCCAAAGTATCGCCTCATTTTTCGCCTTGTGCGTGTTAAACAAACAGATTCTGTGGACTATTTATAGATTACACATTGCGGCACCAGTTAGGTATACAGCATACACCATTTTATCCAATAATTTTGAAGAAAGTCGATGATTGTACTTATGTTAAGTAAGACAAAACAAGTATTTATTTTTTATTTATTACATTACAATGTGACTTGATGTGACGTCTAGTCTAGGGTTGCCAACTCCAAACAAAATTAACCCTAAATCTGAAGTTGAAACTAAAATCCGCTCCAGACCTCCGATCCGATCCGATTTATCGAAGCAATCGGATACTGTGTAGTACAATTGTCCGATTTATTGGAAGAAATCGGATAATGTGTAGTACAAATTTGTTAGGATATTTTTTCCGATAAATCGGATCAAATCGAAGGTCTGGGGCGAACGGACGGGCGATGCTATGACGTGCGTTAAGTTTTTAGTTTTTAAAATATATGCTGTCATCTGTCTTGTTGTGGTCTTAATATAAAACTCAAATAGAAAACATTAGTTATCTTGTTTGTGTTTATTTTATTGCCATTCCAATGGTTAACTGAGTTCTTACAACTTCCAAATTCCACTGCTGGGTCCAACATTCGTTCCCCACTTCAATATACACCCTAATATAATATTTAAATATTTATAAGAATATACATAAAATAACCCTAATCTATGACAACTATGTCTGCATAGATATTTAGTCTTCAACCTATCCGTGAAAAAATAAGCTGTCAATAATTTCAAGCCCAACGTCATTCGTTTTTAGGGTTCCGTACCCAAAGGGTAAAAACGGGACCCTATTACTGAGACTGCTGTCCGTCCGTCCGTCCGTCCGTCTGTCACCAGGCTGTATCTCAAGAACGGTGATAGCTATACAGTTGAAATTTTCACAGATGATGTATTTCTATTGCCGCTATAACAACAAATACTAAAAATAAAATAAAATAAATATTTAAGAGGGGCTCCCATACAACAAAGGGATTGGTTGCGTTAACTTTGCACCTCATTTGTATGGAGCGCTATACATACCAGGTGCAAACTTAACTTACTACTTAAGGATGGAAAGTGTTTGTACGGAACCCTCGGTGCGTGAGTCCGACTCGCACTTGACCGGTTTTAGATTGTTTTTTTTAATTAGACTCCAGACCTAAACCGGTTCCAGACCTTCCGATCCAAACCGATTTATCGGAAGCAATCGGACAATGTGTAGTGCTGTGAATTGCACTACACATTGTCCGATTGATTTTCATATTTTTAATAGGTACTACAATTTTATTACTTTTCTGTATTCCGCTTAAAAAGAGGACTTAATCACTGTTTTTATATTTTTTCCAGAAGTTACTAATTATTTTAATCATCATCCTCATCCTCCTAGCCTTTGTCCCATATTGTAGAGAATGAATTCTCAATCAGGGTCGGCTACCTAAATCCCAAGATGTGGCGTAGGCACTAGTTTTTACGCAAGCGACTGCCATCTGACCTTCCAACCCAGAGGGGAAACTAGGCCTTATTTACTAATTATTTTAATATTAATAAAAAAAAAAAAAACTTATTCTAAAAAGTTGTAAGTCTAAAATTATGACACAATGTATATGTTACTTAAAACCCGCTCCAGACCTTCCGATCCGATCCGATTTATCGGAAGAAATGCCCTAACAATTGCACTACACGTTATCCGATTTCTTCCGATAAATCGGACAATTGCACTACACATTATCCGATTGCTTCGGATGAATCGGATCAGATCGGAAGGTTTGGAACCGGTTTAGGTCTGGCGTCTAATAAAAAAAAAATGAATGACGTTAGGCTTGAAATTATTGACAGCTTATTTTTTTACGGATAGGTTGAAGATTAAATATCTATGCAGGCATAGTTGTCATAGATTAGGGTTATTTTATGTATTTTCTTATATTTCTTTACATACAGAAAAAATATTTAAATATTATATTAGGGTGTATATTGAAGTGGGGAACGAATGTTGGACCCAGCCAGGGATCGGATACCGTTATTTTTGTATTACCGTTATTGGTCACGTGACGCTAAACCAAAATGAATATTGGTAGTGGTTTCGTTTACCGGTATTATAACGTTATTCACATAATACCGTTATTTAGCAAATTCCGTTTCTGTTTAACAAAATTAACCGTTTAATTTGAGTTTGACAGAGATAGAATGAGTCGTTCTGTGTTGCGATTTTGATTTTACGTACGATTTTGCGTCGCGGTAGTCGCAGGCTCGCAGCGCAGCAGTGATTTGATTTTCCGCAGTTCATGTGGTTTGGTGTGCGATTTTGTCTTGTAAGTTAAAAAAGGAGTAATGTATGTATATATCTAAGTATATAAGTATTTATGTTTGTCCGCGATTATCTCGCGTTTGGCTGATGATGCGGTTTTCAGAAAAGAATTTGTTACACTTAGGAGAAGATTAACGTAATTCGACTTAAAAAAGAGGATCTCAGTTTGACCCATATGTTTGTCTGCATTCATGTGTATTAGATTACATTTGATTCCTGTAGTCAGATTGTTTAATTATTTTTAAGGGTCCTCGGGATGCCGATTACGAGAAAGATCCATTTTGAAATCCAAGATGGCGGACATTATTTTTTTCTTAAAAATCAATATGGGTGTCATCTCCAAGGTTCCTCAGGGTTCCGATTACGAAAATGACATCCATTTTGAAATCCAAGATGGCGGACATAAATTTTTCTTAAAAACCGATATTGGTGCCATTTCTCAAAAATATATCTGCGCCAGTTTTAAATCTAATTTTTTATTTTGAAATGTATACCCCCCAAAAACCCAGAAAACGACAACCATGACGATTTAAAAAAAAAAATTACGTCCACCATCTTTACTTCCAAAATGAGATCCATCTTTGAAATGTACAACTACTTTTTTAAAGTTCCAAGTTTCAGAATTATTCTATTGTATGTGTACTAAAAATAACTTACCTACCAAATTTCAGCTTTCTAGGTCATCGGGAAATACCCGAGAGGTTTTGATACGTCAGTGTATAAGTGTGTATATAAGAGTGGCAAAATCGGCGTATTTTAGGTACCAATAAAACCTAAAGTATAAAAGCTAGATCAATGAAATTCAGTACATTTTATATGTTTCCTAACAGCATCTTAACCTGTGAATTTGGGCGCTCTGGTGTTAACTGGGCCAAACCTATGAGGGTTTGAAAATTAGACGAAACGGTTCGAGAAAAGGTAGGTAGTGCCCCGCTTCTTTTTTGCTCGTCTTGGCGGGGGCACTACCGTGCCCCCAGATGTTGCATCGAATTGCTATAAATAATATTTGCATGTCCGATTATGCATTCCGCAGAAATCTATATCTCATAGTATTTAGTTGACATAAAGCAGGATAAAATTTTACTGACTATTACTGGTAGCAGTTTGGTTCTAACCCATTAAACTACTTCACTGGTAGCATGGTATAAGAAAACAAGGTGTAAAAAGTAACAGTGGGCCGACGCCTTTGATGTTTGCGTAAGTGCCGACACCGCTCAAGGCCGCCGTACCTACCAAGGGTTGTCACAGACTTACGCAACTGCCCAAAAAAGGAGGGTAATGTTTTTAGGGTTCATGTATGTATGTGTACTAATTTTACATATGGAATCCATTTTGGAAATAAAGATGGCGGACGTCACTTTTTTGAAAAAGTTGACGTGTCGTTTTCTAGGTTTCAGAGGGTGTAAATTTCAAAGATGGCATCCATTTTGGAAGTAAAGATAGTGGACGTAATTTTTTTTTAAATCGTCATGGATGTCTTTTTCTGGGTTTTTCGGGGGGTGTACATTTCAAAATAAAAAATTAGATTTAAAACTGGCGGAGATATAATTTTGAGAAATGGCACCAATATCAGTTTTTAAGAAAAAATAATGTCCGCCATCTTGGATTTCAAAATGGATGTCATTTTCGTAATTGGAACCCCGAGGAACCTTGGAGATGACACCCATATCGATTTTTAAGAAAAAATAATATCCGCCATTTTGGATTTCAAAATGGATGTCATTTTCGTAATCGGAACCCCGAGGAACCTTGGAGATGACACCCATATAATTTTTAAGAAAAAATAATGTCCGCCATCTTGGATTTCAAAATGGATGTCATTTTCGTAATTGGAACCCCGAGGAACCTTGGAGATGACACCCATATCGATTTTTAAGAAAAAATAATATCCGCCATCTTGGATTTTTAAATGGATGTCTTTCTCGTAATCGGCATCCCGAGGATCCTTAAAAATAATTAAAAAATCTGACTACAGGATTCATATACAAACGGAAGCAAGGAACAATTTCTTGCTTTTTAAATAAAGTCTTAAACTACGTAACTCGTAATTTTTACTTAAAATAAGCTATGAAACATGTCTGACATTTTGAATTTAAAAATTCAAGTGACATGTCAGATCATATATTTTTTGTTTACACAGAAACAAACAATTATATAATACTAGCTGTGCCCCGCGCTGTTACCCGCTCATCCCACGGGAACACTAAATTTATTCGGGATGAAAAGTATCCTATGTCCTTCCCCGGGACTGAAACTATCTATATACCAAATTTCATCTAAATCGGTTCAGCGGTTTAAGCGTGAAGAGGTAACAGACAGACAGACACACTTTCGCATTTATAATATTAGTACTTATGGATAATAGTATTTGAATTTTACTGGCAGGCGTAACGCTTTTACATCCGCCATTTTAGCATGCTCGTTAGCATGACATGGAAAAATTTAAAACTTAGGCGCTATAAAATTTCGCACAGCACATGTCGTATGCACTATTTTAATTGTGTATTGCAAGTTGTAAGACGCGTCAGCCCTCAAAGTCAGCACCCTCATTACTAACAATTTCGTCCTATGACACATGGGGTGCGCCCCTCCCGCCGCCGCCTCTGTCACCTCGCACGATTGCCCTGTCTAGACGCCTTCGTCGACCGACTGTATTGTTTCTTAAACTGTGGTATGGCACTGACAAACCCACCGAATTTATCTAGATAATTATAGATTGACACAAAAAAACGGGTAAAAAAAGTCCATACTTACCAACATTAAAAAAATATTACAAATAGAGGTAACTGTTTTTTTTTTTCGATCGTTCGAAGTTTTACTAGTCATGTGGTCGAAAGCGATTTTATAATTGCAAGATGCTTAAATATGACATATATTTTTTTCATAATCTTTAACCACTGTTTAATATGTTTACGACTCATTAAAAAGTGAGCGAGTTCGGCGTCTACTGGGAAATAGCACCTTAAGTGATCGCGCCGGAATTGACAACATTTCATATTTATAACAGGTGGAAATTAATATAGAGATCGACAGGGCTTTATGTCGTGTACCTTAAAAAAAAATCTTGGAATTTATTCTTCTGTATTTAAAGAAATATAAGAAAATACATCAAATAACTGCAATCTAAGACAATACGGGCTGAATAGGGTTGTTGTCTAAACCAAAGAGCGAAAACATAGATTTTTTTTTATTTGACGTTGACAGATGACAGATGCATACCGAGTTTTATGAAGTTTTTTTTTAATCAGAAAACCGACTAAAGTAACCGTTCCATTAAGTTCTGGTTTTGGTGTTGCCACATTTTAAAATGAGTATGTTTCTATAAATTAATAATAAAATAAATAATCATCTCAGAAAATAAATAAAAACAGAGATTACTTCATCTTTTTAAGCAGAATTCAGAAAAGTAATAAAATGATAGTCTTAAAAATATGAAATGTTGTCAAATTGACATCGTAATGCAAAAGTCTCCACCACAATAACAATAAACAAACAATCCTTAGCCGGCCGGCACGAGTCAAACAGAGACAAATACACAAAATATCCTTATGCGTAAACAAGATAGCGATGCGTCGGCGCCTACAAAGGAAAACGCGCAGTGAAACTGAGTAATACCGGTTAATACTGTTCAACGTAACGTTATACATTCGTTTTTCTTGAACAACGATAATCGAAATTATTTTGCTACTTTTTTAAACGTTACTCTAAGGAAACGTTATTTCAACAAACGAAATTTTTAACAGTTATCGAACAATATTAACTAGTATTCGGATAACGGTATCGATCCCTGGACCCAGCAGTGGAATTTGGAAGTTGTAAGTACTCAGTTAACCATTGGAATGGCAATAAAATAAACACAAACAAGATAAATGATGTTTTCTATTAGAGTTTTATATTAAGACCACAACAAGACAGATGACAGCATATATTTTAAAAACTAAAAACTTAACGCACGTCATAGCATCGCCCGTCCGTTCGCCCCAGACCTTCGATTTGATCCGATTTATCGGAAAAAATATCCTAACAAATTTGTACTACACATTATCCGATTTCTTCCAATAAATCGGACAATTGTACTACACAGTATCCGATTGCTTCGATAAATCGGATCGGATCGAAGGTCTGGAGCGGATTTTAGTTTCAGCTTCAGATTTAGGGTTAATTTTGTTTGGAGTTGGCAACACTAGACTAGACGTCATATCAAGTCACATGTAATGTAATAAATAAAAAATAAATACTTGTTTTGTCTTACTTAACATAAGTACAATCATCGACTTTCTTCAAAATTATTGGATAAAATGGTGTATGCTGTATACCTAACTGGTGCCGCAATGTGTAATCTACGTAATCTATAAATAGTCCACAGAATCTGTTTGTTTAACACGCACAAGGCGAAAAATGAGGCGATACTTGGCTCGGAGAGATCCAAATGCCATTTTATCACATTAAAATGAATTATGTGTGTAGATCATAGAAGGTACATACCAGCTATTACTTACTATAAGTTTACATAGAACAAAGCAAAATAATATCTTTAATTCCTAACCTCCTGGATGTTCTGCACTCTAGGATTACAAAAAAATATTCTTTAAGTATAGTTTCTGTGCTGTTTTGTTAAATATAATATTAGATTGTTGGTATATCAGCTATGATGTTAAATTTCAGATGGAAAAAGACACAACTACATGAGGTACAAAATGGGCTTTAGGCTTTAGAAGATACTTTTCATGATTGGATGTGTCAACAAAATTTCACTGTCTAAAAGAATGCTAGACGAAGACGCGGCACACTGAAAGATGATGTTATACCTAATACTACAAACAATTCAGACTTGAGGTATGATATCAGTTTATTAAAAAAATCATGATATTATCTATATAATTTTTTACACTTAAGCTATCTTAGGTACTTACTTATTTTGAATATTTATTTTTTCAGAATTACAAAAAAGCAGATGAAGAAACTATTACAGGTCCTCAAATACCTGCATAAAAAGCCATTGCTAATGAAGTCAGGCATTGTCAAAACGGCTGAGAGAAATACTGTTCATTTGTCACCGTTCATAGCTATTTCATCATTAAGCATTATGGACTCCATTGAACAATTACCGAAACTTTTGTTGTTCAGTATAATTTTATAGTGATCTATATAAACTATTGAAGTATTTGTTAGAATAAGTAAATTATGACTGAATGTAATGTATAATATTCTTTTGGTAGAAAGTTAAATAAGTATTTTCATTTTTTGGGTGGTAGAGATAACAAAATTGATTAGAAGCTGTTTTATTAATTTGTGATTACATACAAGATGTTATTATGTTGCAAGGGAAATAAAAAAATATTTAAATAAAATAATTTAAACAGATTACATTGTGTATATTCATTGTTTGAGCCTTCCTGACATGAAAGCATGAAATAGCTATGTTACTATCTATAACTCAGGGAATAGTAATATTCACTTTAAAAAGTTGGTTGAAATTATCAATATATTTGTCAGAATATGAAAATAATACATTCAAAAATGTATAAGGCCTACCATTACAAATTTAAGATAACACACTCAAATCTAAATGATATGAATAAGACAAAAGCATACATATAAAGAGAATCACAATCATTGTTTTGAAATACAAATTAATTTTACACACTAGCGGATAAAATAGACTTTTGTATGTACATGTTTCATTATATGATATTTTATTTATTTTTAATTTATTTAAATTAAAAAAAAAGATTAACATGACATTACAGTACAACCAATGCGTCATGAAACTTAGATTAAAAGTAAAGGAAACATACGAAATTACATAGGAACAGTTGAGCACCTAGCATCCATCGCCTCACAGAATCTCAAGCATTCACTGCGCACAGCCACCCATCACCACCCAAACAAGTCGCACTCAGGTGTCGATGCCAGGAGCGCATTGAGAAGTGAGAGGGCTCGGGGCAGCGGCAAGTTCCTGAGCGACACGGTGGACGACGGCGGCACAGCCAACAGGTCGCGCTGGCGAGGTCTGAGGGCTATCCTTGGGACGTCCGGGACAGACAGTCGCACTAGAGTCGCACCGCTTTATATATTTATCACACCATCTGGTGTATGTACCTTCGAAGCTTTGATTGTGATTCGGCCATCTCTCATTTCACACCACAAGCTGTTCTTTCTGCTTCCCTATCGCTTCTTCTGTCCCTTATTGCCGGAGTCTGTGAATGTTTTTTTCATTATTTCAACAAGCTTGTCTTTGTCTACGTTTGTCTTAATCTCAGCTGGTTGATCAATGTTAAAAGAGTGTAATGAGTAATGTATTAATACAGTATGTTGATATTTTAGCAATTGTAAGTTGTCTAATTTCCTCTTTTATGCTTCTGAAATAAATTCATATAAGGCCGATGAACTTGGTCTGTCAGGCACTTCCTTTTTGGACAGCTGCTGCATAGTGATGTCCTTCAGAGTAGCCCCTACTTTAGACAGTAGACCTTTTCCAGTAGCATTGTATAGAAGTGAAGAAGGCTGAATGAAGGCTCCTCGGACCGAAGATGGACCCACATCCAAAAAGCAACTGTATACCTGCATCCTGCAGCCAAAACACAATTTGGCCGTAACTTTCGTTGACAATCAGTCACGTACGCGGCTCGTACTTTGTGTTTGGTTCGGGGCACATCCTTGACTGAAAACTTATTTTTTTCATGCAGCGGAATTACACTTTGTACACAACTAAGTGCCAATTTACCGTCCCGTTTCTGAATTGCGTGGTTATTTTTCATGTTATTATAGCTTTCACTGACATAATATTCTACTCTAAAAATGTCTTGCATTGCAGATAGCATAATAAATCGTACTCCAACTCCATGTCTTCTGGCCAATATTATTCTTATTCAGCCTTGGCAATATAGTTAGAAAGAGACGACTTCGTTTCGTGACGTTTTGATACACGAACTTTCGAATCGAGTTCACGTTAGCGTGCTCATACGACTCATGGTGCCGACCGCTTCTGGTAGTTCTATAAGTATCCGCTAGAGGCGCCGTAAAAATTCTTCATACAAATCCGCTACGCAGTCGCAATCGAGCACGGTATTTGTAAACTCATGGTAGAGCTACAGACGAAAATACCTGTCATTATAAGCATCGAAACGAGCTTCACTGCTCTTTCACTTACGAAGTGATCAACATCTGTGTTCTCTTTGTTTAAGAGTAAACCTTATTTTGTTTGATTTAAAGACTAATTTAGTGTAAAAGTAATTTGCACTTATAACGCCTTACATTTCGAAGTGGCAGCTGTGGCCACCGTTAACAATACAGATAATAAGTATTGTTCATCGGGTACAAAGCTAATGGCATTCGCTTAGCAAATGGGATTCGAACTAATACGTGCTTATACAATTTGAGGGTTGCCCTCGATTTCTCTACAGGTGGCTTGACGTCTTCATCATCAAGTTTCTCTTCACCAAATGGTGATTTTCGAGTGAAAATGCTTGAAATATTGTAATAAATACTAAAATCACCATAGATGTGACCATAATATTTGAGGAATTCCTTCGAATCCTCATGGATCTTGTCATCAGATCTTCACCAACATTTTATGGGACCTATTTGGAGATTTCTATTCATGAACGAAAAAACAATTTTCTAAATCGACTTATAATATAACTAACAGAGTTCTGAGGTAACAAACATAAAAATAAAAATAAATCCTCCTTTTTTTGAAGTCGTTTAAAAAAGAGACGTAATAAGTACGAGGTTTTTTATTCCAAAAAATTACTGATTGCCTACGTGATTCAAAATTAAATTATTAAAAAACTAAAGACAATTGAGAGGTTCGTTTTTAGGGTTCCGTATCCAAATGGTAAAACCACAGAATAGAAAAAAACTTCTATTCCGTGGGTAAAACGGGACCCTATTACAAAGACTCCGCTGTCCGTCCGTCTGTCTGTCCGTCTGTTATTTATTTATTTATCGTATGGCTTTTACGTTATAGTTCTCTACTTAACATTTTAAAGGTTTAGGTTTAAGGTATACCTACCTACAACTGCATCCGTCGAGACTTTCTTGAGATCTTCCATTGTGCCGCCACCAGGCTGTATCTCATGAACCGTGTGATAGTTAGACAGTTGAAATTTTCACGGATGATGTATTTCTTTTGCCGCTATAACAACAAATACCTACTTACTAAAAACAGAATAAAATAAACATTGAAGGGGCTCCCATACAACAAACGTGATCGGTTGCGTTAATTTTGCACCTCATTTGTATCCGGCGCCATGCATACCAGATGCAAACTTAACCGTTGAAATGGGATAAATATTTGTAGGGAACCCCCGATGCGCGAGTCAGACTAGCACTTGGCCGGTTTTATTTAGATACTTTTTCAAGCGTAAGTTAGTGTTTTTATTCTGTGCTTAGTATGAGCTTCCTAACGATTTGCTACACATTGATAAAAAATAAATCTGAGTCAGATTACGGAGATGTCAATAGGATGGAAATTGTTTCGAATCAGCGAGCAGTACAAATCACAAATCTACTTATAGGATCTTTTTATTAACGGTTATCAATGGATGAATCCGAGTAAAAATTGACACATTTACAACAGTAGTAGTTTTATTATAGTGTGTGTTCAAAGCTCCTGGCGCTTAGAGGTTTTGTAATCTTGGCCGCCGTATGCCGTGTAGTGCCCAGCCGCTTAGTTCTTGTTTTCATCAGCGTATTTTTTTGCCGCTATTGCTCCTAATATCTGGCCGCTCGCTTTGGCCCGGCCCAGTCAACTTTACGGAAAACTGCCTCTGATTTTGGACGTATCGTATGCAGCCAAGTTGATATAGGTACATATCTACAGATATAATAAACAAGTAACTGCACGTAATAAACATGTATTTCAAGAATAATTATTTTATTAACACTAAATTAAATACACTACTTAGTTGCTCTGTGAGCTGTAGATGTAGACCTTGTGAGTTTGTTTCAAAATGGCTGGAAGTTGTCATTGTTACGTTTTCAACCCCCATATCTCACCCCCACATTTTTAGGGTTCCGTATAGTCAACTATATAGGAACTCTTATAGTTTCGTCATGTCCGTCTGTCCGTCCATCCGCGGCTTAGCTCCGTGATCATTAGTACTAGTAAGCTGAAATTTGGTATGAGTATGTGTATGTATCACGCTGACAAAACGGTGAAATAAAAACTAAAAAAAAACTTTTTTTCGGGTAGGTACCTCTCGAACACCTAAAGTGGGGGTGATTTTTTTTTCATTTCAACACTAATAGTGTGTGGGGTGTTGTTAAATAGGTATTTTAAAAATAATAGGGGTCTCAAAACATGATTTTTTGATCAAGTCAGTAGTTTTGTAAATATTCGCTCCGAAAATAAAAAAAATAGCGTCCGCCGCTCTAACTTTTGAACCACGGGTCAAAAAATTATGGAAAAATTCATGAAAGAGGCCTTATAAGTACTTTCAATAAAAACTATATTGAATAGAATCGGAATATTCCAGAAGGTAATAAGTAATTACAGTTACTTTGGCGTTTACGACCTTTTTTATAAAGCTTGAAATCTTTCTCGTAATTTAAACCTCGAAACCCGTCTATTGTGAAGGATGGGCAACTACGGAACCCTACACTGAGCGTGGCCCGACATGCTCTTGGCCGGTTTTTTTTTCAAATACTGAATCGACAAAGAAGACTATGTACTTATACTTATCAAACCTACTTACCTACTCACAAAATGTCATGAGAATCATTTCAAAAGATCGAGATGGACGGCAGGGTACAAACTTCGAATTGAATTTCAAAGGGTTTAGCAGGCTAAGGAAGGACGTGTGGCCCCTGTCAGGAATATTCGAATTGGTAAATGTCAATTGTTGGTGGCCTCATAACTAGTAATCACTCCAACTTTTAGCCCTCTATCTTGAACTGTCACAGAGATAATGTCAAAAATGTATTTTTATCCCATTTTTTTTCAAACTCTTGTATCTTCTAATCCAAACCAGCTAGAGCATTGATACAAAATCACAGCTATGTAAGTTTAGTGGGAGTATACCTTATAATTTTATTAATATTTTATACGTGAGCAATAAAAGAAATAAATGTCAATTTATTTTTTGACAGCTCTTATCAACAAGTTTTTTTGAAAGTACAAGTATAAAAAAAATCATATGTATTGCTTCTAGTATTAGCTACTAGCATACGCAAAATCAATTAATTATATTTGGTGGAACATACTAAAAAAATATTACGAAAGTATTCAAGTAATATAAGGAGTCTTTTCTTTTGAATTTTTATCATAATCCCGTGTACCTAAAACAATAAACCTCCACGATAGACATCTATACAACTAAGGAGTTTATATAGTTTATTAGTATATTTATGATAAACAATCGACGTTCATCTTGACTACTTCGTTATTTTTTTTTGAGTATGTTCCACCAAATATAATTAATTGATTTTGCGTATGCTAGTAGCTAATACTAGAAGCAATACATATGATTTTTTTTATACTTGTACTTTAAAAAAAACTTGTTGATAAGAGCTGTCAAAAAATAAATTGACATTTATTTCTTTTATTGCTCACGTATAATAGTAGATTGTACAACAAGTGCATAAAACGCACCATTTTACACGAGACGTTTATCCATCCGAGCGAGCTTGCGAGCGAGGATGAATATAAAGTCGAGTGTAAAATGCGTTTTATGGACGAGTTGCACACTCTACTTTTCACTTCGATTGCGAGGAAATGAAACTGCATCATGTAAATATGTACTATACTTAAAAATAAATTTAATTAAAATTTAAAGTTCCATTAGAGCAATGAGAAATAAATTTAAAAAGTAATAATTGATAGTAAATTAAAATTAGAAATTTATTTCAAGAAGTTTTATTGTGTACCCTGGCTGTTGGTATATTTGCCTTGGTCTTAGAATACTAACGAAACGAAATAAAATAAAGAGTTTATTCTATGAAGTTTTAAGTTTTTTTTTTATTTGTTTATTAAGCTACTTTTATCATTGTTATTATTATGCCAGCTAAAACTCGTTCTAGACCTACCGATCCGATCCTAATTATCGGATGATCCTAAAAATTACACTACACCTTATCTGATTTCATCCGATAATTAGGATCGGAAGGTCTGGAACGGGTTTAACTTTTAAGTTGTTCGTGTGGCTGTTGGACCGATCGCCTTGGTCTTCGACGACGATTTTACTTTATGCTCTAGAGCATAAAAAGCGATTTTATGTCGCCTGCGCACAGCATAAAGTCGAACTTTTAGAGCATGAGAAGTGAAAAATATTAATTAAATTATAGGGTATACTCCCACTAAACTTACATAGCTGTGATTTTGTATCAATGCTCTAGCTGGTTTGGATTAGAAGATACATGAGTTTGAAAAAAAATGGGATAAAAATACATTTTTGACATTATCTCTGTGACAGTTCAAGATAGAGGGCTAAAAGTTGGAGTGATTACTAGTTATGAGGCCACCAACAATTGACATTTACCAATTTGAATATTCCTGACAGGGGCCACACGTCCTTCCTTAGCCTGCTAAACCCTTTCGGAGTAGGTATCCCTCCTGTCTATTATCGAGCCAACAATTGAGTGCCAAGGATAATAATAGAAACGTAGGTAACCTAAGATTTTGCTGTAACCGATCATGGTGACCTTTTATTGGTCTTGGATGAAGGCCTCTCTTCCCTCATCTTCCACTCTCAGCGATCCTGTGTTCTACTCATCGAAGCTCACCCCCAATACCCCCATGGCGTCGAATTTTGTCCACCCTGGTCTTTCGTGGTCTACCACGCCCTCAAGTGTCCGCCTTGGTTGTCCATTCAAGGACTCATTTTGTCCAGCGGCTCTCGTCCATTCTTGCAATGTGCCCAGCCCACGCCCACTTTCCCTTCCTGCCACTTTCTCCACTTTTTTTACCAAAATAAGACCAAAATTAAAGACGTTATCGCCGACATAACGTGACTGGTAAGTATAGGTAACTACTTAAGTACATGTACTTTTTTTTACTATGCCAAATACTTCTATTCGACCGGTATCGCATCGCGGTCATATTGCTTGCATATTCTGCAGAGAGGCAAGTTTCGGTATCAATGCCGGCCACAGATTTGCGTCCATTAATAAAGGCCGGGATACCTATCCTATGCAAGACAATCTACGGTGTATTGAGAGCTTATTCGAGTACGAGCAGAGTAGTATACCAGTCTGTACTCGAGCCAAGAATTGAGTGAGATGGATTGTTGGGGCTTAGCTACTAGCGTCTTATAGATATTTTATGATGTGGGTCTGGGTTCGAGACGGTAAGGTAAATTATATAAATTAAATATAGGTACACATACCTACTATTGCACAGTAGATTGCTAAATCACTATGAAGGTTCATGTTAAAGCAGTCTGAGATTAGTATTGGTTGTTTTTGTAAAGTACGACGCAATTGGTCGTCGGAGTGCGACTGGCTACGAACACGCGCGCCTTATTTCTCCAACAAAAGTGGACGACGGAGTCATCAGGGTGGTGAGTGTTGGAGCGTCAGCTATATATCAAAGCAGCTCCCGGTTATGATCGGCCGTGGCATGCACTCAACACACGTAGATTGGCCCTCGGTACGTTGTTTAATATACCTACAATCCATGTATCGGATGCATATCGGTCCTTTGAAAATTCGTATAAATATGAAAAAGCATGAAATTTAATTATGACATCCTGAATGTAGGTAAAGTAGCGGCAAAAATTCTATCATATTGTGGCATATTAGTAATTTTATGATTAACGGGATCCAAGGATGAAAAATTCCTAAATCTTAATGATGAAACACGCGTATTTTTATTTTTATAAAAGAGGCACTTTTTATTTATTTATTGCACATTAGAAATAAGTACAAATTGCAGACAAAAAATAAATAATAAAACTGTTTATTTCAGGAAAAAAAGTACTCATTACATATTTGCTTAGCTAATCTTATTATTTAAAGATTGTATGCTAAGTACTGGGAAAGTTATTTATTAATATTAACTACATTTATTTACGTTTACCCATTAGGGTTCTCTTCACTATCATTTTGGTTTTGTGTGGTTCTTCAACTAATGAGTCAACCATAGATCTAAGGAAACCATTTAGGATAAGAGGCAACTGGCTTGACCAAACCCTTCGTCCATGATAGTTGGTAGACTTAATGCCATGAGGCATTTTCTATCAGTCAATGTCGACTACAAAGATTTAAATAACTATTTGGATAGAAAAATAGACGTTTTATTTGCTAAAAGTGAAATGGCAGGTTAGTATTAGGTCCGTAAACCTTTTGCGATGGTATAATAGGTACATTTGCATCTCTCATACAAAATACACAAATATAACTACTTAATAGATTTTTTGTCACTGTTGTGTATTTTCATGTTGGTTCAAGATAGGGCACGGATAGAGTCAAGGTAAGGCAAGTTATCTTTTGTATCATACCATACACGATTCATACCTTAGACAGAGAAAATGGCCATACAATTAAGCGTTTTTATTATACATATTTAAACTTCCCGCTCCCGCTATTTATTTGTCAAATGACTCGATACTTGTCATTCGATACTAAGTTCGATCCGACAAAAGGCAAATATGCTTTTCGTGAACGCATCCAAGTAGGTGTTGCCATTTAAGCTTGTTCTGTCAATCTTGTCAATCTGTAAATTCCTTAAGCAAAACTTACTAAGGAAACAATTTAAATTAGTTAATAAAATGTTCATTATCATTACCAACTGGTTAATGGAGATTTTTATATAATTTCAATTGTCAGGCCCCTTTGTCTTAAAGAGATTATCGGAGGGTCTGGAGGTTTTATTAGTAAAATTTATGGCAACATTATGATGATCATCTCATCCAGCGTTGCCAGAACTACAGAAAAATCCGTAGATCTACGGAATTTATGACTTGTGCCCAGACCTACGGAAATTATTGGGGAACCTACGGAATTTCAGACTACTTTTATTAATCACCAAAAAACCAACATAATCGAAAAGGAATGTACTTTTTCTGCGAATTAATTGTAATTCTGGCTGAAACACTCGCGGACTAATCATGCACTTTCACTCAGTGGTCCGTTTTTTCATCTTTTTACCAACTCCAAACTATAATTTATACTATGGACAAGGTGTTTAAAAATATTAGATTTTTGTTTTACCACCCAAGCTTTTGCAAAAGCTACCAACTTTTAATAACATTTTAAGCTTTAATATAGTCAAATAATGCATTGAAAAAAAAATCTGTAGAACTACGGATTTTTCAAGCGACAATCTACGGAATTCTACAGACTTTTATGTCTAACCCTACGGATTTTCATAAATGACATCTGGCAACACTGATCTCTTCTCATTTCATGATTTAATTTAATTGGTTTTTTTTTCTCGTCTCTGTCTCTCGGAAAGTGTAGTGTACACGATTAGTTAATTTTATTATTGTTCAACCTTATAAATGTTTGGTGTTTATTGTGTACTTAAACAAAAGTTACAAAAAAGAAGCTTTCCAAACAACTTTTCCAGGTACGACGTTGGGAAAAAACAAAAATGTTAATTAATATAAGTTAATTTTCTATTTGAAGGTAAGCTAGTCTAGTTCCTGATAAAAATTAAACAAGTATTGTGAGCTTTGTATACATCTTGCACGTATGTTTCATATCAGTATCCTCTCATATTGCATGCTGCGTTACCTTGACTCTACTAAGGATGGATCCCAAGCAAGGTTGGTCTCGCCAGCGAACATATCATAGTTCGTCCTTGTGATCTCCTATCGCGGTTCGTGACCGAAACAATAAACTCCTTGTGTTGTCTCGTGATGGTTCATTCCATTTATTTAGTTATGCAATTGTCAATTATTAACGCTAATGTTGTATTTATTGTATTGTGCAGTTCTTTTGCTAATAACGATAATATATGCTGTTTCAAATTTCAATATATAAAACAAGAAGCAATGTATGTAACATAGCATAATATTTTAATCACAATTATATTCTTCTAAATAAAATATATCTTGCAGATACATTTAATGAGTCAGTGTCTTCAATATTAGAGCGGAAAGTTAGAGGTTGGTTAAGCGGAGTGATAGAGGACATGCGCCGCAGCAGCCCTGTGCAGCAGTGGCTGGACTCCCTGCCGGCTGACAATGCGGAAAACAACACTGAGAAACCTGATGAGGAAACACTAAAAAAAACCAAGTCAGATGAGAGCAAAGCAGAATCCTCCACCGAAAATACAGTTGTTGAAGCCACTGATGAAGTACAAGAAGAACAGAATTTAGATGTTCCTAGCCCTAAAGAATGGAAACGGAAGTCCCTAGAGAGTGGTGTGCTCTCTACCGCACCTCAGGGCAATATAAGGAAACGGTTGCAGAGAGACCACTCGGTGCAGTCGGAGGGTTATTCACCTAAGTTGAAAAATCCACTCTTAAGAGATTATTCCCTTCAGGTAAGAATACCTACTTTACTTGTTTTGTTTCATAAAAAAAATACTATAATATGTGGATTGTGATGAAATGATTTATATTTCTTTTTGAATTCCAGTCAGATGCTAGTGGGTCAAGTGGCAGTTCTGTGCTGAATGTGCTGGGGGCGAGGAAGGTGGATGCTGAGTCAGTCCTGCTAGCCCTGGGTTTTGGACCGAGTGAGAAGCAGCAGAAGTTACAGAGGATACCTGATAGATTTTTAGTTCCATCTAAGGTAAGCATTAATAAACTCCTACCTCATGTGTATTTTTTAGACTCACCAGCAGTATCTCCAGCTGATAGCCATAGAGTGTAGAGGCAAAACAAAATTAACTTGATTGATTCATCTACCCATCAGTGACATTCATAGAGCCAAATTCCCAACGGCTTATTTAGGGAATTGACAGAGTTTGAGTAATTTGCTCTACTGCTTGCAAAGAAAAAATAAGAGGAAATGTACTCCGGCTTTGCCAAGAATATATTTGACGCCGTGCCCTGCTACCGATAATAATAATAATCATCACCACGAGGTGACCGCCATGTGGGATGTTGACTCGACCTGATAGCCATGTAGTGAGAAAGTGCCTTTCCATGGCTACGAAGAAAAGAGGGCGAGGTAGGCCTCAAACTACCTGAATGACGAATGTCCAGAGAGACATGAAGGATTTAGGCCTAGCTGTAGAAGACACCTATCAGCGAAGCGAATGGCGCCTCAAGATTAGGAAAGCCGACCCCGCGTAACGGGAACAGGCGAGGAAGAAGACCTAGCCTAAGTTTAAAGATGAATAATAATATTGATGAAGGAATAATATTCAGACAAAATAAAAGTATAAATTACATTTGTGTTGGTAATAAAAAGCAATAACACGTTTTAGGTCTTATTCATACATTTGGGATTTTCTCTATTTTTGTATGTCTGTTTACCAATTGGCAAAGGCCTCCAATCTTCTTCACTCTGGGCTATCGATGGCTATAATCAGACCCACCAGAGAATCTGAGACACCCTTCAGTGAATAGACAGCTGTTCCATAAATCTATAGAAAATATCAGCTACAAACAACCATATTTTTATCAGGGTTTTCCATACAATTTAAATAATTAGTATCTCATAAGCACCCCTACTTATGTTATTAGATACTTAGTGGTATAACATAACATATCACTATCATAATCTTTATTGCATCATGGGAATCACAGTAATATTATAAAGAAGAAAGTTTGTGTGTGTTTGTTACTTCTTCACGTTCAAACGGCTGGACCAATTTTGATAAATTTTAGTATGAAGGTAGCTGACACCCTGGATTAACACATGGGCTACTTTTTATCCCGCAAAAATGAAGTTTTCCCGTGGGATAAGCGGGTAACACTTATTAAAATGTATTGCAATACTCATTAAAATGTATCTGTTTTTCAGCTGAAAGGCATAAGCACTGATAAGTTTATCAAAGATGAGCAACATTCCATGCGCATGCACGATTGTGGAGTGTTTGGGTACCGAGGATTGACTGGTGAGATATCTTTTTTTATCATGCTTGGGGCTTCAACAATAATAACATTAGCAATCTAAGTATGACTAAATTTTTGTTTGGGAGGATATGTTTTTTTTTATAAGTAGTATTATATGGAATTTTTTAGTTTCTCAATAAGTTAATTAATATGTATAATTAATATTTATAAAATAACACATTACTTGTACGAGGTCATGGAAAATACACTCATTTAGATTGGCTTTTGTTTACATAAGGGTTTCATTATACGGGATACTAATGACATACTGTTTTGCTATATGCATCCTAAAATTTGGTAGAGAAGATGCTTTATTGGATCCATATATGTGTTAACCTGAAAGTATAATTTCGATCAATCCAAAAGCATTCTCAGGTACGGCAGCGACCTGTTTTTTCCTTCTATAAATATTAATCAAGGTTAAACAAATATGTATGATATTTCATTTAATATTCAGAGTATTTATAGCGGAAACCACAGTTTTGCAACTGATAACAGAAATTACAATTAATTTGGGTTAAGGCGAAAATAACAATAACTAATGCTACTAAGTGTGCAAAATAACAACCTTACTAACAGAGCACTGCACCCCGGTCTGCCGGTTCATGAAAGTCATGCCTTCTACCAGCCATATAGCAGTGCCAGAAATAGCTGTACAGTAAGTATTCAATTAAAATTATTATCTATATTATGTGTATACCCCACCCAGTATGAACAATAGATAAAACTAATTAATTTCAGTCATATATCTGGGCGATTATTTGAGCGTTTTGATTTGTCCACAATATTGGCTAATTCATAAAAGAAATGAACAATATGAACGTCATTTTAATAAAGATTTGTAAAAATCCGCGACTTCTACAAGATAACCGAAAATGGCGTCCGGGTTCAAATGGTCTATCTATATTGCGGACATATTAATGAGGCGGTTAAAATGCTCATACAATCATTCATCTGTGAAATAAATTAATCCCCCATTTGTTTTATTGGACTGTGACAGACCTTAAGTGTTTGCCAAACACTAGTTGTATGTATGGGAAACGTAATCTTCGGTTCCATAGAATAGACAATTTTTTCTATCATAGAACTGTTGTAACAAAAACTTAATCGGTTCTACTGAGTAAATGGGTAGTTCCCAATATAAGTATGTTAACCTTTTTACCGCCAAGACGCAAATCACGTCGACGGCAAGCCTCAGCCCAGACGCCACTACGTATTTGCCACTATAGTGTCATACTATCTGCTGTCGACTTGGCGTATGGGTCACAGTTTTCCGTCAACGACATTGAGCGGTCAAAAGGTTAATGTTATAGCGGGTCATTATTCAGCAACGTGATGATGTAATTTCAGGGAATCCCCATGTACCACCATCGACAATTGTAGCTAAGATTATGGACTGCATTCTGCAGGACGACGTGTGCCGCGAGGAAGCGATGTTGCGCGCGCGCCACTCTATAGCAGATATGCGCAGTCCGCTCGCCGCGCACATCGTGGCTGCGCGGCACGGCCACGCCCACAACGCGTAGTCGTAGTCGGTAGCCTTCTAGCCTAGACCAGGGATCGATACCGGTATTCATAATTGTTTCTAATTTCGCATATTATTTTCGAATGTACTTAAATATAATTTTGTTATAGATATAGGTCTTTGAAATTAGCCCACTATAATATAAACGTGTGTAATAATAAGCGAAAAACCGAAATCGTTTAACGGCATTTTGTATGGAGCCGAATAACGGTATCCGATCCCTGTTCTGGGCATACCTAAAGTTTTGCATTTTACGCAATATATCTACAAATAACGAATGACACGCCACGCCCAAATCAGAGATGGGCAAAAGTTAATCGATTAACGATTAACGATTAAGATTAACTTTTTTAATCTCGATTAACGATTAAAATTGACGATTAGTTAATCTAATCGTACGAGTTCCGATTAATTTAATCTCGATTAAGTTAATCGTCGATTAATTTTTTGCGATTAAATTTTTAATCGATTAGTTAATTTGATTAATTTTTCTCGATTAGATTAACTAATACCTATAAGATAATATAAGATATTTTTTGTAAGTCTAAGTCCCTGCCTAGAAAAAGCATCTTGTATTACTGTAACAAGAGGGAAGAGGGAAGAGGGAACGGTCGGATACAAAGGTATCCGAACCAAAGGAGTTTCTAAAGGTACTTTTTCTGTCCCTGGACAAGACATATTGTATTTCCGTAAAAAGCACAAAATGCGCGTGTTCCAACTTTTAATCGCAAAATTAATCGTGAAATTTAATCTATTAAAATGACGATTAGTTAATCGTAAATCGAAGACTCCCTCGATTAAGTTAATCTAGATTAAATTAATCGCGATTAACTTTTACGATTAACTTTTTTAATCGATTAATTAATCGATTAAAAAATTAATCGATTAATGCCCATCTCTGGCCCAAATTGTATATTTTTACAAATTCGAAATCAAGTTATTTAAAAGAATTGCAAAACTTTTAGTGTGTCTTATGAACTGTACATTTATAGAATCATTTGATCCGATCATTACTGTCATATTGCAGAAGGGTGGCAGTTGAAACGCTTTTAAATTTGTCAAAAAAAATGATATCAAGTAATCAAGGGAATAACGCACAGCATACCTAATGTAACTTGGATTAACTACAGTGGAATCCGTTTATAATGACATCAAAGGGAATTGACAAACACGTCAAAAGCGGACATCATACAAAGCGTTTAGTGAAAATTAAAACGATTGCTTAATCCGGTTCTTGTTTTTGAAAATGTCGAATGACCCACGCCAAATTCCTTCGCGAGAGAAGAGTTTGATTCTCCATTTTCTAAACTGCATATTATTGTCATAATAGGCGGTTGGTCAATATAGGCGGGGTCATAAAATAAACAGATTCTACTGTATTTCATTTTGGTATAAAAAATCCCGCGCAATATCGCTGTAGTTAATTAATTAGTGATGGTAAAATTATATTTGAATATTTTATAGTGGGAATCTAGCTCATTTAATTTCATAACCCTTAAGGATGGACGATTTGTAAATATAACATTAATGGATCTAATGAAGGATGCCAAGGACATTGAGATGGTCATATTAATTAGGGGCAAAATGTAACATAGTCGCCTCTATGGAACTAGAAAATTCAAACCTTGTTTTGAGATGCGTCCAGCCTTATTAAGTCTTGCTCTAATGTATACGCATTTATTTTAATATTACGCGTACACTTCCAAGGAACACGTAATAAGTTCTTTGCTTGGTTGTAAACGACTGTGTTGTTTCACGCATTTCCTTGAATAGTATTGCCTAGTTTGTTTCATCTTCACGTGTTTTAGCTTTAGCATTTTTGTTAACTTCAACTATACTTTTGTCGAATGAACAGCCGCAGTAATTTCGCTTCACCGTTATCTATCATATTGGCTTAAATAATAAGTAATTATTTATTTTGAACAGTTTTTACAAATAGGTATTTATAACTGACATACAAAAAAACATGACTTAACTAAACTCGACTAAAGTTGCAAGAAATCAGATTTCGATGAATACATCTAGTTCATTACAATTTAAATAGACAGGGTCGTGATCGTGATCATGAGGCAGAATAAATCTGGTTGGAACTAGAAAAGTGAGAAATTAAATAAAAGTGAGCTTAATTATTCGATGAATTCACAAACTTAATAGACTGATAGCTCATCAGTTAGTACTTATTGATTATGAAACTTAAAATTGAACTTGCGCTACTTTAAAAATTTACTTAATATATATTTCGCATAATACTTGCCTGGGTTTATATAAGTAGAGTGTAAATAAATATACAAATATTGCGAATGGTTAAGGAATACAAACCGGTTATTTTATCATAATAAAATCTGTTATATTTAACTGGTTATTCCTAAAAGGTCAGTCGTGTGAAGTGCGCCCGCGGGACAAACGCACCAGCCATGTCGAAAAGTACAGATGTTACACCAGGTATTAACTTCATCTTACAACCACGCAACTGTAGTAAGTTGGCGTTAGTAGTATAACATATCGATACCTTAGAACACAATCGTACTAACTTCTCGAAAAAAGTTGTTGCAAATAGGACGGTACGTTAGTGCACAACTCTATGTGGTTTAAATTTCATTGAAAATATAATGTACCTACTTAGTACGAGTGTGACCTAAGATATCGATATGTACTTTTCGATATATCGATACGGTAGGTGGACTTGACTAGATTGATCTTAGTAATATAACCGGTTTTTATTTCCTTAAGATTGGTTGACTAGAAGATTGTCATGTTATAGTAAAAACGCTGCTTATTGTCTACTTAATGTGTATCTGTAAAGGCTGATTTAGACGATGCCAATTTTGAGACGCCTAAATTACGGCGCCAGTGATTACCGCACAGCACACCTCCGACCGTTTAGACAATGACTATGTTCAGCCGCCTAAATCTCGCCGCCAGTCGTGTTTACACAGTGCTTTTTTTCAGTACCAGTCATTAGTGGCAGCGAGAGACGCGGAGGGGGGTCACTGGCGCCGAAAAATAGGCCCGTGTTCTATTCCGCGCCAGCGCTGGCATGCGGCGAAAAAATGGCGCGGAAAGTGTTTACACGGTGCCTTTTCGAGGCGCCGTAATTTAGGCGTCTCAAAATTGGCATCGTCTAAATCAGCCTTAAACAATTGTTAATATTATTAATTTTTCCACATAGGACTATGTTTTAATTATTTGACATAATATTAATTTATTTGATGACCATGTATTGTTATTATGATTATGTTACTGTTGTTTTTTTTTAGATATAAGATTATTGCGTGATTTAAAACTGTTTGTTTGAAGTTGGGATCCATCGTTACTGCGTCAGACATAAAGACATAATCCCAGGACCTCGGGATTGGAAGCCCTATTCGGACAATAGTCAACGAATCTCTTTTGTTTTCCTAGACCATATATTTAACCTATTAGCGTTTTCAATGTTAACAGGGTTTCGTTCACTATTTGCAACAAATACCTACTATTCTACTGTTTCTTTAGTTTTAGTTTAATAAAGTTAGTAGAGACATATTAACGTTACTATCCAGTGACCAATGATTTCACATTTTCAAACTACATTTTAAAACCATATCACATGTTAAGACGTATACTTATATTTGTATATCAATGTATATCTTTTGGCTGTGTACCTATAGATAAACTTGTATTCTGATTTTGGTTAGTAAAATTATATATTTTATGTGCAATATCATTGTGATTTAAGGAATCGTCCGCTATGAGCTTGCTAATTGCGTAAAGTTTTGTATAGTCAGCATCAAATAGTCTATACATCGCAAAATATAATGTCACCACACATTTTGAAGCTTAAAAAAACAATAAGTTTATGTAAAAATAACATTTTTATGTCAAGCATTTATTACCGACTGTGCTACTCTTAAAAAAAAGATAAAGGTAGATTTGCTTTAATCTACAGAGTTCCCAGGGCCACCTTCCGGCAATATATTATTGTATTGTCATCAAAGTTAAGTAGGTATACCACATTTCAGCTCAATCCGTTGGAGATATCTGCTTCAAAATTGAGTTTCAATATTCCACCCGAACAAAAATAGTTATACAGATACATTGCAAGTTAAATAAAAGCTTGTAAAAACAGGTTATGCTCAAGATATGTTTAAACAAGTAATATAACATATTTAAGCACGGTTATTATTATTAAGACAAAATAACCGATTGCAAGGAGAGAAAAAGGATTAAAGTAATATTGATGAATAAAATAGGCATAACTTTCTCGTCTCTTTTTCTTATAGATTTATGTCGTCTTGCACCAAATAGTAGTAGGTATTTTTTTATTTTATTTGGTCTGATATCGATCAGTGGCTGGTAGAGAATATATTGAGGCATTGAGTCTACTTATTATACTACTAACTGTACGATTAAATAAATAACGTTATCTCGTCTCTATGACGGTGGATTATTTTGATTCTGGCTTTACTATGACTGAATATGATCTGCAAGTAACATATATTGTTTGTAAATACGAGTAAATAGTTTTTAAACCAAATAGCAGGTTTGTATGCGAAGCCGACGAATAACCGTTCGGACAATGTCACGCTCACTAGGTGTATGATTATGGTCAACTTATTTCAAGACAAATAATAATAAGTCAGTGATAGTTCCTCAGAAGTTGAACGAAGAGGAAGATACAGTCAAATTTGAACTTTTAAATATAAGTAGCTAGTGTAAATATGAACGTATAACTGTGTACTCTTTATTTATAACTGTATAAAATTTTAATAGACTTATTTACCCGATTTCGACATTTCTTAAAATCTTCTACTATTTACCTATTGATGTACTATTTTCTGATACTAATATATTTACGCCACTTAGTGTAAGGAATGATGAACAGAGGTTATATGAGGAAAGGTCTTACTTAAATCTTATTTGTGCCTTACTTAAACTGGGACGGTAGCGTCTTTATCATTGTACCTTTGACTTTGTTCTATCAGTGACCTGAGTGATTAAGTGTTATTATTGCTCATTTAATTAGTTTAGATACTTATGATTAAAGGTAAAAGGAGTATCAGTGTGGGATCAAAATATTTGGCGAATAAAATAGCTCATGTCTTGAATATTTTGTTTTATTTCACTCTAAAACCACCACTACACACATCACATCACTCGATCATTACGACACAAAACAAATAACAACAAACTTATGTGCATAGGGAACGTGCACGACTATATGTGTCAGAACTGTAGATGTGAATTTCGAGTAATTAATACGGTGAAAGATTCAGATTGGCAGCACCTTCGTTATGCACGTCCCCTATAAGAAAAGCAATACTGTTCATTTTCTCAAACATGCAATAAAATATCTTTATAACGTGCGTTATAACAGGCTACGAAGTATCAAAGGAATTTCATACAAAATTGAAGGCCTAGGCCGGGAAGTAATTTTTTTAAACATGGCATCTGTGTTCATGAACAGGCTAAACAGCTGAATTATATTTTTTTTGGGTGGTGCATTTTTTTATCTCAATGCATATGTTTGAGAAAAGCACTATAGATGCCTTAGCCGTGAAAAGGGGTTGCTGGCTTCGTATCACTATACAGTGTGTTACCGCCAAGTAGGCTTTTCTTAAAGTAGAGTAAAGTAACATAGATCTTTAACGTATCCATGAATGACCTTAATTTAATTAATTAACTTACATTCAGGCTTTATTAACTTTCTAACAAAAATTTAATTGCCAGTAATGTACAGTAAAGTAAATTGACAAGTGATTGTTAAATGACAGCGTGATATGAGTGACGACAATTACGCTGTACACCCACTACATTGAATGTGCGGATTTAAGAAATTTAATTGTGCAGTTAATTTACATAATTATGATTAGCAAATACATGCAAACAATTACTAATGGATCATATTATTATCAGTTTTAACCTATTGACCACCAAGCGGTCTAGCAATTTACCGTGCCACTGACGCCAGAGTACAAAAAAAAGATGTGCCCCAAAATCAACAGGGATTGAAAAATACTTGTAGCGGTTAGAATTACAAAGTTTTTGATCATTGAAATTTGGACGGCTGTGGCCGACGTGGCGTCAGGGGCACGATTTTTTGTCGACGGCCACAGCCGACTGTGGCGCTCAAAAGGTTAATAAATGCCCGCATGCCGGTAACAGGCTGTATATATCTCCTCACCCGGCAAGCCCTTCTTTCCCGGTGACTGCAGTAATGTACCTACTATTATCGACCCCGTGCCCGGTACGATGTCAATGCGGGCGGATGTGTACGTTTCTTTTCGTTATCTTTTTTTGGGTAAACTACGCGTACCTTGTTTAACGACGACTATCTCTTACCGGACCGGACCTACGCGTCAAGTAATAGGTTTCTCGGTCTCTGTAGCTTACCTACTGTATCTACAGTAGGTAAGCTGCAGCGAAAATTAACGTTTTCCTTCTACTAAAATAATAATGTAAGCAAGTGAAAATTCTACAGTCTACTTACAAAGCTGAAACGCACTTTTAGTAATGTAGGTATATATGTATTATGTGTGCAAGTGATACTTGTCGATCTTATTCTAGTTTGTTAATAGTAGGTAAGCGTATTGTACCAGCCACCAAACAACTCTCTCCTTATGCAATATTTCCTGAACTCGTCGAACACAAACATGAATAAAGCGAATGGGAACGCCAGAAACCACCTGAAATCAAATTAGTTATTGTTGATTTATGTAATCCTAAAAGGACTTTTTATGGCTCTTTACGTAGCGTATACCTAATAAATTATATTTAATTCACACTTGGCAGGTCCTCTTAGAACAAATACCATATGACCATTGGCGAGGCTTCATTAGTTATTTGTGCATAGTGATGGGTCGCGGTAAGTTACCTGTTACCAGTAACATTCTGTTTAGAAATATTACTAGTAACTTTCCAATCTTACCAGTAAGATTCCGAAAAGGTGGTAAGATACGAGACGAATGAAATACACTTAACTTACTGGTTATTTGCGGAGTTCAATAAGCCTTATGCAAATATCATTATCATCTTTTGTCTCTTTCACCCAAAGTTCTTATCTTGCATAGGACAATCGGCTTGCAATCTAAATTCATATTTTTAACTGTCCGTCCCGGGCGTGAGCTGTGCTCATCCCGCATGATCAAACTCACTCTTCCGTCTTACCATACCGGTTTTAAGTCAAACTCCTTCGCGATTCAAGCAATATAATATAGGTATAAACTCTTCTTCGCTCTTCTTCCTCGCTTCCTCATGACTGAAGGGTCGTGACCATTTGAGGCTGTTATCCGTTGCACCGAAGCTCTCCACTACACACGGTTTTCCGCCTTCCGAATTGACGCCTGTAGAGTTTCCTGAAAGGGTTCTTTCACGGCATCGGTCCATCGGATCGGTGATCTCCCACGGGCCCTTTTTCCTCACGTGGCAACTACAATGAGCTTTTTCAAACTATCTGGCTCGCGACTAGACGTCTACGTGACCGAAGTACTGCAGGATCAGCTGAAGGCAAATATCGATAAGCGGCACTTGATCTTCAATTCGGCCAGGATCGACGCATTTGTGCGACGTGCCGTACAAGGGATTCCTAACATTTTTCGCCAGCACCATATTTCGAATGCGTCAATGCTTTCCGAATGTATGCTTTAAGGGTTCAGGTTTCTGACGCGTATAGAAATATAGAAAAGATCAGGGTTCTCATCAGCGTTGTTTTAGTTTTTCTGCTGATACCTCTGTTCCTCCAGATCTTCTTTAGCCCCGTCACCGCCACCGTTGCTATCTGGGCTCTTCTCACAGCCATCCACAGCAAACAAAGTCCAAATTAAATTTGTCCACGGTATCGAGGTCGGATAGTTCTGCCGTTCGTTGCAACATGCCTGCCCGATCCACAAACATGAGTTTTGTCCTAGCCCGATTAATATGTAGACCAACTGCACGCTCACTTTTTGGACCCTTTGCAAAAGCTCAGCTAGTTCCGTTTCATTAGAGCCTATAGTGGTAGAGTCTGTGGCAATTTGGTAGTATCATCTGCAGACCGTAAATTATTTAAATTATTAATGAGGTGTCCTCCGATTCGTACTTCTCCATACCAATCCTCCAAAACTCTTCTCATGATGTGTTCGCCTCGAAATTGAACAGCTGTGGTGAGAGAATACACCCTTGTCTAACTCCACGGTCGTCTGAAAGGGTTCTGATTCGGTGTCTTCTACTCTGATCCTAGAATTGCCGTCGAGATCGTGAATTTATTGAGGATATGCAGAAAGATTACTCGCATGGGATGATGATAGGTATAAAGGCATCCGAATATCCGATCCCTCGATCTGTGACTGTAAGTGACTGAAAAATATAATGCGTCACAATAAAACCAAAATACTACTAATAATAAGAAAAGTTACACGTGTAACTTTTGCAGTGTGGTGCATAACTTTGAAAATGCTACCAAGTTTGCGTATCATATCATATCATATTTAAGAACATATCATTATTTATGTATCCATGTAAGTATCCATTTTTTTATTTCGGACCTAGCAAACTTGATCTGATATGACTAAAAAAGGTGTGTGTAGATTTACGAGGCGGTAATATTTCTAGTAACATTGGTAAGATACCTGGTAACATTGGGTAAGTTACTGGTAAGATTGGTAATTTACTTTCTGGAGAGAGCCGTGCATTTCTCTTTACTACGAATGATGTCTATACTGTCCATTTTCAATATTACGCAAAACAAAACCTTGAATTTTAATTAAAATCCTGAATCTTACCGTATATTTCCAATTTTAAGTAATATTACTAGTAGCATTACTGGGAAAATACTCACTTTGGTAGTATTACCGGTAGCGACCCATCACTATAATTGTGCAACAAGAGAGCAAAGTTGTTTTTTGTTAAGAGTGCTAATTTTGAGTCCCGAGCAAGCGAAGGATTCTACGTTTGAATCACGAGCGTAGCGAGTGATCCTATGCTAGAATCCTGAGTGTAGCGAGAGACTCAACAGCACGAGATGCAAAAAACTTTGCTCTCGTGTAGCACACACAACTTTTCACCTCATCAGCGAGAACATCGACATTTTGTGCTTTTTCTTCCAACGTATAGTCTTTGTTGCTGATTTCAATAATATTCTCAACCAGAAAATAGATAAGTGTTGCTTAAATAGCAATAACAATATAATTTAATTGAAATTATAATCAACCAACCAACACGGTTATTATCATTATTTGATCAAATTGGAAGATTTAGCAGATACATGACGTGTTTATTTATAAATACATTATATTACGAGATTTTATTGATAAATTGATTAAGGTGGTTGCAGAGATGTCACTTTCATACAAATCGTTTGATCAATACACACTTAGGCAGTTATGGCTTTAGGTTATTAAACATTCTTAAAAAAATCTTTAAGCGATCTTATACTCGCCAAGGAAATCAGTTTTGCTATAAATCATACAATTACAAAGTTATTAAAGCTTTAAAACCCGTTGAAATATTGTCCATATATGTATGTGTGCGTTGCTTTTACACAACATACAAACGTAAGCATACGTAAAGCTATTCATGAACAGTGCGTTCTGAAATATAATACTACTTAACTTATGATTTAGGATAATAAATTTAAATTGATGTTTCGATATGAATGCATAACAGTTTATTTTTAAATGATTACAGCTTTCATTAAACATGTAACAAATAATTGGAAACATTTGGATTTTAAAGATACCTATTGTGTTTATTTGCTCATAACAATAAAGTGGAACAGATTTCGAACGCACTAAATCTTGTGAATGAAATAATAAATTATGTCAATACTGTCATGTCAATTGTGGAAATTCGTATAAAATGAATCATGTTTGGTTTACAACTTTACATTTTTTTTGTTTCGTGAGTTTTTACTTTATGCAGTGTGAATAATGAAACGTGCATATAATAATAATAAACATGTGTACTCAGGACATAGTGATCCCTAAACGATATTGCGATATCATGGGTCAGAAATTGCGGGGAAAGTATTGTGTTTGAAAACATGACAAATCGAAGCGTCCTGCCGTGAAAGAGGTGTCTCGCGCTATTTTCTTTTTAGACGAAAACAAGCATGGCCTGATGACAACCGTAACCAACCACAAAAACTGAACGCAATCGCTCGCTTTGGGTGATGAAAAAAAAACAAAGCTGTTCATAGTGGGTTCATATAGGTAGTTTCTTCTCTCTGACTGAATTGATACCAAGACCTACCCATGTTTTTCAATAGGTGTGGGAAACCAAATCCTTTTGGGAATTATCGATTCAGTGACTAAGTTTCCTCCTTGAAGGATACCTGTAATAACACTAATTACCGTAACTCCCTGTAAGATAGGACATGCATACAGCCGTTTCCATTGCCGGCACTTTTGTGGCGTAATAAATAATTTCATTACAGATTCAAGGCCAGCTTAGAGCTTCATCAAAAGGGATCACTGCAAGATGATTTCCTTCATTGAATTATCCACAAAAATAATGTCAATTAAAGTTCAAACAGATGAAGGCTTCATCCAAGAAAAGCTGCAGAAACTTATAATTTTCTACAAAACATGCGTGTTGCCTAAAATAATATTACAACGTATACACCATTTCGAATTAAAGCGACGTCTACAACTCACGCAAACACTAGTATTATAATAAAACCTACACGTAACAAAAATTGTTTTATTTTATTTAGTGGTTGGTGGTTCTAAAATCCATATATGTACATAATAACAATATATTGTCATATATTTTTATATGGCGCGAGCTAGCTCAGGATCGTGGCGCAAACAACTGGTGCTGCGCTCAGTTAGTAGTAGTTCTAGTAGTTATATATTTTTAGACTGAACATTTTTACAATTAGAGACTCCATGGAACCACGATTTAGAACCACGAAAATCCCAACCCTAATCAGTACCAACTATACTTGATGTCGTTTTTTTGTATATCAGGTCAGAGTATAGCAAAAAGGGCCCGATCTTGTCATTAAGTAATAAAAAACAGAGGTATAAGTACTTGTGTTTTTTTTTCATCATAAATTTCAAATTCCCAGCACAGAATGGATGATAGTACAAGTAGTCCCAGGCTACGTAGTAATTCTATGTTAATTTAGGACCACTCTAGTTCTTAAACGGGCAAGTTAATCAAACAATTGTAATTTATAAAAGATACTTATTTTAATGTATTCTTTAGTTCTAATCAAATAGTAACAAAAATGAGAAAAATATTTTTCAACAAAATATGTGTCCTAAAATTGGGCCCTTTTTGCTGTACCCCAATCTATCATTCAGAAAAACTTAGGACAAACTCAATAACATCACAAATCAGAATCACAATATATCAGAACAGAAACCCAACAAATATACTCATTTAATTTCACCACATACTTAAAAAATATAGAACTGCCAAAGATTTGTAATTTCTTCGTATTATTTATTTTGACAATCCAGCCCGTCTAATACAACTAGGCTTCACGATTCTTGTCACGCGACATAGCATCGCCCGTCAGTCTCCTACAGTACCGCAAAGAAAGAGATAGGAAATATTTTTCGCGCGAGAAAGAGTTGCGAGTCACAGTTGTGCTAGAGGTGCATCTTTACTTCATCGTCAAAATCAAATATCATGCCTGCTTATTTATGCAGCGCTTACTATCAAACTGACAGATGATACGCGACCCTTTAATGAATGAATCACCCGCACACAGTCATAATTAGTGTCTATTAGTGTGAGTACTTGCTGATTTTTCACAAATTGCCAACACATGGGAGAATAAGACAATTTATCACGTGCTACTAATACTACATGAATAAAAGACAAATACGCGGACTCGCCAAGATACAAATTTTACTTCAAACTAAAGTAACATACGAAATAATACACAAAAACTACAAATCTTGCTTTTCAGCGCCATCTGGCGTGGAATGTCTAGTTTTGTTTCCTCTGCAACCACCTTAATATTTTTACTCGTAAAACACCAAACAAAATAAATGCAAAAGAAAATAACAATTACAATATGAACTCGATATTTTTTAAGGTACGTTTCGAATATGCATCTATGATAAATGGTGAAATTATAAATTATTATTATATTTACAATAAGTAATAACTAATAAGTTGAAAAATCTTATTTTATTTGAGCAATGATCTATTGTTTTATATAAAAGGCACAATAATTTTAATATTCGGTCGTTAAATAAAAATATAATAAAGAAAAAAAAAATGCGCTGCAATTAAAACTTTTTCGTGTGTTTTTTATGAAATTTTTGGTATAACGCGTATCCGAACTGTCAATCGAGGTCGGATTCGAAAATCGAACTTCAAATTGATAAGTTTCTATCCCTTTCTTTTATATACATATGGAAGAAACAGAGTGCATCGAGATTCAAATGATTAGAATTTTATAATTAACCTTTGGTTGAAGAATGGCAATTCGTGGTCAGATATTGAAAATAATTAAAAAGCTACTTTCTACTCACGCTCGAAACAAAATCGCATTTTGTTCACTGTTATCTGACAGCAAAATCGCCATGTTTGAGCTGGTGAGGTGAAAAGTAATATACTGCACAAAAAATAAATAAGAGCTAAGGAATGTTTGATGCCGATAGTATACTCTACAACATAATCCAATCCCAAATAATATTTTTTTCCTTATTTAAGGAGATGATGTATTTAAGGAAGGCCTTAATTACAGCATGACCTTAAATAAGGAAAAATATTACCTAATTTGGGATTTGAAATTACGTAGGTAGTTTTAACTCATTTTATTTCATTATTTTGATGTTCCCTTTCACTGTTATTTACAAAAACGTATATTAAAAGGACAAATTTGTAAAGTGTGTAAAATTTAAGTGGCCCTTATTTTATTTTGAGGAGAATATTTAATTTCATAATTCTTACCATTGTAAACGAATAGGATATGCTCTAAAAAATGAGTTAACTCCGGGACAGTAACACACAATGCAAGCTATGAGGATTTCAACCACATATCCAATATTTAGCGCTTTGTTTTTCATTCCTAAAAAAAAAATATCATTAGAATAATGGCATTTATGGTAGAACTAAAAATTCTATGCGATCAACAGTTTGAGAGAATGAATCTGTTCAACTTTTGGGCGAAATCCTATTTTTGGAAAAGTCCCAAGATGTCCTTTCCAAGAGAACTTCCGATGTAAAATGAGGGATTTAATGACCGTAATTAATCATCAGTATATTAGTGTATGAGTAAATCACAGACAATCCCCGTGTAAGTCTGTCTTTGGCATCGTAGTTCCTAAACAGATGATCGTTTTTTTTTAAATGTCATCGTCAGGAGTGTTGTTAGTTATTAAATCAAGAACAAGAATATCTGTTCAGCCGTTTGAAGATCATCAGCATACCCCGTGGTTTTCGGTGCATGAATGGTTTAACACTAGGCCGACAGAGTAGGCGCCCAATCATTCGTGCACCGGATACACCGGGATTGTGATCATCAGTTAGGTGTTAGGTGTGTAAAGTTTTCCTTGTTTAATGACTACCTATGTAGATAAACCGTCGAATACAAAAATAGAACATGCTTAGCAAACAGCATAAAGTTTATAGGTAAGCATATTCCGTAAATATTGATTGATAGCTAGGTAAAAAATGCATGAATCACGGATTTTGCCACGTGACTGTGAACGTGATCAAAATTAACTACGGCTATCGAGAATTGTTCATGATATAATTAATTACGATGTTATACTTAATGCCCTTATAGGGTGCCATAAGATGTATAGACCTATACTTTCTTAGTGACTTGAGTCAACGGTAAAGGTAGTTCCGTCGCTTGATTATTGGGTATACTAACGTGAAATGTGGAGTTGTATCCACTCCTGCTGGTGACGCCGTTCATTATCTGCGTGATGAAGTGGCACGAAGTACACGGTCCGGCTCGCGTTATGCACGCTCAGTATGTTATGTAGGTATCGCTACGGTTCATCCATCAGGCCTATTTAGTAGTTCTGTACCTTAGCGCTTCTCTGTCTATTAAAAAAAAAACCTCTAATATTATTTGGAGTCATTCCTAAGATCCAAATCTACGGATCCACTCCGCCTGCCACTATAGCTATATGTAGGTTCCGTTACCTGTCCACAAACTTGTGCTAAGGTACACTTAGGAAATCGAGATTACACCAAGATGAGAAATGTGATTTGCAGCTGTGTAGGTATTTTTCTTCAGTCCATATCTTTAACTTTATGAGATAACCTCATTTTTCCGAGGCACACCAACACGGTACACCAGTTTGCCGCGGAACACTGTCCTAGTCTATTGTAGTGCCGGTCGATGAAATTCCTTACCAACACGGAATATAGAGCTGAATCCAGTCTTGCAGATGACGCCGTTCATTATTTGCGTGATGACGATGGCTACGAAGTACGCGGCCTGACTGGCCTTCTGCACCCTCATGCGGCCCGCGTACGTCCACTCTTGTCCTACCGAGTCCCGTAAATCGCTCACGGCTTCGTTGTCCCAGTCGCTTCGTATGCCTATTAACATCTCATATAAAAACATCTACACACTACAAGGCTCATAGTACGAGGGCCAGTAGGACAGCGGACGGCCCTTCATCTCAAATCATTGAAACGTGGCCGCTCGTAACTCCGTCGTAACTACACTATTATTTATTCTCTGGTCTAGCGATTGTCATTACCAAAGACAAAAGCAGTAAGCCGAAAATGAGGAAGAGGCGACTACTGCACCCGAACGACGGGTAGCAGCATCAATCGCCATGTGGTGTTGATGGTACAGATCCGGTATTCTTGGAAGACCGAAGGCCAACGGTAACTACGATCATTTCGAAGTACCTATTATATGACTGGTGGCAAGTACAGTTGTCACGACCAGTCGCTAAGCTGCGGAGGGCGCTACAAATTCTATTGCAATTACCGAACAGGACATCAGGATAGAAGCCATGCTCCGCCATGACTACGAAGTAGGCGAACATTCCGGCGGCAACTTCGACCAAACCTAGGTGTCCGTAAGCGAGGCGCACCATACGGTTAGTCACCAGCTGGTTGCCTTGACGTGGCGGGCGCGCCATTACGTTCGCTTCTGGCCGCTCGTATGCTAGGGACACGGCTGGCCACATGTCCGTGCCGAGATCCACGCAAAGTATCGTCATTACTCCTGAAATCGTATAATGATAACTTTCAAATGCCATTTTGGGAGCTGATAGCCCGGCGACGGCAAGATACCAAAATTTATAAAATTTTCGCATGTCAAAAAAATGTCAGTAATTTTTCAATACTAGCAAATTTTCCACCATGAAAATTTAAATTCTTTGGACAGTTTAATAAATATTTCTGATATGACTGGCTAAAGCCGTGTCAGAGGCAAAGGTCATCTTCGTACTTCAAGCCCCACTAGTTTAATAATTTAAAATCTATCTTCGGCTCAACCCACCTCATACAAATTATTAAGATTAAATCTTTGCGACAGGGTTAACACTTACCCAGCGGTAATGGTATTGAGAATAAAATGAACATGAGCACGGGAAAGATTTCCGGGACGTTTGATATGAGAATGTAGCAGATAGACTTCTTTAGGTTATCGAATATTTTTCGCCCCTCCTCTATCCCTGTGACGATTGTAGCAAAATTGTCATCCATTAGTATAATGTCTGCTGTTTGTTTCGATACCTACAAAAGATGTAAGTAGGTCATAATCATAAGTATCAAGCGATGGCGAAACGTTGGTCGGCGTGATACTCGCAATAAGTACCTCTATTAACTACAAATTGTAATTAAAAAGGAAAATATATTTGTGACGAATGGGCCCATAACCTGCATTGAGTATAGGTTATGTTTATGTTTTATCCAGAACTCCATGAACCCAAAATGCCCTCTTATGTAACGTTAAGTCGGTGCGACGTTACACTTTGTTTCTTCTAGCTGGACGGAAATCCTACCATTATATTCCACTGGATTGAGTTATTGAAAGGTATTGGTGTTAGATAGTGATTGAAACAACTTACTTGGCAACATTCTGCTGGTACACACCTCTTCTGCGTAACCCCCACTAGACTTACGTATTATAAGCATTGGGCGACTTACTTGGGAGCCGGTGATGCCCATGGAAATACCGATGTCAGCTCGCCGCAGCGCCGGCGCATCGTTGACGCCATCGCCTGTTACCGCAACAACACCGCCTCGCCGCTGGCACGCCTCTACTATCTGCAGCTTCTGTGTGGGCGATGTTCTTGCAAATACTGTTGACAAGAAGTGCCGATAGAAGTGTCGATTTCTAGGCTTTCGGTCATGGATGAACAGTCTCGATTTTTAGGAGTGAGTCGACTCTGTTACCTATCTCGTAGTATTTGTCGACGGTCCAGTCGAGCAGGTCGGGCGTCATGCCGCGCAGCTCGGCGCCCGTGACCACGTGGCAGCGTGCTGACGTGGCGATGCCCACTTCGGCCGCCACAGCCTTCGCCGTCTCCGGGTGATCGCCGGTCACCATCATAACGCGGACGCCCGCCGCGCGCACACGTTGGATTGCCGACAGAACCTTGGAATATTCGAAGCAAATGGAAGTTCTAGTGGCGAGGAATATCAAAAAACAGTCTCTAGAAAGTTTGCTTTAAACACCACAGAAACTTCAAGCTTTAAATTTAATTTAATTAATTGTACCTATATCCAGTGACTGAAATGCCATACGATAAATAAATAAGAAGAACAGTAAGGTTTCTATCTTTTGATCGTCACAAAAACCGCCGGAAAACTGAATTTTATTGATTGCTTGTGTGAAACACGACGCGATTAGTTGTTGGGAACGCGCGCCGATTTAGGCGCACAAAAACGGAAGGCGGAGGTTGGGCAGCGGTGCGCGTTGGCGTGCAAGCTATTAGTAAAACTCGCTGCGCATAGTGAAACCGTCTTCCATTAAAATTCGAGTCGGACTTGCCCACCGAGGGGCACAATGTATTACCTACCGTTGCTTAACATCGATAATTGATTAAGTACCTACTTTAATAAAGACATTTACGATTAAATTACAGATTTTATAGTTTTCAGATTTTTCCCTATATTTGTAGTATAAATGCCAACAGAAAACGTCCTATTAATTTTGATTCTCTTGAGTGTCGAAATACTTATACGTTTTATGCGGCCTTTAAAAAACGACCGTATCGTTGTTTACGTTAACTTAGAAGTTTGATTTTTTCACAGCTAGGACTGTAGATCTGA
This sequence comes from Apotomis capreana, assembly GCA_947623375.1. Classification (NCBI taxonomy): domain Eukaryota; kingdom Metazoa; phylum Arthropoda; class Insecta; order Lepidoptera; family Tortricidae; genus Apotomis; species Apotomis capreana. The sequence goes on along the minus strand of OX392510.1, from coordinate 11,984,053 downwards.
ATATATATATGGTTTTAATTTCTACTCAACGAGTTCCCGAAATAAAGAGTCTTGACAGACAGACGGACGTGCAGTTGTCAGGTACGGTAACTAGAATAATATCCCTAAAATAGGTTTTAAGACCCTTGCCTCCTTTCTTGGGGGGTCCATTAGTCCAATGATTCCGAGTAACCGGAAACCCTCCATAGGAAAATTGATATCTTCAACATCGAACTCATAGTTCAGGGGGTATTTGCTGGAATCCAATACGAAATCGGCTAAAGCGATAATTCTTTGACCTGAAACGAAACGATTTAACTCTCGTCTACTTCTTATTTTTAACCGACTTCCAAGAAAGGTGAGGTTCTGTGTTTCACTGTACCAATTTTTTTTTAACTACCTTACCTACACTAGCAAATACCAATAACTACTTACCTACGTTTTAAATCTATGTAGTATTATAAAACTCTAAAATAGTACGTATTGAAAACCAATTCTTTACGGTTAATTTCAGGGAAAATCCTAATAGCGCGATGCAGTCTACGCTTTTGTTGTTGTTGGGACATCTATTATGATTATGAATAAGTATTTAACTACGGTATAAAAGAGAGTTTATATAAATACCTATAATCACATTAATCACAAAAGTGGTGGTACCTACCCGTTCTGGCCATATTGACACTAGACGTGTCTGCAGCGTTTTTCATTTCACGAGACAAAGATTTTGTACTTGTATCCATTACAACTGTTTCACAACGAGATATAATGATTTCTGGCGCTCCTTTCATTAGTACAACATATTTCGAGGTTTCTTTGTTCAAGTGTACACTAACCTGTTGAATATTTGATTCTATAAGTAGGTGGGTCATTGTCAGTTCAAAAAACAAAATTCGTCCCTTCGGTGGTCAAAAGTTAAGAGCTTGTATGAATCTAGATTATGTTGCTATTACATCGGATTATAGAAAAGGAAACGTTCTTTATTCACACAGGCATTTAATCAGAAAATTAGGCCCTGGAATCCTTAATTTCGCAAATGTCCACCGGAAAGACACGCACCTAAATCTGACAATGACCCACGTACGTATTGAAACAAAAGTTACTAAAGGTTAAAGAATGAAATAAAGTATTAAAATACAAAACGGGTTTACTCAATAAGTCCTAGAAGTCGAACATCGCTCGACATGTTATGTGTAATCGGCTCTCCTGATGATGAATCGCGTACCGATTCGAAACATGTCGAGCGATATTTGACTTCTACGACGCGAGAAAACCGGTTTTGTATTTTTATATGTCCTTGACTTACGGTAGTTCTCTACGCAACTTGAAAGAAAGGCTAAAAATTTAACTCGATTCATTGCAACGTAAGCCGGACTCGAACCTGCGACTGCGACGCTGCATTTCCGAAGAAGTGCTCCCCCAACTGAGTTCTCACGTCGTTTCGTCAACCGTCAACCACACTAAATCTTTGCAAAGATGGAATCATGATTCCATAATCTACGCTACTATAGAGCGCCCTGAGCTAATGTGCTTTAGACAGGCGCTAAGTAGATAGTATAGCAGTGCATTCTTTTTAATGTGGTACACCACAATTTTTATCTGGCGGAAGAGACCTACTACTTTTTACAGCAGGGAACGAGCACGCATTTATTTATAATAATTGCAGAGATAGGGATTTAAAACCAATGACCACGGCGTGGATCGATGAACGGATCGGTACACGTCCAACATAATCCGTATCGCCTTTGATGATCGGTCAAAAACCGACTCGATCGCGGCGTATCCGTATCAAATCATAACCCCGCTGCATGATCGCGTATCACGGTAGTGTGGATGGTTGCACCGTCGCGATCATGAAACGCTTGCCTGATTGCGAGTGTGCGGGGTACTGAAGATACGCGTATCAACATGGACTTCGAGCGATCGGATAAGGGCCGTTGCATCATGATCGCGACGTTGCGACGTTCACACTACCGTTCATGATACGCGTCGGCGACGGAGATCGGATCGGCGAAATGATACAAGTGTAGACGACTAAGGCGAAGGGTTAAGGCGACTAGAGATGTTCTTTCTGTGTACCCTACAATTACAATTTGTCGGAAATATGATGTTATGATGTCATTACGGCGCTAGCGGACTTTTGTATTCCTGAGAGGTCCATTAGGTATTTCCAACGGGTTGTCCCTTTGCCCTGATCTCGATATTTAAAAGAAGGCACTGACTTGATATTTATTGGCGGAGTTGAAAGGTATCTCGGCAACTTTAGGATACTGTCTCCTTATTGCGGCCAGGTTATCGAGCTTGCAGACGAAATCCAAAATGGCCGATTCAGATGCGTCGCCATGGACAGTGCCGTCGGCATTCAGAGTGGCCGTGCTGCATAGGGCTCCGCATTTTATAACAGCACCATAAGCTAAATAAATGATCAAAAAAGGTTTTAATTAAAACCAAATATAAATTGAAACACTTCTCCACTATTAACCTTTTAAAATAGAATAGAATAAAATACTTTATTTCCATCGACATGAGATTAATCTTTAGAGCGCAAGGATATCACTTGGGTGGATTCCGCTCCGCGAGTTGACGAATTAGTGCTCGAAATCGTGCGTGGGCGTTAGGGAAAATAGATTGTTCAAATCAAGATCAGCTCCGCGTCAGTGGAAACCCACTCTTAAAATTACCGCGACGTCATTTGCCACTATGCAATGTAATAAGATTAATCCTAATTGGCAGACTAACCTTGATTTTTACGGCAAGCATCTGAAACGAAGAAGTGATTCGATTAGATAGCATACTAAAATATGTAAAAATTGACTTTCAGTCGCGGGCGAATTCAGTTTCAAAGTTTATAAGTAATAATCTTCTGTTTATGATTTTTTTTCATGGCCACTATTATCTATGACCATCTGGCGCATAAAGCGGCCGACCCACTTGGTTAATTCTAGGGCCGGTGATACAAAAATCGATAACAGTGTATTAGGTGGGCATCGTACTCAATACCTCGAAACGACGGCTCAGACACTGGACGAGTTTGGTTCCAGGTCCAAATATCGCGGACGGCCATTTTGTTTTCAGTCAGGGTCCCAGTCTTGTCTGAACAAATGGTGGTGCAAGCACCTAGTGCCTCTATAGAATCTAGATTCTTTATCAGGCAATTCTTCTTAACCATCCTTTGCGCAGTTAAGGTGAGCGCCGCTGTCACTGTTGGTTGCAATCCTGAATTACATTAAAACATTTTTTAACTATAACTATGGTATGAAGGAGGGAATAAGACCCACTGCCAAGAGAAAATCAGGAAAACGAAACTGAGAAAGAGAAAACAGTAAATAACTCAATATATTTATTATACCTACCATGGAGGATATTTATTATGACTGGTAAACTGGCATAACGGTGTGAGGATACTTGGACACGCATATCTCGTACATATTACTAGAATACGGCATTTTAAGCTTGTTTTGTTTATAAAAATACCAAATATCTTGCTTCGTTGAGCCCGTAGAAATGGGCTCAACGAAGCTAAGTTAAAAGCGAGGCTACGAAAAGCATTTTTCGTGCGTATTATAGCTTAGCTCACTCGCATGTGCAGCCTTAGCTAATGAATCAATTATAAAAGGTTTTAGCTTTGTCTAGTGCTGGGGCCGCGGCAATAACAATTCTTACCTTCAGGGATATTGGCAACAATGATACCAATGACAAATATTATGGTCTGGATGAACGGATATCCCAAAGCCAGCGAGGCGCCTGCCACAAATACGCCAAGAGACAACGCCCAGACACACATGAAGCGCATGAAGCGAGATATCTCCAAAAATAGCGGCGATGGTTTCGGCTGGAGCCTTGTGGCGAGGCCGGCCACACGGCCTAATGCCGTCAGATCTCCACAGCACATGACAATACCTATAGACAGAAAGTTAAACAAAAATGTTTATTAACAATGCGGTTCGAAGGACCATTATAGAAAAATAAAATGTATGCAATCAGCACGTCTAGCATAACTATGACACGCGACTATGTCGCGCGACAAATACTACCTGTCCCTTCTCTGTCAATTCTGTGCGAGCAAGACAGGTGATGCTTAGTCACGCGACAAACGAAGTCGCGTCAAGATATGCTAGCCCCGCAGGTGGTGTACCTATAGCCCAGCCCTCGACGCACATCGTAGAAAAGAAAGCCACATTGGGGGATTCCAAAATGTTAGGGAGGCCTTCGGAATTGCCGCGTGGCACTGCCACAGACTCGCCTGTCAGTGATGAGTTGTCGACCTGAATTACACATTGAACGTCTTAAATACGATGTTGGATACAGAGTTAATTATGATATTATTGGAACTGTCTGGTGAGCACCATTATGAACGAAGGATCTTGTTTAACCTTTTCAACGCTATGTTAAATATCAAACCTGTCAATCACACGCCATGACATCGGAATATTAAACGCAAAGTTGAAGTAAAAGGTACAAATGCATGAGGATGATTTCGCCGTGCACACACACGTGCGTGACCGATTTATGTCGTTGGCGTTGAACCGATGGTGCGATATGTTGACGACGCGGTTGGCGCAGTTTTTAGTGCACCTGCCTACTGAGCTGGCGGTTCTGGGTTCGAATCCCAGCCAAGGCAAATATTTGTGTGACGGACTCGAATATTTGTTCCTGGGTCATGGATATTATATTAATATAATTATGTATTTATATATTATGTACATCGTCGTCTAGTACCCATAGTACAAGCTTTGCTTAATTTTAGACTAGGTCGATTTGTGTAAGAATGTCCCTTAATATTTATTTAATAGTCATTGGCGTTCAAAATGTTAATTGGCTATCTACTCAATATTTAGGAATTTTATGTAAGGAAAGATTGATGCAAAAGCAGCAGTGAAGCTGCTCCACGCTTGGTCACCACAACACCAACAAGAGCGTGGCTATCTTTCCGCCTCCACCACGTCCAAAGAAAAAGTTCGACACAAAGTTACGCAGTAAACCAATGCCTGAGCTTTCTGGCACTTTCCAACGACGTGATCAGCCATCTAGCTGTGGCGCTCAAAGGGTTGAATGAATTATCATGATATAAAATCTATGTTTACCTTAAAACCCTTGCTGTCGATGATCCTAATGTCACCAGGCACTACGTCCCCAGCTTTTACTCGCACGAGGTCGCCCTTCACCAGGTCTCTGACGTTGGTCTCTGCATTGAGCACTCCGTCCCTCGTACATTGTGCAAATGTCGGAATCATGTTCTTAAACATTTTCATTATCTGGGAAACAGATATATGGTAGCATCATAAATCATAATATGTCGGTAGGTACCTACAACAGATGCAACCTCTGACGGAATCTGCGGCGTAACTAAGAAACTGGTTCGAAACCTTTCGACTGGTTATGTTTGTAACAGAGATGGGCATTAATCGATTTTTTTATCGATTAATTAATCGATTAAAAAAGTTAATCGTCAAAATTAATTGCGATTAATTTAATCTAGATTAACTTAATCGACAGTCTTCGATTAAGGATTAACTAATCATCATTTGAATCGATTAAATTTCACGATTTATTATCGATTAAAAGTTGGAACACGCTCATTTGTGCTTTTTACGAAAATACAATATGTCTTGTCCAGGGACTGAAAATGTACCTATAGAAACTTTTTGGTTCTGATACCTTTGTATTCGACCGTCCCTCTTCCCGCTTCCCTGTTCCCTCTTCTCACACTCATACACGATGGTTTTATAGTGCAGTACTCTAGATGATTATTAAGATGTTCTAGGCAGGGACTTAGACTTACAAAAAATATCTTATTTTTCCTAAATATTAATCGAGAGAAAATTAATCAAATTAATTAATCGCTAAAAATTAATCGAGATTAAATTAATCGGAACTCGTTCGATTAGATTAACTAATCGTGAATTTTAATCGTTAATCGAGTTTAAAAAAGTTAATCGTTAAGAGGCCTTATTCCTTTTGAAATGATGGTTTGATGGTTTAGACATTTTTCTCTATGATCAAACAAGTTTCTTAACATATTATTGATGTTGCTACCTAGAACAGGGCTATTGGGATTTATTGGTATATATTTGAAACCTACAGTTTGAAATTTTCATTGATATTTGTTTTTTTTTTCAAAAACTACCTACTCGAAATTGACAAAATTGGCGCGGAAAACTTCGACTGCACGCAATGAAAGCATGAAATTGCTATGTTACTACCTAGAACTCGGGGAAAAGTATTATTCACTTCAAAAAGTTGGTTAAAATTATCAATATATTCGTCGTAAGTAATATGAAAATATATTTTTTTTAAGGAGTATCTCTTAACTTCTCTCTTATCAATTAACTTGTGCCCATCTCTGGTTTGTAATAGCAGTGTATGCAAAATTTAAATGTTTGTAGACTGGGTATTGAGTTGAGTAGCTGAATGTTTGAGCTAAACGTTTAAGTAGTAGCAAACTTAATAATTCAAGTACATACCTTTGAGCTCTTATAGTTCTGGAAGAAACTAAAGGATCCGCATATCACATCAACGGCTATGAGCACGCATCCCAGGTACAAGTTATCTTTACTCGGAATCGGCGTTCCAGAAGCCTCAATTAGATACGCGCTCAAGCACAGTAGGGCTCCCAACCAAATTAGCACGGAGAATCCTACGAGATGAATACACTAAGTTAGTGTTTTTCAAACTGTGGGTTGCGACCCCCAGGGGGATCGCGGCATATATCCAGAGGGGTCGCGAGGATCAGCATCGAGGAAGTCTTGTGACTACAAGGAATGCAGATTTTTTCAGGCATGTACATTTGCAAGTTTAACCGTACAAACTAGGTTTTAGGGAGTCGCGAAAGAATTTAATTGGTCATTTTGGGCCGTGACACCACAAGGTTTGAAAAACACTGCTTAAGTGGTACTTCACGGTATTATATTAATATTAGAAAGTCTGGCTAACGAAAGAAGAACGAAGTCAATTTGCTGCGACGCCAAACGCTATGATAAAACTACATAAGGTAGGGTACCTACTCACATTGCAACAAGTTAAATGCAAGCAAAGTGTTGCCTTAAGATTAACTAAGCATCATTTCTAGTCAAGGTCGTGGAAATCCGTTGATGAGTGTGGCGGTGGCGGTGGGATCGCTCATGCCATGCAAGTGGCCTACCTACAGTGTGGATGTCTTTGACAAAGAGAATATAATCACTAGTCTTTGACGGTGATGATAATGCAAATGGTTTATTTCGATTAGGTACCTGTGCACATGGATTTGAAAAGCACTTTTGGCCACCCGTTCTGTGTGGCTGGAGTTAGTGCGTTGGGACCGTAGAATTGTAACAATTCGGCAGCTTTTGCGCTTGTCAGCCCTTTCACTGGATCAGTGGAGTATCGTTTATAAAATTCCTCTGAAACGTATATTTAGTTATAATAAATTTTCAGTCTTCGACGAAAATTAAGCACGGAGACTTTTAGTGTGCAAGAGGGTCCTTATATACATAGGTATTAGGTACGAACTTTTAACTTGTATTCGACACCAAGCACCTTTAGCAGCACAACTGTGAAATCTCTTCTCGCTCGTCGTATGTTAATTTTGTTTATTAAAGACGGATGACGTTGTGTCGCGCAACAAGTGAAGACGCGCAACAAGAGGTGTAGAGCTTGGACCGATCACCTATGATGAGACTGATGAGGTCCTATACATAATTCAATTCGTATCATTTAAGTTAAAATCTAATCACATCTAAGCAGTGTCTAGGCACTCTATATTTTCGGGGCCCCAGAGACGGTAAAAAATGTTATCTGCTTCTTCGGGAATTGTCGTCAGACCATGAGATTGGGGGCCCTAAGATACGTGCCCAGCGGAGAGGACATCTAAGGAAAAGTAAGCTTCACTACGGCACGGTTTGTCTACCACGCCTACGCTCACTTGTGGTTATAATTCGGAATTACAGTATGGGGTACCAAACATGGGTTTGTCTGGTTATAAAATAACTACTTGCGTATCCTAAGCTTCGTTAGAATCCTTCACAGTAAAATCCTTTTACTTAATTTTTGGAAGCAAGAAAAACAAATATATAGAGTAAGGACTTACTGAGTGGAATCAGATGTGCATCAGTCTCTATTTCTTCTCTGAGTAAATTTAAGCGAGTAGTGCTCAAGTTCCTCGGCCTCAGCCCTCCCGGACGGAAGAGATCCGACATGGAAGCGAAACTACCTGTTCTAGCACGCATGTTTCAAGCAATTCAGGAAATCCAATATTTATAATTATGTTATGACAAGTAATCAATCACATAATAAATCCATTGATCTAGTTGGTTGGTTATCAAAATTGAAGATAAGTACTACAAATATAATTAAGCGAAATATAGTAAGTTAGAACATTTTATTTCTTATAATCCTATATTTCGAATTTTACATTTCAAGGCAGTTCTATCTTACAATAGTGAATGTTACCTATTTTTTTTACAATGTAAAGTATTTTCCATAGGATTAAGTAAATAAAAAACAATACAACAATTATTTATTGCAAACCAACAAGAAAAATGTTACAATTGAAACCTTAATATACATATATTGCACATCAATTACCATAGTGTACCTACACCACATTCCATATATTATTATATTTATTATTCTTACAAATATAAAGGTACCCATGTTTACAAGTCTTATTTAGTAGAAAAATTAGGATTTCAGTGTTAACTTGTTTTTGTTAAATTCAACAAGTGATAATAGATAAACTTTAACACATTCACTACGCGCAAAGCGCATATTCGTTAATGTTCATGCAGGTTATTATACAAGAGGGCGTAACCTGGTAACGAACGCGTCATTATTGATTGTTTACTTACAAGTATTTAAATGCTTTCAATTTCATTATTTACAATGACTGTTATTAGCCTTAAAATACAACAATTTGACACCATACTCTTTACCCATTATTCACAATTTACTTTTGCTATCGTTAGAATTATTCTCGTTTTTTTCTCTAAGGCTCCAAGCCTCATTCAAAACACGAATTTCTTCATCATTTACTTTTAATAACTTCTCTTGAATGGAACTTCTTATTAATCTTTTAGTGGTAGTCAATAAGTTATTTGACACATTAGATATTTCGTTCAGTTTGTTCCAGACTTTGGTTTGAATTTCTTCTGGTTTGTAAACACAATTAACAAATCCATACTCTAATGCTTCTTTTGCATTCATCTTTTGGTTGAACAGTAGCATATCTAAGGCCTGAAAGTAAAGAAAAAATATATTTAAAGTTGGTACCAGATGATACGAAATTGAAAGCACCACTTATTTTATTTTTTTAATTTTAAATGACAATATGTTATTTAAAAAAGTTGATGCTACAATTGTTAGCTATTCTCTAAACCTATCCAATTGCAGCGTGGTGTGAGGCAAGGAGATGTGATATCTCCTATCAGCTGCATTGGAGGATGTGTTCAAGCTTCTGGATTGGGACGGACTTGGCATCAACATAAACGACGATTGTAGCTAACTGATGTTTGTCTCAAGTAGATATAGTCCGTCGAGTGGCTCTACTTGGGACAAACAACAGTTGTAGCATTTGTAGCCAACTGTTGTTTGTCTCAAGTAGATATGTCTTAGGTCGAATTTCGAAAAAGAAGTCATTCGTCAAATTCAGCTCGGTTGGGCAGCATTCGGGAAGCTGCAGAATATCTTCTCAACCCAAATACCACAGTGTCCTAAGATAAAGGTTTTTAACCAATGTGCGTTGCCAGTAATGACATAGGTACGGCACTGAAAGTGGTCGTGAGTCTGATGGGCCGATAGGGCCGTGGTCCAATTAGTTCGGTGAGTAGAGACTAAAGTACTAGGGGTGACCTTACGGTCCGGTAGTTTTGAAATTTTGATATGTTGTCTAAGATGGTTAGTGAGTGTTTAAAATGCAAAATGCACAATTGCCCTTCTTGAAATTTCTCAAAGTTCTGGGTTTAGAACGCTGTAATTCAGTTACGGACTAGTCTAGGAAAACAAGTATCAAAATAAAACTTGTAGGAAATTTACACACACAGTTTCGTGACGTTTTCTTGACATCAAGAAATTTTAGACGGTAAGAAAACTTCACGAAATTGTGTGGGGAAATTTTGTGTGGCAATTTTTTTTAATATACTTACATCAAAACAATCCATTTAAGTCCAGTTTATGTATTAAATTATAAGATTATCTGGGTAGTTCTCACGAAATCACGAAATTCGGTTCCGATAAAAACCAATTAAAATAGTATGATCATTTCGGATTTTTTGATATGGATTTTGTAGTAGTCATGATATTAAATTTAGGATATATAGTGGTCCCTAAAATAAGCGCTTTTTTTAAGAATTACAAGCCTGTTAAAAAAATGAAATGAGGAAATGATGACTTAGGTGAAGGAATGAGTTTAATAAGCAATGATGTACAATTTCAAATAAAAATGCATAATTATTGTGTTAAATTTATTTTGTATTGCAATGTTTACTATATTAATTGACATTATTAGGAACTAATGTCCAGAAAATCACAAATTTATTGCAGTCTGCAACCGCGAATAATTAACAACAAAGTTTAAAAATTGTTATAGCACTTGTCTTAATCATGATGGCAGTAGCTATAGAAAACAAACAAAAAATCTTTACTTGCTTAAAAAATAACTTAGAAATAAATTCAAAGTTAATATATAACAGTCTTGACTAAAAAAGAAAACAGGAAAAATTAACGAAATAATATTCATTTTCTTAGAACTAATCAAACTAGCAATTCGACTTAAATTCTTTTTCCTGCCTATTCAATCTCGAAGATAAAATGTATCAGTCTCAGCTCTCTAGTTAATCGATTTCTTTTACAGAATAACACCCCCTTTTGATCAGTGTCGGGGGTTTCATCTTCTGCAAAGCTGTTCGTCCTTAACTGCTGGTCATTTGCAAATTTGGTTCCTTCTCATTTAGCTTCCTCTTCACTAATTTTCTTTTTCTTGCCATTATTGTGCCCTAAAAAGATATTACAGGTAAATTCAAGGGTTTGCTACAACATGCGACAGTAAAAAAGAATTCTAACACAGTCAAAATCATTTCCTCCTTAGTTGTCATTCCCTCACTGTAAATTTATTACTGTATAATATATGAGGTAATGACGATGAGGGAATGACGAAACGAAACAAAACCTAAAAATACTAGTGATACGACCGTGCTTTAAACAAGGTTATTTGTGTAAGTGAACTACTCCCAAAACCCTACTTCATTATGTAATTAATATTTTTTTATAGTACTTACCTTCCTTTTTTCTGGGACGTGAGGTAATGACGAACACAAAAGTAATTTTAAAAAATTATGTATTCTACCGTTTTTTATCAAAGCCTCGAACGCGTACTCAATCAATTCGCCATATTGGTAAATCGTCAGTGTTGCCAGCTATCAAAAACAAACGGTAGTGTCCACGTTTGATTGAAACAGCGTTCATAAATTGACTGTTACTAAAGTTGTGAGGAAATGATTTAATTTTATTGGACACATGGTTTAAATTTTTTTTCAAATTCATTATTGGCTTTTTTATCCCAATGAAGAATACATTCACAAGTCCATTGTTTTAAGAATAGGTTAATGAAACTTTCATCGCTTTTACTTTATTAACTTTGTAGTTACAAATTTAAAAGTAATTGAAAATGGGACTGGGACATAGTGAGGAAATGATTTTAACGACGTTACATGTACTCATTTTTTTTTATTTACCTATATGGCTCAGAAATTATAACTAATACGCTTAGCGACGATGGTGTTTATTGCAAGGAAGTAATACTTACCACTATATATTCACTAGTTGTTTGTGAAAACATGAAGGACAAGAATTTCGAGATTTCGTGAGAACTACCCATCTACTTACTTTTTGTATTAAAATTGTGTCAGGAAATGTTTTCATAAACGTTTTTCATGAAGGGACAATTTCTTTTCATGAAAGTGGACAACTTTTTGAGGAACACTCTTATGTTGGTGGAGTAGAAATTTACAAAAAAACTGATTTTAATCAAATACATCCGATTTAAATCAAATCAATCTGATTTTTTATTTTATGTGTATGATGTGTGCAATTGTGGCCATTTCTCCTACTAATGCAGCAGCAGAATATTGAAATACCTAAATAATTGCTAAAAATAATCTGCTTAAATTTACCTTCTTATATCCAATGATTCTTGGAAAAGTGTAAGTTGAGCATCCTTCTGCTGTGATACCAAGTTTTCCAAATGGAGTGTAGAAAAAAGCCTGAAATTGAAGGATTTCATTATTCATACTGTAGATATATATAATATTAAAAGAATTAACAAAATAATTATATATTCTTGTAATACCTTTCGTTACTGAGCATATTTATGAAAATGGAAATGATTAAATGACATGATTTGCGAAGTTAGAAAACATTGTTGTGGCAAAATAACAAAGGAACTAGAAATTATGCCATGTCATTAACTCTCATTACTAAGCTCTATGAATATTGATTACTAGAAGTTGGCATTGAACTCTTAGCCTTATAAGTAAATAATTGTACTCACATTCTCAGCCGCAAACACCAAATCACAAAGAGGCAGAGTTGTAACAGCAATGCCGATCGCAGGTCCGTTCACAACAGCAACTAACAATTTAGGGAATGTAATGAAAGCTTCGATGAAATCATGTAACACCGTGAGAAAACTTGGCTGATGGGCTGTTCTCAAAGCAACCAGGTCATTCCCACTGCTGAAGTAGTCCCCCGTCCCAGTGAATACCATCATGGACACATTGCTGTCATTTGCAGCATCATGCAGGATACTAGTTACTCTCTTATACATATCTGTGTCTATGGCATTTTTCCTCTTAGGCTTGTTGTATGTCACTATTTTAATGTTCCCCTGTATAGTTTCAATGATAGTCTCGAAGTTATCCATTCTGCTGCAAAAGATAAGCAACTGTTTACACAGGTTGGAAGTGTCGGAATACCTTTATTACACTAAACAGCCACTGTTTCTGCAATCATTCGTAATGTAATTTATACGTACTTTAAAGTATGGAAGCGGCAAGATAAGATAAAAAGATAAAAAAATATTTATTACACAAACAACTTACAAACAAGTAAGTACAAAGAAATAAAAAAAAAATACTAACCTGTGGATAAATTTTGAACGCCGTATTTTTTATAAGAAAATTATGTCCAAACTAACTTTTATTGTAAAGTCCAGTAGTTAATTAATAAATACTATCGTAATGGGACATCAACGTTTAAAAGTATTAAGTGAAATCAAATAAAACTTTTTTAATAATAATAAATAATACATGTCAATGTCACTGTCACATCATAACGAAATTGGAATAGGCTATTGAATATATCGCTTTAAATATGCTTTTCACAAGAATGGTTCTTGCAAAAAGCAGCGTTTTAAATGGTAGGTTGATTCTAATGTCATTTTAATGTCAATAGTGACAGATGTGTCCTTCAGTCCGAATGAATTATGAATTCGCATGGTGCTTCACCGCTTCACTTCACAGAGTTAAACTATTACTAATCGAGTAATGGTGAAATTGTTAAACTTTTTAAAAACAAATGCATCTTTTATAAAGCAGCATTGGTCACCCCTCGCTACTGCCCCTACCCTAGTTCAGTTTAAAGCTTTTAGTACCTCCAGAAAAATGTTTAAATCTGCTGTATTTAATCTTCAAGACGGAAGTAAAGAACAAGTCCAAGAATTTTTAAATTCATTTGACACAGTTCTGACAGACTGCGATGGTAAGATATTACGTACTACTAAAGATGCTGCACATTCCAATTCAGCATACCAAACTTTATTTAATGTGTTAAATATTTACAGGTGTTCTCTGGATCGATAATAATGCGATAGCTGGAGCAGCAGATGCCATGAATTACTTTAGAAAAATTGGCAAGAGAATATTTTATGTGACAAATAATTCGACAAAGATCCGCAGTGATTTTGCAGCCAAGGCACAGCAGTTGGGATTTATCGCTAGTCCGGTAGTTATCTCTCTTTACATAACTGACAAATATATGTAACATGTATTTGATACTAGCTGTGCCCCGCAGTGTTACCCGCTCATCCCAAGGGAACACTAAATTTATTCAGGATGAAAAGTATCCTATGTCCTTTCCCGGGTCTCAAACTATCTCCATACCAAATTTCATCTAAGCCGGTTCAGTGGTTTAAGCGTGAAGAGGTAACAGACAGACAGAGACACTTTCGCATTTATAATATTAGTATGGATTGAACAGAATCAATGTTTATCCTATTTTTGTGATGATACCATATTATAGTTATATTAAATTGAAAAGTTTAAGTATTGTATGCTTTGAATGATATTTCATGGTTCACTTGTGTTTTGAATAATTGTGCAAATCAGTACTCCTTACCTTATGAATGGAGGGTGGTCCTCAGGAATTATTCTATAATTTTTTATATTGTATTTTTTATTTAAGTCAAATAAAAAAAACCAACTAAGTCAACTAGGAATATTCACTTTTGAACTTTTAACAAGGTTAAAAAATTTAAAGTAGTTTATGGTTCAATTTCAGTTGAAATTATCTTAAATCATGAGTTGAAATTTATATTTACAGGACGAAATACTCTCTACTGCTTACTTGGCAGCTCATTACCTGAAAGGTATAGGGTTTACCAAGAAAGTGTATGTGCTTGGTTCAAATGGCATAGGGGAGGAATTGAAGGCAGTCGGAATAAGGCACACAGGAATTGGAGTAAGTATATTTTTCGAACTGATAATAAATTTAATTTAGGATGCATTGACAGGTTTTGAGTATATACCAATAACCTGTCAGAGCATACTTAATGCTAAGTGTCAAAGGGGACCCTTTTGGTAAAACCTTCCCATATAACCAGCAGCATCAGCAACTAGCTTCATCAGGTTTGCAATATATGCATGGAAAATTACATTGTACAATTATTAGGAAGAGGTAGGTATTTGCTACTGAATATTACTTTTGCACTGGCTAATCTTTTTGTCTACTAAGTAGTTAATTATCTTTTTGTGCAAGTAATGAAATGAAATAGTTTATTCTGTAATTAGGCTACAAGGACAGTTTTAAAAGGCTAAATGTGAATATACCGGTATTTTTGCATAAATATTTTTAATTCGTAAATTCCTGAAATTTCCATTTCATATTTCATATTTCTCTCTACTGCAAACCTTAGTTTTATGGCCTTAAACTTTTTGCATTTGAAGGGCTAAGGGGAAGAACTGCCCAAGTCACATTTGGTAATTTTACAGTTACAGACAATTGAAGTAGTGAAGTCACCTTAAAAAAAATGGACTTGGTCTGACCCTTAGAATCCTGCATGTATAATATACCTGCATGTATATACATTGTATATTAGGATTTGAAATTTACCTCTTTTTTCAGCCTGATCATGTTAAACCAGATTTCAAATCAATGAAGCCCTCCGACTTAGACCCTGAAGTAGGAGCTGTGGTGGTGGGCTTTGACGAGCATGTGAGCTACCCCAAGTTCATGAAAGCGGCCTCCTACCTCGCCTCAGAGGATTGCCTGTTCATCGCAACCAACACTGATGAACGGTTTCCAAAAGGTGGGTGAGAAACAATCATGTTTAGTGATTAACCCCTCGTATGTTTAGACACGTATCCGTGCCAGTTCATGAACTGCCTAAGCACGGATACATTCTAAAATTTGAAGCGGGCTGCATACAATGACGTAAATCAGCCGCACCCGAGCGTCAAATTCTGAATTGGTTGCCGCATACGAGGGGTTAATCATGTTATCTAATCTAAGTTGTTGATTAGAATAGATAATAGATATTGTGATGAGTATGACTTATATTTGTGGCATTCAAGATTATAAATTTTGCGCATGTTTCACTTATAACCAAATCTAAATTTGAACATTGAGAAATGGTAATAGTGAACAAGTGACCTTGGAAATGTATCATAGAACGTTTTATTGACCTAGATACATGTGTCGCATAAACGATTTCGATCGGATTCGGCAGTTAAGAATCTGGGACCTATTACCGATAAGCATTAGCGCGACAGGCTTGCAAGTGAGATGATCAGATCAATAAAGTACAATTGAACTGTGGTTATAGATATTTCAGCTCAAGCAGTCAACTGAAAACTAATTATGTTTCCGACGATGTAGTACAGTTGCGGAATAATAAGGTTCGTAACTATTGGACCTTAAACCTTAACACCATTGCATAAAGTCAAAAAGCTACGATAAGTAGTAGGTAATTAGGTATAATATAAAAAGTATATATGCGGTACCTAAAGAATTCAGGCGCGGATACAGAGGGAAAGGTGCAATGACTTGAATCAGTAGCGTGGCAATTGCCCTGACTCACGAACAGAATTCTACATTTTCAGCGTTCAAAATGTTTTATTGTTTGTTTACGTAGTAGCCTAGCGCCTTGTACCTAAAAACCTAAATTTTCGATTCCAGGAGGTTCGATAGTAGTGCCGGGCACGGGCACGCTTGTGCGCGCCGTGGAGACGTGCTCAGAGAGGAAAGCGCTCGTGCTGGGCAAGCCTCATGCCTACGTGAGGAAGTTCTTGGAATCCTGCGGCCTTAATCCGGCTAGGACCCTCATGATCGGTGACAGGTATGTTAGCCTAGTTCAGTGTTTCTTAACCTGTGGTCCGCGGACCCCCAGGGGTCCGCGAGCATACGAGTATGTATGGGGGTCCGCAGCCTTATCTATGGACTATTTAACAATCATAAATAAATCCCACCAAAAGTCTCGTAATCGCTACGCACGCCGTGCTATTTATTTCTGCTTTTTTATTAAGGGGGTCCTTAAAAGTGTGCTTGATTTCCTAAGGGGTCCGTGGACAAATAAGGTCAAGAAACGCTGGCCTAGTTAGTTAGTTAGGACTGCTGGGCAAGCGACTTTCCCAATGATCTCCAAATCCGCTCGTGCGCTCTTGCGCTGCCTTCATGCAATTGTAATTGTCACAGCAGTTGTGGGTTTGGTTGCCACTTCATTTTGTCACTTCGAGCTATGAAAATTATGGTGTTTGTTTCTTCTGCAAATTACGTTATCATATATAAGTACTTATAGATCCTTTTATCTGTTTCTAATAGAAGAAAAAAATAGAAGTTTTCAATGGAGTAAATTGAATTATGCCAAAAAGTTCTGCCTTAAACATTCTCTGACTGAGTGTGATGGTTTGCTCTACATTCCAGGTGCAACACGGACATCGAGCTGGGAGTTCGATGCGGCTTCCAGACCCTTCTGGTGCTTTCTGGAGTCACATCTCCTAAGGATTTGGAGAAGATTCGCAGCGAGAAGAAGCCGCCGCTACCCGACGTCGTGCTGCCCAAGCTTGGTGACGTGCTGTCGTTGCTGCCCTCATAACACGATCACTGATTATGTAACCCTGCTGGCAGGTAACAGTGGCGAGGCGATGGACATCTTTGGGTATGCCTGAATTAGACTTACTAACTCATGGGGTAATTCTGCGGCATCGCGTACTCGAGGTACTCGCCCTAGTTAGTGCAGAGTAAATGGTTGGGGCCTATTTCTCAGTTCGGTTGGTGGACAGGGGCTGGAAGTCCCCAGTTATGGGGTGAAATGAAAAGGTATCTTTAATGTGACTTAAATTGCTCTAAAGATGCCTCGAGTATCTTTTATTTGGTCAGCCAGAAGACGTAGTGATGGCCCGTACCAGGAATATCCTTCTCACAGGGAATATTTCCGAATGTTCCTTGCCTTTGTAGTTGTCTCGCCACTGGGAACCAATTTGTGGTTGATTTTAGGAAATTTTAATTGTCCTGCCAGGTAAGGGCCTATTATATATACTGGGTAAGATGCCAAACGCGAACAACGAAACCAGGACACAATTTGGGTCAAAGTTCAAAATTGCGATAATTATTCTATGTCGATTGCACAATAAAAAACAAGAAACATTTGACGTCGAATCCAGTGTATATATAAAAATCAGTATCAAAAATGCAATATTATATTAGACGAATACTAGTGCAATCTATAGGTCAATTTTCGTTACGTTGTGATAAGCGTTAATTATATATTTATATGTATTGTATTTGCGTATTTAAGCAGTTCTGTTTATAAATCTTGGCTTCAAAATGCCATAGAAATTCACAACTGCCAAAAAAAAAACTGCTAATTCCAAGATTTATGAATATGAAACTGTTGTCATTTTATTTGCCGTAGACAATAATTATTTGTACGCCGGGTGAGCATCATCACACATGCACATGAGTGCTGAAATTAATAGATTGTAGTAACGTGATATGATTGTAATGTGTAGAAATAAGGTTAGGCTGTTTCAACTGCGCCTTATGGACTGCTAAACTTAGCTCTTCAATAATAGTTCTAGCCGACAGTGCCAAGCTTTCCAATACTCATAGAGTATTTCGCCTGGTGTCAACCAAAACTCACTAAAATTTCGGTCACTACTCTTCAAAACCTCCAAGTAAGTACAATATGTAGTGTAAGTCAATAAATAAATAAATATTGCGGAATTTAATTCACTACTCCATGTGTTGCAGTGCCACATGCGAAGATGTGACATCGAACCTTCGCGCTGGGAGACTTTGGCCCAAGATCAACCTAACTGGAGGCATACAGTAAAGGGCGGTTCACACGTATTAAGTTGTCAAGTAGATAACTAAACTTTAACTCAATTTTAAGCAACTTAATTTTAAGCAAGCGTTTACACGTTCAAATAAGTTAAGTTCATAAGTTAGCCCGAGATGATGATCGGACACTTTTAATCTTTGATTCGGCTTCCTTGACAGCAAAATTAGGTATCACCATGGCCAACACTATATCGGCAGTCACTTGTTGTTTTGCTTGCTTATTCCTATAATTAAGGCTTCTTTTATTCCACAGAAAATCGCGCTTTAAGTATGTATTCTTCAATAAACTTTACTGTAGTGTCTTCCGACCATTTCGACATTTTGATTTCAAAAAAGTTCTTCAAACGCTTACGTAATACGAACTTCGGATGCGACTGCTCCGCCAGACTTATACACTTAAGTATTATTTAACTAAATTGTGTCTGTCCAAACATGTCAAGTCATAATTCACGCCCACCCACTTAATCGAAAAATAGACAAATTTTTAATCTACTTGTTTACATGCACGCTAAATTTTAACTTGTAACTTATAACTAAATTAATTGTTTACACGCTTTAAGTAGCTGAAAATTAAGTTAAAATTTAGTTATCTACTTGACAACTTAATACGTGTGAACCGCCCTTAAAGGTAAAAGTGCAAGCCTTCGAAGAAAAAAGACGAAAAGAACTCGACACTAAGCGCGACGAGTTGAAGACCCGACTACCTGTGGTCATCAATTATAATTTCGTCGGAGGGGTGCTGACTTGCAGCATTTGTGGCCGTACATTTGCAGCAAAAATTGGCTATGTCAGTCACCTGAGAGCACACGAACGCTCTGACTAGCTAGTATGTTCAGTCGCCGTGGCCGAAATCGGCTAGGATTTGATGATGATAAGCAAAATAATAAAGAAGTCTTTGGGAAGGGCGTCAGTGGAGCAACTTTTCACTGGCAGCCAGCCACAGCCGTCTTTGGCCTTCAAAAGGATAATAGTAAACGACCTTGAAGTATTTTCGACAAGCGACCGAGCCTCGCTTGTCGAAAATACTTCAAGAATACATGAGGATTTAATTAAAAAGTTGAAAATTATCTAAACACAAATGTCCTCCAAAGCGTTTGCTATAATCCATAATGGATAAAATTTAAAGTATTTGCAAGTTTTTTTTTATTTTATACGTTATGTTAAGTCTTAACACTTTGCCGACCAAGGATTTCGTAACGCTACGCGTGTAGCCGATAACATGGGGAAATGCGTATGTAGCGAAAACTCGCTACGAGCACGGTGCCCACTGAGCGGGTTCCCGGTGTTCAAAGTGTTAAAATACTATATTAATAAATAACGTTGAAACAACCCAACCTTAATGTAGAAGTAAGTAAGCATTGATATCTCATAAGTAGATGCACATTCATCATTTGATATCACCCATGAGCATTTGCACGAAACTGACGAGTTACATTCAGAAATCCGAAACACCTAGTTATGTAGATAGATAGATAGATAAATACTTTATTCATATCCACAACTTATATGGTTAGACACAGTAAACAATTACAATACAGTCGAAACATGCTACTTAAAAACTAGTACAAGTATATAACAATTATAGCACATTTTAAAAACCATGTGTCGTGGCAGAGAAAAGGCGCTGACTCAGCATAATGGAGCAGCAAGCTACTTCACTGGTATTCTGCCAGGACCTTACAAAACTTCGCCGTTGCAACACGCGTTTATGTGTGCTTATTTCTAATGTATATTATTATATTATGAACCCGAGCTATTGAAATTAACTTAAAAAAGGCAAGCCTTTTTAAGAAATCAATCCTGTTGCACAGTGCATTTAATTGCATAACAATTTGGTGATATTTGTAGATAGGACAGAATAATTTTAGTTGTTCTGACGTACTTTTTTCTTAACGATTAATTTGTATAGAACCCACAAATGCATTACTCTTTAAATAAGCAATGGTGCTTATGCTAACTAACAACATTACACTACTGCAAAACGGGTTCGGCGACATAAGTTTAGGACATAAAAAGATATGCGGAATAAATGGCACCTATTGAATGATTGTCCCCTGATTTGTACGGTACAAAAGCCAGTGTCTACAGACTACAGTCTACGCGTTGCACTTTGTATCGTCCTGATTGTATCCTGGCTTGGAGATTGCTAGAATAACGCAAATTGAATGTGCATCTAGTTTATTGTAAGATATTGATGTAAGAAAGATTGTAGTAATCAATCCAATAGGGACTTTAACGAAGCTCAGCTGCGTTGTGGTTGTATTTTGCTAATGCTAACTAACATATATCGACTTCTTGCCTTCCAAAACTGAACTTTAATGTTATAGAATCGTTATTAGAGCGGTATGCCACTTCATGTCGATTTCACCAAAAAAAATGCAGTATTTTACTGTGGTCTAAATAAATTATTTTACATTAAACACTAAATCAATAATGCAAAAATACAAAGGAACTATATTTAGCTCTTTAAACAGTGCTTAAAACAACAGGCAGATCCACATGAAAATATTTTCCTATAAACTTTATACTAATGGATCATTTAAAAGTTTGGAGTAGATTACCTGACGTTATAATCAAATACTGTATCGGGTCTCCTTCAAATATAAACGAAGGAAAAGGTAGCGTGAGAATTACAGTAAAAGCAAGATAGGGATCAAAGCAATGTATATATATATATATATAGGAAGTGGATACCGAGTAAACATTGGTTGTTTAAAAAACAAAATAGATAAGGAGCTCCCATTCCCAATGCCCCAAACCTCTTTTTCTACAAAAGAGATGAATTTACAGTATTACAAATCCCTAAGGCTAAGGTCACACTGTGCAAGGCTCGTTTAATGCCATGCGGTTCGCTTGGAAGTGATTGATCAAAAGATGATCGTGATAAATCAAAGTTTATATACCATAATAAGGGTGATTCACAACGGTCAAGTTAAACGTTAAAAATGGCATTGGTACCTGTCAAATGTCATATGCTTAACATTAAATTGCAGGTTCGTGATGATCACTAAGAATGAGATTCGGATGGATTCGGGTTTCAGATATAATCTTCGTGTAACGATAGTGACACGCAAATGTTATAAGGACAGCAATATATAAACGCTTTCATAAGTTACCGGAAAAAGTTCATTAAAGAATAACCGTCAATGTTAAATAAACGCTCACGTAAAGGTACTATGTATCATCTTTGCATAACAACATTATTACGTCATTTTGTCATTATCTAAATTAAATTGAATCTGATGATGAAAAAATGTGTTTTTAATTCATCCGGCGATAATTTAAATCGAGAATGTTTACCTACATTTATTAGATCTGGCAGAAGCTGACAACTTGTCTCATATACTTATTGCAAAAAGTCCAATTGCAATTAATGAAATCAACCGAATATCAATATAAATTAAGTTAGGGTTTCTTTTACATTGATGGCTCTTCTTTGCCTAACTTTTTAAATCTAAAACCTCACATCACTTTGGTGTTCACGGACTGTACCTACATAAATTTATTAATGAATTGTAATGTAACTAGCTAATTAATGTACTTGGCTACGAGTCGCATTCAATAACTATCCCTAAGCTATGTAACTGAGCGGGCTACAGTGTGGTCTTAGCATAATTAAGCAAAGATATAGGCTGTCCATCCTTACTTGTCTAATTTATACACTTGCATAAAATGCTATGATTTTATTATAAAAAGTGAGTGTGGATTGTCTATAAATGTTATTCGTTTTATTGTTATTTGTTGTACTGTATGACAGTGACAGTTTATTTGTTTTAGTATTAGGGTGGGTTTCCACTAACGCGTAGGTGGCTGGAGCGGACCGTGATATGGCGCATTGCAATATTTCCGCCGGCGCGCACGAGCGATTTCGAATACTGGTCAAACACGATCTGTTTCTCCTATCTCCGCGTCAGGCACGCACCTTTACAATATGTACTTATATTATTTTTACGATTACCATTCATCGTTTATATACGTGTTATGTTTCATTAAATTGTATATATTATTGGCTTCAAATGTGAAAGTTTTAAAAATGAGACAATACGCTTTAAAACGATTAAGACGATAAAGTTTTTAATTTTGAGTTGTATGCTACCGTGAAACCTTGTCACAATAAGACAACGGTCAACGATTAAACTTAGGTAGCATTGTTTTTAAATGAATTGACAATTACGGCTAGCCAATTGTGTTTTTCGTTGCAGCGAAAATAAGTTTTACTCATTTTTTTTTATCTAGCCTGTTTGTGTGTGTCCCACTGCTGGGCAAAGGCCTCATTTAACCGATGAAAAAAAGGGGTTAACTTGAATCAACCTGTGCCTGTATACGGTTTGTTCAAATTTATAAGTGAAGTAATCTTTCATCTTTAGGCTCTGCAATATCACGTACGTAGGTGCGGCCTACCGCCTCTACGTTTCGATGCGAACAAACATTAGTAAAGATGACAAGGTTTTATGGTGACCTACAATTTAATTGGTCGACTGAATTGGGCAACGTAACGTTGAAGAAATTAGCAATAAACATGACTGTTATCACGCACATAACATTGTTACGTATTATGTAATGTGTTAATAATTGTAATAGTGAAATTGCTTTTAATAAATCGGCAGTGTTTGTATTTAAATGGAGATGCGTGGAAACGGCACGTAGGACAATAGATACTTTAGATGTAAAATTTCCGCTTGAAAGTAGTGTATGTATAACATTAGTATTGGAGAATGGGAAGGTTTTGACTTTAAAGAGAAGGTTTATAAATCAAACGTTATCAGATTTGTATTGTGATGCTAAGTATATCTAAAATGTGAAGTTGAAAACCATTACCTAAACACAAAAAAGTAATATTTAAAAATTGTGCGTCTGATAATGCCACAAATTTTATAGGTACTACATATACATACCATTTGTTTGCCTTTATAGAGGAGTCAGATAATCAACATTAAAGGTTGAAATTTTCAGAAAACTTGTAGCTTTGAGTACTCTCTCTCAAGTACACTATTTTGGTTGCCGATAGCAAAGTTTATTTCTTGAGCAATTTTATGTTAGGTATACCTAGTACTAGTACTATTCTTACAGGTACTACCTGTCGTTTCCTTTGTCATACAATGTTTTATTTTTACAAAACAATCCTATAGCTCTATTTTGTAGTGGTTATCCCTAATCAATCGATTATTTATAGTAAGTACCTGTTTTTTTTTATTTCATTTTTTTTATGGCATTCCCTAGTAGCTCCCGCGAATCTACTTCCGTAGGTACCTAATACATTTAGCCATAATTTGTATCGAAATCAATTCAGTAGTTTGAATGATACAGGTGTGCGATATTTAAATTTAAATTTGAAACGATTTTTCATCATTGCTATTTTACAAGTACCTATACGATATTGTGAACAGTTCCACGTATTTCGGGAACCGATTATAATGGAATTGTACGTAGTGTCCATTAAGTTGACCTTCATACTTTACACACCTATTAAGTAAGGCGTGTAATCGACCAGTGCAAATGTAATTGTTAATGCCATAATTCATGAGTACGTGTTTGACAACGGAATATAAAATTAGGGCACTTTTCACGCACTGGGGAGTGTGAAACTATAGGATATCTGGGATACATATAGCACGCACCCTTGTAGTACTTATTCAAGAACAGCTTATATGTTTATGTATTCTATAGGTGCATACGTCGTTGTTCTGCCGAGCGGCGTGCGTCGAGGGCGCATGCGTGTATCTCACCGCGCCCATCTCCCGCGCTTGTCAACAATGTGCCTAGCTTCAGTAGCTTCAGTATCAGTGTAGCCGCGGAACACGGCGCGCCGTCCCCTCTACGCACGGTCTATGTGATCTCATTTCCTATCATATCCAGACAGATTTATGTGAGTCTATTTATATATTGACGTATTTATTGTGCGTGCATGCTTTATTATGCGCGTATTTTGAGCGCTCCCTCTAGCGATTACGATATTTTTTTCGGGACTACGATCTCGATGAAATTGCGATCCCTTACCCAATTATTATTTTGATTAAATCCGCGTTGATGCGAAAAATTATTACCATCCCACTAATACTCCAACGTATTATTAGTTATAACTAATTTTATAAAATAAAATGCTACAAGAAAATAAACACTTTTCTCTCTTCATTATGAAGGGGTAACAAAAACAAAGGAATCGCTGGGGGATGAAAACTCCCTCAGTGTGGGCATCTCTAAGCAAAACATTGCGTTCATTTTACGGCTTTTATTCTAACTTTGCAGGATCATTAACATAACAAAACTAAACGTTAAGTTTTAACTTAAAGATCTAAGGCTCCCAAGGTTTCAAACCGTTGTGCTGGTAATATTCCATGATGAGATATTTAGTGTTAATGTTATATTGTTTTCAATATTTCCTGGCGATAAATTCTTATCAGCCTTACCAAATCGTCATTAATCTTGCAATTTATTGATAAGTTTAACGCTAGAGTACCCCGTCACGGTGGATGCACTTTGGATATATAACACTTGACTAAATTTACGTACGCATTTACTTATCCTATACAATAACATGGTGTATGTTGATGAATTACGACATACAGAAGCTAATGGATTTATGCTAACTAACTACCTAGATGGTTGCGATTTGTATCGTAAGAGTTATGGACCTATAAATATAAATTATACTTATAGCTATTGGTAATTTGTAGCTCTATGTCCTCCATATCAGCTTTTTATATCGAGTTAAGTATAAATACTATCGTTAAAAAACGAACATTTCGACTTTACTTGCGAGGGGGTAGATAATTTTGAGGAACACTTTAATTAATTAAATACTAAAACAAATTAGTTAAAATTGCGTATGATTCGATTATTTTATTATCGCTTTCCGGATGTACGATAATTGAGCAAGAAATTAGGGATACCGCCATGATAACTGTATAGCATAACGATAAACTAGTTCTTGTCGAGGTCTCAACTATGTACAATTTAAACAAAGTTAATTAACACATAAGATATAGGTAGGTAACATTCGTTACACAAAAGAATCCTTTCCTTTCCCTTAACTAAGTAAGGCGTCATCTTAGGCGGCCATTGCAACTACTTATGGGACAAATACATGTGTCTTTTGATGATAAACATAGAAACGAAACACTTTATAACAATCACCGCTTTCTTGTTCATATTTGTTCCTATGGGTGATCTTAAAGAGACCCGCTTCTAGCCTCATTTTTGGACACTACTCACATATCCGACTCAAAATAAGTAGAAAAACCTTGAATTCAAAATCGCAATAGCTCTATCTCCCTAGGCGATGCTATGATGTCATGAAGACGTGTTTATGATTCAATACTCGTAAACCGCCAAGTCCTGACCTTTAAATCCATTTTCGCGATCAAGTGCACAATTTGCCGAGGTGCCGTCCCGATGTAAAAAATATCACAGACGCATACGTGCTCTTGGTACATAAAAAAAATATTTGGAACCCTTAAAGGAACCCGGTAACCGGGGACCGTACCGCCGAGAAAGAAAATGCGCACCAAGGGTTCCGTACAAACCATGAAGGCTATGCAGTACTCTAACAACCTAACGAAAAGATAAACTGATGTACTAAGCGATAAACTTTGCCGTTTGAAAACTGTTGTCCCCATACATCGACGCTGGTCGGGGTTAAATTACTAACTGCAAATAAGTTTGTGATTATAAGGGTTCTTTAAATGCGAGCAGAATTCATTGAAGCTAGGGTTGTCACTGGTTGTCTTGTCGTACAGTCGCCATCAGTTATATCGCAGCATATAAGGCGTTCATAAATATGTGAACACGACCCTTATTGACTGGGCATTACAGTACATGTTCACATATTTATTAACGCCTTGTATGCTACGATATATCTGATGGCGACTGTACCTACGTCATTTCAAACGATTTTGTTCACATTTTACGATCCCTGGTAATCGCAAAAAAAAAAAATTATAATGTAACTACAAAGCTACAGTTTTCGGTCCTTTTTATTTACTAGTGCTAAGTATTTGATGTTGCTTCTTGACTTTCACGATTTTATTGGGTCAACAGGAAGTCCCCTATAGATTTCGATTCCTTTGCTAGCGTCAACAAATACAGCGTAAACATTATTTTCTTTTGATTGCGTTGACTTAGAGAAGTTAACAAGGGATTGCAGACTATTTGATATTAATTTCAGCTTGATACCTCTACGCGTTTCTGAGAATAAGGTCTTGACAGACGGACAACAAAGTAATCTTCTTTACGGGTTCCGTTTTTACCGATTGAGGACGGAACCCTAAAAACATTTTACTATTTAATTGTACATTGTAATTTAATTATAAATTGTTTGCATTTGACGATACGTAAGGTATCTTATTAAAATAAGCAGTTTATGATATATGTAAGAATAAGAATATATGTGACTAAAAATACTTACCTATAGTAAAACTAAACCCTAAAACGAAATTAAACAAAATAAAGTTAAAATACATTCAGGTTTCCCGCGTCGTTTAGGTAAATCGTGTTACTCGACATTACAACGTGCTATTGTATCTAAAATATCCAAACAAACAATAGATGTAATAAAAGATATCTTCACATTGCACTTGGGTGACTTGGGCTTTAAATTGCCCGGATTATCTAGTTGATACAGACAGAGAAAGTAACACGGAGCATTAAAGCCGTAAAGCTACCTATAAGTGAACTCCGATAGAAACTTGCAAGGCCGTTTACATTCTGTCTGCTTTTCGCACGATATTTTCACTTTCCAGATTTCCCTCCATTTGCAGCAAGCGGTAAAGTGCGCTACCACATTGCGATAGCTATTAGTTACATTTTATTGAAAACCTTAATAGAATAAGAATAAATTGCCGCGCGCTCTATGGAATTTCCGTTGGCAAGTAGGTAGAGTTCCACTTCCAACCCTCTATTTAATCCCCTTACGATATGAGAATATGTGATGATTCTTAGTGACATGGAATACTTTAGGGAAATGGGAAGATGGCGTACAGCAACTACACTTGTGGAAGTGCTTGGGTTGAAAATATTGAAATGCTGACTCTCATGACTTAAATTCACTTGACGTGCTCTTACGGTACAAGTATAAGAATCCGCACGATAAGGCATAAGCTGGCTCAGAATTGAAGATTTGAAACCCTTTCGTTAGAGTTTAATCTAATCCTTAATTTCACGATTAATTAATTACCTTATTCAGGTAGAGGTTATCTTCATTGATAATTTATTATTAATACCGTCGTTTGCATCATAACAATATTCTTTTAAAACGAAGAATTCTGAGACAAAAACAAATTACTTATGTATAGGTAGGTAAAGTTATACCTATTCATTAAACACAAATGATCCGCACAAGCCGTTATCGAGTAGAGTACAGTTCATATTGATCTTTACCTTCGCGTATTTATATTTTCAGCTTATAAAAATATTTACACTTATGTATTTTTAGTTTAAGTAAATATTTTTAATTAATGTTTATGTATTCGATATACCTAACTGTGATGTGTGGTCATAAGACCTCATACAGCTAGCTGTGATCCTCATTAGGCTAGGCATACGAAATGATTGAATTTGCAATGCTACTCACGTTGAAGGCAACTATAGATACTATTGTCCTTAGTGCTATATGGAACTCAATTCTTTAATAAATAACATTGATTAATATGTCGTAATTCTTGCTTGATTCATTTGGCGTCCATTTTAACGACTGGAAATAGATTTACCGATTCGATTTCAATAAAAACAATGATAAAAACATCCTGTTACAATACGATAGATACCGTGCTATAACTATGTACGTGTAAGTATACATTAGTTCAGCTACCTGCATCTCTATTTGTATGTTCCTCCCATATTAAAATGCTATTAAATATTAAACTAATTTAATATAGGTCTATCTAAAAGACCTCCAACGAAACTATAGGTACGGCAGATATGTATAGTGAGGCTTTTTTCATCGATTTTACCAATTATACTATCTATTTACTACTATTAGTATGAAAATTTACCGGTTTTAGCCATCTATTTATCCTTGTACGACATACAAAATAAACAACCAGTTATGTTTTCGACCTTGAATGACTTAAGCGATAAGTCACACGTCGACCACGAGTTTTTACACTGCCATGTTAAGATTTGCCGGTGTACCTACTCGTATCGATTGCAAATGCAGATTTAGCATAGAAAGGGCGGCTATTCTCGCACCCTTGACGGCGGTCCCTTAACGGGCCCTATTTCGGCACCATGAGTCATGGTCGAAATAAATAGAATCGCTATGGGGATGACGTCAGCCGAGCCGAGTGGATCACGTATGGAAAGAAATATCATTAAATAGATAGCTGGTTAAAATAAGTAATGAATGCTATTTATTTTATAAATAGCGGTGCGATTTCAGTTGAATCAGATTTAATTCATATAAATTCGTACATACCTACGTGTTTAAAAGTGAGCACTTACTTATATAAACTAATCATTCACAGTCACTTACAGGTGTAAGTTTGCCTTTGTAATTGATTCAATCACTTTTTGATTTTACTCCAACTGAATATGAAAAAACTGTTACAAGAACACATATAGGTATCATCTAAGAACTATGCCAGTCGATAAATCTAAACACCTACTTGCATGCATGTGTAAGACATTCGCGATTCGTAGGTGCAGTGTTTACGGACGCTATGCAATTAATAATTCGTCCGGTACGTGGGAACCGTAAGTACAGCGCGACCCGGCCCAGAGCGATGGCCGTTGCAATATGGAATATGGGCCGAGTGAAGTAGGTCGGAGAAGGTGCCATGCCACTAATCAACAACGTCACGCGAACTTCACTTGTACCTTCTAGCTGTTTATGTGTACCTAGTACCTAGTGCCACTAAATGCAGACAGAACCGCTTAAAAAACCCATTAGTTTTTACACATACTTGACCTTTGGTGGAATACGCATTGCGACGTTTCTTTGAAAAGTTTTGTACAAAGACATTTATAAACGGCTGAAGCCTTGGTGGCGAATTGGCGATTTGCTTTTAACAAAACAAATGTTATGAATTGACGCTCAATGAGTTTGCTGATCGTAGGAGGTATGGTTAGGTTCAGAAAGACCATGAAAATGTTGAATACATTAGTGCTTTGTCGTAATCAGAATACCTACATTTCAAAGAAAAGACGAAACTAAGTATAAGGAACTAAGAATGACAATTTTGATAAGGTTTTAAGTAAGTGTGCTCATCATTTTGATGGCCTGATGCTTTCATTCGTTTCGTTTTTTATATGGGAAAAGAAATTCCGAACAGCCACCCAATTTGCTCATCGCCTACGCGAATAGTAACAAAACAGTAATAAAGACTCGCCAAATTCGGAGAGCGCTGGATTTTAAAGACCATTTAGGAAGTACTTAAAGTTCTACCACAAGCAAAGATTTGCCATCAGTGAGATAAATAGAGCACATAAACTTCTGAGCCAAGATTGGTAGTGTACCTCTATGACTCACAAGATACAGGTACATTGTATATACGCAGGTAGATCTTTAAATACGTGTGGAGGGACTATGCCACCTTGATCTCTAAGGTCAGATCATTTAGTCTAGATTTTATAGGTATTAATAGGCAGGGCACCCACAATCCTGTGGAGGTGTAATAGCATAACGGCCCCCGCTTGTCAAGTCCATTTTAAATTACGTGTTTATTTTGTATGACGATGACGCCGAAATACAGGAGTTGATTTCAGTTTTCCTGTTTTATGAATAAAGTGCTCGTTATTTTTGTGTTCTTCAAGTTATTCAGGTCTATGAGTTCATTCTCAGTCAAGTAGGTGTGTATTTCATAACTATTTTAATCTTTCATAGGCAGTGCAGTTGAAAATGGGTCAGGCAGTCACAGTTACGATTTCCGCACGGCACCGCTTGCTACCTAAGCGATTCGTTTTATTTTCTAATCGGCTTGTGTTCATATCGACGTGTTTCACTTTCGTATGTAGGCTTTAGTCTGACTTGAATTGTTTTCATTTTTTAGACATACGCGATTAACATGTTTCAACCGATTTCTTACTTGAAGTGTATATGTGCAGCTTTTGTCCCTCTGTGTAGAATCAGTCCCTCACGAACGTTATATCATTAACTTTCTTTATG
Organism: Apotomis capreana; assembly: GCA_947623375.1. Lineage (NCBI taxonomy): Eukaryota > Metazoa > Arthropoda > Insecta > Lepidoptera > Tortricidae > Apotomis > Apotomis capreana. The sequence goes on along the minus strand of OX392510.1, from coordinate 11,953,392 downwards.
TGGAAAATTTGACGTTAAATTTGGCGTGACTATTGGGCTAAACATAAACAGAAACATCAATATAAAAAATGTTATTGTTATTCAGAAATTCGTTATAATATTTTACTACTTACTCAAAATTTCCAACTGATCCTATATATTAACGTTTCATACATTTATATGCGAGGAACAACAGTCGTGATTGACAGTGACCGGGTTAAGGCGGTATTTTAATCCTATTTTGTTAAGTACGTACCTTAATAGCTACTTGACTGTCGTATGTAAATTTAGGTACTGAACGAAAAGGTGAAAGGTACCTATCACAAAAAACCTTACCGTTTTTAAATGCATTATATCAACTTTCAAGTAGGGTAACTTTTATACTTTGACACAGTTAGGTATGCGCTCAATATCGTAGTATGTTATCCGATCAAGATAGTGCAATATGTCGTTTCTGCTGTAGGTTTCGTGTATGCAAATGAATTGGCTGAGTTACGGGAATCTCAGCTAACGTGAGCATTATCAACAAGTTTGCAAAACATTTCGTCGGCGAGGCCGGTGATGTAATTGCCGCTTTTAGCGACCGCGCCATACAGCACGACTCTAGTTCGTATTCCGATGGGTATATAGAAACAAAACCGTTCGTTTGGTTATTGTATGACATCACCCCCGATCCGCGGTTTTAATACATTACCTTGACGTTGGTAATGGTTCCTATGTTTTTGTGATATCCTTGCACTTTTAAAAGGTAAACAGCGATACACATCGTCTGCGATAACGGATGTCTTATCAATTCTTTTATTTTTTAAACAAAAACAAACCGTTACAAAGCGAAGTTTGATTACCTATGCAAATAATGGATTCGTGGTTTGGCCCTAATACATGAAAAATAATTCTTTAAACTAACTTTCAAATTAATTATTTCATTTATTGATTCGAAATTCAATCACGGAGTCTGTTGAATGGAAAAAAGTTTCAAGAATTTCATTGTAGGTAGGTATTTATACGTCGAGAACACGTAATAGTGATTAATGAAATAAAATATATAGAACAAAAGACTGTTAATGAGAATATACATTAACGACTTTTCAACTAGAACGTTATTAATTACGCAAACAACCGAGCTATACCCTATCTATACATATATTTTTTTGTATTTGAGCGGTGAGTAAAAGTTACCTCTTAATTGAGTCTGAGTGACGTTATCTTAGACCAATTAAGACAATTAGCACCTTTTATGTGAAATTCAATCAGTTTTGGATAAAATACGATCTTATTGTTCCCATTTTAAATGCGTAGAGATGTGCCTTTTCTGGAAATTTCTGGGAACTTTCCACTCTGTATGGGAAATGAGGAAATTTTCGGAAACGGTACATTTCTATATACCTATGCGGATTTAAAGCACGTACATGACTATCACGGTTTTATGACTGAAAGGGTGAGGTAAACAGTATGTATAGAAATTTCATTAACCTGTATGTAACCTGTTTTAATTGCTCTCGAGTTGAATACAATGTCAACTACGTGGTCATTTTAAATGACGTTACGTTTAGATGTTTTGAATTACGACAGTTAAGTGCCTACACAACATATTTGTTCGGTAGTTTGTAACGTTTGACATTACTCTTGTAGCACCCCAAAGGTGACAGGTTATGGGCCCATTTCAAGTTGGGCGCTGGCTCACCATAAAACTGACTATAATTCGATCTAATTATACTTCCTATTCATTTGTTTCCGACGCCTACATACTTACGAGTACCTTAACCCGGCCAGTTAAGATGGGATAAGTGTTTGTACGGAGCCCTCGGCGCGCGAGTCAGACTCGCAATTGGCCGGGTTTTTTTTTCTGATGACATTTGTGTTGTTTCCAGCCAGCATGTCAGAAGCAAAGCCCCAGGACGCCGTAGAGCAGGTGACGCAGGAGGTGAAGGCTGTCAAGCTGGAGAATGGGTCTGCGCCGGGCGCGACCAACGGAACCAAGTCCGAGGACAATGCCGTTTCCTTTAAGGTACGTTCCAGTACACAGTTACGGGAACAATAGCTCTGCCGTGCTACGGTAAAAAGCTGTATCTTACTATGAAATCCATACAAAGGTGCGACCTTTTAACGTATTAGGATGGCAGAGCTATACTTACCTACTCTCCTACATGTATAACTTGCTACGTTAGTAATGATTTCGATAAAAAATAGGGCCGCATTTTGAGAAGTATGACTAACCATATTACGCCTGGGGGCCTATGATGGTTGCGTTTATTTACGTACGCGCGACCAGTTCCTGGATTATTAGTTTATTTGTTAGGTATATTGTTCTCGCTAAAGTTGGAGATACCTTTGGAGACGGAAATGACATCACAGAAGAATAAATCATATTTATATTAAAATTTTAAAATAACTGATAAGGCCATAGAGGCCATTTATTTGATTATTCGACTTGATTACACAGCAAAAAGACCACCAAAGCACTGTGAACAATATATATACCTACCTATCGCATAGGTACAAAAAATCTTGCAATATAGGTTCATTAACAGAATAAATTAGTTTACAAATTTAAAATCCATTCCCTCGCAGAACCTCAAACATTACTTACCTACATACTCCCATCTGCTCACAAATACATTATCTACACTCCGCTTACGCTTGTTGTGTTCCGGTGTGGGGGTAAGATAGCCGGTGAAATTACTAGCATAGAGGCATTCTATCTTCGTCCTCCGGGTAGGCAAGCACTTGTGACACCTCTGGTGTTGCAGGTGTTTATGGGCGACGGTAATCGCTTTCCATCAGGCGATACGTTTGCTCGTTTGCCCCCTATGACATAAAAAAAAAAAAACAAATCGACTTAGTAAGAATTGTCCTTTAGATTTGGGGTAGGTACAGGGAATACCAACTTACACAAAGTGCAAGGGCGAAATAAACCTCAGTTGCGTAGGTACACGAAAAATATCTATTCAATATAAATTTTCCAATATTTCAGGACGCTTTCAAAACCTTCTCAAAATTCGGCGATTCAAAGTCAGACGGGAAGCACATCACGCTGTCTCAGAGTGACAAATGGATGAAGCAAGCCAAGGTCATAGACGGCAAGAAGATCACCACCACTGACACCGCCATACACTTCAAGAAGCTCAAAATGATGAAGCTGACGGAAGCGGACTACCAGAAGTTCCTCGAAGATCTGGCTAAGAGTAAGAAGGTTGAGTTAGACGATATCAAAAAGAAGTTGACCAGTTGCGGACAACCGGGGCTGACTTCACATGTAAGTGTTCGTCACTAACAATATCTAATGTTTGCTTCAAACTTTAGTTCAGCCAAAGAATTCACAGCTAGTGCCCTCAGCACCACGGCGGCGATAAATTTTGGCTTATGAGTCATGACCATAATTGACCAGGAGGCTATAACACTGAAAACACGCCGAAATCTTTTATGCGGTCGTTGGTGTATGAATAGGTTCCGTTGATAATGATAACGAATTGCCGTTTTATTTGGATCTGTGTAGATTTTTATGCTTACCACGGCTTTCGTGAACCCATCAAAAAGATGACCATGTAATAAGAACTTTCACTTCACCGTCACTTTATTTAATCGAAATGCTAGTGCATGAGAAAGATTCTCGTTAGGTTTTGATAGACATGTCAGTAAAATGAATATTATTCTGAATATAATCGGTTCGTCCGCCTTTTTATTGTGTACTAAAACTGTCTTTTGTTGGCGTCTTCCCAAAGATTTAGCTTTTCCATAAAGCAATAAACTCTAGTGAGATAAATCTAACGGATTGCTTCTGTCCAACGCGTTAGGTTAGTGATACCTACTGATAAATGACGTAGATTTATCAAGTCATAAGACAAAGATCCCCACTTACATAGTAAGGTCTTCATTTCTTTTATTTTTCTCTCGCCTCGCCTAGTGCATCCCCGGCTTTATAAATGTCATGATTCCACATTTCTGTAATGAATATAAATATTAACCAGATATAGGCAGTGACGGGTATATTCGCGGGCATCTATATTGGCCTTCAATTTACTAAATCACTGTTTCCGTGGAGTGTCATAGAATCAGTCAAATTAAAGTTTTAGTATAATGTGCGGCCGTTCTGCCTTCAGGTCACAAAGTCCCCCGCGGCAGCAACAGTCGACCGCCTCACGGACAGCAGCAAATACACCGGCTCACACAAACAGCGCTTCGACGATACCGGTAAGGGCAAGGGCATCGCCGGACGGAAGGACATAGTTGACGGCTCGGGCTATGTCAGCGGCTACCAGCACAAAGACACCTTTGATAAGACGCATTAGTTCTAAGCACAGCAGCAGGCCTCGAGTTTCGGCGAGAACTTGGTGAAAATGGCGCGGAACCTTGGTAGATTCATGGTATAAGAAATCAAGGTATGGCATTCGGGCAAGACAGCCTTTCTACGTAACTGATTAGTTGCCGCTTTATGGTAACAAAATAATTATAGGTAAGGAAAAAAAATAGCGCCTGTCTTACAAAAAAAAAATGCATTTATGCATTACAGGTCTTTAACTTAATTTTATTTTGTCGTAATAATTGATTTAAAACACTCACGATTTTATGAGATTCATACAGGTAACAAGGAAATCGGGGAGTATTATACCACTGGCAACACAGAAACGGATTTACAGAACCGACCAATCATAGCGTGATGACGTCACAAGTCTGGCCTGTCATTCCGGAATGCCATGCCTTGTTTTCTTAATATACCATGGATAGATTATAGGACCAATATTAAATCACTCGCAGTTAAACCTTTACGCAGTTCTAAAGCCGCGCGCGTCGTAAGAAACAAATGAATGTGATGGACGCTAAATGCAGGCTTGTGCGTCTTATTCTTCTCAATTTACTCTCAATAAAGTATGGAGGACGTAGTTCCAGCAATAACTGCCCACACACTAATGCCTATATTCCCATCCCAGTCGCTCGTTTGAGATTCGAATTCGTGCCGTCTCTTTGACTCTGCATGTTCTCGGTTTGCTGTGCTGTAAAATTTCACACTGTGAAAGCCCTAAAAATATAATCGCCGTTTCACCAACGCCGAATTCAAGCTCTGCAAATTCTGTTATTTAAATTTGATACCGATTCTTACAATATTTCCACATAACACGTTGTACATTTCTGCTGTAAGTTTAACTATTAACGCATTCATTGATGGCGCTTTGTGTGTAGTAGACGTGTAGCGAAGACATTCCTTTCCAATCTGTCTAGATTTATAAATATTTAAAAAGAATACGATTCTTAAGATACTATTTTGTATGTGACCATGATTGTAATTGTTATGTTTAATTGTATGATTTGAATGTAACTTTTGATGTCTAGTCGTAAGTAGTGTTTAGATTCAATCTAAAGTTCATTTTGTTTTAAGTTATATTATATAGTTTTTGTTTTTGTCAATCTCTATATTGTTATTAAGAGCAGTTTACGTGAGTTTGTCCAAAGTAGAGATACTGTATAAGGTTTTTGTCTACGCATATCTAAACCCTAAACATTATAATTGCCTAGGCCTAACTCTTAAGCAGCTATGTATCTAATGATAATGGATCGCAACTCTAGGTAGTTGAAACATTTTATTAATCGTCAATTTATCATATTTTAATGTTCTCATATTTTTTTGTTAATCAGTGCTTGTTTTTATTTTATTTTGTGTGTATTTTAAATAAATGATTACTTATTTTTTAAATGTTTATAAACTTTTAGTAAAGTTCTCATTCATTTTATACTGTAGTAAAGCAGTTTCACAAATTAAAAGAAGTGAGATTTCGCGTAGCACTCGCACGCCTAGCATAACTGTGACACGGGACTCTGTCGCGCTACTAATACTATCTGTCGCTTTCTTGGAAGACAGCAGTGTTAGCATGTCTTGCCGCGACTTAGCGTCACCTGTCTTGCTCGCACGGTATTGAATGGAAAGTGACAGATAGCATTTGTAGCGCGACAGTCCCTTGTCACAGTTATGCTAGACGTGCAGGATGCTCCGTCGCGCGACAATTGAAGTCACAGCAATATATTATGCTGCTAATATGGATATTACAAATGTATTATGTATTTTCACGAATAGTTTTTGTATAATCAGTCAGACTTAAACTGCATTTTATGTACCTATATAATTTTATCATATAGCTCTTTACAATGTAACGAAACACAAGGTAAGACATTAATGTACCTATCATAATAAATTTAAATATAAATTATTTAATTTATATTCCGTGTTTCCTTTACCTTTACGCAAATTAGAATGGATACTGAATAATAAAAATAACGTGTATGATTTCCATCAATACCATTTATTCGGCTTATAACTACAAATACATGTATAGCCCTAGCGTCTTATGAAAATATTAATAAGTCTAAAATATGTATTGTAAGTTCAGTAATCGATTTAACACAATAAAGAGCCTACGATTGAATTGTTTTAGCGTTACGTTACGTAAGGAACCTGATATAAAAATTCCTATATATCCACTAAAACCCTGAGTATTTTATTTTCGCGTATCCCTACTAACAGTATCTAACAGGGGATAAGCGCACCTACCACAAACATATCGAAAAGTACACAAATGTTATGGAGTAACTTAGTTGTACAGATGTAGTAAATAATAGTTTTCCTTCGTATTTTGTCGGATAGGTAAGCTCGTTTTGATATTTCCATCTCAACTTTTTCAACGAAGATGATAGAGAAATCAAATCACGCTAAAACGAACTTTTCCGACAAAATACGGCGGAAAACTATTATTCACCACATCTGTATAATATAGTTTCCGCATGTGGCGATGGCGCGCTTGTCGATGCCGACCTTACATGCAAGTTTTTTATGCCTAGAGAGATAGTATAGCCATAGAGCGCTAGTCTATTGAAATTACAATAGTCAACATGAAAAAAAAAACACTGTCAAAAAAAGCTAACGTCATATTCAGGTAGTCGAAAATGTATCTTCAGTTAAATTTTGTTTCATATTTTACTTTATACATACATATGTATATAAAAAACAGTATACATTTGATAGATAGGTGACAGTAAATATTGCAAAACACTTACAGATGCAAAAAACACTTTATAGCTTGGTCAACATCGTGCAATAAATATAAGCTATCTAAGAAGCACCAGCACCAACCTTTCAATGTACTAATGCCATCTTTAATACCTTGTCCTACCTACATAAAACTAGCCACTTACTGCAATAAATCGTTCACTGAACTATACCTATAATATGTTCCTACAAATAATTTTAAATGTTGAATACAAGTAACATAATAATATCTATGAAGCTTTAAATAAATTGTACAGAAGGATAATATTAACGCTACACTTTAACTATTTTAAAAATCAATAACACAAAGAATATAAAAACAGCTAGCCTTTCTATATTAGTGCTCGCATTTGAGTAGGTACAGTTACCAGATATACTATGATTTAGATTAATTATTTTTTAGGGGCAGGTGTAATTTAAGCGCTTTCGCACTTCGCCCTATCCGGTCCGTGATAAAGAACACACAATCTCATAGCGATCTGGCTACTACTTCGTGTATTGTTTGTTTTTTTTGGCAAAGTTTTCCATGCCAGTGCGGGCTAACAGGCACGGACGGGAAGGCTAGTGGAAAATAATCTCGGATCGGACGTGGTGCGTAGGCATTTATGGTTGTATGTTGTAGTTATGTAGAGATACGCAACAAATGGTGAGGCAAAATCAGAAATTAGCTTCACCGTTTACCTGACATCGAAAGAGAGATTTCATCCTGATCAGGCCGATTATTGTCACGTTTATTGCGCGACAAATTATTGATTGATTTCTATTAGTTAAAGTGTCTCTCGTGTCAGTGTGTTTTTTATAAGAATTTAACTTGTCTCTCCATTACCGACGACTACTGCTTAGACCATGGCGTTTAAAGTAACAATTGGTATCCTATGTATCTTAATTGTATACTTTAAAGGTGTTGACAGCTAATGATTATGAACGTGGGAAGCAAAATAACCTGACTTGCCTCTATTTAAGGTGAACTCCTTAACTCCGTAAAAAATGGGATTATTAATGGCAAAAATCTTAAGTCAATATATTAAGCTAGATTATATTAGCTAGTACCGTATTTTATAAGACATTTGTAAGCAGTAATACCACTTTTATCTACAAACAGATAAAACTAACACACGCCAGAAACAGTTGACAGACAACAAAGTAATTAAAGGAGGACATCATCATCATATTTAGTGCTTTGATTGGACAAAGAATTGTGTTGGCGCAACATAACAGAAGTCATCGTACCGGTTCAGCAGTGACGTCACACATACGTCATATCGCCGCCGCCCTCAGACTGCACCACACAACCGTGGCGGCAACACTATTTTTATTTCATTACTATTGTAATTGTCCTTATATACAATTAAAACGAACATTTCGTACTATCCTGGTGTTCCTTCATTGACGATCCTGGGATTCCCGGTCTGGAGAACTTACCTGAGGAGTACACCGAACAAATTGGATATTTTACAATCTGATATTTTAGGATTTTAATATTTTGAAAATGAGCGCGTAGGACGATTGTAGAAACGAACAGTTGTTTTAGAAAACTCAGTGCCTGGCGGCAGTCTTATGGAGAGACAAGCCTGCCGTTCAGATAACGTGTTATAGCTGTTGTCTCAATAACAGGTCACACAGGTATATAAATCGTGAATCACGGTTATTACTAAGTTCTTACAATACAGTATTATAGTCTGACACATTTGCCGAGCGTATGGCTAGTCTGATTAGAAACAGTTAATATCAATATCCGCAATGTAAATAAAAACAGGCTGATTCAGTCTATAAGTTATATATATATGTACAAATGTTTGACTCAAATATTACAATAACTTTACTGCGAGATGCACATCATAATGTTGTGATCTCGGATTTTTACAAGTTGGATTATAAAATGCACAAGGTGTGTTTATTATAATAAAAGCATATCGAACAATCGAAGAAGAGCTAACTTTTGCATTTCACCTTGTTCGATTCGAATTGTATTCATTGTAACAAATTTGAGAATATTTCCATACCAATTCTACACCAAACACAATATTAATAAACATACATTACAAACACAAACATTGCAAATGGCGTCGATTTGTATTTTTAGCTACAATTCATTATCGATCTAGAAATAAACGTAGAAACTGTGCAGGCACGTGTAGATGAAAACCACTTCGATCAGCACAAGATTATATAGGGTACATACTTATCATTAATTATATGCACTATTTGTTAAACTATGTATCAAAATCAAGATATTAATTTACACAACAACCCTGCCTAAAACTAAACTTTCGTCATCGCCAAAATGTCAACCAATATTTTAAATAGGTAATCTCAATTGTATACTAAGAAAAAATCTACTAAATTTCTCATTTGATTTAGTAGATATTGCCTCAGTAAATACAAGTATCAATTGGTTCAAATGGCATTTTAGATAATGATAACAATAATTTAAAGACATTCATGTAAATATTGACTCGAAACTCATTGTCATAAACAGATAATAAGAATGCTATATGGAATTAACAAATTCTTATAAAAGATTCCTAGTCATAGGTTATCACAAATTCGATTGCAAGCTTAGTGCAGTCTACATGGGCCCCTCGATCGTGCTCACCTTCATGGCGAAGTAGTAGATGGCTCGACTGAAGAGGACGAACGCGAGGAGAAAGGCCCCGACGTACGCGACGTATATGCCCGTGCCGTGGCTTTTGGCAGCCGCCAGCGTGCCCAGGGTCACGCCCAGCGCGATGGCCAGCACTATGAGACCGAGGACAGCGAATATCGCTCCCCTAAGACGCGCCATCCGAGGCCCCACCGACGACACTTTGCGGCAGTGCGGACACCGCACCGGTGCGTTCTTCAACAGCTGGTACTGAAATTATAACATTCTTGGTATGTAGTGATTATGGGGATTTAACCGCTGTGAATGCGTGACTGATGGGCAGTCGAGATTACATTTTTTACTACCCTGAGTCATGTGCAACAGAAAACAAGTTGTAATAAAATGCGATGAATATTTTGCGATTAGCGATAAATGTCTTTTGACGTTATTAAAACTTGCCCGCTAGAATCATAAAACTTAATGTTTTGCTACGATCATGTCAATTATCATTTAAAACAGCTCTTTACAAACAAAGTAAGCAAACTGAGTACCTAGCTCGATACTTGGAAAACCAGTAAACTTTAATCGAGCACGGGGAAAATCGGCACACGTTCTGAATAATACTATTTACTCAACAAGTGACTTGTCAGTTAGCGCAGACGACGTGCCACAAGCCGGGCAGCGTGCAGCGTGACGAGCGGAGACGTTAGGTTGATACAGTAGTCGAGTAGCTGTAGTACAAAAGTACTTACCAATGGTCCTGACAACGCGCACACTGCGTATAACCGAGGGATGGTCGTTGGAACAGTACTCACATGACGTGCAGCGTAGAAACGGGCGGCATGACGGGCGATGGCGCCAAGTTGTTGATGGATGGTGGTCACTGAGGATCTCCACACAACAGTACTCACCATGATAATGTCCTGGCAGTGCGCGCATACGCGTGTTATGCGCAAGCACATGCCCAAGTTGATGATGGAGGCAGTTACCAAGGAGCTGTAGTACAAGAACAGTACTCATTAAGAACGTACTTACCCAGGAGCTGTCTTTACAACAGTGGACATACCCTTAGCATCACAATTTATCGTAGATGTACGGAGCTTAATTGCTTTAATGAAGGCTTGAGGACCTTAGCGGCCCCATCTGCAGCTGCCAATAAACCGTAGTATAATAGTACCCAAAAAAGGTAAGGTCATGATGGATACTTACCGAGGAGCTGCCTTAACAAGAGTGCGTAATGAGCTGTGTATAAGAGTACTCACCAAGAAAGTATCCTGGCAGTGTGCACAGATGACTCGGCACATGCCCGGCAGCGTGGGCACGGGCGGCGTGACGGGCGACGGCGCCAAGTTGATGATGCGCTTGCAGTCTGCGCGCGGGCACGCGATGCGCTGCGACGACGACTTGCAGATCAGCAAGCAGTTGCACGGGCACCGCACGTACTTCTTGCCCGGTGGCGCGTTCCTTATAGGCTGCAAGTATACGGAACCTCAACTAACACACTTTTACGACACATCATCAGAACCTCATGAATCATTGAGTCTTGCTAACATGAGGCACATTGGAACATCACTGTAATTTGCTTTTTTCTTGGCATCAACTGCCGTTATTGGCGTATTAGCTTCGAGGGCTGACTTTCGTATGTCTACCATGTGACGCTTAAAAGGTTAAAAGAAAACAGGATTGGTATGTGCCTGATTCACTATTTTGTGTATACTAAGAGTAAAGCTAATTCCTCCTAAAAACCTAGAAATTGGAAGAGTTCAGTTCAGCAGTGCACAATCCCTGGCAGGTACATGTGTATTCTTAAGATAGATAGATAGTAGGTAGGTTAGATGTGTCAGTTGTGTTTGGAGCGCGGATTAGTCACCGATTTTACTACTAACGCAGTGTTACGTTAGCAAGAGTATTTAATATCACATGTCCTAGTTTCTGATAATTGGTAAGACTTTGATTAGTTCAATTTATTAAAAATATTTAACTGTCTCATTAATGAGATTGAATAAGTAACTGTATTGCATGATTTCAATGTCATTGTACTTTAAATGACTCATTGCCAAGTAGGTATTGATAGTGTGAATACGAATCAGTACATAGGTACAATGTTTAATTTATCGTGATTGGATCTTGGACTTAGCGTTTGCTGTGAATTTTGTTTTTATTTATAACAACAATGAATTATAATATCTATAGATAAGACCAGTCCGATCAACGGTTGCTAAACAACCGCCTTCTAAAGTTTGAACTAGTGACCGACCGAAGTTTCGGTTTCGGTTTCGGCCAGTTTCGGCCTAAAAATCATGTTTCGGCCAAAGGTTCGGTTTCGGCCAAAAAACAGCCGAACCTTTCGGCCGCGCCGAAACTTCCAACATCGTACTTTTGGGTCGCGTTCCGCTAACGTTGGGTGCGCTCGTCAGTCGGCACGGTTGGCAATGGCGTCGCTCGCCTGACTCTGCTGGCTGTTGAATCACTTTGTTCAGTCAGGTGACGTTTGTGTTTGTTCTCCGAATAATGTTAAGTAATTGACCGAGCGAGCAACGCATTTCCGTTTCAGCATTGACCCACAAATTCTTTCGTATGCCCTAATGTTTGGATGTCCATGCGCTTACCGGCTGGTTATTGCCTTGATGTCGCATTTCTCCACCGATTCTCATGACAAAAAAAAACCGATTCTCATGAAATCTTGTGAGTATGTTCAATAAATACGTATAGTATTTTTTCTTCGATTTCGTTTTTCGAAATTTTCCAAATAGCGGAAATAGGAGGGTTAAAAATATCACTACTTAATTTAGTTTTTGTTATGAATTTATCATCTCATAGTGTAATTCTTAACGCAAATTCTCTTAATTTACAAACAAATTGACGGCGACATTGGTTATTTAGGATAAAAGTGAGGTTTACTTATTTTATAAAACAACTTTAGAATTCGTCATTGTTGAGTGTATGTTATACAATTGGTAAGTTTGAATTAGCGTTACGAGACCACCTGATTGCAATTATAAAAATTAAAACTCAATCAATTATTTTGTTGCTATGTTTTTAAACTTGTTTCTTTTTATACCATCTACAATTAAAAGTTTCTCGAGTGGAAGTCTATTGAGGAGGCCTGTGTCCAGCAGTGGACGTCCTATGGCTGAAATGATGATGATGATGACAGTAAAAAGATCGCTGCCCACAGGTGTATAACACATACTAGGAGTCCTCAACCCTTGTATTCATTATTTGTATTCCTTTGAACCAATAAAAACTTATTTTATTTTTATATATTTATCAGTACAGTATTACAGCTGTTATGGCTACATTTTCATTTTGTGGGTAATTTAATTTAGACCTAGTGTCAATGTTAAAATATGAATTGAACAAGTGAAACTTGAGCTTGTTGTGTAATTGCTGAAATGCAATTTTTTACCTCCCCCGCCGACTCCACTATATCCATCTCCACTTTCCTTAAATTTCTCTAATGGACAAAAATAATCTAAGTATATATTTACTTATCAAACCTACTCACAAAACTTCATGAGAATCGGTTAAGAAATACGACCTCCAGGCGAGAACAACCGAAAAGCATCCAATTATCCGCACATATGAAAGAATTTTGGGCCAAGTTGAAACTAAAACGCTTTGCTCCATCGGTCAATTATGTCAGCGAAATTTTTCATTGTAAGTGTGCATATTAGATCTAGAAAGAACGGCCCGCTGACATTTTATACAACGTTTTAATCACGTTTATAAAAGGTTCGGTTTCGGTTTCGGTTTTGGCAGAAAAACGTGTTTCGGTCGGACACTAGTTTGAACCAAAATATCATAAAAGTTGTTACACAATTAGAATCCATCTGCCTGCAGTGAGTTTAACACATGCACGTATTTTCGTGCGGCTCAGTATTACCCATGTTGCTCGTACGATATAGAGTAGAGTAGAGCAGACAATATTTCACGCACGACAAAGAGTCGCGTCGCGTGTTGCACTTGTGCTAGAGGTAGGTACTGGCGCGGTGTAAGTACTCCGTGATTTCGCGCAGCTTAAGTCCTTGCTGCCGGCCCAGTCAAGTTAAGAGGCCTATCGGTATAAATAAGTTATGTTATGGTATAGAATTGCGCATCATCCATAAACGTTCACTGTCGACTAACACCGTAATGCAACCTGTCTCGCTCGAGCCTGGCACCCAGTCTAACACAGACGCTATTCTATGATGCAATATCTGCTGATTATATTATGCGCTATTATGGTTTTTATTGGAACATCCTAGAATGGGAAGTATTATTTACATAGATATTTAAATTCAGATAAGACCTAGGCAGACTACATTAAACAATAGGCACTCTGTGTTCCTAAAATGTTAATGATGATAAATGACTTTATTATCTGAACAAATAACACTGTATGCTATGTAAACCACTAAGTAATAATTACAACATACCCAATAACAGGAGTAAGTGCCATTTGTGGTTGAAAATGACCTTAAAAATGATTGTGGATCAAACTCAATCAACATAATGCAAAAACCTATTCATGTTTAAGACACCCAAGAACTTGTCTCAGTCCAATTTGGTGATGTCATTAAGTTTTTAGATTGGTATGTACACTATTTCCATTGTTGCTTTGTCAAATAAATTAATAAATTATTATTAAAAAATTGTTTACTAATAATTTTAAAAACGTATTCTTTTACAGTGTGATTTTTATTTATACTAATTATAATATGTTTATTGGAAATGCTTAAACATTTATACCCGATGCAAAATTTATACAATATTAATAAATATCTTGTAGAAAGATTATCTTCATGTCTGGTCTCTGGGCAAGTGATTTAGGTCATTTTTTGCAAAAACAATAGGTAACATTTTCGAAAATGGGCTAGCCAGTAAGAGTTGGCTTCTGTGGAGGCCACGCCACTGCAACCTCTTATTGCATTAAGTAAAATATGGAATAAAGTAATATAATATCAGTAACAGTATGTTTGATGTTCATTTAGTGCATAAGGACACTGAAAATAAATTTAGTCATATTAGTCATATTATTGTGGAGTAAATGTTTCATCAAGGATGTTCCACATTACTGACTACAGCTGTGTATTATATGACGTTATATAATGTGAGCACTGGTTCACTAGGGTAAATGTGGGACACAGACTGTTGTAAACTTACTGCTTAACAAGATTAAGATAATGAAGACCTACTGAGTCAAAGCATTAAAAAACTAAATTCAATTGTTTTGGCAGTTGGCTATAAAAATTTAAGCAAATTGTCTGTATAAGAAGGATAGTGGAGGAGGCAAGTGTCCAAGATTATCTTACACATAGCACAAGAAGTTCTACTAGGCTCGGCAAGTTTACCGGCTCATGTGCAATTGTTTACAGAATGTCTGCGTTTTAAAACTATATAGCTAGATGTAACTATTAAGGCTGATTTAGACGATGCCAATTTTGAGACGCCTAAATTACGGCGCCAGTGATTACCGCACAGCACACCTCCGACCGTTTAGACAATGACTATATTCAGCCGCCTAAATCTCGCCGCCAGTCGTGTTTACACAGTGCTTTTTTTCAGTACCGGTCATTAGCGGCAGCGAGAGACGCGGAGGGGGGGTCACTGGCGCCAAAAAATAGGCTCGTGTTCTATTCCGCGCCAGCGCTGGCATGCGGCGAAAAAATGGCGCGGAAAGTGTTTATACGGTGCCTTTTCGAGGCGCCGTAATTTAGGCGTCTCAAAATTGGCATCGTCTAAATCAGCCTTTACGATTGCAGACGTACCGTAGCTTCGTTGCACGCAACGCATTTCACGACGTGCTGTTCCCTCTTCCCGGATATATCGATCAGCGCCTGGCACACGCGGCATGTCACCAGCGGCATTCCCGCTTGCTGGTACGGCGGAGGGAGCTCGTCGGGACCAATGGGCGATATCGTACTCACGACATTAACCTCCTCTTCTGTCAAGCAAGCAATTGGTAACTTACGTCAAGAAAAACAAATACGTAACCCAGTATAATACCGGCTCCACAAACACGAACCATCGTTACACAATCTTCACAGTTCAGTTAATCATTTACACGATGTTATCGACCTAAAATCAGCCGATTGCATTGTTTAGCAACAAAAAAAATACAAATAGGTTTTAGTTGAATCATCAGCTGTCAAAACAACAAAATCATTTATTTGCTTACCATCCCTTAAGAGGGGTTGATTTTCACTTTGCCCGTCACCCATTCTGGAAACTGTAAATTTAACAACACTGCTTAGACGTAGATTGCACGAATCTTTCAATTTTTTTCAAAGAAACACCTACGACACTCAACAATGGAGAAATCAATTTTTTTATTAGAGATAGGGCTGCCAGCCTTCCATACGAAATTACATTTTACATTACAAAACTTGTTTAGACTTACAAAGACCACTGAAAGACCGGTTGTTGTTGCATAGCAAACTAGTTGTAAGGTTGGCAACATTAGTGGAAAGCGTTCACAAAGCTAATTACAAGTGTTAAATGCTAGGAAATGATTTAAAAAATGATGTCCTTCTTTCTCTAATTTTATTTTGTAAATATCCATATCCATGAATACATTAGGACATTTAGAAAATTGTATCTAGTTCATATTATGTATTAATAATCATTATCATCATACCCTTCCTTTTAGTCTCTTCAGCAAGGAATATAATACTCATACAGACGATTTGTGGTCTTCAGTCTGCGAAGTACCGTCTTTGGTTGCTGAAAAGATTGATGCGCGATCGGCATATATCCGATATAAGAATAAATGATTAATAGTAATTTAATTTTTTTATTGTTTTACCACTTCATTCAAATGTTTTTTTTTAATAAATGAATAATTACATGATAATAATTATATTTGAATATCTCTAATTATGCGCAGACTTCATAAATGCTTTCTACTACATGTGCGTAAAAGTCAAAATTGACGTAATGAAACTGTCACTACTGTCACTTCCACACATTTTGTCTTGAAAAGCATGTGAATGCATTGCATTGCGGTTATAAACAATTAGTTTTAATTAATATTTGAAATGGCTAGCCAGGTTCATAGGATTCGCTATTATAAACCTAAACCCGAGACAGTAAATTGTGTTTCCTTTAATAAAACCAGCAAACTACTTGCTCTTGCGAGGTAAGCCGAAAGTTTCAGCAACTTCATTAGTTACTATCTTGATATCACATTGTTACTTTGTTAATTTACAATAAATTGTGCAGGGTCGATGCATCTATTGAACTCTGGGATTTGAAGCATTCGCCATATTTGGTTAAGTTCATTCCTGGAGTTGAGAACGGATCAGTTGAAGCATTATGTTGGGTTGGAGATCGACTGTTATCAACAGGGTTGGTCGGTTCCTTAGTGGAGTGGGACTTAGGCAAACTGACTGTTAAGAATACAGTTCTGCTAACTGGCAATGCAGCATGGTGCCTTGATGTGAATCCAAGTAATACATTGGTTGCTGTCGGAACAGAACAGGGATATATCAATGTGTTCAATGTGGAGCATGGTGACATTGTGTACGAGAAACTCTTTGATAAGCAGGAGGGAAGGGTTATGTGTTGTAAATTTGATAAAACTGGAAATTTTCTTATCACAGGTAATTTATATTTCTTAATTTCTCATTATTTAAATGATCTTTCATATTTAAATGATATCTTAAATTACCTCCTGCACAGTACTTGTAATTTTATTATATTGTAGCTTTGTTATAGCCAATTTTTCATCATACAAGTTGAAATAATTTGAAATAAAAATGCCTTTATGATTAATTCCTATTACTTTTATTGAAATGCATACTTAAGTTCTTCAAAATGTTAATTTACAGGTTCTCTTAATACCATCAGGGTATGGAACACACAGACGGGTCATGCTATTACCCGAATGTCTGTGACCGTGAAAAAGAAAGATGCTATTGTGTGGTGCCTTGCCGTGTTGTCCGACAACATTGTAGTGTCCGGTGACAGTCATGGAAGGCTCATCTTCTGGGATAGTGCTCTTGGTGATCAGGTACATAATTTACAAATTATCTTAGAGATAACATCGAACAAACCACAAGCCTTTTTGAGCTTAATTTGGGACTAGATTGATTTGTGTGAGGTTGTCCGATACTTATTTATTTAACATAATTGCAGTGCATTGCCATTACCCGTTTACTGGCTTTTGTAAAGTAAAGTTTAAGTAAATACAAAGTAAATGTGACAAAAAAAAATCTTAACTAGTTAATGAGTTAATTTCTAAAAACATGTACTTATTTAAGGGCTGTAATTAAAACAAATCTTAATTGATTCTTTTGAGTAATGAAAGTTATCCATATCTTTGATGACTAACATTTCGCCCGGTGACAACCAAAACTCGCAAAAATTTCTGTCATTACTCTTCAAAACCTCGTATCTAGTTTGTAGAATGATACTCAGATACAAGCTTTGTAGGTTTTTGTTACTTAGTATTTATAATTTTATTGAAAATGACTAATACAACATAAGATAAACCACCATCAAATAATATATGTAAACTTTTATACCATTTGAAGTCTTTCTTGACCAAACAAAGAAAAAATGGAATAGCCTAGAAACCGACAGAGTTCACTAAGTACCGAACTGTACCAACTCTTATGGTCAAAGGGTATCTGTATAATTGTATGCCCTTAGTAAATAATCTTTGAAGAAAAGATTATGTTAAGTTCCAATGTAAATTTATTTTTTATTTTCTTGTCCTGAAATAAACAGCTTAACATATTTTTCAGATTGAATCATATACAACCCATAAGGCGGATATACTAGCAATTGCCGTGTCTGACGATGAACAGCAGCTTTATTGCAGTGGTGTGGATCCTGTCATCATGTCATACCAAAAAGTTGAAAAGGGCACACATGCAGGTTCCTTGCAGTGGATGAAAAATGTACATCGTAGTATACATGAACATGATGTCAGGTACAGAACGAAATTGTTGATTTGTTTTTGTTTTACTCAACAATGGTGCACATTTGTTGCATATTTATGGTTCCAAGTTAAACCACTATCATACTTCTGCTAGACAAAGTCCTAACCAATAATCTCCTCAATAACTGTTACCAGTAAGTGTTGGGGTAAAAATGTTTTTGACTGCAGAATACATACCGGACACGGTGTTTGGAGCACACAGGGGACTGGCAACCTTTAAGATCAATGGAAACCAATTTTCTACTACTGGGACTTAACATTATCTAGATAATGCCTTACGGCTTTCATCTGCCTTTTGTACGATAAGTTTACTACTGTGCAATGATGCTTAGAGTCAAACCACGCTACTTTAATAAGCAAATGAACTGTCAAACCATACAAAGTAATTCAGCCTGGAAGAGTTAGCATGGTTTGACTCTAAATAAATATACTGCTGAATGAGTGAGCACAAGTTAAAAAAAAAAAAAACTTTTGTTGCAGAGCTTTAACAATGAACGATCAGAAATTGATTTCTGTTGGCAATGATGGGTACCTGACATTATCAAGTTTCCCTCCAAGATGGGTGAAGAGAGTGCCTCCCATGATACCAGGTCCAAGAACAGCAGTGTCCTCTGAGAAAAAATTGGTACTCCTAAGGTATGAACAATTATTATATTTAATAAATGCTATGCTGTGCATTTTCGTCGAGACAACAAACTGCGGGCCGTCCTTCGTTACCTTACTTCGCCTTGTGTTGATGAGAGTGTATAGCTGGCATTATATGTCATGATTTTAAATGCACACGCGAGTCTCTTCGTGCGTGTTCCAAAGGATTGACTTTGTTTAGTAAGCTATTAAATAAGTCTTATGTGGTGATGGTGAAGGATTTACTTACATTACATATTGATGGTAAAATGTTATTTTTTTCCAGGTACAGCAAGCATTTAGAGGTGTGGCGTTTAGGTTCTCCTATAATCGATGCAAATGGACAAGTGTTATATGAACAGCAAATATCATTAACTAATGGTGAAAAGATGGAACAAGACGAAGAATTAGAGGAAAACAACACATTAGTAAACAACAAAGATCGGACATTAATGAAAGTCGGAAGAAATCCCGTGAAACTGGTGGCTGTTCAGACAAAGAAAAAAAAACAAATGAGATGCTGTGAAATGTCTCCTTCAGGCGAGTTCATCGTCTACGCGACGGATAGTGATATTCGGATGTTGAAATTGGACATTGTGAGTACCTTTCTTTTATCAACTATATGTATAGCTAAGTATACACCTACATACACTACGGATAGACACACAGCAGCGGGAAAAAATCTATTACATTAAAAATATTTTAACTTTAACATCAATAGAATTCAAGGATAAGGTGCGAATGAAAATTGTCAGAACCTTAATTAGTAACTTGTACCTTAATTAGTAGTGTAGTAGGTAAGTGTGTAACAAATGAAAAAAAAAATTTTTTTTTTTGCTGTATAGTAATAAACGTTAGGCAACTTTCCTGCAAAGACAACAATACCATAGATTGTTTCTCTACTTTACCAAGATCCAAAAAAATATAATGAAAATGTTTTCAATGTATGTTGCAATGTATTTCATATTTACAATTTAGCAATTGTATACTTACATAAACTGCTTAGATGCGATCCTGAATTTGCCAATATCTGGCAGATACAGGATTTATAGTTATAGTTCATCCATGTGTTTGAGGATAAAAATCAGTAGTTCATGATTAGTTATGGTTAGGGCTTCTGATATACGTGTTACACGTGGAACCGTAGCTCCGTGTTCTTAGCACCGGCGGTCCTAAGATCCCGTACCACACGGACACGTCAAAGATACGTAGCCGTGTCTGCGTTCGGCTACGGATCGGTGGATCTCGGCTCCGCTTGGGTATTGAACGAAAGCTTGTCGAATCGACAACGTCACGGACGGATCATGATCCGCGTGTAATTAAGAAACTTAAGAGACGCATCTCCGTGTAACACGGAGCTGCGTATCTTAATTACACGGAGCCTAATTACACGTGCCGAACGGTCCGGATATCCGTTGCCGTGCTACCCGGCAACGGGGATCCGGCTACGGGTACACGAAACACGGACACGACCGCGAGCCCTAGTTATGGTTAAGAAAATAAATAAGTTTCTGTCAAAAATGTCATTTTAGTGGCAAGCTTTTATAGCCGACTGTACTTTTCTTTGGATATCCATCAAATGCTCATTGAGACGATTCTAAAGAGTTCATAGATTCAAGTTCGGTAGGATTGCTTTTTCTATTATAGAGTTGCTATGGCCACCTTCCGGCTCCATCATCAGATCAGCCCCATGGTACCATATTATTGTATTGTCATCAAAGTTAAGTAAGTATGCAAAATTTCAGCTCAATCGGTTGACGATATCTGCTTCAAAATTGAGTTGCAAGATTTCACCCGAACAAACATACTTAGATACATACATTGCAAGTTAAATAAAAGCTTTTAAATGAAAGTTGCATATTGTCATCATACCAACAGGACGACGACGACTCGAGCACGTCGCTAACCAAGATGGCGATCACCGGAGTGACGTTGCCGTGTAACAGGGCAGTGTTCACGGCGGACTCGCGTGGCATGGTGGCGCACGGCGCAGGCGCGCTGCAAGTGCTGCAGGTGGACCCCGGCGCCGGCGCCACCGTCGTGCAGACCATCAAGACTGATAAACGTGCGTTGTTGACCTAACCTAACCTACCGCTATGTTCATAGTAGTAGCCATAACGAAAATATTTTTTTAGGATGTTGATTGGTGCATTTTTTTTATTGGGATCAAATGTATATCGGACTAACTACACTTATACTGCTCTAAAAGTCAGAAATTACCGTCAAAGTTCAAAATTCCTATGGAGCGCCATCAACGAATAACGTCAGTATATGTTATGGGTACTGATATTAGTATGGAGACAATAAGTAAAAAGTGCGTTTAAGTTGTGATACAATTATTGTTTTGTTAAATTATGAGGATTGTGAAAACAATTTCAAAATTTATTTTAGATTTAAAAAGCAACTTAAAGTTTGCATTTGTTTGATATGTAACACGATTCATTATTTCCCTTCGAATAAGCGAGGAACATACATTCAAGTAACACTTTATTATTCTTAACAAACCAGTTCCTTGTATTGATTACAGATCTAAAAACGAGTTCGATCTTACACCTGATCGTATCTAAAACGACTCCGTCGAAGAGGATATACCTAGTGGCGGCGGACACAGAGGGTGCCATAGCTGTATGGACGCAAAACAAACACAAATACGAGCACTACGCTACTTTACCAACCTACAACTGTGTACCGTCGGCCATGGCTGTAGACACCGAGCGAGAGAGCCTGGTCATCACGTATGTGGATCAAAAGGTAAAGCTTGTAGTCAAATAACTTAGCATATAGTTATTATAAGAGAGGTTATATCCAGTGGCGGCGGACACAGAGGGTGCCATAGCTGTATGGACGCATAACAAACACAAATACGAGCACTACGCTACTTTACCAACCTACAACTGTGTGCCGTCGGCCATGGCTGTAGACACCGAGCGCGAGAGCCTGGTCATCACGTATGTGGATCAAAAGGTAAAGCTTACAGTCAAATAACGTAGCATATAGTTATTATAAAAGAGGTGTTAATGTAAAGCCTTCCCGGTTCGTCCGCCGGCGGGATTGGGACTTTTACATGACCGCATGCGCTGGTTCAAATTTTACTCGTCTTCCGAAACCACGGCCAACTGACTATTTTGTGTACCTATCCGAAGTACAAAACGTAAAATATATATAAGTGAGCCCTACACTCACCCCAGGGAATATCCGCCGATCTCACTTGCACTTTTCACTTGATTTATTTATTTTTGTTACGCTCCGGCCGGAGTTAGCGCACCGCGACCATCGCCATATTTTTCTCTTCTTGTCTTCACCACCAGTCCGCTAGGTGGCGCCACTAACACTCGTTATTCCCGCCCGACCCCCAGTGGGAAAAGGATAGATATATACGAAATACTATGTGAAAGAGTGTGATGCGTGTATGTATAGTGTCGCGTCTTTAAATAGAAAATTATTGGCATTAAATATGAAACATCCCCCCGCCCGAGAAAGGCTGAAGCCTTTATCAAAATGAAGATGAAAGTGTGCTGCAATAAACCGCAATACTGCACCACCCGCAATTGAAAAATATATACATTAAAACAACTTAGTATCTACTTAGTCATCTAAGGGAAGTCTACATATTTTAACTACCGGACGCATCATTGTACCTGTTGAGGTCTTGAGTTTTACCACCCTAACAACGCCGTCCTTGCCGGGCAACAATTCCTCAATCCTGCCGAGCTTCCATTTAAGTGGAGGTAACCCTTCCTCCTTTATGAGGACAAGATCCCCCAATCTCGGTGGGTCCGTTGGCGAGGTCCATTTTCTGCGCATTTGGAGAGAATGCAAATATTGTTCACTCCATTTTCGCCAAAGGCGCTGTGACATAGCCTGAATCAGGTTAAACCGGTTTAACCGTGAGTTCGGGACATCCTCGAAGTTATATTCCGGGACTGCCAATAAGGGCCTTCCGATAAGTAAATGGGCTGGGGTCAACACCTCCAGCTCCTGAGGATCCTGCGTCAATGGACACAACGGCCGACAATTTAGAACCGCTTCTACTCTAGTAAATACCGTAACTAGCTCGTCGAACGTTAGAATCTGGTCACCTATAACCCGCCGCAGTAAAGTCTTAGCCGATTTCACAGTAGCTTCGAACAGACCTCCGAAATGTGGCGCTCCAGGAGAATTGAAACGCCATGTGATGAATTGTTTGGCCGCGCCGTCGCTAAGCCTCTGTTGAACCTCCTGAGAAGCTAAATATTTCCGCACATCATCCAAATACCGATTGGCGCCAACATAGTTGGTGCCGCAATCCGAGCGAATTACATTCGGGATACCGCGCCGAGAAGTGAATCGGGTCAGGGCCGCCAGGAAACCGTCCGTCGACAAATCCGTGACACATTCTAAATGAACGCCTTTGGATGCCGAACAAATAAATACGCAAAGATAAGCCTTCAGTGTCTGTGCGTTCCGCAACCGCGAGTGTTTAATTATGAACGGACCGGCAAAATCTGTTTGCACAGTGTGAAAAACCCCAGTCGCATTAACCCTATCCCAGGGCAAAGCTGCCATCATTGGCGCTGTCGGTTTTGCCTTAGTCCGAAAACATTTCATACATTTGAAAATCCGCGTACGGATCACTTGCCCCGCCGACAATATCCAAAAATACCGCTGTAGGACACCCATCAGGACTGTCGCACCCGCATGACAATATACCACATGATAGTGATCCACAATTAAGGCGGTAAGTGCGTGAGACTTGGGCAAGATCACGGGATGTTTATGCCCCAATGATAGACTAGAGTATTCTAAACGTCCCCCAACGCGTAGCAGCCCATCCTCACCAATAAAAGGTCCGAGACGGCGCAGCCGTGTAGAGCATTGCTCGTTACGGATTAAGCGCTGGATCTCCTCCGCAAATTCAGCATCTTGCGCCAACTTCATTAACCGCTGCAGAGCGAATCGGCGCTCGAGGGCCGTGAGTGGCCCTTCAACCCGATCACCTAGACCTCGGGCATTTTTCACAAACCGAAAGCAATATGCTACGACCGCCAGTAACATATTCAAATTACTGAATCGTGTGAAGATGCTATCATCTTCAACGATCCCTGCTAAGGCCCGGACATTTATTTTCCTTTTTTGTAATCCTGGTAATGGATCCACCGAATTATCCGCTAGGTTTTTGGGCCAGGTGTCCGCATTACTCGTCAACCAAGCGGGTCCCCACCATAATGAATGTTCCAGTAATTGTGACGCGCGACAACCGCGACTCGCGACATCAGCTGGATTCAGTTCCGAAGGCACATGTCGCCAAGTTATGTTTAAACCGCAGTTAACGATTTGCGAGACCCTATTCCCTTCAAAGGTTTGCAACAAATGTGGCGATAGCTTAAGCCACGAGAGGACAATTGTACTGTCAGACCACCCTGTGATATTTTGAATCACTACATCCTCACCTATGGCAGCGACGACATATTTCAGAAGCCGAACCAAGAGCGCTGCTCCACAGAGCTCCATCTTGGGGATGGTTAGCTTGGACTTTATGGGTGCTACACGCGCCTTGGCCATTATTAAGCTAACTCTGACCTGTCCGTCATCCCCTTCCGTTCTCAAGTAAACAGCCGCACTATATCCGAGTTCTGATGCATCCGAAAAGCCATGGAGAGAACAAGTCTTAACGCCATGTAAAACATGGCGGTCCAACCGAAGCCTTGTGATCAACGGTAATTCCCTCAGAATACCTTGCCATTCCGCAATGACGTCCGCAGGGGGTTCCGCATCCCATTGTACATTCTTTGCCCATATTTGCTGCATCAGAACCTTGCCCTGAAATATGATAGGACAGATCCAGCCGGCTGGATCGAAAGTCCTTGCCAATGTTGACAGGATGGACCTCTTAGTACATCCGCTTGTATCGTCCAATTTTGTACGGTATGAGAAACTGTCACTGTTTGAGTCCCATTGGATTCCTAATATCTTAAAAAAGCTGGGACCATCCGTTTGGTCAAATATTTTTCGAGGTGTCTCCAGGTGTTCCTCGGCAATGCCTTCCAGCACTTCCATGCTGTTAGATGTCCACTTGCTTAGCTCGAAACCGCCAGAGCGTAACAAGTCTATCAGCTCCTTTCTGAGCACTCTTGCATCCTCGATGGAGTCTGCCCCACCCAACACGTCATCCATATAAACCGATGAACGAAGAAGTCGTGCCGCCGCCGGGTATCGCGCTTCCTCGTCATCCGCCAGTTGCCTCAGCGTCCGAATCGCGAGGTATGGACTCGATTTCATTCCGTACGTAACGGTCCGAAGGCGGTATAATAGTAAAGGTAAGTCCGGTGATTCTCTCCAGTAGATTAACTGGTGCTGCCGATCAGCCTCCGCAATCAGTATTTGTCTGAACATCATTCTGATATCCGTCGTAAACACATACTCGTGCATCCGAAATCTACAAATGATATCCGCTATATCCCGCTGTAGTTTTGGACCGGCATGTAAACGATCATTCAGAGAGATGCCGTTGCTAGTGGCACAACTGGCATCGAATACTACCCTTATCTTGTCCGAGTCCGCCTTGAATATTCCATGATGTGGAATAACATAACCCGAGCTGGTATGATCCTCTGCTTTGCCATCACAAAGGTCCATATGACCGCTTTCTAAATACTCCCGCATAAAGTCGACATACTTTTTCCGAAACACTTCATTAGCATGTAGTCGCTTTTCCATAGCCAAGAACCGCTTCAAGGCTAGTGGGGCCGAGTTCCCCAGTTCAGGCCCGTCTGATACAAATGGCAACCGTACTATGTATCTACCGTTCTCATCCCGTTGATGAGTGCTCCGAAAAAATGCTTCACATTCCAGTTCTTCTGAACACTGCGCTTTACCAGGAATGTCTTCAACTTCCCAGAACCGCTCTAAAATCTGGTCCGTGGTAGTGTCACAAAAGAAAGTTTGTGTAAAGTGAGTTGTCGGAGGACTTGCCACTGCGTAGCTTAGGGGCCCAGTCAACACATAACCGAACACCGTGTTCATCGCTCGAGGCAAGTGCTCATGGAGCTTGATGCATCCACCGCCCAGTAATACGTCACATAATAGGTCCGCACCGATTAAAATGTCGATCTCCCGACTTAGGTAAAATTGTTCATCCGCCAAGAACAACCCCCTATAGTTATCCGCTAGTTGAGCCGGCAAGGTGAATCCAGGTAAGTGATTAGTAATTCTGTTCAATACCGTCGCAGTTGTGATGAGCAAAGGTTGACTCGCGCATCTGGGTGTCATAGTCAGGTTGACAGCACCTCTGCAACCGCTTACAGGGGTACCACTCAATCCCGTGACTGTGACTACATCTGATTGAAACCGGTTCAAACCCAACCTCTGCACACATGATTCCGAGACGAAGGTGCTTTGACTGCCGCCGTCTAGCAGCACGCGCGCCTCTTGATAATGTCCGCTATTATCGAGTACTCGGACTACCGCAGTCGCGAGTAAAATCGTACGTTGGTATGTCTTCGGCTCATAGGCGTGTGCTGCCATCAGACCAGTGATTCCCGAGGCCGCACTCTCTGGAGGCCCACTGGCAGAAGGCACACCCGCGACAGGAGCACTAGCCGCCGAGTCCATCCTTTGAAAATGTTGTTCCTGATTCGGCACTGATGTTGGGAGATCAAAATGTAGTAATGTGTGGTGTTTCGGCGAGTTGCATTTATAGCAATTAACGTTATACGTGCATCTATCAATGTTATGACCGTTCAAACATTTAAAACACAACTTCAGTGACATCACTTGACGTTTCCTAGCCGTAGGTTTCATTGCCAGAAATTTGTCGCATTTAGCTATAAAGTGGCCGCCTTTTCCGCATAGCCGACACTGCGTGGATCCCGAATTCTGAAATGCGGCATGAGCTTTTACTGCATGGCTCCGTCCCTGTCCGCTCGTACCACGGCCGCCGCCTAATGGTATACAGGGCTGCGGCTCCGCACTGGATTCCAAAATCCGTATCTCGGTTTCCAGAAATTTTACCAAATCAGAGAATGAGGGCAAATCCTTTTGCGTGTGCTTATCTTCAAAGTGTTTTTTCAAACTAATATCCAACTTTTGAAAATTAATGTAGAATAATAAGTAAGACCACGAATCCACCGGAAACTTCATTTTTTCTAACGCCTTGGTATTTTCAATTAAGGTATTCAATAGCATTTTGAGTCCGTTTATCCCTTTACTAGTCACGTGGGGAGCGCTTAACAAATTGTGCAATAACCGATCCGCTAGCAACCGCTTATTATTATATCGCGTATTCAAAACCTCCTTTGCTATTGCATAATTATCCCCCGTGATCGATAGATGTTGAATTAGTGTCTTTGGTTCCCCTACTAAAGACCCCGCTAGATAATACATTTTTTCCGTGTCCGACAGAGACAGGTCGCTATCGACCAGTGACTGAAACAGTTCAATAAATGGAGCAAACTCTTCAAGTTTGCCTGAAAATATAGGCAGCTGGAGGCGGGGTAGGACCGCTCTATTATTACCCGCACCTCTCGCATTATTGTTTCTGGTACAGCTATCCGACTGTAAACTAACGAGCTCCGTGTGTCTTTGTTTTATAAAATAATATTTTTTGTTGTAGGTGTCATAAACTGACTCATGAACGCCTGCATCAAAATCTTCCTTTTCGGCTTCATTAAGTTGGATCTCAAAATGCATCTCCGTAAATGTCGTAAAATTCTTGTCTAGGTCATTATACCGCACCATAAATTCCTTAGACTGTTCCTCAGATAAAACTGTGTTGCGCGCCAACGCATCAATAAAATCTATGTTACGAATCGCTGTGTTATATCGTATACTAGCAAGTTGCGTTCGCCTAGCCGCCGCCATTGTTATAGGTATATGCACAAGTAACCGCAAAAATAATTAAACAAAACCCCAACAGGCACAATCCCTTAATCGTGTCTATGATGAAAAATAGAAACCACTATAAAAATAGTATTTACGACCGCTGGTAAGTACTCCGCGAAAATTATGATAAAGTTCCACAACCGAAAATTCAAAACAAAGTATTAATGCTTTTTAAAAAATACCAAAATAGTATTAACTACCCCTAATTAATACCCCGCGCCGCAGAAATGTACGCAGTGAACAAAAAGAAACCTTAAAAAAATACAAAAAGATACACCCCGGCCAAGATTTGAACGTCCGCCCTAACGCTTGCTAAGCAAGTCCTATACCACTAAGCCACTGAGACGGTTAGAAACACCGATGAAATTTCACTACACTATGCAGTATACCAAGTTGTTTTTATATAATTTAACACAAAGTAAATAACCTAAACACAAGAATGCATTAAATTCCCATTTAAACAGATGTATTCTATACCTAATGCCAATTAAATGCAGCCGCACTGCTACGAAAATCGAACGAGTGAGATTTGTTTTGTCGTGACTAAAAATGTTAATTTAAGTTGAAACAAAATATAGGGAGGGCTTCATATATATCAAATACGACGTAACTAACACGAATATACTTATATTTCCCTAAAACTTGTGTGTAGTGTAGTTAATCGAAGTACAATTTAGCAATTACTTTTTAAGGTTATGTCGTCCGCAAAAAATCGAAAATTTGTTGAAACTAGTCAATTGAACTGTGGCATAGGAAGGAAAAAAATACAAAATCCCGTTCGATGGACCAAATGTTAAATGTAAAGCCTTCCCGGTTCGTCCGCCGGCGGGATTGGGACTTTTACATGACCGCATGCGCTGGTTCAAATTTTACTCGTCTTCCGAAACCACGGCCAACTGACTATTTTGTGTACCTATCCGAAGTACAAAACGTAAAATATATATAAGTGAGCCCTACACTCACCCCAGGGAATATCCGCCGATCTCACTTGCACTTTCACTTGATTTATTTATTTTTGTTACGCTCCGGCCGGAGTTAGCGCACCGCGACCATCGCCATATTTTTCTCTTCTTGTCTTCACCACCAGTCCGCTAGGTGGCGCCACTAACACTCGTTATTCCCGCCCGACCCCCAGTGGGAAAAGGATAGATATATACGAAATACTATGTGAAAGAGTGTGATGCGTGTATGTATAGTGTCGCGTCTTTAAATAGAAAATTATTGGCATTAAATATGAAACAAGAGGATATACCTAATGGCGCCAACCATAGACAACCCCCACTAGACGGAGCATGTAAGGTGACCCGCGCGCGAACGATATGGTACGGCAGAACATTAAAGTATCAACACGGCGGCCACCGTTTAGTTGCGTCCTTGTTTATGATCCATGCGTACGAGGGGCGTCTGAAAAGTTCTAAGCCTAAGGTATTTCGAGGTTATATATGCGTTTATGATACTGGCCACTAGAAAGGCCATTTAAAAACAAATTATTAAAAAATAACATGTCACGTTTTTATTATTCTGTTTCGAGATATTCAACGGAAAAGTGTTGTGAATGCATAGCACATCACTAATAGCATGGTGCAACACTACTCGTGTTAGTTACCGGCTCCTTAGATACTGTTTGTTGATTGTCAAATAATATAATAATAAATTGATGAAGATATAATTTTAATACCGTTTATTCTTTCTTACGCCGCTCCACCCAACAATTGGTAGCAGAGCGTGGTTAGTTGAATTACATGTAATCGGCAAAAATCTAACTCCGTGCGTCATGAGCGCATCGGCGGCAAATGTTTCGTCGTCATCGTCGTATCATCGCATAGAAGCCCTAACTAAAGAAAATTACGATACTTGGTGTCTTCAAGCGCAAGCAGTGCTTATTAAAAATGGCCTGTGGGGATACGCGAGTGGGGAGATATCTGAGCCGACTGAAACAACCGACGAAGCGGAAAAGAAAGATTTTCTTCACAAAGATTTGTTAGCACGTTCGGAACTGCTACTACTTATCTCGCCTTCAGAATTGAAACAAGTCAAAGGCAGCAAGACATCGTTCGAGCTTTGGAACAAACTAAAAGGTATATATCAAAGTACGGGTCCTGCAAGAAAGGCTACATTGCTGAAGCATCTGATACTGAAGAAACAAGTAAATGGTGATGTCCGTGAACACCTAAACGACTTTATGGACACTGTCGATAAATTAGCAGACATGGGCATAACACTACATCCAGATTTACTAAGCATCATGATGCTGTACAGCTTACCTGCTTCATTCGAAAACTTCAGAATCGCGGTAGAATCGAGGGATACCTTACCAAAGCCCGAAGAGCTAAAAATTAAAATCCTTGAAGAAAGTGAAGCCAGACAAAACCAGACAGACAAAATGAGAGAAGAGAGGGTGCGTTTTACTCAAAGAAGAAAATAAAATACTGTCAGAAATGCAAGAAAAAGGGGCATAATGCCGAAGAATGTTGGAGTAAGAAAAATAAAAGTCAGTCATTCCACAAGAGGGATGAGAAGAACTTCAACATAACACCTACTTGCTTGTCCGTCACCTCTGCAGACACATGGTGCCTGGACAGCGGCTGCACCTCGCACATGTGTGCACAGGAAGACTACTTCGAGACCATCAACTCCGACACCGGGTCTTTGAGATTAGCGTCTGAAAACCACACAGCAAAAGTAGAGGGAAAAGGAAAAGTACGTATCAACGTCAACAATGACACAATTAATCTCCATGATACTTTGCATGTACCTACATTGGCAACAAACCTTATGTCAGTGGCTAAAATTACTGAAAAAGGAAACAGCGTATTATTCATAAAAGATAAAGCTTTTGTCAAGGATCAAAAAGGAGAAATAACTCTAACAGCTGTAAAAGAAAACGGTCTGTACTACACAAAGGGATAAAAAGCAAATATAGCCCGAAGTGTCAACAACATTGAAATGTGGCACCGAAAACTTGGACACCTCAACGAAAACGACTTGAAGTTAGCTGCAAATAAGAAACTAATCAAAGGATTAGAATCAGGAGGAGGAAATTTACCCGACTGCGAAGTGTGCATCAAAGGGAAGATGGCCAGACTGCCATTTTCATCCGTAGATGGACCTCAGTCTACACAAGCACTTGAAATTGTGCACAGTGATGTCTGTGGGCCTGTCAACATTGAAACGCTAGCGGGATCAAAATATTTCCTAACATTCCTGGATGACTTCACAAAATATTGCTGCGTGTACTTCATCACACATAAAAGCGAAGTGTTCGAGAAATTCAAGGAATACAAAAGCAAAGTAGAAAAGTTTCACAACAAGCCGATAAAAAGTCTACAGTCGGACAATGGAACTGAGTACTGCAACCGACAATTTGATGATGATGTTAATGTAGAACCTGAAATTAGAGAAGGTACAAGTCATGAGACAATAAACATGAGAATTCCTGTAAATGAAGAGCCCAGACCTCGTCGAGAACTAAAAGCTCCGATTTGGCAACAAGATTATGTGCTGGATCAGTCTTCAACTTCTGAAGAATATCAAGAGCCATTGAGTGAAGAAGAAACTGATGAGCTGACATTTTTGTGCGAAACAGAGGTCAGAAATGAAGAATGGCATGACGCTATTAAAGCAGAGATGAAGGCACATATCAAGAATGAAACTTGGGAAATTATTAAGAAGGAAAAAGATATGAAAGTCATCGATCATAAAATGGTACTGAGAAACAAATGGACTCCTGAAAAGGGTGAAATAAAAAAAGCTAGACTCGTAGCGCGTGGATTTACGCAACGCCCTGGTATCGAGTTTAATGAAACTTTCGCTCCAGTCGCGAAATTAAGTACCATTCGCTCCGTAATTGGACTAGCGGTTGAAGAAAACCTCAAGCTAAACCAAATGGATGTCACGACAGCATACCTAAACGGCGAATTGGAGGAGATCATTTATATGAAACTAGAGGCCCGTTGCGGCGTCGAACCGCCGCTAGAATATGGAAATCCGGTAGTGTTACAGAAAATAACTACTTTATCGAAAAGAAGTTTTTGGCGAACGAAGAATAAATACTGTAAAAAAACACGTTAAAATAATGTTTTAAAAACGTTGAAACATGCCAGGCTAGAGCTAGGCCTGATAGCCAACTGCCAGTTTCATCGTGACAACTTTTTCAACTCTTTTGTAAAAATAACTTGTGCATTAATGACATGTGATCTGCTGATCTGTTCCACAAATAAAATGTATATTATTTTGTATGGAAAAATTTAATTCATAAAAATAATCCCATATCTTGAAAAAAATATTGACATATTTTCATAGGACCGAAGATTGGTAGAATTTTAATTTGTTGTTCTTTCTTCAGGAAAGAAGAATTTATCGATTTGATCGATTTCTATCAATTTCCAGAAAAAGCACATGAATCGAAACGACAGATTTGGGCACTCACTACGCAGGTTTTAAAAAGGAAATCATGTAGTGCGTAACTGTTTATGTATTCATTTATAATAGCTCGTCCACAATGCCAACTCGTCCACATTTCCAACTCATCCGTATTCCCACCTCGTCCACAATGCCAAGTCGTCCACATTACCAACTCGTCCATACACCCAACTCATCTACATTGCCAACTCGCATTCATTTCCAACTCATCAACAATGCCAACTCGTCCATATTGCTAACTCGTCCACAAATACAACTGGTCCACATTTCCAACTTGTCCATAGGCCCAACTCGTCCACAATTCCAAGTCGTCCACATTTCCAACTCGTCCATATTCCCAACTCGACGATACACCCAACTCGTCTATAGAAACTCGTCCTTATTATCAGCCCGTCTTTATTGCCAACTCGTCCATATTCCCAACTCATCCACATTCCCAACTCGTCCATATTCTCAACTCGTCCGTATTACCAAGTCGTCTTCATTGCCCACTCGTCCGTGTTCCCAACTTGTTCATTTTGCCAACTCATCCACATTCCCAACTCTTCCATATTCCCAACTCATTCACATTGACAACTCGTCCATATTACCAACTTGTCCGTATTACCAACTCGTCTTCATTGCCAACTCGTCCATAATGCGAACTCGTCCACAGGTGTGCAGGTGTCTATGGGCGACGGTAATCGGTTTCCATCAGGCGATTCGTTTGCTCGTTTTCACCCTATGACATAAAAAAAAACTGCCCACTTTTCCATGTTCCCAACTTGTCAATTTTACCAACTCATCCACATTGCCAACTCATCCACATTTCCAACTCGTCCATATTCCCAACTCGACGATACACCCAACTCGTCTACAATACCAACTTGTCCTTATTATCAGCTCGTCTTTATTGCCAAATCTTCCATATCACCAACTTGTCCGTATTACCAAGTCGTCTTCATTGCCAACTCGTCCATATTCTCAACTCGACCACATTTCCAACTCGTCCATTTTACCAACTCATCCATATTGCCAATGTAGATACATTCCCAACTAAGCTACTTTGTCAAGTCGTCCATATTCTCAACTCGACCTCATTTCCAACTCGTCCATTTTACCAACTCATCCATATTACCAATGTAGATAAATTCCCAACTTAGCTACATTGTCAACTCGTCCATATTCTCAACTCGACCACATTTCCCATCCCGTCGACATTCAAGCGGAAGGACTTAGTTTTTTCTAGTAAAATACTATTTAATTTACCATAACTCATGCTATTTGCTTTGGTTTCTTTTTTGATGGACTTATATAATCATATTTAAAATAATCTATCATAAATTTACTTATTTGAATGACGTTTAGTTGTACTTACTACATTTTTTCTGCTTTGATTTATTGTAAAACTCGCTTATAAAAATAATCTATTCTTGAATGACGGTCAGTTTTTCTGGTCTTGCGAGCACCAGTCCAACTCGCACTTAACCGGCTTTTTCCTCCACATTTTTAACATGCGAAAAAAGTTTCCATATCAACATTTTAAAAAGAAAAACAACCTGGCAATTTAGATCATTGACATTATAGCCCCCAATAAAAAATACATTAAAAGTTGTCAGAATATGATTACTGTCATTCATTGTCAACAAACTGTAAAATTATTTTTGCATATTCGTACATGTTTTAAGTGTTGCGGATATTATGTTGCCGACTCAAAAATAATATTTCATCATACTGAACAACTTACTACAGGTTTGTGAGCAAATCATGCTTATTATTATTTGGTCATCTTAAGTCAAAATAGGGATCACAGGTCACGTGGTCAATGTCACGTGGTTAGCGCACAGTAGTTTTTTCAAATCCATTTTTCAGTACTTTTTCGGGAAAAAATTAAAAATCCAAGAGTTTTATGCACATCTCCAGCATGGGACGAATCTAATGACATATCATTTATCAAAATCGGACCATAACTGTAGATCTGATGGGATGTACAAAAATCGGCCTCGCGTAATATATATATAGATAGATATCCTGAATACACAGAACAATACGTAGCCGAAATAATGGTAGAGGCATGTGACGAAGATGATCTAAATTTATATAACAAGGCAAAGAAAATTCTAGAAGATATTAAAAGTATTGAAGAACAAGAAAAAGTTTGTCATCTGAAAAAAGCTCTCTACGGGTTAAAACAAGCAGGCAGGCAGTGGTATACAAAATTAGATACTGAGCTGAAGAAAATTGGATTTAAACCATCAAATGCTGATCCGTGTGTCTACATATCAGTCAAAGGAGGAGCGAAAACAGTGATTGCCATATATGTAGACGACCTGCTCATTGCTTATTCTTGCCCGAGAAGACTGGCTGAAATAAAAAAGAGATTAAATGAACAATTTGAAATGAAGGATCTAGGACAGCCTAAACGATTAATAGGAATAGATTTAGAATACAAAGAAAATAAAATAAAATTAACACAGAAAAGATATATACAAGAAACTTTAAAGAAATTTAATATGGAGGAGTGCAAGCCCACTACCACACCAATGGAAGTAAATCTACATCTGGAGCCTAACAAGAAAGGAGGAGTAGACGACTTACCTTACAGAAACCTAATTGGAACTCTGATGTACTTATCAGTCGCTACCCGGCCTGACGTAACATATGCTGTTAACTATTTGTCAAGATTTAACGACTGTTTCGGACAAGAGCATTTCAAATCAGCAAAAAGAGAGTATTACGTTATCTGAAAGGCACAATCGACATTGGCCTCACGTACTCAAAATCCCAAGAGCCATTAGAAGGCATGGCAGACGCTGATTGGGGTGCCTGCAAATTGGACCGAAAATCCTGTTCCGGTTACATTTTCAAGTATGCAGGAGCAGCTATCAGCTGGGCCTCCACTAAACAACGAAGTGTCGCGCTATCAACGGCTGAAGCTGAGTACACAGCGCTCACGGAAGCAGCAAAAGAGGCTGTGCACCTAAAATCGCTTTTAAAAGATCTTGGTGTAAATTTTGGTCAAATAAAGATTTGGAGTGACAACCAAGCTGCTATAAAATTAGGTCAGAACCCCATAGTGTCCTGCAAGTCAAAACACATAGACTTAAAGGTGCACTATATTCGTGACTGCGTAAGGGAAGGTGTTATTACCATTATGTACTTACGTACTGAAGATATGGAAGCGGATCTGCTAACGAAGGCGCTACCAGGACCCAGACTAATAACACTGAGAGGTAAACTGGGACTGCTGTTTTAGTGCTGTGAGGAGGAGTGTTGTGAATGCATAGCACATCACTAATAGCATGGTGCAACACTACTCGTGTTAGTTACCGGCTCCTTAGATACTGTTTGTTGATTGTCAAATAATATAAAAAAAGTGTGTGTGTCAGCTCCGACGCACGACTGGAGTTTACTCTTCAGGCCAGGCGCGCACCACGATTTTTTTTAGTCGCGCGATAATTTTGTCGCAGAAATAAGCTTACTTATGGGTTTATGAAAATCGTGGTGCGCGCACTCTCATATAAATAAACCCATAGACGCTGACGGAACAATTCTACGGGTATGGCTACGCCGGGATTAAGAGCCGTCCAGGCCGTCAAAGCATCGGAGGCGTAAGGAATGATAGCCTTGTCACCATCAAAAGATAAAATTTGAGTGACAAGGTTCACCACCCCACACGCCGAAGCCAGGAAGGCCGGGAGGCTCACATCTCGCGCGCGACGCACGCCCAAACCACCAGTTCGAATCGGCAGAGAAACCTGGTCCCATTGACCTTGGTTAAGGGAGACGTTCAGCACCTTTTCCAAACTCTCCTTCAACACGAAGTCAAAGGAGTCTGTCTGGACAGGGTGCAGCCAGGCTGGCACGGTGCACAAGAAATATGTCAGCTTAGGCACGGCAAAGCAAACTCGCAACATAACGAGGGCTACGTGAGTCGAAAGTTCATTCAACCTCTGCGCAGCCATCAGCAGAAGCAGCTTTCTCTCCTCGAAGGCTTCAGGAATGGCTTCTGGGAATATTGGGGACCCCAAGAGGTTGAAAGATCTCGCCGACAACACTTTCAGTCCGGGGAGCAGAGCACTGAATAAGGGGAAAGAATCGTGTGAGTTGGTACTGCAGGGGAAAAATTCGCATTTGCTGAAATTAATATCTAAACCCAGAGCTTTTAAACGAGGCAGGAGCATGAGCAAGTCTTGTTCCACTTCTTCAGGTTTACCACCTAGGGTACCGTCATCTAGGTACCAGATATTCAATGGGGATTTAACCTCTGAAATTACCTTTTGTATGGCCAGACAGAAAACTAAAGGGCCTAGCGGATCCCC
This sequence comes from Apotomis capreana, assembly GCA_947623375.1. Classification (NCBI taxonomy): domain Eukaryota; kingdom Metazoa; phylum Arthropoda; class Insecta; order Lepidoptera; family Tortricidae; genus Apotomis; species Apotomis capreana. The sequence goes on along the minus strand of OX392510.1, from coordinate 11,916,661 downwards.
CTGCTGTGCACCAACTTGGGAAAGAACAAGAGGACCATTGTAGAAAAGATTAGAAGCGGAAGAATATACTTGGAAAATGAAGGGGTAGAGTGATGGCACTTTATCCTTCACTTCGGACAGTAAAACATCACGCTCCACTGAGTTAAACGCGTTTTTTTAAATCAATTTTAATGAATAATAATAATAATGAAATAATGAACTTTATTCTGCAAGTAGGCCACAAGGGCACTTTTACATGTCTGAGTCTACCGGCATTTCACAAGAGGAGACCACTGTTGAGAAGAAACGCCGAAAGAAACTCAACAGTCAGTCATTTTTTCAGAAAGCATAAGTACTTAACTATTACAATGATATGAACTTAACTATACGTATTAAAACGGATTCTAAGATTAGATTAGATTAGATTTATTTATTTCATAATATAAAATGTCAGTATAAATTACGCTAAGACAATTTACATGCATTTATACTATGATCGTCATAAAGATAAAAATGAGATAATATAATAATAGTCAAAAACATAACAATTGATTGTAACAAAAGATATTTACATGTCATAATCATAATGCAGCTAAATAAGTTTAAACAGCTAAATTAGTTTAGTTTAGTTTAGTAAGTTTTTGCTATCTACCGAAAAAGCCCGCGTAGCGTGAATTGCAGCCTCGCAGCCCAATCTTGTGCCAAACCCTAATTGGCAAGGTTGCAGATAAGCTGCCATTTCTTCTCTCACTGCACGGCATCCTAGCTTTGCCGTTAAGCGGCGGAAAGCGCTGCCTATGGCAATGGGTCTTATACCACCGTCTTTTTTTGACAGCGCACATAAGGAAGCACCATAAATATAGGAGCAAACTTCAGGGTTTAATTGACCACTGAGCAAAAAATTACAAAGCTTGGCCAGATGTTCCAGGAGCCGAAAATCGGCGTCTCCCGCAGATGCAGACGTAAGCTCCTTAAGATGAACAGGGCGGATACCATCCAAACCGGCGGCCGAACTATTGTTGAAAGAGCTGAGTGCCTGCACCACTTCCTCCGGCTTAACAGTTAAGGCAGAAATAGATATGTCAGGTTCCGGTGGAAGTACCAGCGGCCGGGACGGGGCTGGATGCTTCGACTGCAGCGTAGCTAAAGTCTCAGGGTTCGACGGCGCCACGCCCTCATCCGACATAAGCACTCGCACTGCACCTGAGATCCCCTTCATGTACTTTACGCTCAATTGTCTTCAGTATGGAGTGTGATCTCAAAGGCGTGGTCTCTGCACCGATGTTCCCACTGATATCAAAAGAAGCAGAGTTAATATTTCTCTTAACTTTCGTGGTTAAATTGCCCGTGGCCGACGCTTCAGGCGATTTGAGTGCGGAATAGGCAAAAGACAGTAAACTAAACCATTCGAGAGTGCCATTGGAGTCGATACACTTATCAATGAGATCGCTCAATTTGGCCGCTGCCAAGTTTCGCGCCCCTTTGGGGATATGCCGTAACACACGTACTGACTGCTTTAACGTAGCTAGATCACCAAAATCTAGATGAATGGGGTTGTTACCATGAGCTTGCTGTGAAACTAAGGTTGGAGGGGATGACTTGGGGAAAATGTTTATGCATGTGCCCTATATGCACTTTAAGTCCATGAGGGGTAAAAGTTCGAGTTGAGTTGGGACAATGGGGACAGCGCAAGGATGAAGAAGGATCACTCATATTTATAACTAACACTTACAAATAAAAGTAAAAATACAAGCAATTATAATAAAAAAAAGATACAATTTAAAAGCCAACATCAAAAACATAACAATTTCGATTTAAACTTCATAGCTTCTTGTCGGTCGGCAAGACTCCCGTCTAGAAAATGAATGGCTCGGTTGTGTTGGATCCTTGATTTATGTATGTATTTATCCTGGAAAGTTTCACGAAATCAAAACCATTCTGCGGCTGAATGCAGGAAAAAGCAGTGGTGATGGAAAAGTATTCACGCCTTCTCTATTTCTAAGCTTAAAGCTGAGTCACAATTAAAGCGGTCTCTCTCTCTACAGCAAGACGTCTTCTTCGATCTTAGCACCATACAAGCACGGCTTAAACACCAAGAAAACACGGTCATTGCATTGCACGTTATAAAAGTTGTAATCTTGGATATCACAAAAATTCGTTAGGTTTGTTTGGGAGCTGAAACGAACACGTATCTTTTAGCCGATTGTGTGACGGGCGCTATTGTTTCAAAAGCAGCACATTTTACCCGTTAAGCGTAGATTTTATTAAATTTTATTTTATTTATAAAATTTTGTTGACACTCGACATGAAGTTGACATTGACAATTTTATAGTTTGTTTATGTGAACATAATGGTAGTTTAAAAAGTCGTATCTCAGTATACGATCGGGGTAAAAATACGACTTCTTAATTTAGCAGGTTATGCGTTAAGCGTTATAGACTAAGATCCCGATATAAAACGACCTTCACCGAGATGTTTATTTGATGAATGTATTTTATATTTAGTTTAATATGTCAATAAATATATTGCATATGGGTTGCCTAACAATTTTTAGTCCAGGGTATGTTTAGTAAAAAATAAAAATATATATTTTTTTAACATTTCACCGATTTGATTATTAGATAAATTCATAATTAAATAATCTTTAATTTTATTCAGTTTCAATTCAATAATCAGACCGTTGCAAAATGCTAGTAGGTATAGATTTACCTGTTTATACCTGGCTACCCGATAGTTGTGACGGGAAAAGAATAGGTAACCTAACGTTTGCATATTCTATGGGCTTCATACTTTCGATTGGTATAGAATTTATCTAATATTAATCAAACCGGTGAAATGTTTAAAACATTTTTTTTTTTATTAATTAAACATACCCTGGACTAAAATTTGTTAGGCAACCCATATGCAATATATTTATTGACATATTAAATTGATTATAAAATACATTTCATAAAATAAACATCTCGGTGAAGGTCATTTTATATCGGGATCTTAGCCTATAACGCGTAACGCATAACCTGCTAAATTAAGAAGTCGTATTTTTACTCCGATCGTATACTGAGATACGACTTTTTAAATTAGCACGGCAGATACGTTCGATTTTATACCCCATATTTTTCATACCCCGGGCTTATATATGAAAATCGATTCTTAAGGAGTAAACTCCAACAATAATAAATTGATGAAGATATAATTTTAATACCGTTTATTCTTTCTTACGCCGCTCCACCCAACAAAATGTACATCATGTGTGAATTACCAACGAATATTACGAAAATTGAGCACCGTGCTGTAATTAAATTCCTTACAAAAAGTGACAAATCACCGCAGTGTATTTTTGAGGAAATGGCTATTATTTACGGTGATTCTGGGCCTTCTTATGCCACAGTCAAAAAGTGGAGTCGCTTATTTAAACTCGGACGGGAATCGATCGAAGACGACCCCCGCTCAGGGCGGCCAATATCGGTAGTGACCGAAGAAAACGTAGCAAAAGTCAAAAAGCTGGTATTAGAAGATAGAAGAATTAAGGTTTGGCAAATAGCTGAGGTCTTAGGTATTAGTAAAGAAAGAGTCGGAGAAATTTTACATGAACATTTGTACATGAGTAAAGTCAGTGCTCGTTGGGTACCGAAAATGCTAACGGCCTTCGATAAAGTACGTCGTGTGGAAACTTCTCGGGCGTTTTTAGAATTGTGCGAAGATGATTTAGATGAAGTTTGTTCCCGAATAGTAACTGTTGATGAAACATGGATCAGACAGTATGATCCGGAGTGTAAGTCTGAGTCGATGCAGTGGATTGAAAAGGGTGAAAGGCCGCCGAAGAAATTTAAAGTGCAAAAGTCGGCCTCTAAGTTAATGGCTACGGTATTTTGGGATTGTGATGGCATTCTTTTAATCGATTATTTAGAAAAAGGCTCTACGATAAACGGAACTTATTATGCAAATCTAATAAGACAGGTGCGACAAGCCATAGTTGAGAAAAGGCGGGGTAAACTAAGGAAAGGCATTTTGTTTTTGCAAGACAACGCACCCGTTCACACCGCTAATGTTGCGAGGCGTGCTCTGAAGGAAGTTGGTTTTGACGAAATTGACCACCCACCCTACAGCCCAGATCTAGCCCCAAGCGATTATTTTCTATTCAATAATTTGAAGAAAGAGTTGAGGGGAAAGCGATTTAGAAGTGACGAAGAGATGAAGGCGGCTGTACAGGAGCATTTTGAAGGGCAAAATGAAGATTATTTTTTTAATGGCCTAAAAGCACTGTATAAAAAATGTAAAAAATGCATTGATTTAGGAGGAGACTATATTAAAAAATAAACACGAGTTCATTTGTGTAAATTGTTTTTTTCTATCTTAGGCTTAGAACTTTTCAGACGCCCCTCGTACGTAAACGAAAAAAGAAATTAAATAAATAACATGGTAAATTGTACATAGTGTTAAGTGGTGTAGAGAGACCTCATAAACATGAACGCAACTAAACGGTGGCCGCCGTGTTGATACTTTAATGTTCTGCCGTACCATATCGTTGGTGCGCGCGGGTCGCCTTACATGTGCCTTACATGCTCCGTCTAGTGGAGGTTGTCTGTGGCGCCAACACTGTTTTTACAGAACTATCAATTTATTTGATGTTTTTGATATACAATTAACTAAGAAAATAATCTACCGTTTTTAGACCCTCGTACTTATGAAATAAAGTCAAAAAGATGTAGACTATCTTATCTTGGTTGGCTGTAGCTACCACTGACATTTTACTCTGTCTAATAGAGTAAGTAAATGTTCAAGTTAGCTGGAAATGAATTAAGTTATATGTATGCCGTCGTAACGGTTAGTGCGTGTAACCACCTCTTATTCATCTAGTCCATTAAAGATAAAAGTATTTTTACTATTAATTTGACTTGTTATTGTTACAGTTAATGGAATACAAGCTCGTCAACAAGAAGTTCGAAGATTGGCCGCGTACCAGTTTGCCGAGCATGTGGTTCGAGCGCGAATCCGCCGTACAAGCTATCATCGCGCATCCACAGAGGAACGCGCTTGTATTCCAGGACGAGACTTCGCTGTGGGTGATGGACAGGCCGTCGAGTGATAAGGTAATAATAATACTATAATAATATAATTACTTCGCTGTGGGTGATGGACAGGCCGTCGAGTGATAAGGTAATAATAATACTATAATAATATAATAATAAAGGGGCGAGTCACCACCCACCAGAGGTAACAGTCGCATAGATGGTTACGGCGGGTGACATTTTTCTACTGCAATAGCCCAAATAAATAGTCCATCCAAACTTCACTTTAAAAGCCCGGTTTCTTTTCCATATGAATGCAATAGTTCAATCACCTGCTGGGACCGGTTCATGGATGTATCATCTTATTGATATGATCAGGAACGGGTCCCAGCAGGGCAACAGCCACAGCAAATTTTCTCCAAGGGGCCTCTACGTGTTGGATCCATATCCCCACGCAAGCCTTCCAAAAAGACCGGGACGTATGAGCCCGAGACTCAAAAAATGAAAAAATAATAATTTATTTATTTCAGGCATCAAAGGCCCATTGATACTAATACCTTACAATCTAACATACATATTAAATATTAAAATAATAAAAACATAAGTAACTAAACTAGGTCACATTTTTCAACAGCGACGTGTTACGCGTGTTCGATGTGTCAGGTAGCCGTCCACGGAAACGCCGGAACATGACACCCTTCGGCCAGTACTCTTCCTTTGTTAAGGTCGCTAGTTGGTCCGTCGGAACTCTCAGCACGAAGGAATTAAAACTCACTCACTATAAGTACGCACCGATGCCAGTTCTCGAAAATGGTCGTGCCACGCTCTATTGGGATCGACCTATCACGTACAGGACTATTGTAGCCAATAAGCCTGATATCGTTTTGGTAGATCGACCCAAGCGCCAGGCAGTGCTCGTCGACATCACCATTCCGCGTGACGAGAACCTCGTGAAGGCCGAGAAGGACAAACTTAACAAGTACTTTGACTTGGCTCACGAGGTGACCACCATGTGGGATGTTGACTGGACGATCATTGTCCCGATAGTCGGTTCGGCGAACGGTCTTATAGCGAAGAGTCTCGACAAACACCTTAAGAGACCAGCTTGATAGCTGGATCAAGGGTCAGATTCAGAAGGCGGTACTCCCTGGACACTGTATAAGTGTATATGAGGACGGAAAATAAGCTTGATGCAATATCTACGGCGTAACAAGAATCCGATTTAATCCGTCTCGTCCTTTAGATAAGGCAAATATAATGGCAGCCTCTCCAAGTCTTCATTACAATTGGACGGGGACGTGCAGATGCATTCGAAACTCTTATTACTCTACCCTACCTCCAGTTGCACCTATCCGTTACGCTCCATCACATGTTTCACATGACCCATGTATTTCTTCTAAGGTTGGATAGAGTTGAGATAAGAGTTTTTTCAGAGTAGTTACGAAAGATTAATTGCATACCATACCACGCTTATAAATTGACTGTTCTTCAACAGACACTGGCGGCAGAAGAACCGGAATCGAAAAGAGGCAGGGACTGCGAAGGAACTACACGCACTTCTACACCTCTAGCACAAATCAGAGTCATTCCAATTAAGGTGATTATTCTATTAGACTTACACTATTATTAGTGTTCGGCTGATAAAAAATTAATCCTGAGACCTTTCATCTCGATACATTTTATAACCTAAAATAGATTTTTAGATTTTTTTAAAGAAATGACAGGTCGGGATTGACTTTTTATTGGCCACGGCCATGGCCATTACGGTTAGTACGCATTTTTTTGAATGTGCTTATTTTGGAATGAACATAAAAATGTGGCAGAATCAAGCAATTTTTTTTGTGATTTAGACAACTCAGATAAAAAAAATACGTCCCTGCGTCGAACTTGTTCTTCAAGCTATGTTTTGCAAACATTTAAAAAATATAAGACACAAGTCTCATCCTGAAAAGAGGAACCTGGACTGTTTTTTAAAAGCTTTTATTTAACTTTCATTGTATGTATGTATGAATGTATCTAAGTATGTTTGTTCGGGTGAAATCTTGCAACTCAATTTTGAAGCAGATATCGTCAACCGATTGAGCTGAAATTTTGCATACTCACTTAACTTTGATGACAATAATACAATAATATGGTACCATGGGGCTGATCTGATGATAGAGCCGGAAGGTGGCCATAGGAACTCTATAATAGGAAAAGCAATCCTACCGAGCTTGGGCTCTTTAGAATCGTCTCAGTGAGCATTTGATGGATATCCAAAGAAAAGTACAGTCGGCTATAAAAGCTTGCCACTAAAATGACATTTTTGACAGAAACTTATTAATTAATACAGTAAGTTTTCGATGAAAGGTGGTAGAGGCGTTGAAAAATTAAAGAGTGCAAATTATATAAATTGGTAATGTAACATTGTGTTATTAATTCGCAGTACCTAGCCGGATTCCACTGGATCAACTCTTCCGAAGCAGTGTCTGTAGAGGTGCTGCCCGAGAGCATCGTCTCGCAACTGCCCGCCATTGTCGTCAAGTCGAGGAACTTCAACGTGGGCTGATAAGCTTCCTTCTACTTAGTATGTAAGCATAACCGAAGCGAAATAAAATCAAGATGTTGTTACTTCATATTTTTTCATTTCCTTACAATTATACTACTCGTATAGTAAAAAAATCTAAGATGTCGGAATGCTGATAATTATCTTGTTAACATTTAACATGACCCCACCACAGTGCCTTTGTTTTTATTCGTGTAGAGAAAACCTCACTTTAGGGCAAATACAGAAAAGTAACAAAAAAGAGACAAGCAAATATCTTCTTATGTCAAATGTCTTTTCTAAGTCACGAGGTTGAAATTGCAATTTAATATGATACTTTGACACTGAACCGTCGATCGAAATATTCGAAATCGCCGGTCAAAATATCATATTCGAAAGAGCTATGCTATTACAATTTCATGGCTTACATTATTTGTGTTCTTTTTTACTTGCTTCCATTTTTCCTAAAGTGAGCTTCTCGCGCGACACGACACGTGTAAGACAAAAGGCGTTGTAAGATCATATTAACAAGATAAGCTCTTTATGACCATTCAGCTATCTTAGATTTTTAGGGCAACAAATATTAAGATCCCCAAAAAATTTATCTGTGGCGTCAGGGGCACGGGAAATTGCTTCATCGCTTGGCGTTCAAAAGGTTATAGCAAAACGGACCTTAATGACCTTTAAAAGTTCAAGTTTCAAACGTATTCTTGATGTTACATCTACGGTTTCGGGTAGTTCGAAATACTCGCGCGACAATATTTTGTTTCCCGCCTCTTCAGTCCCTTCGAGGTAATTAAATAAACACCTTTTTGACGCGTTTAAATTCCGTTTTGTTATAATAATGTGATTTGATTAACTTTTTAGGGTTCCGTAGCCAAATGGCAAAAAACGGAACCCTTATAGATTCGTCATGTCTGTCTATCCGTCTGTCCGTCCGTATGTCACAGCCATTTTTTTCCGAAACTATAAGAGCTATACTGTTGAAACTTGGTAGGTAGAGTCATTCGGGTCAAGAGCACGCACTTTTTTTTGAATGGCCTCCAAGACCTATAAAGAATGGGATAATTGGCACGTTATGATATTAAATCAGTAGAATGTTTAATATACTTTCACTATTTAAGGAAATTAACCATCAATGGTAATTAGTTTTAGCCCTACGTAGGCTTAACTGAAATCTTTCCCAATGCGGACTCTTGACCCGTCGTGTGGGTAAAATTACGCAAGTCTTAGGGTAAAGTTACGCATTCAGATTTCTAAGAGAATAAAATGAAGGTTTGCAGTAAACAACATTTATTAAATCTTGTAAATAACATAGAAAAAACATTAACATTAGCAAAACTAAGAACTCTTTGTATTATATGTATTATATAGTTATGAATATGAAGTTTGAGCTTGAGGTTTATTAAATCCAATTGCTCGGGCCAAGCTGATGGGCGCTCACTGCCGTAAACTTAAGTGAGATTTTGTTTAATTGAATTTCTTTTAAGTAAACTTTCTACCCAGTCTCGACCAGCCATCTTGCATGAATCATCGAAACGGCGTTCTATATTATTGCCTGTTGCAAACCCATATGAGAATCTTCTCAAATCATAATTGGTAATACCATAAAACTATTGTCCATATCTTTACAAATTGCTCTTCTTGGTCTTTGGTTAATGTAGGTTTAAAACGACCTAATGATGTTGGCACGTGAGTAGTTTTTAGCTTCCTTCGTAAGGCCCTCACTAATGCCAACTTCATCAGCAGCACGTCTTTGACTTTTCCCTTCTTGCATGAGTTTTTTCGCCTTCATTATTTGGTCATCTGAGATGAGGGTCCGCTGTGGGGCCTTTCTTATGTAATTTCTCGGCATTTTGCTGTATGCCGAAAGATTAAACAATTTTTTTAAATGTTTTATTTCATTTGGGGTATAAGTTCGCAACTTACGCGTGCGTACTTTTAATCTCGTACTCTTACCCCAATCGGCAAATATACCAAATGATCAGTCACAACACACACATTTAATTACTTTTTATGAATATGATAAACTTCCATAAAAACTACTATAAATGAACAATAGAAATATAGTAAACTTACTGGCACAGAGTTATTCATTTAACCACAGCACACTTTTCTGTGGCACACACATTAAACGAATTAAGGGTGCTACAAGTATTCGGCGACGTGTCGCGACCAGTGCTAAAATTGCATCGGCGCAGCACGTGGCTCCTAAACGGCGACACTAGCGCCACTCAGTTTTACAAACACAGACCTCAGCCCCTCCACCCATGTCGGAGATCGGGCCACCGCGTACTGTTACCCGCCACGTGCTGTTACCCCGAATGACTCTAGATGTATTCTGTGAACCGCATTAAGATTTTGATGCAAAAATAAAAAAAAATAATAATAAATATCGGGGGCTCCCCATACTTAGAACTAAAACTAAAAAATTTTTTTTTCATCAAACACATACGTGTGGGGTATCTATGGATAGGTCTTCAAAAATGATACCGAGGTTTAAAATATTTTTTTCTAAACCAAATAGTTTGCGTGACAGACGCTTCCAAAGTGGAAAAAAGTTGGTCCCCCCCCCTCTAACTTCTAAAATAAGAAAATGAAAAATCTAAAAAAAACATATGATGTACATTACTATAAAAACTACCAACGAAAATTGTTTTGAACGAGATCTAGTAAGTAGTTTTTTTTTTATATTTTAATACCTAACTTTGCACCTCATTTGTATGGGGCGCTATACATACCAGGTGCAAACTTAACTTAACCACTTAAGGATGGAAAGTGTTTGTACGGAACCCTCGGTGCGCGAGTCCGACTCGCACTTGACCGGTTTTTATTATCGATGAAATCGCTTCGCTAGAGTTTCGCCATCGCGTCAGTGAGCGGGTCTACGCGTACGGGCCGCGGGCGCGCCCACATCTCGTCCGTGGCGTCACAGCGCGCCGCCGGCACCTTGTACGATATGGGGTCGCCGACGTCGATTCTGGAATGCAATGGTCATGTTATCTCTTAATGTCGCAATATAAAAAAGACACCCAGGTTCAAACTTCGGTGCCGTTAAAAATAGTCAAAAAATCGGTTTAACAAAAAAAATGCAAAAAGATGGTCAAAAAATAAATGTATATATGGCTGTACATCGTAAAGTTCAGGGTTAAATCTATCGTGACCATCTATTAATTAAAAAAAAAAGGTTTAAACTCGTGTAAAAAATGTCAGGAACGGCCCCACATGTTTCGAACTCATTTATTATTTATTATTATTATTTATTTATTTTATTACATGTTACTTACAGTTAATGCATGACACATATTGTTTATATTAAAATTAAAATTAAATTATATTCCATATTATACAATCATAATCATAAGTTTACAGGATCAAGATATATTTATCTATTAGTTGTCTATAGAGCTCGCGAGTACAGTAGTCTCGAGGTGTCGCCCGGCTGTGGCTAGGAATCTCGATTCGGGAGTCGAGAAGAGGTCTAGTGTTTCGTCGTGGTCCAGTATATCGTTAATAAGCCGCACTGCGGAGTGGAGTGGTGAGTAAGAGAGTGCCCTAGTGCGGGTGCGTGGTAGGGTAAGCAGAGCCCGTTTCCGAGGACGTAGACCGTGCAAAGGCTTAGGAGGAACATTTAGGGAAATCTGTGATAATAGGTAGCAGTTGTAGATGTTACCTCGCAGTAGCCGAAGGAAGTAACGTACTAACGTAAGATTTTGTCGTGCCTCCAGAGTTTGGTATCCCACCATGCCCAGTACATATAGTGATGGGTACAGAGATGGATAAAAATAGTACATTTTTTTGAACATAAATCTGGCGAAACTCTTTTGTACCTTTTCAAGTGTCAGTGTGTACTTGGCTCTGTGTATTTGGAGCTCTTCATCAGGGGCAGCTATCCGTGCTGCTACGCGACTCGCGGCCCACTGCACTGAGCCGCAGCGTGAGTACTGAGCGTTTTTACGTGAGTTTAAACCGTTTTTTATAATTATTAGCGATGGTCATAAGTCATAATTAAACAAAGCGAAGGAGAAAGAAGGGTTGGGAAGAAATAATCAAATTCTTGCTCCTGAATTAAGAGTACCTATCAGTGTAAATAAAAGGTATGCCCCTTCCTACCCGCCTAAAGCCACACATTGTCAACAATGATGATTAAAAGTGGTTGAGGTACTTGTATAATACGATCATTACGTATTTATTACGTAACCGTAAGTAAGTATGTAAGTACCTAGTAAATTTAGGGTTCCGTACCCAAAGGGTAAAAAACGGGACAATATTATTAAAATTCCGCTCTCTGTCCGTCTGCCGGTCTGTCTCTCCGTCTACCGTCTGTCACCTGGCTGTATGTCATGAACCGTGATAGTTGACATTTTCACAGATGATGTATTTCTGTTGCCGCTATAACAACAAATACTAACAAACAAAATAAAATAAATATATATGGGAGCCATACAACAAACGTGATCGGTTGCGTTAACTTTGCGCCTCATTTGTATCCGGCGCCATACATACCAGATTCAAACTTAACTTAACCTTAAAAAATGGGATAAGTATTTGTACGGAACCCTCGGTGCGCGAGTCAGTCTCGCGCTTAGCCGATTTTTTTTCTACACTATGACGGTAAGAGGGCGAGATAAAGAGCCCTACAAATTTATTATCGTCGAGCCAGGTCAAGGTGAAGGTACTCGACGCCGAAGACAAAGTAGTATGCAAAGGGCGATGAATATAGAGGAAGTAAGTGAAGTGAAGTGGGTTAGGAAAACATAAGTGGCATATTAAGTTGCTTGGTGGTTCAAGGGTAATACAGATTTTTTTTACAAGTACTCATTTAAAAGGGGCATGAACTCAGTTTAATTACATTTCGAAATTAGATCCTGTGACGAGTACTCGTCGTACGTCGGTAGACTCCATAAAATGGGCCCATCCGTGGCCCATATACGATACCCACGTTGACACAACTCACAACGTGGACTGATGACCTGGTGAAGGTTGCCGAAGTCCTCTGAATGTGAGTGGCGGACTGACCAAGGTGGCGTTCTTTTTAAGGACTATTACTAAGACTCAATTGTCATCCGTCCGTCTTTCTGTCACCAGGCAGTATCTCATGAACCGTGATAGCTAGACAGTTGAGATTTTCAGTGATGTATTTATGTTGCCGCTAGAACAACAAATACTAAAAACAAACGTGATCAGTTGCGTTAACTTTGCACCTCATCTCATCGGTGCCATCACCAGGTGCAAACTTATCTTCTTCTTATCTCTTAACAACAATTTAGATGGGAAGGCTCAAGTGTTAGTACGGAACCACAGACCACCCCCACTAGACGGAGCATGTAAGGCGACCCGTAGGTGACCCGCGCGCACCAACGATATGGTACGGCAGAACATTAAAGTATCAACACGGCGGCCACCGTTTAGTTGCGTCCATGTTTATGAGGTCCCTCTACACCACTTAACATTACAATTTACCATGTTATTTATTTAATTTCTTTTTTCGTTGACGTACGCATGGATCATAAACAAGGACGCAACTAAGGGCCTTATCACACTTGCGATTTGCGAGCGAATTTTGTATGAAGGCGATTACGCAGCGAGTTCGCCGCGACGCTGATTTGTATAGAAAACTCGCTCGCTAATCGCAAGTGTGATAAAGGCTCTAAACGGTGGCCGCCGTGTTGATACTTTAATGTTCTGCCGTACCATATCGTTGGTGCGCGCGGGTCGCCTTACATGCTCCGTCTAGTGGGGGTTGTCGGTGTACGGAACCCTCGGTGCGCGAGTCAGACTCGCACTTGACCGATTTTTTTGTTAATACTTTACCCTAAGAATATGATAGTCTGCTTGTACGGGTCGTAGACCTGTCCTGGCGGCAGCGGCGGCCGCGTGGGGTAGTCGCGCGCTGTTCGCACTAGACGGCCATAGCGCTCCAACGGGCACTGGGCGCGGCGCCCCACCATTGCTGCGAAACGACAAGGGATTGAGTACTGGCACAAAATAAAACACTAGGTACTGTATTCTATGAAGGGGAAAAGCTATGAGACTGTCCAACCTCGATAGTAGCTTAGGTATAGAGGAAACTAGTAGCGGCGTTAGGGTAGGGCGCGGTAGGGCGACCGCCCATGGCGCCTTATAAAGGAGAGCCTGGGCGCTCATTGAGCGAGGAATTCTTACTCGTAAATTCCCAATATTTTGCGAAGAAAACGTTATGTTAGGGGGCGCCGTAGAAATCTCGCCCAGGGCGCTGGTAGTGCTTAAACCGGCACTGGAGGAAACAAAAAAAAACACCAATGACACGACAGAATAAATACCTACTACCCATGGTTCTTTTCTTTCTTTTGATCTTCGCAGATATCATCTTAAATCTGTTTTTTTGGATAAAATGCGACACAGTTGTGTCGTTTAGCTCGGTAATGCGACTGACTGACGCGTGTCCATCGTTACGACTGGCTACGAACGTGCGCCAATTTAACTCAAACTTAAGTGAAAAATGGAGCCGAACGCTTCTTGTTAAAGAGGCAAAAAGGGAGTTTTGAATCTATAGGTTTGATTTTTTCTGACTGAGCCTGTTTACCTGATGAGGTGGGGGGTAGTGGAGCTGGAGAGGGGTCTACCTGGACAGGGTATTGACGCGGCTCCGACTGGCAATTCATCGAGCGAACCCCTGCCCGGTATTCTTCCATCGACATACCTGAAAAGAAAAATTGAGCAAGTGCGAGTCCGACTCGCGCATGAAGGGAGCCCCCCTTAAATATTTATTTTATTTTATTTTTTGTTATAGCGGCAATAGAAGTACATCATCTGTGAAAATTTCAACTGTCTAGGCTATCACCGTTCTTGAGATACAACCTGGTGACAAACGGACGGACGGACGGACAGCGAAGGCTCAGTAATACGGGCCCCGTTTTTACCCTTGGGTACGGAACCATAAAACCGTTCTTAACCACGACGATGTAACTCGTAGGTATATGTGGCTGTTCAGAAATCCTCCCTCCGAGCACGAAATTAGGTAGGTGTTTCTAACTTGGCAAAAATAAAACGTTTTTATCTTTTGAATATACTCATGTAAAAAATCTAAATAGGTAATAATAATGACCTAACATTTAATACGGTTTCCGCGAGTGTCACATATTTAAATAAAACAATTTAAACGGATTGTATCGCCAGATCAGTTTTCTCCTCTGTAAGCCGCTGAAATTAAAAAGTTATAGTGAACTGCTGGTAGATATTTTTTAAATAAAATGATTGATACCGTCCTGGCTCATGTAAAATTCTGTCTTTCCACATTACCTGACATGTATCTACCGTATTTTTAATTCATATTTATAAAATGTAACTTTACGGAGAAAAACCGGCCAAGAGCATGTCGGGCCACGCTCAGTGTAGGGTTCCGTAGTTGCTCATCCTTCACAAGAGACGGTCAAAGACGGAAAAAGGTCTTAAACGCCAAAGTAACTGTAATTCTGTTCTTCGTCCTCCGGGTAGGCAAGCACTTGTGACTCCTCTGGTGTTGCAGGTGTTTATGGGCGACGGTAATCGCTTTCCATCAGGCGATACGTTTGCTCGTTTGCCCCCTATGACATAAAAAAAAAAAAAAAAAAAAAAAAATTACTTATTACCTTCTGGAAGTCAACTGACGTCCTTTTAAAGAAAATTATGAAATTTTGCGATAACTCAAAAACGGATGGGCCGATTTTGTTCAATATACTTTTCATTGAAAGGCTTCATTTTCATGAATTCTTCCATATTTTTTTGAACCGTGGTTGAAAAGTTAGAGGGGGGAAGGACACTATTTTTTTATTTTCGGAGCGAATATTTACAAAACTACTGACTTTATGAAAAAGTACTGTTTAGAGACCCCTATTATTTTTAAAAGGCCTATTTAACGACACCCCACACACTAGGGTTGGAATGAAAAAAAAAAATCACCCCTACGGTGTACGAGAAGTACCCGAAAAAAACATTTTTTTTTTAGTTTTTATTTTACCGTTTTGTCGGATTGATACATACACATACTCATACCAAATTTCAGCTTTCTAGTACTAATGATCAAGAAGCTAAGGCGCGGACGGATGGACAGACGGACAGACGGACATGGCGAAACTATAAGGGTTCCTAGTTGGCTACGGAACCCTAAAAATTAGTTTTTCTCAGTCAACCTTTGAGAACGGTAACTGGAAAGCTAACGAAACGTCAGCGAGGCTCAAATAATGAATATACGAGATATATCCGTTTAAATTGTTTTATTTAAATGGGTAATGACCTGTTTCAATCGGACTTGTAGGTTCTCTTTAATATTATAATACTAGACCTGAAATTCGCATTTAATTCTAAAAGTTACAAAGGTCAGATTTCACTTGCGAATGTTTCATTTAAGTAAAGAGGCTTAATGTTTCTAATGGCTTCTTACAGTAGGTACCTAGTCTAGCGGCAAAAAGTCCATCAAACTTATTTCATATTTTTAATTTGAAACGTAATAGGATCAAAGGATCCAAATGAAAATTGCCAACTATTGGCGTAAAAATATACATAATTAATTATATTTTTTGCAGTTGCTATTATTATTGTATTGTGAAAACTGTCAACATTATTGTATTGGGAACATCCAAACATGTGAAATTAAGAAACATCGCGTTGATTTAAAGAACTATTTGGGTAGAATAATAAATGTCTTATTTTCTAAAAGTGAAATGGCATGTTAGTATTTTGTTCTAAAACCTTTTGCGTTGGAAAAGAGATATATTTTACGCCGCTACTGTTTAGTTGTGGGTATTTTGCAATAAGTAAATATGCCAGCATCGTTGTGTTTCCACTTATCAAATTATGATTTTAATTTTATTTTTACAAGATCTTCACCATCATTAATCTGATCAAAAATACTTCCACTGTTATGAAGTTCGGTTTTCCATTTTTGAAAATTTGATGAAACTAGACACGCGAAGCAGTGTTACTTCTTTTAGAGCACATATCTAAATATGGTGGTCGGTTAAGTAAATTGTTAATTTAACAAAAAAAACCGGCCAAGAGCATGTCGGGCCACGCTCAGTGTAGGGTTCCGTAGTTTTTTCATCCTTCACAATAAACTGCTGTTTTAAGCCCGAGGTTTAAGTAAAGAAAGATTTTAAGCTCTATAAAAAGGTCGTAAACGCCCTAGAAACTGTAATCACTTATTACCTTCTGGAAGTCAACTTACGTTTTTAAAGAAAAAATTTGAAATTTGGCGATAACTCAAAAACGGCTCGACCGATTTTGTTCAATATAGTTTTCATTGAAAGTACTTACAAGGCCTCATTTACATGAATTTTTCCGATTTTTTTTTACCCGTGGTTGAAAAGTTAGAGGGGGGGGGACACTATTTTTTTTGTTTTCGGAGCGAATATTTACAAAACTGCTGACTTTATCAAAAAATAATGTTAGAAGACCCCTATTATTTTTCCAAGACCTATTCAACGACACCCCACACACCAGTGTTGAAAAGAAAAAAAAAATCACCCCCACTTTAGGTGTTCGAGAGGTACCCGAAAAAAAAAAATTTTTTTTAATTTTTATTTTACCGTTCTGTCGGCATTATACATACACATACTCATACCAAATTTCAGCTTTCTAGTACTAATGATCACGGAGCTAAGCCGCGGACGGACGGACGGACGGACGGACAGACGGACAGACGGACATGGCGAAACTATAAGGGTTCCTAGTTGACTACGGAACCCTAAAAAAGGAAAGCCACCTACGAATATTTACCGTTTACCGTTTTTCTGAATAGCTAATTGCAGGACACGGTGCAATGGGGTTGGGCGCTAGGGATACTTATAAGGATACTTATACAGGTAGGTACATATATTTTTGAGTGTGTAGTTAATATCAATGGATATTTTACCCAATTTCAGCGCTTCTTCTTCCTGAATTTCTTGCTGCTGAGTGTAGAAGGACCATCTTTGGTGCCAGAGCCGCGCTGCATGTCTCTCCTTACGGGTTAAAGATGATCTACCAACAAGTAATATAAATATACAAAAATACATATTTATATTAGTGGATTCCGAATTAATCATCCGGTAGGCGATGAGCAGGTGAACGAGACAACAGTAGCGAAAAAAAAAGAATTATCATTTGATTACAGTGAATAAAAGAGGTCGGGAACTTGATACAAGTCTCAATCAATGATCGACGTGTGTAATGTCTAGGTATTAATGTCATTTAACTTAATATTTTAAGGGACTGCTACCAAATAGTTTAAATGCTAGTTTAAATGCGCGAGCGCGTAAACATCGTTTTCTAAATGCTCCGTTTCAATAATTCCTCTAATCAGTGAATAGTGGGTTTCTCGTACTGAAATTTATACCAAAATACTCGTGGCAAAATAGTGATTGTGTAATAGTTCAAGTGAGTGTTAATAAACAATTAAATTAAGCAGAAATTACAAAAAACACTTCGAATCAACCAAATTTTGCATAAATTTGACGGCTGATTCATTCAAACGGGTAAGCGACAAGAAGTGCACGGCGCTTATGACACTTTGGGCGTGAACTATGACGGCCGCCCGTTGACCAAGGACTGCGAGCTAATTCCTGGAAACGCTGGGAACCTTGACCTTGTTGTGCCCGAACTTAGTAATTTTGTAATAATTCGTTATGATATCGTCACTTGTAATATGAATTAAGGTAACCGCCAAATGACGATTTTTCAGGAGAGGCCAAAAACGAAATTGCAAATTAAAAAAAGTGCAGTAACATTTTATTTCCTAATCCGATTAAAATGATGTTAAGTAGTTATAGCTTAATTTTGTAAGATCTTTCAGTTGATAATGGTCTCAAAAAGGCTGCTATTATAGTTTAGAAAATAGCGTGGCGCTTACGTTAATTTTTTTCCAAAAATAAGGAGTTACGTTAACACAACACAATATTGATTTCAAAAAATGAGTCCTAATTTAAAGTAAGTCACAAAAATGTAAAAAAATCTAACGTAAGGGACACACATTTTCAAAACGTGGACTTACATTAGCGGAATTCGGCTATGGAATTTTTAAACCTATCCAATCGTAATAAGGTTTAACAGAGTTATTTCCTGTTTTTCAGTTAATTAGTGGCAGGATAGTAAGTCGTGATAAAAACCGGTTTATAAGCGAGAAACAGTTTCTTTTTTGTTTATAAAAACCAAAATTGGTAAAGGCACCTTTAGATTTAAAGAGTATTAAAAAAAACACTTCATTTTCTTTCCAATCTGATACTTTTCCTTACTGTTTTTCCTCACTTTTCTTTTCTTTCTCCCTTTCCTACAATATTTATGTACCTTTTATACCTACGACTTTTACTGCACATTCTGCTTTCCCTTATTCTCTTTCTTTTTTATTTCTTTCTATATTGTTTTCTTCGTATTTATTACTTTCTTTCTGTTCCATTCATCAACTCCCTCCTTTTGATTTTAATGACTTAAGTTTAAACTTCAGCTTAACGTTGTATAATTTCGTTTAAATAATCAATTTCGTCTTTACAAACCCTAAGTCCTATTTTCAGTGTAAAGCTTGTCCCTGTCTGAAAGTTCTGAAACTAGCCGAATGATCTTTATTTGATTCTTCATTAGTAATTTGACCATTTCCTGGCAAACTGGTGACTAAATGTTTCGTCACATAATTAGTAACTCACTCTCACATGACTATTATGAACTTGAACGTCAAGGGGTAAATTTACGACTGAAATGCTTCGAATACCTTCGCTATTGGGCTTGGACATCTTTTTTATAGAGTTGAAACGGATTTAGAGATTTTCTTATATCTTGTAAGCTGTTGTTTTCTCGCGAACTACTTATTTGAAGCATCATTGGTGTCCCGTTATTAGTAGAAAGCATGGCCCAGCTAAACCCCTTTCTCTGGCTGAAAAAAGTAATGGTCAAGGGGCAAGCAAATAGTTAACGTATTTTATTGAATCATCGCATCAATACGATGACATTACGTTGGATACGTAGGCTACTGAAAAAAATGATTGGGATTATCTCAATGTCACTAACCTCCACCATATCACTATTACTACCATCATTCATCCCTGTCTCTTGTTTTCTAAAAATAATATACAAGTATATACATTTTATTATGCCTACTACATGGTAGTGGCAGTTACTGATTTTCACAGAAAAAGTTTTCACAGTCCGTTTAAAAGTGACATTTAAGAGATTCCCTAAAAACGAAATGCATTAAGCCAGATTGTCTCAATTAAAAGTCCCTAATTCAAGAATTAGACATGATATAAATAGGCATAATGGCTAATTAATAAATAACTTAACTTTAAAAAGTTTAAAACATCAATTTCTATTTGATACTAGAAATCCCGACAAACTTCATTCCGCCTTAGAACTCCCTTTTGAGGTGATAACAATTTCTATAATACTTACTTAGTACTTATCCTTTTCAAATTTCCCTTAATTTTTGAAAGTTTTTTTTTGTGTAATATTATTATTTATTTAATTTTTATGTCGTTGAGGGCAAACGAGCAAACGGATCGGCTGATGTAAAGCGATTAATGTACTGAACTCGTAATTTTTAACTGTACTTTTTTTAACGCAATCGCACAATACTGTCCTTATCACGATTGTTGGAACCAGGGATCGTTATGGTATTAAAAAAAAATACAAAAAATTATTACAGATTATATCTAAAATGCCATTACATTATAATTAAAGTATTGGTATAGAACTTTGAAATTAGCTCAGTAAAATAAAGAAATGTGTATTAATAAGCAAAATACCGAAATTTAATACCAGTATTTGTATGGAGTCGAAAACCGGCATCCGGTCGCTGGTCGGTACAAACTAAAGTGGCTATCATATCCATCACAACACCAAATCGTAAACAGACGCACGCGGTAGTGTTAGTAAATGCTTCCTACAGGCAAATGTATGGTCGTCTCACCGGTATCTACTCATTAACACTGCAAAGGAAAGAGATGGTCGCAAAGTTCCTGGTAACCAAAATAACGTAAGCACCAGGTCCGTCTAAATTAAGTACATAATTTTAATGTAACCGTCATCACTCGAGCCTTGGGAAGACAAATAATAATGTAAGAGGCATTAATTGCTTTAAAAACTACGAAAACTTTAATGTTACTGACTAAATTATATATTCACCCAGCTTGCAGTAAGCACAATTTGTGACAAGATTAGACTATAATTGACTTTAAATGGTTGCTGTCTTATAATCACGTTTAATTTTTTTTTACCTATCTAATCTGAGCATATAAATCATTTATGTACCTTATTATTTACATGATTTGATTGAAAAACTAAAAGTATAACCCATTTAATGTAAGAACCATTTTATATTTTTTATCTAGCTTTGAAGCTAACGTAACAGTCAATCGGTAATAAAGTGCTATAAATTGAGTAATGTAAGAGTCATTTATTTACCGATGAGTCTTACATTAATGACTTTCGTTCAACTTTGGCCAATACTTGTGGTTACGTTAATCTGATATTAAGTAATTTACAAACAATGTTCCATACACCAAAATAAATACAGAAAACTAAAAAAAACGGTCAATTTTTGTTTAATGTAACCAACATTTTTTTCAAGATATCGTAATTTTAATAACAGCAATGGATAGATCGTCAAATTTACAGACGAACTGTATACTTAACTCAATTTCGTCATTTTGGCGGTTACATTAATTCATATTACAGGTGACGATATGATCATATGAAATGAAATAAACCAGACAACAAGTGCATCCACACATCGTTGATATTTTAATACTAAAAGGACCTACAACACACTAAAAATGATTTGTTTAGCTTGTGATAGAAAAACAGAAAGACTAGATCGTCTTTTTTGCACACATTGCAAAGGCTGCTACCACTACCAATGCTTAAACATAACGACTGCATATTTCACGGAAAATGGAGTCGAATTAAAAAGGATTTGGAAATGTCCTTCTTGCGAATTAGTCACACGTCAACGGCGTAATGACAACACCCCTGCGTCCCCAGCGGTCATCAAACATATTGAGCGTGGACTAGGAGAGGCAAACATTACCAGTGATGCGGATATCTCGAACCTGCTGGGGGACACTGTCACAAGCTTATCGTGTTCCCCATCCCCAAACCATCAAGAACAAAACTTGCGCCACTCTGAAAGCCTGAACACAGGCAATATTTCTTTTGATCGATTTAGTCAATTAATTAAAAAGGAATTTGATGCAATGAAGGAGAGCCTAACTGAATGCATCACAAAAAATATTAAACAGGCCCTGATAGTTGAATTCAACTCAAAAATCAACAACTTAAAAGAAGACATAACCCGCAATTCATCCGCGTTGACACAAGAGCAAGTACGTTTGCAACAATCCATAAATGTCATAAACGAAAATATTAAGCAGTTAGAATCGGAGAACAAAAAATTACGCACTGAGTTGGAATTATTAACCAAAGAACCAGGATTCAAGGAAAAAACAATTACTGAAGAAAAAATCCATAATAAGACGATAGTTCTGTATGGTTTAGATGAATACCCAGACGAAAACTGGCACGTACTTGTAGATCGTGTCGCCGGTATATTTTACGAAATGCTGGGCACGGATGTCAATGGGTTTATTGAGGACGTCAGAAGAATGGGCAAGCGCGGGTACCGAAGACCAATAAAAGTGGAATTTATTAGCAGGAGAATGAAAAACTACGTCTTAAACAACCGACATAATTTCCACAACACAGGCATTGCAGTTTCAGAATTTATGGACTCGGTGACACTAAAAAAACGGCAAGTATTAGGAGATACTTTAAGAGATGCTCGAACGCGCGGTCTACGCCCAATAGTGAAAAACGAGAAGGTGTTTGTAAATGGCCGCGAATATTCACTTCCATCGACTGCGGGACACGAACAGTGTACGAATAGCACACCAACAGACACCAACGGCACATCTAAGCGAAGTGCAACGCAAGTCGACATCAAGACATCGAGCTCTGCTGAAGGCTCCCCGGAGACGGATGTACACAATCAACAGACTTTTCGTCGAAACTAAGTATGGCGAATCTACCTACTTTACAGTTTTATTTCAAAATATGCAAAGCTTAAATAATAAACTACACATTTTAGAGACTTTTCTAAGCGACCATTCCTTTGATGCAGTTTGTATTACTGAAACTTGGATGACGTCATCACAGATTGATTTAGTTTGCATACCAGAATTCGAAATAGTTACGAGTTTCAGTCGAAGTGAACATAATGGTGGGGGTAATTGTATTTTGCTTAAAAAGGGTGTAGAATACTTTGTAAGAAGCGACATTAATGAAATATCTACTGAGTATGTGTCAGAATGCTGCTGCGTTGAACTACCTAAATTAAATACTATACTAATTTGCATGTATAGACCAGATAGAAATATTGAGACATTTTACAAGTGTATGGAAAAAATATTAGATAAAATTAAACACAAAGAACAGAATAAAAATATTGTGATAGGGGGTGACTTTAACATTAATATGATGCTAAAATCGAATTGCACTCTCCGTTTATCAGACCTAATGTTAACACTTAACCTAGCTGAAATAGTTAAAAAGCCTACACGAAAAACGCCGAACTCTTCCAGTTGCATTGATCTTGTTTTTACTAATAACAAATCACACACCACTACAATTGAGGAGCACGGATTATCTGATCATATGAGTATTATATGTAAATTTGAAAACCAGCCAAATATAAGTAACAAAAATATAAATAATAAACCTCTTAGAATTTATAAAAGAATATACAGCCAACAAAACCAAACAAGTTTTAAAAACGACTTGTCTAATATAAACTGGAACCTTGTACTGGCCCATGAAAATGTTAATGATAATTATAATACATTTTCTGCGGTATTAAACAATATACTAGACAAAAGAATCCCGGTAAAGCGTCTAACCATACAATCAAAGCGTAGAAACACATGGCTTACAAAGGGTCTTAAGATATCTTGTAAGCATAAAAGATTATTACAAATACATGCAAACGGAGTAGAAAATGATTCCGTCCTTAAAAAACATTATAAAAAATACACAAAGGTTTTAAAGAAAACTGTCATTCAATCAAAGAAATTGAACTATATAAATGAAATGAAGAAATCTAGTAACAAAACCGTTACTATGTGGAAAATAATAAATAATTTAAAAAATAAAAATAAAGTACGGAAAAACCTAAAATTGAATATAATACCTCAAAACTACGTCACAGAAGACCCTAAACATATTGCAAATACATTTAACAATTTTTTTACTTCGGTTTATGATGGTCAGCAAGTATCAAGACAAGAGGGTGACAACCCTACTGTCCTGTGTGGTCGTCCTGTGCGCGAGCCACTTGCTAGCTCCCTGTTTCTACACCCAGTTACAGAGCTGGAGGTATTTAGGATTATACGAGGCCTTAAAAATACACGTAGTGCCGGAATAGATGGAATCCCGCCTACATTGCTAAGATTTTGTGCAAGTGAACTGACACTTCCATTATGCATGCTCATAAACGAATCATTTAATGAAGGTACGTTCCCTCAGCAACTTAAGAATGCAATTATAAAACCTATACATAAAAAAGGTAACACTCATGATTCCAATAACTATCGACCTATAGCACTATTACCCGCCATATCAAAAGTTTTCGAAAAATGCATGTGCAACCGTGTCTACAAATTTCTCGAAAAAAGTAACGTCTTAGATAAAAGTCAGTATGGTTTTCGGAAGAATAGGTCTACTGCTCTAGCTGTAAGTAATTTTACACAAGGAATTCTGACGGCTATGAATAACAAGCGCTACGCAGTAGGCTTACTCCTCGACCTCACTAAAGCATATGATAAAGTTTCCCACAAAGTTCTGCTAAATAAACTTTATGGATCGGGTATTAGAGGCGTTGTACACGACTGGTTTAAATCTTACCTTGATCGTCGTATGCAACTCGTTCAGGTCGAATACCTAAATCCAGTATCAAATGAACTGGAGATAGTTAGCTCCGATACTTTGGAAGTAAGAGGTTCAATTCCACAAGGAAGTGTTCTTGGATGCTTATTGTTCTTATTATATATAAACGATCTTCCGAAAGAAATTAATGAAAAATGTACCTTATTTGCTGATGATGTTTCTGTTCTATTTGAATTTAATAAAAACGAAAACTACAATAATAAGTTAGCTAATACAATAAACCAAATAAACAACTGGTTGTCCGACCATAACCTCTTATTAAATACCGATAAAACAAGACTAATACAGTTTCACCCGTTTCAAAAACCATCACTAAAATTAGAGTTAACACTTCATAACAAGAAAATTGACGAAGCAGGATATTTTACACTTCTAGGTATTACACTCGATACACACATGAATTGGAAAAACCACATTTCAAATATTAAGACTAAAATATCTAGATTCTTGTATGCACTATTTACATTACGTAAAAGTACGAACTTCTCCGCAGCACTATCAGCCTATTACGCCTATGCGCATTCGTGGTTACGGTATGGGATTACTATGTGGGGCAACAGCACTAATGCACACGAATTATTCGTGATGCAAAAAAAGTGTATGCGTATATTAGTGGGTATACCAAATAGAGAAAGTTGCAAACCGCATTTTATGGAGCATGGTATCCTTACGCTACCATGTCTATATATTTACGAATTATGTATGTTTGTGCGTAAAAATATACACATGTTCAAAAAACAGCAAAACAAAAGATTCGAATTTAAACTTACATTACCCGTACCAACAATAGAACTCTTCAGAAGTAGCCCATGTTATGCAGCAGTTAAATATTATAATCAAATCCCGGACCATATTAAAAAAGAAGCAAGTGACAAAACATATGCAAAAAAGTTAAAGTCATTCTTAGCACAAAAATGTTTTTACACTGTGCAAGAACTGTTTGAGATCAGTCGTTAAAGATTTTGTTTTAATTTGAATTTATGTTATTTATCATTTGTTATTTTTTGTAATTTTAGTTAACTTTAATTAGATTCTAGTTAACAGCGGCTGTGTTAATTTTAAATAGATTTTTGTACACCCTTAGATGTCTGCTTAAGCAGGCTTAGTTTTAAGATTTTGCAATACCCTTACAGGGTCCATGTGATACATATGTATATTTTTAAGATCTCTTGTAATTACCATGGTATGCAATAAAGAATATGAATGAATGAATGAATGAATAGGTAAGTCTGTTTGTAATGTGCATGCAATGCACCCACACCTAACACCACGAAACAAAGTTGTAGTCCTTGTCCTAGTCCTTGGTTCCAAAAGGGGTGTTGGTGTCATCACGCTTTTAGGTATAACTCTTTCGATCTCGGAGACGCCGTCAAGACATTTACAAATGAAGGTTTTATGTCCGTTGGAGTTTTTGATTTATTTACGTATGGTAAGCCACTTGCATGTAAGGTATATAATATTAATAAGTAAGGTAGGTATGTATATTAGGGATTAAGCTGTCTTATTTACGAATTTTGGAATTTGAATACGCAATACCGTTCAAAGTTTGTCTAAAATTAATTTAAATATTATTGTTTGTCTTGTAGACCTTATAGTGAAATTTTTTCAAGGTCAGATTATTCATCACTATACATAGTATAAAACTAAGTCGCTTGCTGCTGTCTGTCCCTATACACCGTGGGCGTTAATAACCCGAAAGATTTAAACCACGTATTTTTGACGACAATACGAGTAAATAATGTTATATCAACATGGGCCTAATTATGTGTCTTAACTAAATTACTATTTCAGTACAAATTAAATCATATATATTCTTCTCTATGTTTTAAACTACGCAACGGATTTTGATGCGGTTTATTTAATAGATAGAGTGATTAAAGAGGACGATTAATATGTATAATACATGCATAATATAGCATCACACCCGTGCGAGGCCGGGGCGAGTCGCTAGTATTATTATATTGGTATCGGATACATTTGGATAATTCTAACATTTCAGAACAAAATGGTTATTTTCTCGTCCATACAATATATGTACTCCCTAATCAATCCCGTTAAGGAAGCTAAAAGTGGTTATAAATATGAAAATCTAATAATTACTTATTCTTTTGACGACTATTGGAAATAAAAGGGACACATGCTAATGAAAAAAAAGATGGTTAATAAACGTTACAGAATCCCTTGCGCCTTCACCGGGTCCACAGACGGCTCGCGCCGGCCGGCAGGTGCGGAGTTCTCCATTTATTTCCACTAAACTTTTACACTAACATTTATCTCAGAGGCGTACCTACTGTTTACTGAGAGAAGTGGTTGCTTGGAGCGTACTATCGATCAAGCTACCGTTGACAGGGGATATATTGGGGTTGTTACTCAGTAGGTATTTAAATTTTTTGAGCGCCCAGCTCATTCACAGAAAACTGTGTTCCTGAGACGCTAGAGAAAAAATCAGTCGTACTACACTGTATACTGACAAATGATGTCATAGCGCGTGTCCTAAAATGGCTAAAACACAAAATTGATGCAAAAGTTTGAAATGTTATCGTAAGTTGTAGCCAGCGTAGCATTAATGACACGATTTTGAATTATATTGAATTAAACTTGCATGATTTTCACACATTATCTATTATAACAAAACGGGACTTAATTGGGTCGATTGCAAAAAAAATGTACCTACGTCGTTGTTAAAGTTAGTCATACAAAAGGTATGGGTAACTTTCGTCACACAAAGGAATCAATTAAGTTTTGTTTTAATTAAAGCCCTTAACTATGTTAAATTTTTTTGCAATCGACCCTCGCGTTCAGAAAGTGAAATTATATCGATTCTATTGAACGATACGTGTAATCTGAATTTGTTTGTACCTATATGTACCTATTTATTGCTCGTTGAGGAGTGCTATAAAGGATATTATACTATTCTATTCTATCTCGCCGCTTGGAACGTGATTTGAGTCCCTTCGAGACCGTGAACGGTAAAATCAGATTTGAAACGTTGAGGTAATTAAATAAACAGTTTTTGCACGCGATTAAGTCCCGTTTTGTTATAATAATGTGTAATTAACGATTTTTAATTGCCGGCCACAGACTGGCGTTCAAAAGTTTAATAACACGTGTGCCAACCAACTGGTTGTAGGTACAACGGGTTAGGGTGGCCTAGGGTTGCAACTTGCAGCTTGCATTGGCTAAATATTGATTGCCAATGCACCCAGTGCCGGGGTGGCTATTATGTGACAGTTGGGATCATTCTTCATCGCTCTTTAAGAAATGAAATGAAATAATTTATTAAGTTATTATATCGTATGGCTTTATTCCTATAAATTTACAATTTATGTATACATTACATGCAATTTATATTATAACTTTATATCTAGATTAAGTAGCCAGTCCCTTGCTTCCGGTGTAAGTGCCAGTAGATTTATTAAGTAAGTAGGCCACAAGGGCACTTTTACAAGTCAGATTGTGAGTCTACCGGCATTTCGCAAGAGGAGACCGCTGTTGAGAAGAAAGCCGAAAGAAACTCAACAGTAAGTATTTTTTTCGTAAATTATACTTAAAAACTAATACAATTATATTATAACTAGGTAATTTTACTAGTAAATTATTATACAGACATATTAGGATTATTTCCCACCATATTATCGATGCTCGAAAAATAAAAGAAACTAGGTAATTGATACATATATGTTAGAGGAGATGTACAAGATTCTCCAAATCAATGGTTACACTAAAAATTATATAAAATAAAGTGATTTTTTCAGAGATGTAGAGCGCAATATAGATAGGTATAATTCATTAATGAAATAATTTTATTCCGTAGAAAGTAAGCCAAATTTGTTTTCATACTTTACTAACAATAATACGCTACTGCACAATGCTATCTATAGATACCTACAATAGATCTGTGACTGGAACATATATATGTTTATCTTCTTGTATGTTTATTTATTTTCACCCTCGCCACACCCACATCGGCAGAATGGATTTCAAGTATCGATATACCTACTGGGTATGAAACTGTGGGCGCTTTCTTTCTTAATATTAATGTGTGGATGTGCAGCCAAAGTACAAATATAATGAGCCGTCAGCCGAGACGCCGCACCCGTATAAAGGTGGGCCTAGTAATGATGTATGCTATACCACAACCTTCAAGTTGTTCTTATATTCAATGCAGCCAAAGTAAAAAAAAACCGGCCAAGTGCGAGTCGGACTCGCGCACCGAGGGTTCCGTACAAACACTTTCCACCCCTAAGTGGTTAAGTTAAGTTTGCACCTGGTATGTATAAGGCCCCATATAAATTAGGTGCAAAGTTAGGTATTAAAATATAAAAAAAATACTACTTACTAGATCTCGTTCAAAACAATTTCCGTTGGTAGTTTTTATAATAATGTACATCATATGTTTTTTTTAGATTTTTCATTTTCTTATTTTAGAAGTTAGAGGGGGGGGACCAACTTTTTTCCACTTTGGAAGCGTCTGTCACGCAAACTGTTCGGTTTAGAAAAAAAATATTGTAGAAACCTCGATATCATTTTTGAAGACCTATCAACGTATGTGTTCTTGATGAAAAAAAAAATTTGAGTTTCAGTTCTAAGTATGGGGAGCCCCCAATATTTATTATTATTTTTTTACTTTTGCATCAAAATCTTAATGCGGTTTACAGAATACATCTACCTACCAAGTTTCAACAGTATAGCTCTTACAGTTTCGGAAAAAAATGGCTGGAAGCTATACAAAATTAAGCTTATTTGAAAAGACACTCCTCAAATCGAAGTATCGCAAATCAGTCGCCGTGCTAGGCATAAAAAATTATAACGACCTTCCAACGGACTTCAAAAATTCACCGAATGATGCAATCTTCCTTAATAAAGTGAGGAAATATTTATTAGACAATGCTTTTTATAGCACTGATGAATTCTTCCACAAAATATCATCTCATCACTAACCCAAACAAAACATTAACAAAAATGTTTGAACAATCAAATACCTAAATATATTATAATGTAACACAATCTTTAGATAAAATTATTAAAATGACATATCCTACTTATGTAAGTATACCTATGTACCTACTTATTGTTGACATTGACTTGTAAAATGTTTATTTTTACCAATAAAGGATCTGAATCTGAGTCTGAATCTGAAATGAGCCTGTGGGCAGCTGAGAAGCCGCGCCCGTACAGGCAGTCTGGCAACTGGCAACACAGCCCACAGGCGGACTGCGCAGTGCAGAGGCCGTCTGCCCTTCCGTCGCCCGCTGCGTCTAGTCTAGACGCACGCCCTATTGCCCCTTTGTAAGGGCCGCATCGTACTGTATAAAATTATTTGAGTTTGCTTAACACTGAACTTATAACAAAGGCCGAGGAAAGAAGACGCGGTCGTGTTACAATGGAAAGGACAAGTTGCCAACGGGACCTATAGGTATACCTAGGTAAGGTACTTCTCTAACATAGCGGTTACCTCTCTAAATTTTATTGTTAGACTTTGTCATTCACCTTAAATTACTAAATTGAGTAAATGGGAAAGTGAACGCTGGCGTAATTGAGAAACCCTTAAAGGGTCTTTATTATTGTTGTTCCCGAAACAGAAAAAAAGGCACCTGTAAAGTTTATTACTTTTGTATAATATACACATACCTTCTGGTCCTGGATATTTCGCCATAAACTGAATAAATATACTTTACTAAGTGTACTTCCCATCAGTTGAATCGTCTGATCGACTTATAAAATAACAAGATTGACATTGGATTACATACTAGGTACCTATAACAATAACGCTTATTTTACATATTGTCACGGTGTTTAAATTAAACCTAAGTTACAGAAAGCGAGAGAAACGACAACAGCGGCTCCACCGTTTACGACCTTTGTCTCGATATACTCGTAAACATTGTATAGGCGCAAATTCCACTGCTACCATCGCTATGTGTAGCGATTCACATGTTCTCGTCATGTGTACGCCATCATGTAGATATATATCGCCATCGTAAGACTCACATCATCATTATCATCATCAGGTTCCCAACACATTAGCATCATATTTCGCCAGCTAATACTAAAATCATCACTTAATAACTATAATACAATACAAATGCCTAATAGAAGTAACAGTATGAATGTTTACGAAAGCAAGTAAAAATATTCTAATAACTAAGCATCCTACCTTTTTAAAATAGCAAATTACTATTCACAAAATTTTCCAACGGAAGAATTGAGCTTTATTCATACTGCATAAGGATCAAAGTTATGGGCGTGGGCGTGTCTGTGGGCGTGGCCAGAGTGTCCAGAGTTTTCAGCGAGTCCAGCGCGTCTATTCGTCTAGCGCGTCTATTTGTATAGGGCGTCTATTTGTATAGGGCGTCTATTTGTCTAGGGCGTCTATTCGTCTAGGGCGTCTATCCGTCTAGCGGGTCTAGCGTGTCGGGGGATATTGGTATAAATAGGGACGGATTTTATAGAGTTCATTCATTTCTTACTTGCGACTTCGACTGGGTAACATTATTGTCTGGCACTAAGGTATTAAATTTAATTTTAAGGGGAATTTCTGTTGGAATTTAGATTGTTTTTCGGGATTATAATTATTCATTGAAATTTATTGGGATTTTGTTGTTTGAAAGCTATTAAGCTTAATTACATGCCAGAAATAGTGTTTTGGTACATGGTTGCCAGATGAAAGATATTTAACCTTGCGGCTGTTAAACGAATATCTTTCAGACTCTTTTAGTTTTATCCGGGATAGGCAACCCGGACACTAGCCATTTACAAGTGCAGTGCTGTGCCTACAGATCTAGAGTAATCTATCTGATGAATTCAAGGACCACGAAGTTGGACATGTGGGGTTTCCACACTTGTTGAAATCAGATGGACCTCTAGGTTTGGTCTCATATACGTATATATTTATATATTTGCAATATCTACACATATTAGGGCGGGCTACTCTGCGTTTCCGGTGTTTTATCCACGCAAGGGGGGGCCCACTTACACTGATTTTAGTCCAACCTCGGGTTAATCTCCCGAATTTATAGTTTAGCTTACCTAGGTTCCATACACGTTTAAATGTAAATATGAGGTTTAGGCCTCTAGAGTTTTTGTACTAGCTAGGGAACAGGGTTTAGTGATAGGTACACTTTAATAGGGATGTTAGGATGGGGTTCTTTATTTTCCGAGCAATCGGCCATTCATCATTGACTAACATAACATTTATTCAAATTATTTTAATCTTGTCTGGTATAATAAATACAAACAGCTGATTTCTTGCTTACTTTAGTGTCTATGACTCGGGGTGTCAGTAGTGAAAATAAAATCTTGTAACAGTTTATAAAGAATGGGAATAGAGCAATCTGATGTTTAAAACCATTAATTTTACATCGAGATTTGTAGAAACATTTAGTTAAATTTATTTTTATCGATTATGATGTAAGATTTGGTAAAGTAATGTACTTATAACAGACATCGATAGTGTTAAGATGGCAACACTGAAGATAAATCAAATCAGCTGAGAAATGACATTAGCCCTCTTCAATGAACAGAAATAAATTTAAATTTTGTTATAAATTTTGATAAGGAAATTCCATGGTAGATTGTTGTGTAGTATGTCTAGAAATGGAAAACAAATCATTCCTATTGCTGGATTTGGAGTCTGGAGTGTAGACTGCTAAGAATGGCCTAGGACTTTTAAGCAACAAAAATGAAAGTTGTTTGTCCTAGTTTATACATTTCAGATCTCAGAACTTAATTAATTAATATCACAAGGGTTGAGAGTAAATTCCCTTATCAGAATGAGTCAAGTTCGCGAGTTGAAAGAGACTTCGAATTGATAACAATGAGTTATTATGTTTCAAGGTTGAATGACATGTTTTTTGAGTATAGTTAAACGAAAACCCAAGTTAGACAAATCTATTGTTGTAATGAATGAAGTGAGAATTCAATTTAGTTCACGAGTGAAGAAAATTCGTGTTGTTTAATAACAAATATAGATAGTAAAGATTCATAGATTCTAGATAGATCCGGGAGAGATCTTTACCCTAAAAGAGCCCGAAGGCCATTAAAAGATCAAATCTGGCAATCATACGGCATCCAGAGAACATGGGTTTGGTGATATTTAAAATAACACACCAAACAGATTTAACAGAAATTAGTTTTATTTTTCTGAGGAACGATTTTCCCTCAATATGTACACATGAAGTAACCATGTTTTTTACCCGATTGCCCATGTCATTAGACATGATGGTAGCCGCCGTTATTTTAAATAAAACTAATTGTTTTTGGGATAATTAGATGAAAGCAATACTGGTATACCACAGTCAAATGATAATATTTGGTATGCGGTCGAAGGATTTCAATAATACTCAGAATTCTATTCACCAAACAATTACCTCTTGTTTAGATCCAGAATCTACTTTAGAAATATCATACTAAAACTTACTAAAAGTATGAATTCCCTACCTTTATTCCATATCAAATTATCAGAATAAAATTATTTAATTTAGTCGAACATGAAAACTTAAGATTCATTAAATTTGTAATAAAACTTTATATTTTCAGTAACTTCAATCTACTTATAAATTGGTTATGAAGTGTAGTTTCATAAAGTACAAAATTACTTGTCTACTAAACATTCTTGGAACAGACATGCAATTCCAAGAAAACAGTCTAAATTGGCTTTCATCTTAGAATTCTAATAATATTTGGTTTTGATTCATATATTTATCTTTATTGTTACATAGAGTAATCTAATATATCCATAACTTACTTGTGGACTGAATGAGTTTTTATTACATATAGAAATAATATAAATAATATTTAATAAGAGTAGAATATCCCATACTGAATCATACTATAGGAATTAGGGATAGTTTTGAGGGCTAGACTACATAGGAAGGAATAAGGTTATATTTTAAGGATAAATAACATTAAATTAAGTTAGAAATTTAATTAATATGAAGAACCAAGGTAGCAGTATGATAGGGGAAACAAGCATTAAATAAATAATTGAATACACATTTATTTAGTTTATTTAACAAAAGTACATAATAGTATAGCACAGTATAGGTTTGAAGGTACTTAACGGCACATCACGGCTACATATCTCTTTAAAAGAAACTGAATTACTACAACAACGTTGGGTCCTACATAATCTAGACTTTCACACGGTTATACCGATATCATTTTTGGCCATTAGTTATAAGAAATGTTCAGCTCAATTGTTATAAAGATCCTTTCATATCTAGGTTTGTTTAGTTGTAGGTTGTGGTAGACTAGGAGATGCTGTTAAGATATTTTTTAGGTAATTGTAGTAGGGTTTCCTAGGGCTTCGTTGTAGGAGTAGAGGTTGGAGGCGAGGGTGAAGCAGGCGTAGGACCTGTACCTTTAGCTAGGGCTTAGCATACATTACGATTGGTGGTCCCGTGACTCAGGATAGTTCTAGAGTTGAAGTACGTTAGCTAGTAGGTATTACAATTTGGTGCTCGTTCCCAGGATGTATTTATTTAGCAGATAGGTTTATAGGTATTACAATTGGTGCAGTGACCGTGGATCTGTGTAATTGCTGGCGTAACCAGAATATTCGTTGCATCGTTGTTCGTCGTGTGGGTCCATGTTTTGCTGTTTTCTTGCGTTTTGTAGATCGACAATTGTTATTCGTTTTGGAATTTTAGTGGAGTTGTTACTGACGGTTTTACTGAAGGGATCTTTGAACACTTGAGTCTTGAACTAGCTGCCCTTACAGGCACAATTGCTGACGTGAGAGTGGAAAGGAGAATTTAGCCGTGATGGGTGTTGTGCACGTCGTCAAGAGACACTTTTTGTTGCATTTATACACAAATTATAGTGAATAGAGTAGCTTCTTGTTATAACACACGATATTTTTCTTATTTCACATAGTAATAGTACCTGAAACAAAAGACTTCTATTAGAACAACGTGATTATTTTATCAATCAATATTTTGCAAACAGTAATCAATTGACAGTTCATTCATTGAGGCATTTTATTATTTTATCTGTGGTTCTATACTGGATTATTTGA
Source organism: Apotomis capreana (assembly GCA_947623375.1). Taxonomy (NCBI): domain Eukaryota; kingdom Metazoa; phylum Arthropoda; class Insecta; order Lepidoptera; family Tortricidae; genus Apotomis; species Apotomis capreana. The sequence goes on along the minus strand of OX392510.1, from coordinate 11,882,211 downwards.
GATATGATTAAATTCGTTGCGATTGGTTTTATGGTTCACAAAGCTAATTTTAATATTGATTAATAATTAAATAGGTGTATTATTTAAGTTTTAGATAATAATTTACGTTACATAAAATAATAATATCAAGTAATAATTTACTTACTTTAGTTTCAATCAGATACGTAGACAACTTTACTCAATATGTTCGTATTATTAATATAACATAAGATTTAGATATTTAGGGATACATTTAATATTATTTATGCATTATTTACATAATTGGGAAAAATAATAATAGGTAATTCATTTTTAAAGTAAAAACATAATCAAGGCTGAGTGAACAAAACGCCTTCTGAGCAGGTTGATTTGACAAGTTGACAAGTGACAGGGTGTTATCTGTTATCACTTATATCTATGCTTATTAGTAATTAATATGATATCGAGATGGAATGATTATTTAAATAAATTTAATTTTAATATAGATATAAAGTCGGATTGTTGCAGGAAATTAGTTAAGTCAGGTAGAATAGAGATGTCATTGTTCTTGACTACAAGAAATATGAGTTTGTGAAGATTTATTTTTACATCAGTTATTAGTTCAAGTTGTGTTGAAAATTAATTATGAAACTAAAGTCAAGTCATGAGAGTATTAAGGATTTATTATTTGGGGGGGCGAGGGTTTATTTATAGACTTTAGTTCAGTGTAGGAAATGTTTCACAATGAGATCTGATAAATATGATCCTAGCTACAATGTTAACCTTTGTATAAAGGCTTCTAACTACAATATTAAGTTATTAATCTTTTAGCTTATTATAAGGCTTATTAGAAACATTAAATGTAATCTTTATAAGGGAAAATAGGAGTGTTAGTGATTACATAACTCGGGGGGCGATCTCCTTTGAATTTTCTTTTAACACATAATGAAACAAATGAAATGAAAGTAATTTTATTAAATAATTTTGGTACATTTATGGCTTATAGATTATCATTATAATGACTTACATATATGTTCACATGTAGTATAAGAATATAACCACAGAATCAGAAGGGAAAGGAAAGCAGTTTAACTTTAATTTTTTTGAGCGAAGTAAATATGTCTGTATTGTTACCATCAAATTTTATTAAGGTATTCAGTTCCATTAAGTGGTCCTATATATTTAAGTAAATAAATATACATCTTCAGTCAAGTTTTATTATGCATTAGTCATGATACTCAGGTTTTATTTTAGATTTATAATAGATTTTGTGTGGAGGTTGCCGTTGAAATCCAAAAATCTGGAACATAAAAAAAAAAAATATTATTGAATCAAGTTAGATTAAATGTTATTTGTTAATAAACAAAGGTACAGCTATTATACAGTACATTTACATACTTTACTTTGAGATATATACATTTAAAGCAGTAGGAAAATAAATGTAGTTCATTAAGCTGCTCGTCTTCAAATGAAATGAAAATTGTGATCAGGCGATGGAAACAGATTTGAGAAAACAATAGGATGAAGACAAGAAGAGAATTGGCAGTAATAATAGGAAGAAATAAATAAAATTTCGACCCTGAAGAAGTACCTACTGTTTTTGAGCGAAGTCATTTCCATGAAAATTTGCATGAAGATATTTTTAACAACTATGTTCTTCAGAATTGAAACAATAATAGAGAATAAGACAATAATATTACCTTGTAAAGAAGTCGTAATAAGTTACAGCAGTAGATGTGGGGAGTTCATGCCATCCTTCATAACTTTTGCTCCATTCAAGATTAATTTGTTTACTGAGGAATTGTCAAGATTTACGAGCAGTCTGGAAATAGAAGACAGAAGATATTAGAATCAAGAAAAGAGCATAAATTGACGTACAGAAGATTCAAGACTTATTTTATAAACAAACGCAGTTAAAACTCTTGTTAACTTACATTCTGTTAGTCTGTTTCAGGTGGCGCAGAGTTCGACTTCATTGCTTCTTGTTTAATTATCCGTAATTGCATGAATTTTGAGATATAACTTATAACCGTTGCGCGAAGGTTAACGTAACTGTTTTGATTCTGTAACAAAAACAAATTTTGATTGTAAACATACAACACGAATTTTCTTTACTCAATATTTTAGTCAGATCATAGTAACAAACGTAGAAAATAGTTACCTTATTATCATAGAACCATTTTATCACAGTTTTCTTCATAACAATTCATTTTCTTGTTCATTATTCATCAGTTAGTAATTTAATTTCCAGTGCGTAGAATACATTAAGGTTATGATTTTTTTTTTGACATTTGACATGTCATAAGACAGTGTTGCCAGGTTAAAGGGATACGATGACATAAATAGCAGACTATCATTAAGGTGTAGATTCACTTACCTAGTTCGTAAGATTTACGTAGCATATATAAAGAATAGTTAAATATATATTTACCTATATGTTATTTAATTAGACAACGTACAAGTATTTCCGTAATTTATTTATCAAAATCTAATATTCAATAGGGATATTAAGATAAGATCGATTAAGGTATCGATTACAGTCGATTTGTTTTAAAAGGCAATAGTGATGTCATAGTATAAGTCGTACCGCAGTATAAGTATTGTAAGTTAAGGTTCGAATATGGTTGTACGCAAATTTCACTAGAGGTCGTTAGTAGTATATTTCATCGAATGATTTGCGTAATGGTTCGATTCCATTAATACGTATTCTGAGGTTCTTTAATAAGTCGAAATTTGATAAGTTACATGGATGATTACGTAATGGTTCGATTCCATTAATACGTATTTTGAGTTCCTTTAATAAGTTGAAATTCGATAATTTTCAAAAGGGTAGTGAGAGGTAAATTGAATTGGGTGGATAAAATAATTAAGAATTTTATTAGAATATAAAAAAAAAAAACGAAATGTGTGAAGTGGATAGACGATTTTATTATTTATATTAGAGTCTTTATTTTGATTTTAATGAAAGAAGTAAAGGGGAACTTGGGATATTTTAGTATGGATTTTGAATACAAAATGGGTGATGTTCTTCTGACTAAGTCGGTGCGGAAAAACGAATGTAGGAGCCTGTAGTGCGATGTATGAGAGGATGAATGAATGGACTTTTTGAGTTGAATGTTGTCTGTATGTATTCAAGCTAAGTTCGAAAGTATTCGGATCCGAAAACGGGGGGTCTACTATCTTTAGAGGTACGAACGGGAGTATTTTCTAAAGACATCAATTGGGTTGCACATACTTAGAAGTTAGGCTTAGTAAATCGAAGGTTCGATTTAAGACCGATGTGCGGTAGTTTGTGCGAAACAATACTCTACAGTGCCTACGGGCTAACCTTCTTCGAGCGCGGGCAGGAACGTGCAGGTTTCACACACACCCATGTCAACGATTAGATTGGCCAACTGTATATTTTTTCTAAGGAAAAGGAATTGTGAGTAGTTTTGTCCGTAAGGACAGGATAAAACTAAATTGGTATATTTGTAAGAGTTTCTGGTATAATGTTGTTTTAGCATAATTTTGAAATGAAACATTTTTACACAATTCGACTAGTAAGTCTATAGTCTTACAAGAAAAAAAAAAAAGAACACAATTGTATGATTATAGAGCTGAAATTGGCTTGTTTATTCTTGATGTGATACACGCACCAATAAGGAGAGTCGCATGTGTTTTTGGAGAAGAATTTGAAATCGGAATCAGTTATTGAATTGAAGTAAGGATGAATATTCAGTATCTGTACCAAAGATCTTGCTATGTTGTCTGAGGAGAGTTTTGTCAATTCATCGAAGATTTCGTACAATGTGAATTCGCAAATGAGGCTGAGCAATGGGCAGGTCAAGTTTGAGGTGTTTAGGCAAAATCGAGCTAATAGGGCTTGTTTGACTCACAACCAAACACTTCTTACGATGTGGTCGAGATTTGGAGAAATATATTCACGATTCAATGATATTATTCTATGGTTTGAATTCTGATTTATTACACAAGTGACTTTCCAAGTATTGGTTTAAATACACACACACTTAAGGGTACGAATACTGACGGAATTAGAATATCCAAGATTATCACAAAATGTTATTTGCTTTAAGAATAATTTGTCATATATATATATATATATTTAATTGTTTTTACAATTTAATAAGGGAATGCGAAGTTCTACGTTATTTGACGATGTCAATCCACTTCAAACTTTCGCAGGGGGGCGGTTGTAGCGATTCACATGTTCTCGTCATGTGTACGCCATCATGTAGATATATATCGCCATCGTAAGACTCACATCATCATTATCATCATCAGGTTCCCAACACATTAGCATCATATTTCGCCAGCTAATACTAAAATCATCACTTAATAACTATAATACAATACAAATGCCTAATAGAAGTAACAGTATGAATGTTTACGAAAGCAAGTAAAAATATTCTAATAACTAAGCATCCTACCTTTTTAAAATAGCAAATTACTATTCACAAAATTTTCCAACGGAAGAATTGAGCTTTATTCATACTGCATAAGGATCAAAGTTATGGGCGTGGGCGTGTCTGTGGGCGTGGCCAGAGTGTCCAGAGTTTTCAGCGAGTCCAGCGCGTCTATTCGTCTAGCGCGTCTATTTGTATAGGGCGTCTATTTGTATAGGGCGTCTATTTGTCTAGGGCGTCTATTCGTCTAGGGCGTCTATCCGTCTAGCGGGTCTAGCGTGTCGGGGGATATTGGTATAAATAGGGACGGATTTTATAGAGTTCATTCATTTCTTACTTGCGACTTCGACTGGGTAACATTATTGTCTGGCACTAAGGTATTAAATTTAATTTTAAGGGGAATTTCTGTTGGAATTTAGATTGTTTTTCGGGATTATAATTATTCATTGAAATTTATTGGGATTTTGTTGTTTGAAAGCTATTAAGCTTAATTACATGCCAGAAATAGTGTTTTGGTACATGGTTGCCAGATGAAAGATATTTAACCTTGCGGCTGTTAAACGAATATCTTTCAGACTCTTTTAGTTTTATCCGGGATAGGCAACCCGGACACTAGCCATTTACAAGTGCAGTGCTGTGCCTACAGATCTAGAGTAATCTATCTGATGAATTCAAGGACCACGAAGTTGGACATGTGGGGTTTCCACACTTGTTGAAATCAGATGGACCTCTAGGTTTGGTCTCATATACGTATATATTTATATATTTGCAATATCTACACATATTAGGGCGGGCTACTCTGCGTTTCCGGTGTTTTATCCACGCAAGGGGGGGCCCACTTACACTGATTTTAGTCCAACCTCGGGTTAATCTCCCGAATTTATAGTTTAGCTTACCTAGGTTCCATACACGTTTAAATGTAAATATGAGGTTTAGGCCTCTAGAGTTTTTGTACTAGCTAGGGAACAGGGTTTAGTGATAGGTACACTTTAATAGGGATGTTAGGATGGGGTTCTTTATTTTCCGAGCAATCGGCCATTCATCATTGACTAACATAACATTTATTCAAATTATTTTAATCTTGTCTGGTATAATAAATACAAACAGCTGATTTCTTGCTTACTTTAGTGTCTATGACTCGGGGTGTCAGTAGTGAAAATAAAATCTTGTAACAGTTTATAAAGAATGGGAATAGAGCAATCTGATGTTTAAAACCATTAATTTTACATCGAGATTTGTAGAAACATTTAGTTAAATTTATTTTTATCGATTATGATGTAAGATTTGGTAAAGTAATGTACTTATAACAGACATCGATAGTGTTAAGATGGCAACACTGAAGATAAATCAAATCAGCTGAGAAATGACATTAGCCCTCTTCAATGAACAGAAATAAATTTAAATTTTGTTATAAATTTTGATAAGGAAATTCCATGGTAGATTGTTGTGTAGTATGTCTAGAAATGGAAAACAAATCATTCCTATTGCTGGATTTGGAGTCTGGAGTGTAGACTGCTAAGAATGGCCTAGGACTTTTAAGCAACAAAAATGAAAGTTGTTTGTCCTAGTTTATACATTTCAGATCTCAGAACTTAATTAATTAATATCACAAGGGTTGAGAGTAAATTCCCTTATCAGAATGAGTCAAGTTCGCGAGTTGAAAGAGACTTCGAATTGATAACAATGAGTTATTATGTTTCAAGGTTGAATGACATGTTTTTTGAGTATAGTTAAACGAAAACCCAAGTTAGACAAATCTATTGTTGTAATGAATGAAGTGAGAATTCAATTTAGTTCACGAGTGAAGAAAATTCGTGTTGTTTAATAACAAATATAGATAGTAAAGATTCATAGATTCTAGATAGATCCGGGAGAGATCTTTACCCTAAAAGAGCCCGAAGGCCATTAAAAGATCAAATCTGGCAATCATACGGCATCCAGAGAACATGGGTTTGGTGATATTTAAAATAACACACCAAACAGATTTAACAGAAATTAGTTTTATTTTTCTGAGGAACGATTTTCCCTCAATATGTACACATGAAGTAACCATGTTTTTTACCCGATTGCCCATGTCATTAGACATGATGGTAGCCGCCGTTATTTTAAATAAAACTAATTGTTTTTGGGATAATTAGATGAAAGCAATACTGGTATACCACAGTCAAATGATAATATTTGGTATGCGGTCGAAGGATTTCAATAATACTCAGAATTCTATTCACCAAACAATTACCTCTTGTTTAGATCCAGAATCTACTTTAGAAATATCATACTAAAACTTACTAAAAGTATGAATTCCCTACCTTTATTCCATATCAAATTATCAGAATAAAATTATTTAATTTAGTCGAACATGAAAACTTAAGATTCATTAAATTTGTAATAAAACTTTATATTTTCAGTAACTTCAATCTACTTATAAATTGGTTATGAAGTGTAGTTTCATAAAGTACAAAATTACTTGTCTACTAAACATTCTTGGAACAGACATGCAATTCCAAGAAAACAGTCTAAATTGGCTTTCATCTTAGAATTCTAATAATATTTGGTTTTGATTCATATATTTATCTTTATTGTTACATAGAGTAATCTAATATATCCATAACTTACTTGTGGACTGAATGAGTTTTTATTACATATAGAAATAATATAAATAATATTTAATAAGAGTAGAATATCCCATACTGAATCATACTATAGGAATTAGGGATAGTTTTGAGGGCTAGACTACATAGGAAGGAATAAGGTTATATTTTAAGGATAAATAACATTAAATTAAGTTAGAAATTTAATTAATATGAAGAACCAAGGTAGCAGTATGATAGGGGAAACAAGCATTAAATAAATAATTGAATACACATTTATTTAGTTTATTTAACAAAAGTACATAATAGTATAGCACAGTATAGGTTTGAAGGTACTTAACGGCACATCACGGCTACATATCTCTTTAAAAGAAACTGAATTACTACAACAACGTTGGGTCCTACATAATCTAGACTTTCACACGGTTATACCGATATCATTTTTGGCCATTAGTTATAAGAAATGTTCAGCTCAATTGTTATAAAGATCCTTTCATATCTAGGTTTGTTTAGTTGTAGGTTGTGGTAGACTAGGAGATGCTGTTAAGATATTTTTTAGGTAATTGTAGTAGGGTTTCCTAGGGCTTCGTTGTAGGAGTAGAGGTTGGAGGCGAGGGTGAAGCAGGCGTAGGACCTGTACCTTTAGCTAGGGCTTAGCATACATTACGATTGGTGGTCCCGTGACTCAGGATAGTTCTAGAGTTGAAGTACGTTAGCTAGTAGGTATTACATATGCACTTAGCAATTCACGAGCTAATGACACATACCGAATAGACGGTTATTAGACCCGTATTTAACAGTAATTACGTATTGTGACCATTGTTTGGTACACTTTGATTGAATTATAGGCCGCAATCAACTTGTATTCTAATAGATGTTAATACGTCTGTGGGGGAAGGGTTGGCTAACTAAATGAAAGGCAATCAGAGCCTAGACGCCCGACAGAGCTGTCAGCCGCAAATTGATCCAAACATTGTTACTAATTTCTGTGCTGTCCGGTAACGGTTTTGCAACGAGGTGATATTGGCGCATGCATACATACAAATTTAGAACCATTGATATGGCCTTTGTTATGGAAACATGGGAATTAATTATAACGCCATATATAGATAGATATTGTGAAGGTTTGGACTTCACTCTCAGTGGTGTTGGCCACTGATAGAAAAATAAATACATTTTAAATATTAGAACGGACGCGTGACGTCCGTCTATTGTAAAAAAAATGTATATTGAGTCTTATACTGGACGTTGAAATAAAAACATATAAAAAGCCTCTCGCTGCATCTTTAATTAAGCTCCCTGAGCACACCTACCCACAATATATATCTATAATATTATAAAATAGTATTGAAAATCGGTTTTCTATGAGAAAGGGGGTCATTATTTTAGGAAAATTTTTAATGCCGCGATGCAGCAGCGTGGCGTCAGCCATACAGCGCCATCTGATGGCTAAAAACCCTTGTCCTATCATCACGCCGAAACAGTTGGACGGATTTTAACTAAAGTTGATTAAAATCCGTCCAACCGTGATAGATGGACATCCGAAGATGGTTATAGGATACTTTTTACCCAACTATGATAAAAAAAATACGACTACGAAATTGCGGCCACCTTCTATTTACCTAATATGGCCGTTCTGCTGTATAGATATCATTCACGTAAAACCCGCCAACTATTTCTTTTCTATATCTTCCAGTAATGACTACTGGACACAACAGATAAAATGAGTCGTTACTAGATCTGTTAAATAAGAAAATATACGGAAAACGGAAAACCGGAATAGTGCTGAGAACAAATTACTTCTAACTAATAAAGGGCAGTCCATTCAAATTAGGTCAGTCCCTGTCGTTAATGCAGGGAGGGCCGGACAAAACCTACATTTATCAAAGGAGACCAAAAGTGACGTTCAAACTCAGGTCTTATTAAATTAAGTAACTAGTAAAGCCGATGACTGAACAAGATTAGAGAGTCCTAAACTTATTTCACTATTCGAAAACACTTAGATCAAATAAAATGTAATGTATTGCCGAACTAAGTAACTATAGCTGTTGCGCATACCTGATGTAGGTACAGGTACGTAATAAAATTAAACTAGACAAATGCTATGTGCAAATTGGTTAATGTTTGCCCTCATGCCCCTCATCTATTAAAAAATCTTCAAAATGTTTTCTTACATAGTTGATGGTTATACTATGTGGTCAACTTTTGAAACTTTAATCATAGTAGATTGTACGACAAGTGCATAAAACGCATCATTTTACACGAGACGTTTATCCATCCGAGCGAGCTAGCGAGCGAGGATGAATATAAAGTCGAGTGTAAAATGCGTTTTATGGACGAGTTGCACACTCTACTTTTCACTTCGATTGCGAAAAAATGAAACTGTATCATGTAAATAACATATATACACATATCATGTATACCTACTTAAAAACAAATTTAATTAAAATTTAAAGTTACTTTAAATATTTCTATAGTACACAAAAGTTACAAGTTTATTTCAAGAAGTTTTATTGTGTACTTTGGCTGTTGGTATATTTGCCTTGGTCTTAGAATACTAACAAAACGAAATAAAATAAAGAGTTAAAACCCGTTCCAGACCTTCAGATCCGATCCGATTTATCGGAAGAAATCGGATAATGTGTAGTGCAATTGTTAGGATGTTATACACTACACATTATCCGATTTCTCCCGATAAATCGGATCGGATCGGAAGGTCTGGAACGGGTATTGTATGAAGTTTTATGTTTTTTTTTTTAACTGTTTATTAAGAACCTTTTTCGTGTGGCTGTTGGGCCGATCGCCTTGGTCTTCGACGACGATTTTACTTTATGCTCTAGAGAATAAAAAGCGACTTTATGTCGCCTACGCACAGCCTAAAGTCGAACTTTTAGAGCGAGAGAAGTGAAAAAATAATTACGACGTTTTATGACTTTAGTGAGTCACCTAATATCCAGAAATATTTGAAATAAAATAATATATTCTGCGATTTCAGAGGCTGACTATTTAATTATACTTATTTAATATAGGTATGGCACCTGCGTACCTACATTATTAACTCGTCACATTCCCTATAGACTTCAGCCGTCTGTACCTAAGTACGTTTATATAATATGAATTAAACGTAAGTACTTAAGTTCGCGAGTCTAGTCTAGACAGCGGCGTAGGCGGAAAGGTTAGGGCGCCGGGAAACTGCAAATCTTCGGCCGAGCTAGGGCGACAGACGTTTTTGAAATGTAATATGCACGACTGTCACGGCTAAGGTTAGGAAGGCCCTGAGGTGAATAATCGCCTTTAGCCTTCCTTATCAAAGGTGTATTCGTTGCTTTATTTTATTTTTTATTTATTTACAACTTAAGTATATAGTTCCCTGCAAAACTGTTGGTAAGTACAGTTTGATTGATTGCTACAACAGGCTGATTTTTGGGTCATGGAGCAGAGTGACCGGGGTACTGGGGAGGGTCACACTGAGCAACATTCACCATGTGGACAACCACGAAATCTCGAAAAGAGTTAATAGATAATTAACTATCAACTAACTATCAATTTCTAAGTGTGTCCCTCCCCAGTACCCCGGTCACTCTGCTCCATGACCCAAAATCACCCTGTATACGTCACTGCTTACTTATTCTCTACTCTGCTAAATCATCTATTGACAACCAAAACGCTCTAAGTAACAGCTGCATTGAGTATTAGCCTAACAAGTGTCGGTCCGGCCTATTGATAGTGGCGCTACAAAACAGCTTTCATAATATTTTTGGATTTTCAAACGTCAGTAGCAATTTGTCAAGGATTTGTCATCAATCAAATTCAAAATATTGTTTACCGGAATGCTGCTCAATCCTTAATTCTTCTTGTGAAATAAATACTGAATCCTACTGAAAAAAATACATTCATCACTGTAGTATATAGACATTTATAGATAATAAATGTACCCTCGATCCGCAAGCTATCGGGCATTACATTGACAGACGTCACCGGTGGCGGACGCGCTGCAGGTTTACTGAAAGCCCGATTAATGTGTTTATTGAAGTATCCCAATAGGAAACCCTAGTGAACACTACAATGGCGACGAGTATAAAGCAACGGAATAAAAGCGTGAGTTAAATTTGACTTAAAAATCATTGACGTAATTACCGACGTCGTTGACAGTATTTTCTTGGAAAATAAAAAGGGACGACAAGGGCATTGGAAAAGTAGATGCGGTTTCTTTGGGGTGATAAGACTATTAACACAAGTTTTCGGTTGCTAAATGTAGGATAATTTTATTTTGGGTAGTGTATATTAGTCACGGAATTCGTGCTGAGGCCTACCCACGACATGAGGCTGAGGCCTACCCACAAAGCACCACCTTGTGGAAAGTTAAATAAATTGGAACACAGGCGAAGTGTATTATTTTGAATATTAATTTGTAGTTGTGCACTCGAGGAATATAAATATTTAGCAGTTTAGCGTAATTCTCGAATTGGTCGTGTTACTAATCTTCGACTGCGCAGTGGCGCAGTGGATGACGAATCACAATATAATAATTATGAACAGATTGGGAAAACGATTGGACTGCTAGGCGTCTATTTAATTTATACGACTGTTAATTTGTGCGTGCGTACTTAATTGAATACGCTACTTAATACTATCCTATGGAGTGGGCTTGATTGTTCTGAATTCCAAAATATATTGACGGGTTAAATATTATAGTGTGATAAGCTTACTTGTCTTACGTTGAAAATGTTTTTTGGAATAATTATCCAGAGTATCTTGTATAGCTGATAAACCGTATGAACATCCAGCTCAAGGGTCATGTATACTACACATGACACACACAGGTGCATATGTCACATGTAATCAATTTGGTATAACAAAATCAGTAATTACATACCAGCAGATATTTTTATAGAATTACAGACCAGCGTCTTGTAAGGTATAGAACAACGAAATATAAAGAAGCAAAAGAGCCTTACGTCTGTGGGACTTTCGTTGTAATTATAAGCTATTTGCGAGTGTTGACTGTTGAGCGGTCATTATCATTATATACCAAGACGGATTAAAAGCGATATGGAAGACTTTTATTTGGAAAATCATTTTGAGTTAAATTATAAATGTATTTGTTCAGTAACACCGTAATCCAGTATACAAACAGTTTAGTATCTCTTAAGTATTTAATACTTGTGCTAAGAGGCAGCACTCTTCTACATGGTAAAGTTATTTGTATTATTGAGGAGTTTATTACTTTTAATTAAAATGTTACTGACTTAGTATACAGTGGAAGTCAATATGATAGGCTATGACTGGATTGTTATAGAAAATAGGTGTATCTATAAGGAAGGTCAATATGATAGACCAAGTTGAATTTAAAAGTGATATGGAAGACTTTTAAGTTGAAGGTGACTGTATGGTTACGGAAAACGGAAGGCTTTATGAGAGGTCAATTTGATAGACCATGCTGGATTGCCAATATGATAGGCAAAGGCCGTATGAGAGGTCAATTTGATAGACCATGCTGGATTGCCAATATGATAGGCTAAGGCCGTATGAGAGGTCAATTTGATAGACCATGCTGGATTGCCAATATGATAGGTAAAGGCCGTATGAGAGGTCAATTTGATAGACCATGCTGGATTGCCAATATGAGAGGCTAAGGCCGTATGAGAGGTCAATTTGATAGACCATGCTGGATTGCCAATATGATAGGCTAAGGCCGTTTGAGAGGTCAATTTGATAGACCATGCTGGATTGCCAATATGATAGGCTAAGACTGTATGAGAAGTCAATTTGATAGACCACGCTGAATTGCCAATATGATAGGCTAAGAGGATTGTTAAAGTAAGCGAAATGTATTTTGAAACGTCTATTTAATAGACCACGGGAACCAAAGTATTCGTAAGAAAGATATCGTAAGGCTTAAAGGCGAAGCAAATATAATTGCATGGAAGGTAAATTTGATACACCATAGAAATATTATAAGCGGTATGTAAAGTGCCGCGTTCGTGCTGGAAGCTCAATTTGAAATACCATATTATTAAGTTTGATTACTATATGTATTAAAGCTTCCTTTTAATTGGGAAATATTAAAAGTAGTTACTTTCAATTCGAATTTGTAATGAACCTGAATCTAAGGTCTCAAAGCGTTCATAAACTGGGGAGTATGTGCTTTTGAGACTTCTATTAAAATTTGAATATCGGTGGCTTCGACGCGTCGATTAAATTGAAATATGATGTGCTTTAAATCTTTCATTCAATTGAAAACGGCTGTTTTTTTAAGACTTTCATTAAATTGGAATATCTGAGGTTTCAGAGGGTCCGTAACATGGGAATATGACTTGGTTTTGACTCCCATTCAATTGGGATACTAGAGATCTGAAAGCCTTCAGTGAATTGGAATTAATTGACAACCTTTATTGAATTGAAAATAGTTTGGTACTTCAAATGAATGCCTGGATAAAACTGTAATTGTTCGAAAACATTTTTAAATTGACAAAAGTTGGCATTTAAAATGAATGCCTATATTAGGTTGGGATTGTTTAACAACCTACATTATATTGACAAAAGTTAGTATTTTGAATAAGAGCTTACATTAAGTTCGAATTGTTTGAAAACATTAATTAAATTGACATTAGTCCGGTATTTCAAACGAATGCCTAACCTATTAGGTTGGAATTGTTTAACAACCTCCATTATAATGACAATAGTTTAGTATTTAGAATAAGAGCTTCCATTGAGTTCGAATCGTTGGAAACATTAATTAAATTGACAATAGTCCGGTATTTCAAACGAATGCCCCCATTAAATGAAAATTGTTTATCAACCTTCAATTGAGAATGGTCTGGTATTACAGATGGAAGCCGGAATTAAATTGGAATTAGTATATCACTGTAATTTAAAACCTCGATCCAATTAGAAATGTTGCGGTTTCAAGATCTCAATTCAATTGGATCTTATAGTTGCAATTTAGTTTAGGAATTCAAATAAGTGCCTTCATTAAATAGGAATCGTTTGAAAACATTAATTAAATTGGCAATAGTCCTGTATTTCAAATGAATGGCTCCATTAAACTGGAATTATCAACCTTACATTGAGAATGGTCTGGTATTCTAAATGAATGCCGCAATAAAATTGGATTTTGTTTATCTGTGATTTAAAATCTAGATCCTATACGAAAAGACGCGATTTCAACATCTCAATTCAATTGGACTTTAGTTGCAATTTCGAAAATTTGGATTCTCATATTCTTTTGAATGGTATATCGGAATTTTAGATGACAAATTATAATGATGGCCTTAGTGAGAATATTGAACGAGAGTACATGATGACGTATTAAGCAAGTTAGCTACTTTCAGTTTCAGTTTCATTTTAAATAATTGAAGATAAATAATAATGAAGATAATAATTGATGGTAAAAGGGGGAAAAGAGCAAGCACTAGTTCTTAAGCGCTTGACAAGATGGTTGTTGTGAAATAATTATCCAGATAAGGCTACATGTCGCAATTCTTAAAAATTCTGGTATCAAGTGTATAGACCTTTGTTTTAATAATTCATTTATTTTTCAAATAAGTTACACGATATTACAGTAATTAACCCTACATGCTTTGGAACTACAAAAATACATGCAGACCAAACTTAAAACTAGTTATATTTAATTTAATAAGCGCCTTAATAGCTTAAGCGACATAACAGCGTGGCTCCGTTGCGTTGTTTGACCCGCAGCTCTGGCATAACTGTCACATGCGACTATTTCTCGCGCGAGATATTTGCCTGTCTCTTGCTGTGCAGGAATGTGAAGGAGTGACGGCTAACGCTAAGTCGCGAGGCATAGTTGTGCTGGACAGGCTGGCAGGATTAGGCAGGTAGTAGCAGCCTGTAGCTCTAACGAGCTGAATTGCACGTAGTGACAGGTCTGAAGCGGTACACCTTCATGTCCTCTCGTTGGACACTGTGTCTGTGCCACTTAGTGTTGTGGGGCACCATGCGCGTCTTGCTCTTCCTTTCCACCAGTGTGACTCCCTCCCTATCCACATTGGTGTGGGAGAACTTTTCCTTATCGCGAACGCGTACGGGGATCGGTTAGCCGCGACCGCGACAGACTGATCGGCGACTACAGCATATTGCACGCTGTCGCGACTTCGAAACGGTATCCTTTGTGTATCCTCGATGTATCCTCTAAAGCGTTGTGTCAAACAAGGTTCAGGGCAAGTTTATATTGCAGAACTAGTTCTAATGGGTTGTGTGAAACGAATAAAATTTTAAATTTGCTTTGATTTCAGAATATTGTTTTCAAGTATCAGGAATGTTGTTTCAAGTCACTAATGTCGAGAACTATCACTGGCTTAGAAGTAAATATACTTACGGCATTTTACGATAAGGAAAGTAAGCTCGGAAAAATCTTCATTAAAATCTTTGAACTAATTTATATATTTTGCTGACAGGCTTGATAGAATTATATTAAAAATGCAATCTGTGAGTTTTATTGCGGCGCATCTTTATCACGCAAGCCTTGTTTAGAAGCGCCGGTAGATATTATAAACTTTCAAATATAAATAAATAGCTTTCTAGCTACCGCATGAGTAAATACTTAATAAATATCTTAGAAACATTTAGTAGGTATGAGATGGTAAAAAAATATAAATTTACTGAATAGTTAATAAAAGTAATAACAAATTGGAAATAAATAATAAAATAGAAACGAACTGAAATAAAGATAAAAAATTAAAGCAAAAAAAAAGTTGTCAACGGGATATGGAGGGCGGCATAGAAGTTTCCATGGGATAAAGGAAAAAAGTGGGTATGATTAAAATAAATAAGTAAAAGACCAAATTGTTCATGTTGACTACTAATTGTATTAACTTGAAGAAAACTAAGTACAAAGAGGATTATAAAATCATAACACAAAACAGCTCGGGTTCTTAACGAGACGTCGTAATCGACATAGTGTAAAGAACGTTGTGTTGTTGGTCTTCGAGATCTTTGAGCGAGCATTTCGTGTGTTGGTGTTTGTCATAGCTGTCTGGTGTAGGGCGCCTGGAAGTGGACCCTAAACAGAATTAGTTGACACTTGGGCGGGACAGTGAGTAAGTCTACTAAAGGCTTGTAATACTTGTAACTACCTCATTCCAAGCAATTTCTAATTGGTAAAAAGGGAGAGATGTAGTATATAGACATTTATAGATAATAAATGTACCCTTGATCCGCCAGCTATCGGGCATTACATTGACAGACGTCACCGGTGGCGGACGCGCTGCAGGTTTACTGAAAGCCCGATTAATGTGTTTATTGAAGTATCCCAATAGGAAACCCTAGTGAACACTACAATCACTGTGGGTAGTTTTGGCTTTATTATGAAAAAATTGCTTGGGCGGAATATACGATATAAAATAAGTTATAAGTTCATGGCACCAGCGCGGCATTGAAACAAAAAAAAATGCATTACTAAGAATACTCTTAATTAGCAAATTAGAACAGCAGATCATTCGTTTAAGAGTTACCATAATGCGCTACAGACAGATTTTCGTTAGACAGTCGGGGGTAAAAAAGGTTGTTCACTTAGAATAATAACGCCTAGAATGATAGTTTCAAACGGCCGAAGCGTCACACGTGAGGCATAAAATGGATTCATGTAGTTGTGAACAACTCGTATTTACACGCGCCGATACGCACACAAACACACCAATAATGTTGCTAGCGCAATCAAATTCTCCAGAAATTGGCGGAATACTCTTGCCAGTGGTGTTTGGTTACTTTCAAAATTTTAATTGAATCTTAGACCTGTTGCTGAGTTCAAACATCATTAAATGCATTAACCAAAAGTTTTTTATTTATTATTTTAATTTAAAATGTCAGTTATGATGTAGGTATAGTCAAATCTGAATATGCAATAGAGCAAATCCTGAAACGGCCAAAAATTACTTTACAGCTAGCTGAAAACGATTCTAAATCACCGAAATTGACGTTTGAAGTTAAGGTAAACGCAGGTATTCCGACCCCCTTAAGGCAATTTCAAAATGAACCATAATTTTTAAGGATGCTGATTGCTCTCAGATTCACGTTTTTATTTTTTTACGTTTGTATTATGTGTAAATTCTATATTTTCTATGTTAAAGGCTACTGAATAAAGGTCTATACTGTATAAAATAATTTATATAACGACGAAGTCGATTGTTGCTAATACCGACTCACAAAAATGCCTGTGAAGCTATTAACGATTTTTATGCAGCTATCACCGATCGTAAAAATCTATATACGATCGGTAATAGCTTCTTACTGTTGCTACTACCGACCCCTATGGATCGCTAATACAATTTGTTAGTGCAAACATATAATTTATCAGCGACTCATAAAAAGTAGGTATTTTTTATTAAGTTACACCTTCTGACTTTAAAACAGATTGTAATTAATTAATATAACATGAAATTTGAACCCATGCACACAGTTTTAAACAAAAAACAATAATTTTTAATGTAACAATTCAAGAATCGACCTTCCAAAAATATGTCATTATTAGTTCAATTAACAACGTGATAAAAAAGAAAGTAGAGAATAATACGTATGTCGCTAATATATTTTTACAACGAACCGATGTTTTTATTTAAATTGGGCTATTAAAGTACCTGTGTTATTGTCATATAATGGCATAATAGAGAAAAAAACAAAACTCTATTCTGAGGCCATTAACGACTTATGGGTCGGTAATAAAATTTGTAAGTGCAAACATATGATGTATTAGCGACTCATAAAAAGTAGGTATTTATTATTAAGTTACACCTTCTGACTATAAATCAGATCGTAATGAAAAGAAATATGTACCCATGCATACAGTTTTAAACAAAAAACAAAGAAAGTGTCCGGTCACAAAGTAGGTGAGATATACAATAATCTATATACGATCGGTAATAGCTTCTTACTGTTGCTACTACCGACCCCTATGGATCGCTAATACAATTTGTTAGTGCAAACATATAATTTATCAGCGACTCATAAAAAGTAGGTATTTTTTATTAAGTTACACCTTCTGACTTTAAAACAGATTGTAATTAATTAATATAACATGAAATATGAACCCATGCACACAGTTTTAAACAAAAAACAATAATTTTTAATGTAACAATTCAAGAATCGACCTTCCAAAAATATGTCATTATTAGTTCAATTAACAACGTGATAACAAAGAAAGTAGAGAACAATACGTATGTCGCTAATATATTTTTACAAAGAACCGATGTTTTTATTTAAATTGGGTTATTAAAGTACCTGTGTTATTGTCATATAATGACATAATAGAGAAAAAAACAAAAATCTATTCTGAGGCCATTAACGACTTATGGGTCGGTAATAAAATTTGTAAGTGCAAACATATGATGTATTAGCGACTCATAAAAAGTAGGTATTTATTATTAAGTTACACCTTCTGACTATAAATCAGATCGTAATGAATAAATATAACAAGAAATATGTACCCATGCATACAGTTTTAAACAAAAAACAAATATTTATAAATGTAACGATGCATGAGTCGACCTTCCAAAAATATGTTAATATTGGTTAAAATAAAAGCGTAATAAAAAAGAAAGTAGACAACAATACGTAGGTCGCTAATACATTTTGACAAAGAACAGATGTTTGAATTTCAATTGGTCTATTGAACTACCTGTGTTATTGTCATATAATAACACAATATAGAAAAAACCGAAACACTATGCTGAGGCCATTAACGACTTATGACTCGGCGATAGCTGTCACAGCTAAAACTGATGAAGCTAAGACCGTCCTATTTTATTTTAAGGTTTTATCGTTTCAAATAGTTTTTTTTTTCAATAAAATGTGGTATGAAATCCAGAACTGACACTCAACGGAACATATTTAATAACACAACAAAAAGTATAGCACTCACTTATTCGAATAAATCGCTTAAGTAGAAAAGTCACGTGCTTACCTGATGGATTAAGGCCTAGTACGACGTGAACTGCGCCCACGCTGTCTCCGCACAAACTGGGTTATTTTGTCCCTTTTTTGCACTTTCACACACACTAACGCAAAAGTAAATGATGGTCTAGGAACCAACGTGTGCGTAGCTTCAGCTATCTATAGCTAGAATAGTACAGGAAGGGTAGAAATTGACTTTCAATTTATAGGTCGGTATTACCTGCAGATTTTCGATGGGTCGTTGATACCTGCGTTTACCTTAATCCACCGGCGTAACAATATGATGTTGATCCAAAATCCACACAACTACTCTGACACAAAAAACTACAGTGTCAAATAAAATTAGACATGATTTTACAACTGACTTTACTTTTATTTGCACAGTCGTCAACTCATCATCAAGACATTTGTAAGTAATCAGTATATTATTAGGACAGAATTATGGGCAAATAATTCCGTTACACGGGTAACACTACGTGGTCATGCCGCTTATAAAAGATACGAATTTTTGATTACTGTTTTACGTAAAAATACGAGTTAAAGAATAATATTTACGAGTGAAATGTTATCTTAGAATGTTTATCATTTTTTTCCGATGCATTGTGACACCCTATCCTTGCACAAATCGTCATAATAATTGAAAATGTGGGAGCTCTTTACACCTGTCACGCGTCCTTGCAACTGAGAAGCCGATCGGCGCTTTAAGCCATTTCTGGCTTACTTTTAGTGGCCTCACCGTTGCGCGTGAACTGGGTTTCTAGGCGTTATTATTCTAAGGTTGTTCATATCAAACTGCAAAATTATAAAAAAGGCTTTATATGAAGTATTTGACTGAAGTTGTCAGTTGTTGTTGAAATGAAAATACTATGTTTCAGTGGGATAATTTTAAAGTTCTTTATTTTCATTCCACTGATTTTTCGCTGTAATATGCCTTTATGAACACAGTACACTAATACTAATAAATAATAACACTTAAGTATTGTAGATAATTGACACCATTGTCCCGTGAGCAAATATATAAGTATATGTGGTTTTAAGTTTGATTGAGTTTATGTGATATTGAGTTTATTGTTCATAGTCTTGGGTTATTCTAATTATATAAATATAACTAAACACGTGCCCATGTATTGGTGGATAAGTGATTGGAATTATTTTGTGCATTGGTTAATAGTGTATCGTTCCGTAAGTTCTTATTCTAATCTTATTTTAGTAGCTCATTTCATATAAAACACATACCTAGATGTAGAGCGGGTACAGAAATCTCTTCCAAATTATACCAAAAGCTACAAACCCGGTATAATTTGGAGAAGTACTTAGTGTTTAAATGCAAATAAGGGAAAATTAACTTAGAGGTTCAAATTTACTTTCGGTCGCTGGAAATAAGGCATTCTCATTTCCATTTTCAAACATACCTAGAAAAATAACGTCTGTTCCGGTGTTACTATAAGCGCTTTCTAGAGCCTGGAATATCTGACAGTCTGAAAAACGTAAAATTTTTATTCGCACTTTTGAACAATTCGTAGGAGAGGATAAAGCGTTATTGAGGTCGTGTCAACTTATACCTACAAAAAAAAAATCTCTTCAAAATCTAGACACTTTTTACTTCTTAGGTTACATTGGGTTACATACTTACTTATACGAGTGCGACCAGGGATAATGGGGTTGGTATGAAACGAATATACCAGAAAATATGAAGGTAATAGATTTTGACACTTCCTAATAAATAGAAATCAGGTGTCCCTGGCCATTTTCAATACGACGGATGTAATTACTCATTCACACTTCCCAAAAGCGTATCTTTCTTATCTCGATAACATACTCTCCCCCTAGTAACAAAATCTAGGTATAACTTTTCAGAATTTACGCGCTAGGCCAGTCCCGCTATAGACTGGTAGTTCAAATCAAAATTTTCAAGTCTAACGGCATTTTGTGAGCCATTTTGGCAACATGACTTTTCCGATGTAAAAAAGCCTGCTGAATTCGATTCTGGATGTTGCCAAGCCGAATTTTGCCCCCCTCCCCCCATTTCCCCCCTTTTTACCTCAAAATATGTCCCTAATCACGGTTTTTACGGTTTTATACAAAAAGTATTACAGCTAGAAAAAAAATATCAAAGACAAGAATGATCTCTATAAAATTTCCTATAACGTGGTGTATAAACTTTTTTAGTAGGCCTTATGGTTTGTGAGCAATATCTTCCCGAACTTCATAGACTGGTAAAAAATTCTAAATATCGGCTGCCTTTACCGTGCTAACGGCATTTTGGGATCCATTCTGGCAACATGACTTTCCCAATGTATAAAGGCCTGCTAAATTCGGTTCTGAATATTGCCTAGCCGAATTTTGCCCCCCTCCCCCCATTTC
This sequence comes from Apotomis capreana, assembly GCA_947623375.1. Classification (NCBI taxonomy): domain Eukaryota; kingdom Metazoa; phylum Arthropoda; class Insecta; order Lepidoptera; family Tortricidae; genus Apotomis; species Apotomis capreana. Next base: position 11,860,985 of record OX392510.1, on the reverse strand, counting down.
CCCCCCTTTTGACCTCAAAATATGTCCCTAATCACGATTTTTACGGTTTAATACAAAAAGTATTACAGCTAGAAAAAAAGTGTCAAAGACAAGAATAATCTCTATAAAATTTCCTATCACATGGTGTATAATTTTTTTAGTAGGCCTTATGGTTTGTGAGCAATATCTTCCCGAACTTGAAAAATTTATGAACTTGGTCGAAGCAGTGAAATACACTTATTTTGGGATAATTGGTATCGCACAGGATCCAGCCGCTCTGCAGCGCTTGACGCTGACATCCAGTTGGCGTGCTGCTTATTATCTGTCAAGACTCACGAGGCTTTCAGTCATAAGCAGTCGTCAGATTTACACGCAGAACCGTACCTAAGTCGGGCTAAAAGGGACGTAGAAAATAAAAATGCTTTGCTTCTGACCATGAAGTCCTTCGAAATGCTCAGTTCTACGCCAGATTCTCCAGAAATGTGCCTCAGAAATGCAGTTACCCAGGATCTTGCAACAGAAAAAAATAAAGTGTCAATTCTCACTGCTAAGCAGCTTGGCTCACTCTAAGTAACGAAGTTTGTTTCCGAAAGGCTCACCAACAGCAGATCTACAATACAACGCAAAGTTTAAAATGAACAAAGGCCCGACCTTCAAATACAAGGCAGGTCATTCAAAATCTACCATTGCTAAAACTACAAATAAGAAAAACCGTAGCGTCCAACAACGCTAAACAGCTGTTGACAGGGCTGGGAGAACTTTAAGTCTGCGAGAGATCTTGAAACATGAGCTACATGCTGTCTCCATGGCTATTTACATCCCGGATGGATCCCTGAGGGGCGGGAAAAGTCTAATGTTTTCAGGCTATTCACCTAAACAGTAGAATATCCGCAAGTTCTTGAATCACTTGTGGATGCTCACTTCATTAATGATGGACAGGTGCTGATCATGGCCTTCGGGAACTAAAAGGTGCCCATACTTTCGAAGACTTGGCCTTTGCAGTGTGCTAACGCATAAAAACTATAAGTGTAGGGTTTCAAAGAGTGGACTTAGTGTTCGATAGGTATAGACTTTGTTTCTTCATGTGTTCATTTTTTTTTTTTTTTTACGAATACTGGTCCCTTAACGTTACGGCTGCAACGATACAGAAACGGTAATTATCAGCTCGCCAGATCCGGAAGAAGATTGATTCAAGAACCATGCCATTCCTTAAAAATTACTCAATACCTTCAAACAAATTTGGGCACGTAGTTTTTATCCCGCGAAATTATCGCCTCTGATTTTGGCGAGACTAATAATGTGGTCGTAGTGCGAGGATTTGCAGACGAGACTAAGGTTCAAGCGTCACCAACTGAGGTCGATACCTCAAAATTACGTGCTATTCATGAGGAAACCGACACTCAACATGTGCTCCACGCTGGCCATAGCCCACCCAGAAGACTGGTTATTAGTGTTGTTGTTGCTTATGATTCATCATTCATCATCATGACAAAATTAAGGGACTGCTTTAGAACGTTAGAATATTCTGGCGTTTTACTCAGGCACTGGCGATTCGAACGGCTTTATTGCAGGTAATAAAATAATTAAATTGATCATTTGTGTTTCTAAAACATTTACCTAGACACTCCTTTGATTAAGAGTATTCCGTTTTCCGTTGTTGAAAGCACTGTGAACTACTCAATGAGATCGGCATACACCCCATGAGCGAAAGGCTGAGAAGTTCCTGTCCCTGCTGTACAAGTCGAGTATGTGACGATGCAGGCTAATATGCTTTGTATGGCACCACTCCAGCGCCTGAGCGTTTGCCCCCCACATCAGACGCAAATATGGTAGATTTTGAACGACCTGCCTTGTACAGGTCTCGAAGGACCTGCTGTTGGTGAGCCTTTCGGAAATAAACTTCGTCACTTAGAGTGAGCCAAGCTGCTTAGCAGTGAGAATTGACTGTTGCAAGATCCTGGGTAACTGCATTTCTAAGGCACATTTCTGGAAAATCTGGCGTAGAACTGAGCATTTCGAAGGACTTCATGGTCAGAAGCAAAGCATTTTTATTTTCTACGTCCCTTTTAGCCCGACTTAGGTACGGTTCTGTGTGTAAATCTGACGACTGCTTATGACTGAAAGCCTCGTGAGTCTTGACAGATAATAAGCAGCACGCCAACTGGATGTCAGCGTCAAGCGCTGCAGAGCGGCTGGATCCTGTGCGATACCAATTATCCCAAAATAAGTGTATTTCACTGCCTCGACCAAGTTTATAAATTTTTCAAGTTCGGGAAAATATTGCTCACAAACCATAAGGCCTACTAAAAAAAATTAAACACCATGTTATAGGAAATTTTATAGAGATTATTCTTGTCTTTGACACTTTTTTCTAGCTGTAATACTTTTTGTATTAAACCGTAAAAATCGTGATTAGGGACATATTTTGAGGTCAAAAGGGGGGAAATGGGGGGAGGGGGGCAAAATTCGGCTAGGCAATATTCAGGACCGAATTCAGCAGGCTTTTTTACATTGGAAAAGTCATGTTGCCAGAATGGATCCCAAAATGCCGTTAGCACGGTAAAGGCAGCCGATATTTAGAATTTTCTACCAGTCTATGAAGTTCGGGAAGATATTGCTGACAAACTATAAGGCCTACTAAAAAAGTTTATACACCACGTTATAGGAAATTTTATAGAGATCATTCTTGTCTGTGATATTTTTTTTCTAGCTGTAATACTTTTTGTATAAAACCGTAAAAACCGTGATTAGGGACATATTTTGAGGTAAAAAAGGGGGGAAATGGGGGGAGGGGGGCAAAATTCGGCTTGGCAACATCCAGAATCGAATTCAGCAGGCTTTTTTACATCGGAAAAGTCATGTTGCCAAAATGGCTCACAAAATGCCGTTAGGACGGTAAAGGAAGCCGATATTTGGATTTTTCTACCAGTCTACTACAGGTAATCACAAAATGTGTACAAAACTCCATTGTGCGCCTGTCCGGGTGTGCGTGAGAGGGGCTCAGCCGGTCTAGACGGCTGGGCCTACAACTAATTAATATAACGACCCCCGTGCGACGAGTGACAGCCATTCATACGATAAGCCTTCCGATTTTATGTTTATATGGACGGTATTTGCCGGCGAACAAGTTTTACAATTGCAAGCGACGACGTCGTGTATTGTTTTACGAGAGGTTGAGTGAGTTGTAGACCTCGCACTCATTTTTCAAAATGGCTGAAATATGACGTTTTAACCCCCATTTCTAAAACATTATTAAAAATGTCGAAAAAAGAATAAAAAAAAATTATATACATATCAAACATTCAAACACAAAATTTCATGATAATCGGTTGAGAAAAGCAACCTCTAGGCAAGAACAGCTGTAAAGCGTTTAAACATACGAAAGAGTTATTGGCCAAGCTGAAACGGAGACGCTTATTATCTCGCTCGGTCAATAATAAATAAGCGAACGTAAAGTACCTAAAGGTTACGAAGTTACTGAAATCGAAATATACCCCGAACTTTTATATCAGACAGTATGGATTTCGTAGTCACAGGTTAAGTAAGAGATGTAGCTATAAAATAGAGATGGCGCTAGGCGCTACCATCGTCCGTCACTCTGTATCATCATTGATCAGCATGGACAGCATCATTATCATGTTAGCCATTATCACTGCTGACAGACCTCCAATGCTTGATCAAGGCTTTCTATAATGGATTCAACCAATGCAGTCTTAACCAAGTCGTTGGTCCACCCTGATGGATGCCTTTTTAGGGTTCCGTAGTCAAGTAGGAGGAACCCTTATAGTTTCGCCAATTTCGTCGTGTCTGTCTGTCCGTCCGCCCGCGGCTTAGCTCCGTGATCATTATAGTACTAGACTGAAATTTGGTATGAGTATGTGTATGTATCAAGCCGACAAAACTGTAAAATACTAACAAAAAAAAGTATTTTTTCGGGTAGGTATCTCTCGTACACCTAAAGTGGGGGTGAATTTCTTTTTTCGTTCCAATACTAGTGTGTGGGGTGTCGTTGAATAGGTCTTTTAAAAGTTTCTAACATTATTTTTTGACAAAGTCAGCAGTTTTGTAATATTCGCTCCGGAAATCCAAAAAATTGCGGTCCCCCCCAACTTTTCAACCACTGGTCAAAAAATTATGGGAAAATTCATGAAAATTAGGCCTTATATTATAAGTACTTTCAATGAAAACTATATTAAATAAAATCGGCCGAGCCGTTTTTGAGTTATCGCATAATTTCATAATTTTCTTTAAAATGACGTAAGTGCCGCGCGGTATCCTTATACTTCGAACCTTACACATATAAGTTAATGGCCATACTGCATTAAAACATTCCGCTCAAACTGGCGCGTATAATCGATAACTTCCAGAAGTAATTAGGTACAGTTACTTTGGCGTTTAAGACCTTTTTATAGAGCTTGAAATCTTTCTCGTCATTTAAACCTCGGGTCTATTGTGAAGGATGGGTATGGGCAACTACGGAACCCTACACTGAGCGTGGGCCGACATGCTCTTGGCCGGTTTTTTATTTATTTTTAAGCCGCGTCATACATTATCGTTTATTTCTGGCTTTTATCTTACATTTTCACCTTCATTTATCTATTGTCACAAAAGGAAAAACATTCTAAGTATAAATTGCTTTTTTCCCTCTTGTTTCGTAAAGTGCTATTTATTTTTTAGACGCACTTGACCTGGTTTCTGCCTGGGGCCCCGCGCCCCGCATCCCTCTTCTCGGTGACATTATTATAGAGATTGTCTGCAAGTGAAAATGGAACATTCTACGATTCTTTTAGTATCTTGGAAATGTTTTGGAGCAGATTGATAATTATATTGGAAGGCCAATTCAAAATTGCATTTTAAAGCGCGGCCTTAGTGTATACCGTAGCCTATATGTACGGAAATCCATCTATTCTAACCTAAATTAAGTTTGTACTGTCCTCGTGTGTAATTATAAACGTAATTCATATTTTTAATCTTATGACTACTGATTATGTACTTTATATATGGTATATAAAGCTGCGTATATCACGAGGACTCGTCTATTTATTTTCTCCGCCTACATATCGCTTCCCTGCACCACAGTTGGTAAGAATCCACGGCATCCTCAGCAGCACCCAGACTCTCAAGGTGCAATAGGTTATGGGCCCAAGGTACCTAACACTGGCGTGGATTTCATGAAAGCAGATTCCTACCGGCTTTTCTATTTTAGGACTATAGTAGGTCAAACAGTAATATAATCGAAAATAAAGGAGTTCCGTCGAACCTTCATGGATCCAATGATCACATCAAAATTATGACTAATATATGTATTTAGATGACGCAGTAAAAAAATATACGGGGTTAAGTACGTCATTTTAAATGCCTAATCCGAACTCCTTAAATACGGCATAACCTTAAAATATATATATATATATATATATATACTAGCTGTGTTGCCCGCGACTTCGTCCGCGTGGAATCTTATCTTGAACATTTTACATCTTTATTATTTTCAGATCTAAGCAATGTTGAAATTACTTTTCTTTTTGAAAGTTGTATGATATTTATGTCAAGTGGATTTTATTGTTGGTTGCTGTAATTCAACAAATAATAAATATTGAAGTGCGGCTCCAATACAACAAATGTGTTTTTTTTTGCCATTTTTACGTAATGGTACCGAACCCTTCGTACACGAGTCCGACTCGCTCTTGGCCGCTTTCTAGTATGATTACGGCTAAATTTCTTTAATTACGCGAATCATTATGAAATCAAGTACAGCTAGTGCCTTGTATTTAGGAACAAATAGCTTTACTAAATTCGATGAGTTTGATAACAATAATGTTTCATCTTCATATAAATTTTCAACCCCTTTTCACCACCTTCAGGGCTGAATTTTCAAAAACGCTGAAATTATTTTTCTTATATTCTAAATAAAATGCCTGTATATAAAATTTCAAGTCCCGCACTCAAAACAGCTTGATCCTCATACAAACATTCAACCCCTTTTTAACCCTTTTAGGGAATGAATTTTTGAAAACGCTGAAATAACTTTTCTTGTATTCTAATAGTATGCTTTTACACAAAGATTCAAGTCCCGCGCTCAATAAAATGTTTGATCTCTATATACATTTTCTACCCCTTTTTTACCACCTTAGGGGATAAATTTTCAAAAAACGCTGAGGTCAATGTTCTTATTTTTTAATAAAATACTTTTTGCAAGGTTTCTAAGAAACGTATACCCGACACAACCTTTCATCCTCTTTTTAACCCCCCTAGGGGTTGAATTTTCAAAAACGCTGAAATCACTTTCCTTGTTTTCTAATAATATGCCTTTATATAGTTTCAAGTTCCGGGCCACAGGCCCCGCGGTCCGGCGCCCCCCCGTCGACCGGCCGCACCTCGAACCAGGCCTCCCCTCTGAGTACATCCACTCCACAGCTTAGCGCCGGCCTTAATACCGCTGATTTAGAAAGCCGTCTGATGAATTTTATTAAAAGCTCTAATCAGTCGCTAAAAAATGAAATTAGAGACATAATTAAATCCGAAATCACCACTCATATTGCCGCGATTACGACCGAGTTGAACCAGAAAATCACGTTACTGGAAGAAAAATCGAATCGAATCGTCGAACTCGAAGAGAAACTTGAGGCCTCGCAACAGCGTATAGTCGATCTCGAAAATGCCTTCGGCGCGCACCAGCAGTGGTTACTGGTTACGCATGAACAACCTGGAGATATCTGGCGTGCCTGAGCTACCAAACGAATCCCTAACGAACATCGCCGTTGACATAGCGAAACATGCCGGGGTCACTCTTAAGCCGGAGGATATCGAGTTCGCGAACAGGGTCCAGCCAGTGTGCTCTCAGGACGGCAGGCCAAAAAATATTATTTTGAAGCTCAGACATCGTATCACGAAGGACGAGATCCTGTCCGGCCTGCGTAGGAAGCGCGGAATTAAGACCGAGAACATTGGGATGGGTGGCGATTCACAAAAAATTTACGTACACGACCACTTAAAAGAATGTAAACTTATCTGTACGTCAAAAGGTTATGAATATGTATGGGTTAAAAATTGCAATATATATGTACGCAAAGCAGATCAAGCGCCATATATTCATATTAGATCTTGCGAGGACTTTCGTAAAATTATTTAATAATATGAGACTATTAGTTCTAATTGTCGTTCGACTGGTTTCTCATTTAAGATATTTTTTTATTTTTAATGTTTTCACTAACACCCCACTTTCACACATTTTGGTTGTAAATAAATGTGGGTACGTATATATATGCAGTCAGGTAGGTACGTATCAGCGTGGACATTACATTTATAAAATATAATGTATCGAAATGCTTGTGAGCGCAAAAATGTGTATGTATGCATTTGTGTGTATATTTTGTGTTTATAAACTCATCTTATCTCCGTATTTACTAAATACAATACGATGTCTCTAACTAATCTTAAAGTATTCTACCAAAACACCCGAGGTTTACGTACTAAAACATTAAAATTTTACCAAAGTATATTAAGTAACGACTACGATGTTATTGTTATAACTGAGAGCTGGCTTTGTGATGGTGTCTTGGATTCTGAATTGTGCGATAATAGGTACGATTTGTTCAGGTTAGATAGGGACCGGTTGCTTAGCGGTAAATCAGATGGCGGCGGCGTAATGATTTTGGTACTGCATACATTGGACGCGCGCGTGCGGCCTGAGTGGTCGCGGCCCGGGCTCGAGTGTCTGTGGGTCACAATCCCGGCCGCAGCGCTGCACGCTGCGCGCCCGCGCAGTGCCCTCCCCACCCGCTACTCGTGACCTACACCTATGCTCGGTATACGCACCGCCCGGGATCACATTAGCTAATCATATAAATAACTTAAATTCCGTATTTAGTAATGTCATTTCGTCAGAATTTAACTCTCATTCTCTGATTGCCGGCGATTTCAATCTTCCTCACATACAGTGGTATAGCGATTCTCCTCCGGAACATGCGCGGCGTGGCGCAATCGAGGTTCAGACAGCGGCTACCAATCTTGTTGAGGGGATGTATCTGTCATTTTTTGAGCAATATAATATCAATAAAAATTCAAGTAATAATATTTTAGACCTGATATTCACAAATTTCCCAGTTGAAGTAGAAATGTCCAACTCTCCTCTTGTCAGTGCGGATCCCCATCACCCTCCTCTCGAAATAATTATTAAAGACATTTTTTCGGCGCCCTTAAAAGAAATCGCGAAGCCTAAATTTAGATTTCGGAAAGCTAACTACGATGCTATAAACGACAGTCTTGAAAGTGTGGATTGGCATTCTTCTCTCTCTGCTGACTCTCTTGATAATGCACTTGATACATTTTACAATATCGTTAACAGTACAATTAATGACCATGTTCCTGTAGATACTCGCAGCAATAACAGCCGATATCCGATCTGGTATACAAGTAGTTTAATTAAAATAATTAAAGAAAAAGATAAAATGCATTGTAAATGGAAAAAGTATGGGAATCCATTAGATTATGATAGCTTTTCGCTTCTACGTAAACGCCAAAAGAAATTGCAAGAGAACTGTTGGACCCAGTACATTGACTCGGTGCAAACTAATATTAAACATAACCCTAAGCAACTTTGGTCGTTTGTCAAAGCTCGTCGCGGTGGTTCTGCCTATCCGAAGTCTTTCGAATATCTTGATAAGACCCTAAGCAACAGTCAGGAAATCTGTGAGAGCTTTAATATATTTTTCAGCTCAGTATTTAGTAAACCACTCGATGTTTACCCTGAGACTTCACTTGCGCCGCCGTTCTGCGATAGTGATGAAATTATTTCCACTATACGCATATCACCTAAAGAAGTTATAAATTTATTGTTACAATTAGATCCCAATGGTGGAGCAGGCAGCGATGGGATACCTCCGTTCTTCACCAAAGAGTGCGCTTCCAGCTTAAGTTTGCCTCTTTCTTTGCTATTTAACCGCTCTTTTGCTGAAGGTTTCTTTCCTTTAAAATGGAAAGAAGCCCTAATCGTGCCCATTTACAAAAAAGGACCTAAAGCTAAGATAACTAACTATCGTCCAATTTCAATTTTAAATCAATTCGGCAAAATTTTAGAAAAACTGGTCTTATCAAATATTTACAACATTTTCATAACATTTTAAATAAAGGCATTCCACCTCAACAGCACGGTTTTTTGCGGGGTCGGTCAACGGTTTCAAATCTAATCGAATTTACTAACTTTGTCCTTCGAAGGATGGAGAGGGGGAAACAGGTGGACGTGATTTATACGGATTTTGAAAAGGCTTTTGACCGTGTAGATCACGTCATCCTGCTTCGCAAACTGTATTGGCTGGGACTACGTGGTGATGTTTATCGCTGGATATCGTCATATGTAGTTAACAGGCGCCAGGCTGTTGTGCTTGGCGGCTGTAGATCGGACTACGTAAACGTTCCCTCTGGTGTCCCCCAGGGCTCGCACCTAGGACCTTTGCTGTATAATGCTTATTTATATGATATTTATACTGTATTTTGCAACTCTAACTTCCTAATGTACGCTGACGATAAAAAAGTTTTCCTTGACATTAACCAGGAGAGTGACTGCGACAAAATTCAGGCTGATTTGGATCGATTATCAATTTACTATATTACTAACAGGATAAATGTTAACGTAAATAAATGCGCTCAAATTTCATTTACACGTAGTCGTTCTCCGATATTACGTCAGTATCATATAGGAGGTGAGTTCATTCAACGAGTAAACACTATTCAAGACCTAGGTGTGACTTTGGATTCAAAATTAACTTTTGAGCAGCACATCGATAAAGTAGTCGCTAGGGCTTATCGTAATCTGGGTTTTGTTTTCAGGGTGTGCAGTGATTTTCACGATAGCAATTGCATTAAAGTTGTGTACTTTGCCTATGTCAGGAGTATTGTAGAATACGCCAGCTGTATATGGTTCCCCCAATATGTCACGCATAAAGAAAGAATTGAAAAATTACAGCGCTCATTTTTGCGTCATTTAAATTATCGTGTCAAAAAATGGGATCCAAGCTACGAGTCTATGTGCAGCCGCCACCAGTTACTGAGCCTGGAGGACCGTCGTATATTGCTTGATGTCTCTATACTACATGATATCCTGTCTGGTCGTATCGATAGTGCTTCACTTCTTGCCGAAATTGGCTTTTCTGTGCCAACCTTCAGAACCCGGCACTCCGAACGTCGACTTTTCAGCATACCCAAGGTAAACACTAGGTATGCTCAAAACTCCCCAATTGTTCGTATTCTGAGAGAAGACAATTGTAAATTTAATGCCGCCGATCTATTTGACTGTTCCAAGTCGGTCTTAAAAAACCGTATTCGAAAACTCATTTTGCAAAGTTGATGATGTGGTAGCGTGGAGTTGCGTACGATAGACATGCTCACACACACACACACACACACACACACACACACACACACACACACACACACACACACACACACACACACACACACACACACACACACACACACACACACACACACACACACACACACACACACACACACACACACACACACACACACACACACACACACACACACACACACACACACACACACACACACACACACACACACACACACACACACACACACACACACACACACACACACACACACACACACACTTGGGGTGGTTGCTAGCTTTCTTTTGTTTTAATTTAAGTGTATATGTACCTTACCTAATTTTATACCAATTGAAATCTAATATCAAAAAAAATATTTGATCTCCATACAAACTTTCAACCCCTATATTACCACCTTAGAGGATGAATTTTCAAAAACTCTGAAATTAGTTTTATTTAATTTTAATACATTTTTACGAAGATTCAAGTTCTTAACATAAAAAAAAAACTTGTATCCCATACAACCTTTCATCCCCTTTTTAACCCCCTTAGGGGTTGAATTTTTCAAAATCGCTTCTTATCTCTGGTACACTTTATAAATGCAACCTACTGTGCAAATTTCAACTCTCTAGCATTTGTAGTTTCGGCTCTGCGTTAATGAGTCAGTCAGTCAGGACACCTGCATTTATATATATAGATAAACTTTCAGTTATTGTTACTAAGAAGATTAAATATAAATATGATAAATAAATAAAATAAAATAAAAAAAGCCTTTTATTTCTTGCCAATTACAGTACAATGTCAATAGTCAATTATTATAGTTTCAATTTTATATATACATATTTTTAAATTTAATTTAAATAATTTGTCTAATATAAGAATGTCTATAAATTCTAATATAATATAATTTGTACTAACCGGTTCTATGTTCGTTTATTATTTTATTATGTCTATTATTAAGGGGCTCCCCGCTCTCAATGACCTTCGATCTGTTGCGATAGATTTTCCCATATTATAAATAGCTAATCATAATAACATAGTTTTTCCACAACAAAATACCGTATCAAGTACCTTTCACATGTCACTGACTTTGAGATACAGGCCGTCAAAGTTTACGATTTTTTCGGGGAAAAAGTTGTGGAAACGGTTTTTTGCGTTTTTCTCGAAAAGTATTGAGAAAAATAGAAAAAGCTTCACAACAAATTTTGTGGAATATTGGTTTAGAACAATAAAATGTAAGATATTTTCTACATATACACCGGGGATAAAAGTAGAAACGAGATTAGTGTATTTTTGGTCCTTCACCGAATATTTATTAATAAAATACACAGTCGTTAAATCAAAATTCGGGTCACTACAAAGTGTTAAGCATAGACCATACTACAATATATATTAAATAGGACATTATAACTCTATAATCCACAAACTAGATACGATGTAAAAATCATCAAATTGGCTGATTTCTGTAGGGAGCCCCTTAATACAATTTTGGATAAAGCAAGAACCCTCTCAGGTGAAGGCCTCCTCCAGAGTGAGTCAGTCAGATCCTGCGCCTTTTCCGTCCAGTTTGCGCCTGCGAGCTTTGCTATCTCGTCCGACCATCGCATGTACGGTCTCCCCCTCTTTCGTTTCCCTGACGGTCCCGTCCATGTCGTTACTTTTTTGTCCATCTGTCATCTCCAAGTCTGGCGACGTGTCCTGCCGATTTCCATTTCAATTTTTTGTTTCTTGTCTTATTTTGTCATGTCTAATTCGCTGCGATTTTCTGGTGTTCGTGATACTACGCTCCATGCCCCTTTGGCACGTTTTGATCTTATTCTTTACTTTGACCGAAAATTTCCATGTTTGTGCACCGTATGTAAGTGATGGCAGTAGGCACGAGTCCATGACTTTCTTTTTCAATTTTATAGGTAGTTTGCCCTTTAATATTTCTTTATGACTCCAGAATTTATTCCACGTAATCTTGATTCTTCGATCAATTTCATTTTCATTGTTATTTCTGTCGAACGAAATTTGCTTGCCTAAATATATATAGTTGTGAACGTACTCGATCTCCTTATCTTCTATAATTAATGGAACTTGTGTACTGTTAGTCATAATTTTCGTCTTGCTAAAGTTTATTTCAAGGCCTGTCTCTCTACTTGCTGTCTGTAAGGTGCGTATCATATATTCTAAGTCTGTAAAGCGTTCAGAGAGGAGCACGATGTCGTCGGCGAATCTGAGGTGGTTGAGGTATTTTCCATTTATGGGTATCCCCAGTCTACTCCAGTTTAGTTTATTGATAATAGACTCTAGCACAGCGATGAATATCTTTGGAGATACTGGATCACCTTCTCCGCCGATCGGACATCTCTCTCTATTTTTATAGGCGGACCGGTAGTCTCCAATTGTACTCTGCTTGTACTGTTTTGGTACAGGTATTTTAGGACGTTGATGTATTGAGGCTCTACATTTTGTGCTTTTAGTGCCTGCCATATAGACGAATGGGATAAAGTATTAAAAGCTTTTTGATAGTCTATAAATGTAATATATTGCGACCTTTGGTATTCCTGATATTTTTCTATTAAGAGCTCTACAGTGTGCACGTGATCTACGGTAGAGAAACCTCTTCTGAACCCTGCCTGCTCCACGGGCTGGTTTTTTTCAATTGACTTACTAATTCTTTTATCTAAGATCGAGGAAAAAAGCTTATATAAACTTGGTAGCAAGCTTATTGGCCGGTAGTTTCCAATGCCACATACATATATAGTGTACATAAAAATGTACTCAAAATGTACTATTTTGTACCTACTTTAAAAAAAATTGTACCTCTCCGTACAAAAAGTTATTACAATGTTTAGGTACACCCGCCATTCTGACTGTCAGGATGGCGGGTGTATCGCAGTTTACCATGAAGCCCTTGATTATTGAGAAATGTTATTACTCTAAAAAAATGTACCAAAATTGTACTCCAAGATACAGTTAAAATATTTGCAATCCGATGTGTAGTTTGCGAATTATAAACACATTAAGTGAAGGGCGAAGGGGAGAACTGGGTAAGTCACAATTGCAAATTTTTACAGTACAGAAAATTGAGGTTCCCAATCCTTTGATGGCTGTATGCCTTAAGTAATAATGTAGCAAAAAACCGGCCAATCGCGAGTCTGACTCGCGCACCGAGGGTTCTGTACAAACACTTATCTTAACGGGCCAGGTTGAGTTTGCACTTAGTATGTATGGCGCCGGATACAAATGAGGTGCAAATTTAAGGCAACCGGGTCCTCGAAATATGATTCTCGAAAAGGACTAAATATATTAATGTATGAAACATGTAATGTCTCATTTCTTTTTTAATGTGGGTACACCACAATTTTTATTTCAACCATTGATACAAAGATCAAACCTTTAAGAAAAATTTAAAAAGGAGCTACCTCCACCCCACCAGGGTCTCTTCCATCAGGTAGTACCTTTTAAAAAAAATCCTTAAGCTTTGATCTTTGTATCAATGAATTAGGACTAAATATAATTTACCTACAAATGTATAGTTTTCTGAGTTTTCCCTTTACTTGTAGTATAAGACGGGTGTTACTAGCGTGCCAAAATAACGAAATTTTTTAATCGAAGTTTTTTCCTATATACTTACTATAATAAACAATTTTGGGAGTACATTTTTTTTTCTAAAATATGTTCCTGTTAAAATACGCGGGGTTTAGAGCCTTGATTTAGATTTATTTATTTCATAATATAAGATGTCAATATAAATTACACAATATAATACTGTTACGGACAGCTAGGCTAATTTAATAAATAATAAATGATTAATATATTTGTAAACTGTTAGGCAAAAATAGTATTAAGACAAATAAATAATTATTCCTTATGTTACCTAATGCCCTAAAAAGCGGCGATATTACGTGTGTATAACACTTATTTTTCCTAAAAAACATTACTGTAAGAGAGCTCCCAAATATAATAGTTAAAAGACCACGACGTCTTAAAATAAACAAGTATGACTCATCCTGGTAACTTTCCGCTCACAGTCAAAGACAAAGGAGTCATGTTGTTTACATTGAATGTAAAACTTAAGGATAAAATTTAGAATATCCTGAAACTTTGTAATAATGTTCCTCATGAACATATAAGTAAATTCTCTTAATATTATACCGGCCGCAACTTGCTGCGAGCACGGCAAACACGAAAATAACACGGCGCATCGCGCGCTCCGGCTAATGAGAGACCGGGAAGGTGCATATCTCGACCCGTGCGAGCGAGACGGCCTCTGAGTCGGGACAAAGAAGTTGCAACAATTTTATGTAATTGTAATTAAATGGGAGATCTCACATGAAAATAACATATGTGATTGTGTTCAACGAACAAACCTTTATATTAACTATAAGTTAGATTTAAGATGAAAATTGTAATTTACCTAGAAATCAGTATAATGTCACAGAGCGGGCGTCCCTCTGACAATGTAAACAAACCCTAAGCCAATTATATAAAAGGACGACCATTTTCTTGTATAGAATCACTTGTCAACACTCTCAGTTCCTGTTCACTCTCGTTCACCGTAGTAACCATCTTTTTTGTTAGCGTAGTACCATCGGTCCGCGAATTAGTTTATTAGTGTCAGCGTAGTACCATCGGTCCGCGATTAGTGTTAAATTCATCTAGACAGAGACTAAAGTAATTAAGTGTTAAATTTAAGTGTTTTTCCGATCCTTGTTGTTTTGTTTATTTGTTAATCGTGTAATATATTTTCGTTGATTTTACCTTTGCGTTTTACGTTTCGTCCGTTTTCGTTTCCCTATTTTCAACCTACAGTCCGCTTAGCTCCATACTCATCCCTGAGTTACGGAGCGTCCATGTGACCGATAGCCGACGGACGCGGTTATCGTTAACAAATACTATGATCGAAGAAGAGTATATTTAAGGATTTTGGTTGGTAAAAATTAGAAAACTTTAAAATATGACATAACTACGAATATAAAAACCTTGGCCTAAAATTCTTGCGTATCCGAGACGTTCTCGCCTAAAGGTCGCATTTCTCAACCGATTCTCATGAAATTTTGTGAGTAGGTATAGGTTCGTTTCATTCGTTCGTTTTTAGGGCTCCGTACCCAAAGGGTAAAATACGGGACCCTATTCTATTACTTAGACTCCGCTGTACATCTGTCCGTCTGTCACCAGGCTGTATCTCATGAACCGTAATACACAGTTGACAGACAGTTAAAATTTCACAGTTGATGTATTTCTAGTGCCACTATAACAACAAATACTAAAAACAGAATAAAATAAATATTTAAGTGGGGCTACCACATACGTGATTGGTTTCGTTAAGACTACAGTATAGCTTCGCGATCCTAACGAAATAGGTATTTACGAAAACGCATGCTGTCGCTCGAGAGCGCTCACCCCCCGGCATCGCGCACAACACATACAAATCGCCTCACGCACACATCGAAGCATGACACAGCGCTCTGCTACCTGCTGCTAGGCTAGTTTGACGATCGGATTGACAAGCAATTGCGATAAATAAAGGTGGACTGTTTTGTTTTCTTGCGTACCTACGGATCATCTACGGATAGTGAATTGTTGTGGTGTGACTGAAATTCCGATATTATAAAGAAGTAATTTATTTATTTATGTAATTGTTAGTAACGAGTATGTACCTACAAGCTAAATTATTTTTTGATTAATCAGTTTGTTCCCGATGTACCGATAGGATGTAAATGACTGACATTTTTTATTGTAATATTATTTAGGTATTTTAAAGGTATTTATAATGAGTTACTGATATTTACGAAACGAAACATTTTTTATTTGACTTTGTTATTGTGTACGAAAGTACATAATTATTATACTTACTTATAATGTGTACATGATATCGGAGTTACTATGTCTTTCTAGGGTTCCGTAGTCAACTAGGAATACTTTTTGACACAATTTTTGTGGTATATGTTTCTAGTGCCTTAGCAATATTTGATTGTGTGGGAATTGTGTGCAAGACGTGTTAAAGGTTTCCTTTTTAAAAAATAAAGTTAAATTGGAAGTAAATAAAACGGATATTTTTAAAATATTTTTTTTTTGTTTTTTTTGGTACTTAATTTGAAAGTCACCTAAATTGCTTTATGCCACCAGAATTGTTAATTTTGTATTATCATTTCACATTTTTTTATCGTCTTTTTCGCATTTCCAAAACTTTTGACTCGGTGAATTTATTTGAAGTCAAGAATAAACAAAATACATCTAATATAACAAGCTGTCGGTGAGGGTAATCTTAGCTTAGATATTATGCTGGTAGCGGATTTTATAGCTCCTATCCTTTCCTATATTACTATTTTTTCTTTCTCCTCTGGCACGTTTCCTACAATTTGGAAATGCGCCCATGTGATTCCTCTCCCTAAAACCCCTAATCCGTCGTACTTTTCGCAGTATCGTCCTATGTCCATTCTTCCCGTCTTATCTAAAATCATTGAATCCTTTGTAAATCGACGTCTCTCATCACATCTAAATAGACTTAACTTGTTTAATTCTTTAGCACAACCACCGCATTGGTTAAGATTAGAGAGACTATATTAGTGCTCCTTGATTTTAGTAGTCCTTTTAACACTGTTGATATACTTCTCAGTTTACTTAGTACTTTAAATATATCTTCAACTTCACTGTCCTGGTTTCGTGATTACCTCTGTTCCCAGTGGGTTCGAGTTGATGACCGATTTTCTAGCTGGTGTGAACCGTCTGCTGGTGTCCCCCAAGGGGGCATACTCTCTCCATCGGAATCACCAAGTCACTCTCCTCCTCGTTCCATCTCTATGCAGACGATTTGCAGCTTTATGCGGCGACCAGCATTGAGGATTTTGGCTCCTTGGTTTCGCAAATCAATTCAGACCTAGAATCAATCCGTGCTTGGGCTTGATCCTTTGGTTTGGTGAAGAATGCTAAGAAGTCACAGGCTATTGTGGTTGGAAGCCCACATTTTATTTCCAAGCTTTCAGATCAAGCTAAGCCAGTTATTTTCTTTGATGGTACGCCTATACCTTGCTCTTCTACTGTAAACAAATTTGGCATTACCATGGATCAAACTTTGTCATGGGTAGGATCTGAGATCAGTAGGAAACTTTTCGCGTCCCTTCATTCATTGAGGTGTCTGCAAAATTTTCTTCCTCTTCATACGAAGATCATGCTTGCCCGCTCACTTTTGCTTTGGTCTCCACAAGTTTGATCATGTGTCTCAATACCGCGCTCAACTTAAATGGCTCCCGATCCATCAGCGCAGATACTATGTTCTTTGTCTTTTGTATAATGTCCTTTTCATTCCTTCTTCTCCTCCTTACCTTGCAGAGAAGTTCTTTTACATGGTGGATGGTAGTGGCCATCGCCTGCGGTCAAGTGCGAATCTGGATCTATCCATCCCACTGCATAGATCTCATGTTTACGATGTGTTTTTTGCTGTGCGCGCCGTGAAATTATGGAATAAATTGTCTCCCGCCCTAAGGTACACGCAGTTCGTAGCATCACTCAAGGGGAAGTTACAGAAATTGTGGCTGTCGAACGAATGATTACTTGATTAGGTTGCTGTTTTTGTTATAATTATGATTATATTTATGTTATATGTATTTATAATATTTATATAGATATTACGTAATATGTATTACATTGACTGTTTGCCTATCTCTCTCTCTCATTTGGTTTTTGCATTTTCATGTGTACTATTATCGTATGTTATTATATTGTTATCGTATTGTACATGTTGCTTGGTTTGTCTACCACTTACTTGTGTTTAATACTCATTCACTTGAAGGTTAATTGGAAGAAATCCCTTAGAGGGATAGGTTCGCTTTTGTACATGCTTATTTTTTGCAATGTATTTCTTGCTATTGTGTACAATAAAGTGTTTAGATACATTTAATCTAAATTATTACTTTTGCTATTCATAATTTATTTATTTTTAAGGATGGCTAATCGCAATAAAAAAACAATCAAGAGAAGAAGTCCTCGAAAAGAAAAAAATATATTGTTGTTACAAACGAGTTAGTGATTGTATTTTCAGATATTTTGGTATAACTAAAATGATTAATAAAACATTTACTTTCTTTTAATTTCCAGTAGGCAATTTCATCAACAATTTTTGACGACGCGTTTGGCTCGGTTTGTAGACACCTGCCTACTGAGCGGGCGGTCCCGGGTTCGAATCCCGGCCAGGGCAAATATTTGTGTGATGAACTCGAATATTTGTGCTTGGGTCATGGTTGTTCTATGTATTTAAGTATATATTGATCTATATAAGTACGTATATCATCGTCTAGTACCCATAACACAAGCCTTCTTGAGCTTAATTTGGGAGTAGATCGATTTGTGTGAGGTTGTCCGATGTTTATTATTATTATTTATTATAAATATTAATTTTTAGCACAAGTAACTAATTTTGGTGTAGATGTACAATTTTGGTGGCCAAAAAATCTAATATTTGTGGGCACAAGAAATTTTGGTGGCAGGCAAATTACTAAAATAATAATAACTTTATAACTATTATGTATAACAAAGGGCCATTACTACACAATATTGGTTATGACTTTATTCGTATTATTGATATGTATATAATTTTGACTCTAAATTAAAAATAAAAAAAGCCACCAAAATTAGGTAATTTTTAAGCTTGTTGCAATTCACCCTGAAACTATACATTTGTAATATAATCATAAAAAATATAGTCCTTTTCAAATATCATGTTTGGTGAAACCTGGTTATATTAAGTTTGCACCTCATTTGTATACGGCGCCATACGCATCAGGTGCAAACTTAACCAGGCCAGTTAAGATGGCATAAGTGAAAATTTGTACGGAACCCTCGGTGCGTGGGTGGCTCACACTTGGCCGATTTTTTAAATTAAATTGTAATATAATGATAATCAACCGATCGATCTTTTTCTTGAAACCCAACTAGTGTTAGTAGAAGTTCCTACTCTGCTCCCATCATTTTTGAAACAGATTTAGATATCGATTACGTGGGCTAGGATCCTTTTTACTTTTTCATTAACATCCTTGTAAATACGTGATACTTTACTTCCTCCCCCGACCCGCAATCGTGTGATAGAGAGCGTTGCAGCTTGCGACTGACAATAGGTACTTTTTGATGAAATTTGCGTTACGGGAGAAAACGTTTTCCACTAACTAAATCTTAGCAAATCACTTCGATTTTGATGTCGATCGCTTCAGCATAATATAATCTAGGTTTATAGGTTTCGTTTTTTTTAAAAAAGTGCATTGTTTTAATAATACAAATGGTTTCATTCAACAACGTTTTAATCACAAAAATTTGGTTTTTCAACTACCTTTAAATTAGAATCTATAGCAAATTTTGAAAAAAGGAAAACCTATAAACCTAGTTTGTCACTGTGTCAATAACATACTAAAAAATGATGGAGATTGGAAAATATTTAAAAGTAGAAAAACGTTTTCTCTTTTTGTATGGACGAGTGCGTACTATACTTCCCTCTTAACTTTGCACCTCATTTGTATCCGGCGCCATACATACTAAGTGCAAACTCAACCTGGCCCGTTAAGATAAGTGTTTGTACAGAACCCTCGGTGCGCGAGTCAGACTCGCGATTGGCCGGTTTTTTGCTACATTATTACTTAAGGCATCCAGCCATCAAAGGATAAGGAACGTCAATTTTCTGTACTGTAAAAATTTGCAATTGTGACTTACCCAGTTCTCCCCTTCGCCCTTCACTTACTACGAACAAAACTTAATGTGTTTATAATTCGCAAACTCCACATCGGATTGCAAACAAAATATTTTAACTGTATCTTTGAGTACAATTTTGGTACATTTTTTTAGAGTAATAACATTTCTCAATAATCAAGGGTTTCATGGTAAACTGCGATACACCCGCCATCCTGACAGTCAGAATGGCGGGTGTACCTAAACATTGTAATAACTTTTTGTACGGAGAGGTACAATTTTTTTTTAAAGTAGGTACAAAATAGTACATTTTGAGTACATTTTTTTGGTATAATTGTTTTACAAATCCGTGATGGTACACCCGCCATTCTGACTCTCACCATATATAAATATGATATTAACTATTAAATATAAACTTTGACATGAGAACTTTTTTTATACGCACTATATTGAATGGAAAGTGGCAGTCGCGTGTTACAATTGTGCTGTGCTAGATGTGCAAGGATTTAGTTGGGTGATTGGACTATAGTTATATAGTTGTACGGTACGTTTCTTGGTTAAATAAAGCCACTGACCGGGCCCTAGAGCACTGTGGTTGATGAGGTTGATAAGTATCAATCGCATTTTCCAACTAATGTAGGACCTTAGAATAATAACGCCTAGAATGATAGTTTCAAACGGCCGAAGCGTCACACGTGAGGCATAAAATGGATTCATGTAGTTGTGAACAACTCGTATTTACACGCGCCGATACGCACACAAACACACCAATAATGTTGCTAGCGCAATCAAATTCTCCAGAAATTGGCGGAATACTCTTGCCAGTGGTGTTTGGTTACTTTCAAAATTTTAATTGAATCTTAGACCTGTTGCTGAGTTCAAACATCATTAAATGCATTAACCAAAAGTTTTTTATTTATTATTTTAATTTAAAATGTCAGTTATGATGTAGGTATAGTCAAATCTGAATATGCAATAGAGCAAATCCTGAAACGGCCAAAAATTACTTTACAGCTTGAAAACGATTCTAAATCACCGAAATTGACGTTTGAAGTTAATCCACCGGCGTAACAATATGATGTTGATCCAAAATCCACACAACTACTCTGACACAAAAAACTACAGTGTCAAATAAAATTAGACATGATTTTACAACTGACTTTACTTTTATTTGCACAGTCGTCAACTCATCATCAAGACATTTGTAAGTAATCAGTATATTATCAGGACAGAATTATGGGCAAATAATTCCGTTACACGGGTAACACTACGTGGTCATGCCGCTTATAAAAGATACGAATTTTTGATTACTGTTTTACGTAAAAATACGAGTTAAAGAATAATATTTACGAGTGAAATGTTATCTTAGAATGCTTATCATTTTTTTCCGATGCATTGTGACACCCTATCCTTGCACAAATCGTCATAATAATTGAAAATGTGGGAGCTCTTTACACCTGTCACGCGTCCTTGCAACTGAGAAGCCGATCGGCGCTTTTAAGCCATTTCTGGCTTACTTTTAGTGGCCTCACCGTTGCGCGTGAACTGGGTTTCTAGGCGTTATTATTCTAAGTGTAGGACCATATCTCTCTCACCGTTTTATGTAAAGCTAATAAAACTTCCTCATTGCCCTTTACATAGCGCAATGAAATAACTCCCCGGTTACCATTTTACGGCCTATTGTTAAACCAGTTTACGAGCAACTATTAAACTTGTCTATGAAACGCAATAATTTCACACAGAAAGTAGGTAATAGCGAGTTAATGGCCACTTACTTCAGGATAAAGTAAGTAATAATATAACACTACTCACCTATTAATATCTCAATATACTCTCATGGATGCACCTGTAACCTAATGAACTCATGATGAACTGATCATAACATAAAACGCTTTGATCTTTGTATCAATGGTTTAATAGAACGGTTCATAAAAAACGTTAGGTAAGTACATGAGTGTTATATTACTTATAGTCTGTACTTTTAGGTATAAAAATGTAAACAAACATTAAAAGGGTTGTTTATAAGATAACGTTTGGTTCATGTTAACTTTTTTATATTATAAAATAATTGACCTCACTATGTACTGCAGGCCTTTCCATTTAAATATCATGTGTTATCGCTTAATTTTACCAAATATATACAAATTCACGAATACAAACAAATTTTTATCACATTATAAATAAATATATATATATATATATATATATATATATATTTTTCTCAGTTAATTCGTCAGTAAAAAGTACCCAAATTTAAGTAACACGACTAAAATAGAAAGTCACAGGTTTAAAGTAGCAACACCTACCTACTTTACGTTATTTATTATTTACTTTGTCGGTTTGACATTCGCCATTGCTTGCTGTCAATTTGACAGCTCCGGTTTGTTTAATTTTTTTTTTAATACATAAAAGTAGCTTCCGGTTCGTGTCTTAAGATGGCCACATGCGTTCAAGTTTTGCTGTTCATTATTTATTAATTTTTGTTGTTCAATGTGTAGTATTGATAGCGTATTGTGCAGTGAACTAACGTATGAGTGAATGGTTAATGAAGAATTCAACTTGAAGCGTACATAGCCCTTCTTGGGTCAAGGCCCGGTAGACCGCGTGGTTTTTTGTAAATCGCTATCAATTTACAAAAAGCAAAACCTCACCGAACAACGGCATGCTCTACGAGCAAACTTGAAATTGGCGAAATCATCATTAACCTGATGGAAGCCATATTTTAAAATTAGAATTAGACATAAAAGTACAGACTATAGGTAAGTAAAGTTCTGTAAATGATTATAGAACGGAGTACATGTTTTATGTTGGTCTCATGGTGCCAATGCCAACATAAACGCGTACTCTGTTCTATCATCATTAAATCGTAGAAGTCATTACACGAACAGTTTAACCCCAACCTTAAGATATCTCTCTAACTCAAGATCAAACTGAGTCTTCGACATCCTAATTACACCTATAGCAGGGTTCCCAAACTTTTGAGTTCTCCCAGCTAATAAAAAAGGGGTACAATGATACTGAGATTTTAGTTTTTGGGAATCAAAACATTAGCATTTCGTAGAGCTTTTCACTTTCTCAAGTGCAGATTTTGGAAACCACTGAACCTACTAGATGAATGACTGATTGCCGACACAGTCGAGTGTGAGATCACGGGTTCAATTACCACTAGAACGATGATTACGATGCAAATAATCTTAGTAAACGTCCAAAACGCCGAAGTACCTACCTAAGAAAATTATACATTACAAATACTGTTTTTGTTTTCATAATTATTAATTATTGAGACATTATTTCACATATTGAGGTACCAAATAATAACTACCTATTTAACTACACATGAAATTGTCAGGAACGGCCCTTGTCTGGTAGCAGTCCCTGGTGAAGAGCTCCATACGAGTTCGAAACATGTCGGGCCGTTCCTGACAATTTCACGTACATAAGTGTAAACCGCCCAATACAATAATTATAATAAGATATCTCACGAAAATTTTAATAAGATTACTTAACACGTTCACGGACATATATAGGATCATAATGAAACGTGCATCCTGCGGCACAGACAGACAGCTCTCCTAAATAACAAAATGAAGCCAAAAAACGGCACAAGGCATTTGGTTTTATATATAAAAACTATGAGAAATAAATGTTCGGCTGTAAACGAAGTGGCAGTTTTGCGACATGAAACTCGCCGTCCACCGACGTTGGTCATAGATGTATTACGACGGTCGTGTTTTACGTCTCTCTGCGTAGCCGTGAAAGTGTTAAGTTCAGAATCATTTAAACGTACATAATTGATTAAATCTTTTATTTATCTTTACGCAACCACCACAACTCTAATATGCACTTAATATTCTACACCTAAGTTGGATTTAAATAATTTCGACGATTAGAGAGGCAAGTACCCTTAGACCTTCAGCTGCGCTTTTGTTGGGGACAAACTCGTAATTCCTAGAAAATAAAATAACCTGATATAACCCAGGTTCGCAGGCCAGACGTGTCGCAGTAATTATTCTTTCTTTGGTCATAGAGCGAGCGAGACGCGTGCAGTCTAGACGGTCTCAAACCAATTACGATGCATTTAAAAGGCCGGCGCATCTCACCTTCAGACGTTCCACACGGCTCGTTTGTTGTCCTCCTCTCACCGTCTAGACTCCGACAAACAATCGTGAGGCGACGTAGACGCAGACATTCATTGTGCTAGTTCTGGTCAATGTCGATTACTTCGATTAGGGACCGAATTCGGCGAGGCATTGCGATATTCCGTAAGGTGAGCTCCTGTTGGGATCCTATTAGGTGAAATTTTCACCAAGTAGATAGGTCTAGTCTAATAAGTTGCTCCATAACAGAATATTTGACGCCTACCGTCGGCTTTGTTTCAAATCATTTTTGCACTGAAAACCCCGGGATATGCTAATAACGCTATCTATTGTGTAATATATAGATAGAAAATATAAAAAAAAAATACATTTTCAATTTATTTAATTCCAATTATTTATATAAAAAGTAAAATACAATATAGAAATTACAAAATACATAAACACATTATAAAAAACCTAACCTAGTTTGCCACCGGCAGCGGGGCAGGGCCCAGGCTACCGGTGGTTAGGGCTACAGAGAGAGGAACCTCCTGACGATGCGCGCCGTGTCCAGGAGTACCGCCTTCTGTATCTGATCCAGCCATCTAGCGAGAGCCTTTCAAGGTGTTTGTCGAGACTCTTCGCTATATGCCCGTTCACCGAAACGACTATCGTTTGGATCGATCTACCAACACGATATCAGGCTTATTGGCTACAATAGTCCTGTCCGTTATAATAGATCGATCCCAATAGAGCGTGGCACGACCATTTTTGAGAACTGAGACCCCACAAGACCGTATCGAGGAGCAAGTTGCTGGTGAATGATCCTGGCTACTTGGTTATGTCAGTGCAAGTAGGTACTAACCGTTAGTAAGATGAGAACAACAGGTTATTTGGTAACATATTTGGTAAGTATTTTGTTCTAAAACCTTTTGTAATTGTAAAAGTCTTTCATGTAAAATACACAAATACGATATTCTTTTTACCGCTACTGTAAATGAAACTTATAGGCTCTCCGTATTCACTATCACATTTATATTCACTATTTCATTTAAAAAAAAAATCTCAGAATTGTATAAGGTCTCTTCAAATGGATCAGTAGACGTAAAATAGCGAGATGGACATATGTATATGGAATTGTCGAATTGTCATTGTCATTGGAAATGTCGAATTTGGTCCTAGCTAGGATGCATAAACCACAGCCAAGGTCGTCATGCACCGCTGCAGGCTGCACCGCTGATGGCGGTGACATAACCGTTTTATTTTGTCGCGTGACCTTTATTAATTGACTTTTGTTTGCAGGTAACGACCGGATTTTCCAAATTTTAATGATTTTGCGTCTGGCTGCAATTTGTTAACCAGTCGCTGCCTGTCTCGTGTCAATGTCATGAAATAAACTTTGGACAGGTACCTATGCTTTCGAGGGATTATGTTGATACCTAATAAAATTAATAAATGTGGAAGGAATTGTATGTATGATGAAATCTAGCTATTATGTATATCATATTCTTCAATCCTAAATTGCAGTTGTTTATGAAGCTGGCGATCTGGGTAAATATAATCATAATATGTAGAAATCTAATTATTTTTATTAAAGCAGTAACGTCTGCTAACGTAAACCAAATGTTTACAATGAAGCGAAAAATCGAATGCCACCCTAAGGCATGCAGAAGCAACTGGTTGAAAAATTCAACGGCTCCCGCTTCAGGTTCAGTGGTCCAATAGGATAGGTAGCACGCCCGTGTTGGCCCGGAAAGCCGTCGGAGACGCAGGTGCGAACTCTGCCTGAACCATTTAATTGATAGATTTTTCACTTCATTGTAAACATTCGCTTCATTGTAAATACGTGGAACTCATCTATGTATCTAAAAAGAAATATTCGAGCTCATTACGCAAAAAATGCATTTTCCGGGTTTCGTGGCCATGCAGGACCACCGACTTCATTCATAGGCATCTGCACTAACACGGATGACAGAATCAACCGTAGCGTAATTTATCTCTTTTTAGGGGTCCGTAGTCAACTAGGAACCCTTATAGTTTCGCTATGTCCAGAAGGTAATAAGTAATTACATTTACTTTGGCGTTTACGACCTTTTTATAGAGCTTGAAATCTATCTCGTAATTTAAACCTTGGGCTTAAAACCGCTGCCCGTCTATTGTGAAGGATGGGCAACCACGGAGCCCTACAATGAGCGTGGCCCGACATCCTCTTGGCCGGTTTTTTAGACACTCTTCTGTATCAACCGCAAACATTATACGGTAACTATTACCCACTCGAGGTTTCGAGCCCACAAGGCCCGGGCCTAGGGGCCCAGCCAGTCTAAACTAAAATCCACAGACCTACGGACTAAATTGACAAATGACTGACAGGTAAAATGATACCAGGAACAGCAAAATAAAAATAGTGAAGGGTATATGTCGATCACAATATATCGACAAGTTGTAAAGTACAAATCAAATTCAAATTCAAAATTCAAAATATTTTATTTCGGATAAAGATCCATATCAGGTTAGTAACATAAAAACTTATAAATTATATGTACAGATAACAGACTAGTTTAAATTAAAAATAAGTATATTAGTTTGAAATAAGAGGTACAAGTTTTGGTTTGTTTGATTTTCGAGGTAGTGGATGGATAAAACGCGTTTTTACCCACTAGTTTTAAAACATAAAAAGGTTTCCGAGCCTGTAGGTAAAAAATAAAACACCTTGTCCGACGATAACTAGTCTTTATTATAAAATATTATTCATTCCCAGGCTCCGTTATTTCGTCATCTACATCATCATCATCAGTAACATTTATAATAAATAAAACGATCCAAAACATTGTCCACTAAATGGTCGAGTTGTAACATTTTGTAAACTTCTCTTGTTCTTTGTATTCTTTCAAAACTTTAAAAACTGAACTTCTTGAAATACCAAGAAATTCGGATGATTTCATGACACACTCGTTTTTATTGTCATGAATGTCCTCTGGGATATCTTGTTCGTCCTGCAATCTGTCTACCATCTCATTAGAAATATAAGCGTAAACTTTATGAATAATTGTCTCTTTTTCAATTTCACTAATAGATTTTTTTCTCCTTTATATTGAGGTTGCCGAAGCACTGCAGTGCGTCGGGCATGTTCGCCGAGGCCCGAACGGATGACTTTTTTGCGATCCGGCGAAAAAGAATAGCCTCGCTTCTCCAACGCGTGCGCGGTAGCAGCAACAGCATGCTGAGAATACTGGCCGATCGTCTCGACTGCCCGCTCACGAGATACTGGGTAGACGTAGTCATCGGGAAGGCAAAGTAGTGCCCCCGGGAGGTACTACTGGCCCTCCCGATATGCGCTACAAACAGGTGTACGCTTGTTACTAGAGCTAACATATTATAATAGACTAACATAGAGTTTAAGTTAATTACTAACAACAGCATATGGATTTTTGATAGTCCGAAATAAACGTTTTTTATTTTTATTTTTATTATATCGGAGGCGAACATTTTGATGAACATGGCTCTGGTCCCGAATCTTGCGAATCCATAATAACACGTAACAATTTCAATAAACACTCGTAATAGCAATGATAACGTATATCGTTAGATACATAAAAGTAGTTTGTAAACAGCGGTCATCTGTTTTTGAAGATACACGCTTTTTTTTTGTTAAAAAGATGGACCACATTGTTGGGAATTTGAAAATAAAGAACAATAATTTTATTAATTCATTTAATTAAATGTATGTATTCAATAAACTATCAATTATCATAAATATATAATTGCATGTTTCATGTACATTATTGCTGGTTTGACATTAAATTTTTATCTCTAATTAGGGGTCTACAGACCATTTGATCTGTCAAAATCACTGGAAAAGGTTGGTATATAGATTAGCCGATCAAATTGCCAATTTGATTGTCCCGTCTGGGTGGACCTTAAACCTACGATGTAACAATAATTTTAATATCGATGAGAACGACACTGGCCAAACTGTGGCAACATTTGTTCATACTTACTTGTCAATTTAGTCCGCAGGTCTGTGGATTTTACTTTAGGGTCCCAATTCCCAGAAGTAGGATTTGCACCCATGCTTATGTTCTCCTTATTTATTACTTAAAATACTACTACCTACCTACATACTATTTAATTTGCTGAAAAGCATTTTGAGATATAGTCTGGCTAATGAAATATTACTCCAAGTTTTGGCGGGAAATTTAAAAAATCTGCGGCTGGTCAGTGGTCACACTTTGTGTAGTAGGAATTATAGTTTTGATACTAGAAAATATTTTTGTTTTTTTATACACACGTAAGTTACCTAAAGAAATAAGTTAAATATATTATGTTGACGTGCACTCATAGTCATCGCTCACGTAATTTCTACCATTATGTCTACTTAGTACAGTCAACGACAAACACATAAGTTTACACTTTCTAACCATGTAGGTACAAGTCGAAAAATTAAATGTAGTGTAAATAAGACCTAGCTCGATTATATAAAGAAAGATAATAAAAAATTACATACGTACTATGCCAAATTTCAACTCCATCGGAATGTTAGAATTAGAACTAGTACATAAAGTATCAAAATTATTTATAGAAGATCCACCTACTAAATTGCTTAAATCATAGACAATTGGCGATACCACAAGGAAATATGTGTCAACATTATTTTGGCTAGCCAGACTCTAGGTGCTAGGTGGTACCCCAAATGCTATGTGCCTAGGGGCCCTGGCCGTCTAAGTCCGGGGCTGTTTATAAATACATGTAACACCCATTTTAAAATAATACATGCTTTTATCTACTTATTTAACCCTCTGATCGCCAAGAACACCTAAATTCGTCGTGTGCTGTCGGGCCTACTGTGATTTTTTTCACATACCTACCTAAGAACTAAGTACTATTAATCCGACAAAAGGGAAGGGATGACCACGACACTTGACTTTAACTAAATTAGCACTTTAAAGCGTAATATTTCGCAAATGGATTTCTTTATAGAAAAGTTGTCTTAAATAACTCATAACATTTTTAACAGATCTATCCAGCGGTATCCCACACCTAGGGATAGCTGCACCCCCACTTTACGTATAGGGGAGATAGGTACCAAGTATATATTTTTTGAGATATTATTCTACCACTTTGTCAGCGTGACTAATATGAATATCCGTGCCCAATTACGGTTTTCTAGTACACACAGTCTATGAGCTAACGACGGATGGACACGGCGAAACTATGAGGGTTTCTTGTTAACTTCGGAACCCTAAAAACATTACATCAAACGTCATACTGTAGACTCTCTTTACAATTGGGGCATATATTTTTCTCGACTTATGTTAATTCAGAAACCATTTCTAGGAATAGGGTGCTCACACCGCAATAAAAAAATAAGATTGTGACAATATGTCACCTGGGAAAATTTATTCATATTGGTTAATTTTTAGGGTTGCGTACCCAAAAGGTAAAACAGGACACTATAACTAAGACTCCTCTGGCCGTCTGTCTGTCCGTCTGTCACCAGGCTGTATCTCATGAACCGTGATATAGTTAAAATTTTCACAGATGATGTATTTCTGTTGCCGCTATAACATAATATATTATTAAAACAATATTTAAGGGTGCTCCCATACAACAAACGTGATCGGTTGCGTTTAACTTTGCACCTCATTTGTATGCGGCGCCATACATACCAGGTGCAAACTAAACGCGGCAGGTTAAGACGGAACCCTCGGTGTGCGAGTCAGACTCGCACTTGGCCGGTTTTTCGACTTTCACTTGTCCTTACCGTATTGCAGCGGGTACAAGTCAAATGACGTTACCACACCGTACTAAAAGAAAAGCAATAAAACGTGTGTAATTTGAAAACGGATTAAATTGTTAATCTTAATTTGGCCATTGTTTAACGATGTTTATAAAAAGGTGGGTTTATTTATGCATATCCCAATTATAATAGCATCGCCGCATTAGTTATTTTGTCATTGAGGTGTTTGTGCAACATTGCCTCTAGCAGGAGGCAGGCGCTATAACTCGATTCACCTCCAGACAGCGCACTTGCCACTACTGTCTAGTCTAGACGAATTGCATTATGGAAATTTATATACGTACCTAAACCTAGACAGCCATTTATATCAACTGGAAGCTTATTGTGAAGGATTTTTATAGCCCGAGTACTTCGAGTACTATTATTCGTTATTTCACCTTTGCTATTAAACATTCGTTTGTTTCATTACGAGTATCATTTATTATGAGAGTGAACATTTATTTTAAAGACATGATTTGGCGTGATAGTGGTGTATACCGAGAGTTATGATTGTAATAAGTACCTAATCAAAGTTTTAGTAGCTTATGTGCCTATAAATATTATTTCATATGTTAATGTAATGTTCCCTTTTGTGAAAGCAATACTTTACGATCATTGAAAAAGGTTTCACTGATAATGCAAAATCGCATTAAAATCATATTCTTTACCTAGCTTTCTTCAGCTCTACGGACTTTAGGTAACTAAGTATAATCATTTTCATTTGTGTATCTCAAGGATTCCTTTAACTTTCGCATTTTATATTACCACATATTAAAACAGTACCTACAGATGTTTCTCCCTTTTGAACTTCGCCAAAACCAGCTAAGAATTCTATATATAAATATTAAAAAATAAATATTAAGGGACAATCATACACAAATCGACCTAGTCCCAAACTAAGCAAAACTTGTACTATGGGTACTAGACGACGATATACATAATATATAAATCTTCTATCTATATATATAAAAGAAGAAGTCCTTAATGACTCATCAACGCACAGCCAAAACTACTAATGTGAGAGAGTTGATTTTTGCACAGTAGGTTACTTTTATAACGTGGGCTAGAGATAAGAAGCGATTATGAAAAATTCAATCCCTAAGAGTGTTAAAAAGGGGTGCAAAATTTGTATGGGGGAAACTTTTTTTTTGAGCTAGAGACTTGAAAATTTGTAAAAAGGTATTAAAATAAAATGGAAGAAAACTGATTTCAGCGTTTTTGAAAATTCACCCCCTAAGGTGGTAAAAAATGGGTTAAAAGTTTGTATGGAGATTAAGTATTTTGTTGAGCGCGGGACTTGAATTTTTGTTTAAAGGTACACTATTAAAATACAAGAAAAGTAATTTCAGTGTTTTCAAAAATTCGTCCTTTAAAAGGGTTAAAAAGGGGTTAAAAGTTTGTATGGGGGGAACTTTTTTTTTCAGCTATAGACTTGAAACTTTGTAGAAAAATTACTTATTAAAAAACACAAAAAGTACTTTCAGCGTTTTAAAAAATTCCACCCCTTAAGGGGTTAAATAGGGGTGCAATGTTTATATGCGAAAAACTTTATTTATTGAACTAGAGAGTTGAAACTTTGTAGAACGCTTACTTAATCAAATACAAAAAAGTGATTTCAGCGTTTTGACAAATTCTGCCCCTAAGGGGGTGAATTAACTAAGAATAAAATTCCTTACCTACCTATTTTAATATCTTTGTCATCATCAAAAATCTACGCGGACGAAGTCGCGGGCGGCCGCTAGTCTATATATATAAAAGAAGAAGTCCTGACTGACTCATCAACGTACAGCCGAAACTACTAATGTTAGAGAGTTGAATTTTGCACAGTTGGTTACTTTTATAACTTGGGCTAGGGATAAGAAGGGATTTTTGGAAATACCTCCCCTAAGAGGGTTAAATAGGGGTGCAAAGTTTGTATGGGGGAAACTTTTTTTTAGAGCTACAGACTTGAAACTTTGTAGAAAGATTACTTATTCAAAACCACAAAAAGTACTTTCAGCGTTTTAGAAAATTTCACCCCTAAGGGGGTTAAAAAGGGGTGCAATGTTTATATGGGAGAAACTTTACTTTTTGAACTAGAGACTTGAAACTTTGTAGAAAGCTTACTTAATCAAATACAAAAAAGTAATTTCAGCGTTTTGGAAAATTTTACTTCTGAAGGGGTTAAAAAGGGGTGCAAAGTTTGTATGGGGAACACCGCTAATGTTGTTTATAAGGAAGTGTTACGCTAAGGTTATCAGTTTATATTTTTTTAGTTCCTGTCTTCTACCCAGTGACTACGTCCTTTTTTTAAAACAAACTTGCACCCCCTTTTCTATGGTTGACTGTCAACAATATTTTCTTAGTGCTGTCTCTTATTAATTGTGTTCCAAACTTTATGTGTTCCTATATTTAGTGAGTCGTCTATCAGCACATGAATAATCTATACTTTATATACCTATTCTTTCTTTATTTAGCTTCTTGAGAAATATAGAGAACTGTAGCACCAGAATATATTGAATCACTCTTCAAACAATACTACTAGCCTGTAGACCAAATTAGTAATCGGATCATTAAATTCGCTTATGTGCATTTAGTTTTTAATGGTCACATTTCAGCATTATCTTTAAACACTAGCCTTTTTAATAAATGGGGTACCTGCTGGACTATTTAGAAACATTTTGGCCAGCCTCGGGAACTCTGCCACATCACTCTTTTCGTTTAATAGCCAGGCCGGCGTGTACAAATACTAGTGCTGCCTTCTTATGAAAAGAGGTCATTATTTATTATTGTTTTGAAATAAAGTTTATTATTTATTATTATTAAAAGAGATACTCTTCATTAAACTGCCTCCATCTCTCGATTTCCAGTGCTGAGTTTAAGATTGTTTTAACAGCCTTACGATATTTAACATTTTTTTTAATCTCACTCATAATAACTAAGATCCCCATTTTCTAACTCCAAATCCATGCGTCGCTCTATATCTTGCAGAGTCATTTTTGCCAAAGATTAAAAGCATCAGGTAACTGACGGAATAAATATTAAGCATCCTGCAAACAATTCCCGTAATCTAATTGGAAAATCTTCTAAAATTCTTTAACAATTGCATATCAGTGTCTGCCACTGTTTGAAATGTAATATGTCTAGACCATTTTAACTAAGAATAAAATTCACTTACCTATTTTAATAATATCTTTGTCATCATCAAAAATCTACGCGGACGAAGTCGCGGGCGGCCGCTAGTCTATATATATAAAAGAAGAAGTCCTGACTGACTCATCAACGCACAGCCGAAACTACTAATGTTAGAGAGTTGATTTTTGCACAGTAGGTTACTTTTATAACGTGGGCTAGGGATAAGAAGGGATTTTTGGAAATACCTCCCCTAAGAGGGTTAAATAGGGGTGCAAAGTTTGTATGGGGTAAACTTCTTTTTTAGAGTTAGAGACTTGAAACTTTGTAGAATGATTACTTATTTAAAAACACAAAAAGTACTTTCAGCGTTTTAGAAAATTTCACCCCTAAGGGGGTTAAAAATGTTGAATATTTATGCATGGTATCCCTATAATGTTTTTAGGTGTTTTATAAATGTATATAGCAACTCTCATTCTGTTCTGTCAAAGCCTCTACCCAACCCGGTACGCCATTTCTTCTTGTAAATTATATTTAAATTTATTAACGCCATCCACGATCCGTTCTTCATTGTGAAAGTGAATTCTCATATACTGAAGACAAATAAATCAGGAGCTTCCGTTATTTCATTGGTTTGTTTTATTCCTCTAAACCCTCATCAATATCTAGTTAGGTTATTCCACTGCAGTCTTTATTTCAATAGGCTATGTGCCCAGGCTTCGCATAAATACAACCTTTAGATATTGATGGGTGCGCAATAAAACAAACACAATGAGTGACGATGGGCAAGAACGCCCCAACGAGGAAAATCGTCACGCTCCTGACAATGGTGCCGCGGGCGCACATCGTGCCGCCGGCGCCATGCCGCCGACCGCGCAGCTGCCCATGCTGCCCTTGGCGATGTCCGCGCCGCCGCCGAGCAGCGGTAACGTGTCTATCGACAAGCTGGAAGGTACGGGCGATTACAACACGTGGAAGTTTGCCATGAGGATGGCGCTGTCGCTTGAAGGCCTGTGGGCCTGTGTCGACGGCACGTATAACGGTGTTCACCACGAGGATCGGGATCAGCGCGCGCTGGCTAGAATCTGCCTAGCAGTTAAATCTACATGTTATCAGTATGTGCGCGACGCTGCCACCGCGAAACAAGCGTGGGATAACCTCGCCAACGTGTTCGAGGACCGTGGGCTGTACCGGCGTGTATTGTTACTGCGCAAGCTCCACAAAATAAAATTTACCACGATGGTGGAATACATTGCTCAAATTATGACGTTAGTGCAACAGTTAGCCGATATCGGTAAAGTAATTGAAGATGATGAAGTGGCCGAACTGCTGCTCAGCGGGCTGCCGTCCGAGTACGACGCCCTAGTCTCTAATCTTGAAACGGCATGTATGGCCTCATCTTTATCGAGCGAGCTTGTGAGAGCAAGATTGCTGCAGGAGGAATTCCGGAGGGCATCTAATAATTCAAGCAATAATAATAGTGATAACTCAGCATTTTATTCAAATCACAAAAACATTCAGTGTAACTATTGTAAAAAGAAAGGACATATTAAATCGAAGTGTTATAAGTTTAAGCGAGACAAGAAGAACCCAAATACACTTAATGCTGGCCAAAGCTTTGTAGCTACAGCTTTTTTGGCCAAAAAGGATGATTGGGTGGTTGATTCTGGTGCTTCACAGCATATGTCAAATAATTTGAAGAATATGGACAATTTTATAGACTCTAAAAGTGTAATAGCTATTGCTAATAATGAAAAATTAGAATGCCATGGTCAAGGCAACATTATTTTGGACAATCAGCTGGTAAGCAAAATTAATAATGTTTTATATGTTCCTGACCTTTCTGTGAACCTTCTGTCAGTAAGTTGCCTGGTAAATAAGGGGTTTTCTGTTTTATTTGACAAACAGGGTTGTTTTATTTATAATAAGTGTCAAATTTCTGGAAGCATAGTGGCAAAGGCTAATTTAAATAATGGGCTTTATGTTTTAGATAAAAGTAACTGTAATGTGTCAGGTAACTCCCATAGAGAGCATTCTTCAATGTTCTTGTGTCAAAATGACAGTAGACAAGAGCAACAGAGTGCTAATGTTGCTGCCTCAGCGGTGCCTGTCGATCTCTTGCACTGTAGGGTTGGTCACTTAAGCCTTAAAGGCTTAAGAACCTTAACAGATTGTGTTTCTGGTATTCAGTTTCAGAGTGACTTGCAGAAATTGGACTGCGAGGCCTGTCTCAAGGGTAAAATGTGCGCACTTCCTTATCCAGTGGGAGAAGCTTCGCGTGCCAGCAAGCGCCTGGAATTAGTTCATTCAGATGTGATGGGACCAATGCAGGAGGACAGCTGGGGAGGTGGCAGATACCTGGTCACGTTCACTGATGATTACTCTCGGCGAACTCATGGATATATTATAAAACAAAAATCCGAGGTAATGTCATGTTTTCTTACTTATAAGGCCCTAGTCGAGAAACAGTCTGGTCTGCCTATACTTTGTCTTCGTACGGATGGGGGTGGTGAGTACTGTAATTCTGCATTTAATACATATTTGCAGAAACAGGGTATAATACATCAAAAGATTGTACCGTACTGTCATCAACAACTTGGTGTAGCGGAAAGGTTAAACCGCACTTTGGCTGAGAAAGCAAGGTGTATGCTATTTGGTGCAGGTCTCTGCAACAGATATTGGGGTGAGTCCATTATGACAGCTGTATATCTCAAAAACAGGAGCCCCACATCTGCGTTGTCAGGACTGACACCAGAGGAAGTATGGACTGGGTCAAGGCCGGACCTCAGCCATCTTCATGTCTTTGGCTGTATTGCTTATTCTCTAGTACCAAGTGAATGTCGCCGAAAACTGGATCCTAAAAGTAAACAGTTTCTATTTGTAGGTTATAGTGAAACCTCCAAAGGATACAGGTTGGCGGACCCCCTTAATCCAAAGAAAGTGATAATTTCCAGAAATGTTGCATTTTTAGAAAATAAATTTTATTATGATATTGACATTCAAAACAAAACTAGTGATATTTTAAATAATGAATGTATATTTTATGAATGGTCATGTAATGACAATTTTATTAATTCAATGAATTTAAATGAAATTAATAATTCTAGTAATGTTGAAATCTATATCAATGGTAATAATAATTCTTCTAGCAATGAAGTGAATAATAATATAAGTAATTTAAATTCTAGTCATGATGTTAGTATAGGTCCCAGTGATGAAATCACTTTTAATGATTCTAACGAAAATGTTTCTCAAATTTCAGGAGCTGATGAGTACTGCACAGGCAGCGAGCACGAATCGAGCTCGGATGGGTCGCCGGTGCCGGACGCGCGCCCTGAGCGCGTGACGTCCTCGTACCAGTCGCCAGTTGGTGGGGAAGATGTGAGTCGCCCCCTGTCGCCTGTGCTCGGCAATGCACGCGCCGCTCGCAGTACACGCTCCAAACTACCTATCAGGTACCAAGACTATGAGATGGATTATTCGCTCATAGCAGAAAGTATTTCTATTGATGAGCCACAGTCGTATGAAGAAGCCATCTCTAGTCCTAATTGTGCACAGTGGCAAGCTGCCATGCAGCTTGAGTATGATTCTATGTTATCTAATAATGTGTGGAAATTGATCGATCGTCCCTCAGGGGAAAACATTGTCAAAAGTAAGTGGGTTTTCAAAACTAAACACGATGCTTCTGGAAATTTTGACAAGCATAAAGCTAGGATCGTGGCTCGCGGTTACTCGCAAGTTCACGGTATAGATTATTTTGAAACCCATTCACCAGTTGTCAGGCACAGTAGCATGAGAATATTATTTTCTTTAGCTAATAAATTAGATTTAAACATTGATCACATTGATGTAGCAACAGCATTTTTGAATGGAACTCTTGAAGAGACAATTTATATGGAACAGCCACCTGGCTTCAATAATGGTAAACATGATAAAGTATGCTTATTGTTGAAAGGTATTTATGGACTAAAGCAAGCTAGTAAAATTTGGAATAATAAAGTTCATGACTTGCTTTCTTCCAATAACTTTAAACAAAGCAAATGTGAACCTTGTGTGTATGTGAAGAAATGTCAAAATGATTTTGTCATAATTGCTTTGTATGTAGATGACTTTTATGTCTTTTACAGTGAAAATAGTGCCATTTATAGAGAATTGCGTCAACTTTTAGAAAGTAATTTTAATGTAAACAATCTGGGCACTCTTAAGAGCTGTTTAGGCATAAACGTCACCCGTGATAGAGCAAAAGGTTTGTTAAAACTTGATCAGTCTGATTACATTCGTAGGGTGTTAATTAAATTTGGTATGCAAAATTGTAAAGCCGTGTCCACACCCATGTTGCCTAATAGTAAATTTTATAAAGCTGAAAAATGTTTAGATGAGAATGTTTATAATTATAGGCAACTAATGGGCTCTTTAATGTACTTATGTGTCTGTACGAGGCCAGACATAGCTTTCGCTTGCAGCCAATTATGTCAATTTAACAATGGCTTTGACCAAACTCATTGGTTAGCTGCTAAACGTATTCTTCGGTACTTAGCGGGTACAATTGATTATTGTTTGTTATTCACAAAGAATGATAATTGTAATTTAGATGCTTATGCCGACGCAGATTGGGCTAATGCCCATTTAGATAGGAGGTCTTACACAGGCTTTGTTATTAAATTTGGCAATGACACCATTCATTGGGAATCTAGGAAACAACGATGCATTGCTCTTTCCTCTACAGAATCTGAATACTTAGCTATGTCTGATGTTTGTAAGGATATCTGTTTTATTAGGAACTTTATATCTGAAATATGTGACAGTATAAGCTTAATCATAACATTGTATAATGATAATCTTAGTGCTCAAAAGCTTTTAGAAGTGAAAGAATATTGTCACAAGCGTACAAAACATATTGACCTTAGATACCATTATGTTAAAGATTTGGTCAAAAATAATTGTATAACTGTTAAATATTTGCAAACAGATATGATGATAGCAGATGTATTTACTAAAGCACTTGGTTCCATCAAACATAACAAGTTTATAAAGCAGTGTAATGTTTTGAAAATTTAATTACATAATTGTGTAGATTCACAGTTTTTGCTTGATTGTATACCTATGTATAACTTGCTTGGAATGCTTTGCATATGATAAGTTGATAAGTTTTACGTTTTGATATGGTACCTTTGTATGACTTGTTGGAATGATTTGCATATGATAACTTGATAAGTTTTGATATGATACCTATGTATAGCTTGTTCGGAATGATTAGCATATGATAGGTTTTAAGTGTCATGTGATACCTTTGTTAGTTTGCTTGATACCTAAGCATGTTATAACATTATAAGGATATGGGGAAGTGTTGAATATTTATGCATGGTATCCCTATAATGTTTTTAGGTGTTTTATAAATGTATATAGCAACTCTCATTCTGTTCTGTCAAAGCCTCTACCCAACCCGGTACGCCATTTCTTCTTGTAAATTATATTTAAATTTATTAACGCCATCCACGATCCGTTCTTCATTGTGAAAGTGAATTCTCATATACTGAAGACAAATAAATCAGGAGCTTCCGTTATTTCATTGGTTTGTTTTATTCCTCTAAACCCTCATCAATATCTAGTTAGGTTATTCCACTGCAGTCTTTATTTCAATAAAAAAGGGGTGCAATATTTATATGGGAGAAACTTTATTTTTTGAACTAGAGACTTGAAACTTTGTAGATAGCTTACTTAATCAAATACAAAAAAAGTAATTTCAGCGTTTTGGAAGATTTCACCTCTAAGGGGGTTAAAAAGGTGTGCAAAGTTTGTATGGGGAACACCGCTAATGTTGTTTATAAAGAAGTTTTACGCTAAGGTTATCAGTTTATATATTTTTATTTCCTGTCTACTACCCAGTGACTACGTCCTTTTTTTAAAATGAACTTGCACCCCCTTTTCTATGGTTGACTGTCAACAATATTCTCTTAGTGCTGTCTCTTATTTATTGTGTTCCAAACTTTATGTGTTCCTATATTTAGTGAGTTGTCTATCAGCACATGAATAATTTATACTTTATATACCTATTCTTACTTTATTTAGCTTCTTGAGAAATATAGAGAACTATAGCACCAGAATATATTGAATCACTCTTCAAACAATACTAATAGCCTGTAGACCAAAATAGTAATCGCATCATTAAATTCGCTTATGTGCTTTTAGTTTTTAATGGTCACATTTCAGCAGTTTCTTTAAACACTAGCCTTTTTGATAACTGGGGTACCTGCTAGACCATTTAGAAACATTTTGGCCAGCCTCGGGAACTCCGCCACACCACTCTTTTCGTTTAATAGGCAGGCCGGCGTGTACAAATACCAGTGCTGCCTTCTTATGAAAAGAGGTCATTATTTATTATTGTTATGAAATAAAGTTTATTATTTATTATTATTGAAAGAGATACTCTTCATTAAACTGCCTCCATCTCTCGATTTCCAGTGCTGAGTTTAAGATTGTTTTAACAGCCTTACGATATTTAACATTTTTTTTAAATCTCACTCATAATAACTAAGATCCCCATTTTCTAACTCCAAATCTATGCGTCGCTCTATATCTTGCAGACATTTTTGCCAAAGATTAAGAGCATCAGGTAACTGACGGAATAAATATTAAGCATCCTGCAAACAATTCCCGTAATCTACTTGGAAAATCTTTAAAAATTCTTTAACAATTGCATATCAGTGTCTGCCGCTGTTTGAAATGTAATATGTCAAGACCATTTTAACTAAGAATAAAATTCACTTACCTATTTTAATATCTTTGTCATCATCAAAAATCTACGCGGACGAAGTCGCGGGCGGCCGCTAGTACATATATAGATAACATCCATGACCCAAGAACAAATATTTTGCACAAATACTTGCCCCGGCCGGATTCGAACCCGGGACCGCCGACTCAGTAGGCAGGTGTCTACCAACCGAGCCAAACGCGTCGTCAAAATCAAATTCGTCAAATTTTATTGATCGTTTGTGTAGGTAATTGTGACGCCCAGATGCACCACTGCGAGTGAACAAAATCGGTACCTAAGCAATCACCGTGCCGTTGCGTAAGCACAGCTTGTGACACGTAATGATTAGAAATATGCAGTTCTTGAGAACGTTTTCCGGATTGCATAGAGTGCGAACTGAAATCGTGAAAATTCGCATACAAAACGTAATGTACTTCATTTCCGGAAATTCTTGGAGACGGCACATCACTGGTAATGAGCTGGTTTGATAATACAAGTATTAATTTCATGTGAAAACTAGAACAATATAATTATTAAAATGTTTAGGTATATCGCACCCATTGGTGTCCCGGGCCTTTAGGAGGCGTGTACGGAGTCGAAGCCAACGTTTCCCTTTCGACAAATTGATGAATTGTAAGGGTACACCATGCGGATGCGCCCCCTGCCTGTGTCATGGGACGCACACAGTAACAGCCACGCTAGGTGTAAGAACTTATGGTTGTATGGAGTCTAAACATGGTACTATTACATGAATTGCGACGGACTAACGACTGGGCTATTGTTTGAGACAGCCGGACGTCTACCAGGAAAAGTGTTTTATAGCAAAAAATGGCACCGGTATAGACGATGACTAACCCCCGACTGGATGGGCCGCCTATAGCGACATATTGCTTGAAGGTTTCGGTTCGTAGCCAACCGCAGATAACACCAGCAGACGACGTGTCGCAGCGACACTACTGGTGTCGCTGTGTTTCTATGAGATACCATTATTAGTTAGCGACACGAAGCTAAGCGACATGTCGGCGAGCGGCAGACGACACAGTCGGCCGACCGTAGGTCAGGAGAGCACTCGGAACCAACTGGATACGGACCTCGGACGTCGGAAGTCGAGTCCGTAATCATAACATAGCGACATGACGCCACACGACGTGTCCCTGCGACACGTCGTCTGCTGCTGCTGTCTGCGGTCGGCTACGGGCAACATTGGCGTGGAGGGCTAAGAGTGGAGAAGTGTAATACTGGGCTTTAAACCGAAGGCAACTAACCCCTGACGTTCCCACATCTACCCCGAGCAAGACCGAGACCGAGTTCTCGCGACTCCACTCTGGCCGGCCGGTTAAGGCAGAGCCAGAAGCCCTGACCCCTGACCCATCACCCCCCGTCATGGAGCACCCGATACGCATTGGGTTGCTACCCCCCAACAGCTTGCCACAAACTGCCCTGCGGTGACTGACTGCGCTGGTAGTACCAGTGGGCTGGTTGGGTCGTCACATCCTTCCGCCTTATATATTATGCTTATGGTAGGTACCTACTCCTGTGAGGATACAGGTGGTTGTTACGATCGAAGCCTCTCTATCATCGCGTGCTAGACGCGACGGAAATAACGTGAATTTAACAATCATGCCAATTTCCCTGCCTTCTGTTACAGTCCCAGTTTTTCGTTATGTAAGAGCCCACTCTGCACTAAAATGTAATCTATAGAGCCGGCACGTGTATCGTAAAAATTACGTCTGTTTTATTGTTCCGGCCTCCGTAATCTTGTTCTGCTTACTTCTCGTTCTCGTACTGTACGCCTCTAACTAGCGACCCGCTCGTTGTTACGTACGAATTACAATTCACAATAATAGTACGGGAGATGTATGAAATAAATGATTTATTAGGCGAACAAAAATATTTGGCAGCACCTTGTATTTTCGCATGGATGGAATTGACTAAGTTTTTAGTTTAAATATTAAATAATGAAAGCGTGGCTAGTTCATGCGTCTAGATGTTGTAACAGGTTCATCCCGTAATCCCTAATGACCCTAATCCGCGGGCGTCAGGGTTAGGGGGCGCGCGACCTCCCGCATCGTTCTATTTTGTCTCGACCACGAGCTAGCACATCGTCTGCTCGATTACCACAATCAGTTCCTCTAGCGAAACTGTGAAAAACGACTCTTAGACGCGTGAGAAATATTGTCTCCGTTTCCTTTCAATACTATGTGAGTAAGACGGGTGATGCCTAAAGTGTCGTGCGACAAGCGAAGTAGCAACTAGATGTGCTAGCCTTCCAGCACGTCTAGCACAACGGTGACATGCGATCACGCGACTCTTTGTCGCGTGACAAATATTACTTATCTCTTTCCATCCAATACCGTGCGAGCAAGACGCTGAGACGCGCAACAAGCGAAGTCGCGGCTAGATATGCTAGTCCTGTAGCATAATTAACCGCGACTTCACCCGTCACCCGTCTTTCTAACATTTTATTGAAAGTACACAGACGATATGGTCTGTTGACAACCAAAAATCACTAAGTAATTATTATTTATTATTGTC
Source organism: Apotomis capreana (assembly GCA_947623375.1). Taxonomy (NCBI): domain Eukaryota; kingdom Metazoa; phylum Arthropoda; class Insecta; order Lepidoptera; family Tortricidae; genus Apotomis; species Apotomis capreana. Next base: position 11,818,745 of record OX392510.1, on the reverse strand, counting down.
TACTAACTGAACACGAGGTTTTAAAGAGCAGTGACAAAAATTTTAGTGAGTTTTGGTTGTCACCAGGTGAGGGCGAGAAGAGCGTTTAACAGCTCACAGTTGTGCTAGTTAGAGGTGAATTTTGTTAAATGTTAAACTGCCTTTGATCTTTAAATAGGAGAAATCTTAGCCAGTTAACGTTTTGATTTGCTATAATGAAACCGTGACTCGTTCATGTGTCTACTATCTAGATATCAGCGTAACAGGATCGTTCCGTAATCCCTAATCAGCGGCCGCCAGGGCTCGGGGAGCGCGACCCCACGCGTCGTCCTATTTCGTGGCTCGCCAACAGATTGTGATAATCGCGGACGACGCGCCAACCGTTAGTTACGGCCGCCCCACTTTAAACCTCATCCATTTTAATTTAACAAAAGTGCCGGCCGATAGCGTCGAGGAAGGACTCATATCCGTCGGCGGCTAGCTACTGAGTCACTTGCACGCTTCAATAGCGATGGTTTCGATTTAGCCGTTTTAACCCGTTGGCTGTGTGTTTAATGATGACCTAGACAAGGACACTGAGAAACGGACCAAAAGCAGAAATACCGTGAAACCGTTCAATTTTGCCCTAGCCGTTAAATATCCCCATTGGACTTTAAGTATAAAGAAAATATAAAATGTCCCAATGATTTCATTAGCAAATAGATGAACGTATAATGAGCTGCAGTAATGCAGCATTTTTTCTTTAGTTACCTACATATTTATAAAAAGTTAATCCTTAACGTATTTCGACTTACGTTTAAAACGGCGGGACATTAAATTTACCCGCTAATATGAAAATTTGGACGGTTCACTTAATGAACATGAAAAAAAATTAAGAAATTGATAAATGGTATGCACCTGTTTAAGAAAGATATTACGATGTGTCGATGGGCTATGTCAATAAATTGCGCTACTATATCGTTGGTATCTATAATATAATAATTTCTTTCTTTGTCTTTTCATCACGCCTAAACGGCTGGACCGATTTCAACTATATATGCTACTACGTCGCCTAAATCAAACTAGATTTAAGTTGTTTTTAGGGTTCCGTACCTCAAAAGGAAAAAACGGAACCCTTATAGGATCACTTTGTTGTCCGTCTGTCCGTCTGTCAAGACCCTTTTTCTCAGGAACGCGTGGACGTATGAAGCTGAAATTTATATCAATTACTCAGGTCTACTGTCCCTTGAAGCTGTGAAAAAATCAAACTTCTAAGCCAACGTAATCAAAAGATACAGCCGTTTATGCCGCAAATTTTCGACACTTGCAAGGGAATCAAAACCTACAGGGTACTTCCCGTGAACTCAGAATCTTGAAATTTGGTACGAAGCAACGTCTTATAGCATAGATAAAGGAATAATTACGAAAACCATAAATTTTTTTTTTAATACCTAACTTTGCACCTAATTTGCAAATTTTCGACACTTGCAAGGGAATCAAAACCTACAGGGTGCTTCCCGTGAACTCAGAATCTTGAAATTTGGTACGAAGCAACGTCTTATAGCATAGATAAAGGAATAATTACGAAAACCATAATTTTTTTTTTTAATACCTAACTTTGCACCTAATTTATATGGGGCGCTATACATACCAGGTGCAAACTTAACTTAACCACTTAGGGATGGAAAGTGTTTGTACGGAACCCTCGGTGCGCGAGTCCGACTCGCACTTGGCCGGTTTTTTTTATGTTTAATTTTGTAGTTCACAGTGCCTTGGTTTAATTACTGTAATGCTATGTAACTAATTTGAATAAATAAATAAATAAATAAAATATTTATTTATTTAAACTATATAGCACAAACAAATAAGTATAAATAAATAGCGGAGGATAATGCATTCTCTACCAGTCAACCATAAGGCCAAACAGTGGGGACGGGTGTAAACTACAACAAAACGTCTGCACACAATGCAAATGCCGAAACAAAAGACGTTAATTATACATTGAATAATACAAATGTGTCTTTTTTTAATATTCTGGTGTACATATCAAGAAGAATAATTTATTGCAAGAAAAACTTAACTTATAACAAAGAAATAGTAATAAAAATAATAATGTGTAGCAAAAAGTTATAAAACACATCTCTGCAATGCAGTTGCAGTTAGTGCTGGGAACTGGGAATGGCTGCTCCGTCGTCAAACCCCAACAGTTTCGCTGCAGGTTTGAATTTGTGACGTGTGCCTCGTATGCACATACTGGAGGCTCGAATTGCATATCCTTGTTCTAAGCCAACCCAGTATCGTACAGCGATTTGTTGTACATATCATATTTATTATTTTATAGTTAATATTATTATTTGTTTTACATGTAATTTTCTATTAAACTATACATTAAATGTCTCAATAATACAAATATAAATGAGAATAGGCACTGTCAATCACCACCCCCACAATACTTAATCCCGATTCATTTTATTGTAATGTCACAAAGATAGACTCCTCTTTCTAAAAGACGAGGGAGATAATCTTCATCCAGGTAAATATTGAACGTAATTTGGTATTCGCTCTTAATTTGCGAATGCCGAGCTCACCAAAGGAGAACTTTAACTAGCCGAGTACTGATATCGTTGAGCATGCTTGCATGCTTTTAATTATCCCGTCCTTTGTCCACGTCTCATAAATTTTATCTCCCTAGCTTACGACAAGAAAAAATAAAATATACCTACTTAGTAGTGGCTCTGAGTTGGAATATTAAAATTTTCACGTTTTTAATCCTATCATCGCTATCGCCGAAAAAAAGATCTGTGATATATAATTATCTAATCTGCTCACAAAAGTTTACAAAAATCGTCTGAGAAATGCGACCTGGTAAGCGTAAACAGCCAGACATCCAAAGACGATTTTTTTTGGCCAAGTTGAAAATGGGAACGCTTCACGGGATCGGTCAATTACGGAATATGCATTTTTTCATTAACAAAGACTACTTTGACTACTTGAGGGCTACCTATGTATTACTAGCAAGTTGCTAACGCATACATATGTTTTAACGTCTATAGATTTCATATTTTCTAAGTGACCTTAATTAAGAAATGCTGCCAGATTGATACCCTGTATAGGTATAAGCTAGGTAACTATCGCGAACTTTTCGTGTAGTGTATTTATTAGACAAGTAAAACTCATTACATTTTCCGATCCTGTGGCGTGGCCAGATTATATTAGTAGTACCTACGCCTAAAAACTAATTCGAGCAGTCTGATTAGCAACCGGGGCGCACGCTATCATCGGCCAGTCTGGCTACCCGTCCCCTCACACCATTGACTCATCTGTTACATCGAAAACTCTTTTTACAATCACAGTAAAGTCTATGTTCCCCTGTTTCGCACCTCGTTTAAGTTGGTGAGCCTGTACACGTGGCATCCGTGACGTCATTTAATGGCACTAGCTCGACGTCGAACAGTCTGCCCGATCTTCGTACGTACCTACACTTGCTATTATAGTCTACCCGGCCGACAACAATCAAATTCTGTGCAACAACAACACGCAAAAATCTACTCGATACGCTGTCCAATAAGCCTCCAAATTGAACGATGAAAATACACGAGACGAGGCAAAATTAATTGCTGCTACTGTTCGCGGTTCGAAAAGTAATGATCTCGCCTTTTCACACCATACTCGTGTGACGGAGACGGCTGTAGTAGAGTTTGAAATCGTGACGGATTACGTTACCTGTAGGTAAGTACTCGCTCGCCGCCCGCCCTTCACGGTGCTTGTAACATTTACGACCGCGCCATTATAAAGTCAGGACCGGCGGCGTATTATAAATTCAGTCTATTGTAACTCATCTCGTAAAATAAATCAAGATTGATGTTCGCAGTGTGAATAAAACTATATTACATTTTGAAACATATTTTACTTCTATTTTATAATAATTCGTTTCAAATAAACTATAATTTCTAAAGAATGTTATGAAACGTGCAATGCTGTAAGGTATTAACGGTTCTGATAGACGCAGAAGTCATTAGAATGATTATTAGACAAGATTTCACGCACGGGTCTGAAAATAGAAGCTAATGCCGGGCTCATAAAAGTTGGGTACGGAGCTGTTTGCGAAAACAAATGATGATTGACATGTTTACAAAATAAGGGATCAATATTGCTTTCATTATTAGAGGGCTGGCGTAGCGTTCTTGGAGCATTAGGGTAGACGGGGGTACGTCACCGGTACTTCCGTCTGCCCTTAACCTTGAACGCCGCCGTCTGACCCCACCACCCCCACCCACAGCTCTGTCGCGACCCCGGTATCCCTTCCTGCACCTCGGTCGAGCTACAATTCTAAATTCTACAGCGCCGTATAGATTATCTTAACGTGAGACAGGATTGCAGGTTTATGTTGCTTGAATAATAATAAAGGTGCAAAGTGCTTAGGTTTTCGTGATAATTCAATACCAAAAAAAATGTCTTTACAATTATACAATAACCCTTTATTGCATACAACACAATGCAAATAAAAAATAAACAAATATAGAAGATCAATTACAGGTATCCAACAAGTGGTATTTCTGTTAAAGATGGTAAGGTGTGGAAAGAAGTCTTATCTAAAATATTTACGAATTTTTTCGTCATAATAAGTAATGAAGTAAGTTAGAGCACGTACCTATTTGGGTGGATTAAGTACGTAGCGGGTATAGGTGATGAACTAGGCTTTAGACGTTTTCTATGTTATTGTTTTATGAAGGTGAATGAATTAAAAGACCGTTCATTCTAGAATCTACATTGAAAAAAAAAAAAGAATTTTCAACAGTAAAATGTTAGCTGTTAGTTAATAATCGGAGGACTGACAAACTGAGGGCTACTAATAACTAAAATAAATAGTATTAAATTAGCGTAACTTTGGTTACTAGTACTAAGCACGATTTCTCAAGTAATTAAGCTAGTTGAGCTATGATTTTACCATATACTACTTAGTATAAAGTATTCCTTTACTTTGAAGCAACATTCTATAAGTACCTATATGTAAGTATACATATAAGTTTTCTCTCTCATTAACACACCAAAACTCGTCGACAGTCTACCTTGTCATCTTTGATAGCTGTATCATTGTCGACTGTATACAGAGACAAAAAACATTGTAATTAATTCGAACCGCGCTCAAGTTAAAATTCATTACCTACCATTAATTCCAATTTTGGGATCATTGATGATGCCCGTTAATTGATCTGGCTAAAGGTGTCTCGGTGACAAGGATTAATGGGAATGGTGAGACAGGTCTCCGTCCGGCCGCCCTCCAGACACCATGCTGACTTTGGAAGGTTAGCTGCAACCTGACCTCCTCACCTTAACTCAGGTTGTCATGACGTATGGCAACGATTGTGGTTTATTTATAACACCTGTGAGTCAGTTGGATCTGACAGAATACCTGAGTCATACAGTGCAAACGAGTCTACAATAAACTCGGATTTTTGCGGCAGATGTATCAATGTACTGAAAGACCTACGCGTAAATTAAAAATACATATAATTAAAAGCCTCTTGGGGATCAGGGTAAACTCAAAAAATAAGACTTATAAAAGTTTCCATCCCTACTTATAATATACAGTGAATTTTATCAAAAACAGTACCTGCTTAATGGCAAAGGAGTCTGAAATAAGAATGAGTACTTTATATAGGTAACTCTTACTAACGAAATAAATAAATACATAATAATAAATACATATTAAGGGCCAATCTTACACAAATCGACCTAGTCCCAAATTAAGCAAAGTTTGTAGTTTACTATGGGTACTAAAGACGACGATATACATAATATATAAAACTAGCTTTTGCCCGCGACTACGTCCGCGTGGAACTTGGAAGTATGGAAGCAACCTTGTACAACACGATCCACCTAATCACCTTAATTAATAAAAGGGATTATTAAAAGCGCCTAAGCAAATGTAAGAGCAATTGTGCTTTTGGTCTAATAATTACATTTCCTACAGGGTCATCAATGTCATCATGAATTACTTACTCACTTTTCAATCTTTTCATCTAAGTCGGTTCAGTAGTTTAATCGTGAAGAGGTAACAGACAGACAGACACACTTTCGCATTTATAATATTATATACGTATGGATTAGTATGGATACATATATAGATGACCCAGGAACAAATATTTGAGATCATCACACAAATATTTGCCCTAGCTGGGATTCGAACCCAGGACCGCCGGCTCAGTAGGCAGGTGCACTACAACCTAGTCGTCAAACTGTACATATACCTAATTAAACCTAAGAACACATGATGAGCTCACACGATATTTAGGTATTAAATAAAACAGGTAAACAAACTATCACGTCTCGTACCTCCTCGTATATTTTACTACTAGACCATTTTAACTAAGAATAAAATTCATTTACCTATCTTTGTCATCATCAAAAATCTACGCGGACGAAGTCGCGGGCGGCCGCTAGTTTTACTATATACCTATAATATATACTATATACCTATAATATACTATATACCTATATATTACTATATACTTATAGTAGAGTTGCTAAGCCGCGAATTTGTGCGCATCGGGTTACAAGCATGAAATTTGTACCACAGATAGAGCGTTCCGTATATTCAGGAAATACACCTAATTTACCGTTGTGACTAAAAAAAAACCTGTTTTTATTTTTCTAATTTTTAACCTATCCTAATTTTTATATGAATCTGCTTAAAGTAACATAAAAAATTTATTGTTGATATCTGTTTTGTACATGAAAACGAGACCGCACAAGCCCTAATAATAGCCTTAATTGACCAGTTAAAAAAAAGAAAACGAGCACTACTTGGTCCTGTTTACTCCACTCTCCCGCCACGCAGGGCACGAATCTGACTTCCCTCCACATCTGAAAATGAACATCATCATCATCGCGGAACACTATCTGTGATGGTAGAAATTTCAAGTTTGTAACCCGATGCGCAAAATTTTGTTAGAAAACAGCGGATTAACAACTCTAGGTACTAATGGGAGTTAATGAAACATCGAAGATTTTGCAGAAAAGGTATTCAAATCTTCCATTTACTTAAATTTTAACGTTCACGTTGGAATGAAAACGTAATTTTATAGGAATTCAAATCTATCTATTTATTTAAATCAAATAACAAAGATCCATATTATTTGTTAGTAAACTTAATATTAGGTGTTAGTTCATGTGACGTCGATATATAATAATAATAACATAATGCAGAAAATTAAATTTTAAAAGAATTACTAATTAACAAATGCTTAACACTACGATAAGTTGTCAAACAAACACGAATAACAACAATAAAAAATCTATTTCATATTAAAACTTATAGGTAACACATTAAAAATTATAAATGATCACAGTGTCACATGCTTAGAATTTAACTGTATTAATTAAACTTTGTTACATGGAGGTTAGACCAATGCCAGTGGGCAATCCAGTCTACTCGCGATCACACGTAGGATGCTGTTGGAGCTATCTCGAATGTGGTGCATTATGGAGGCAACTCGTTTTCTCCTAACAGCATGAAAATCGTCAACTCGCATCTCAGCAAACATTCCAGAAGCACTGCAGTGCCTAGGTCGACCCAAAGCATCCTAATTATATTATTGTACTGAACGCGGAGGGCGCTAATTGCCCTAAGGGTATAATTGACCCACACAGGCTGCACTAGTAAAAGGACTGGCAATAGGCTTTAAATAAAATATTTTTTACCTCATTCGTACATCGCGCAAACCTGCGAGCCAACATATTCCCCCGAACAGCCAGCGCCCTACGCTCCCTCTCAATGTCTAGATAATAACCCTGGGTCAATTTCCCAAGCAGTATTTTTTGATGGCAAGACTGAAAACGCAGGTGCAGAAAGGTTTAATAATAAAGTACCATTTTTTTTCGGAAACAGCCCGCCATTGTCTACCTCGGGCAACAGCTAAAATTAAAATATTAATATATATATAATAATTAAAAAATATATATTTAGACCGAATTTCTCATCAAGGTGGGTTGTCCCCAAGCCGGTTTTGTTTGTAAAATGCCGGGTAAGTTAAATACTATGCATGACAAAGAAAATCTGTTACCTTTACTTTATTACCATATAAATAGGTAACGAAAAAAGCGCATTACCCGTTTTATATCTCCTTTGTATACCCTTGAATAAGTGCATATAAATTTGTCCCGAGAATACTTCTTATTACCGCCGACAATGTTTGGACCCGATTTATTTCCCAAATTTGATCAATTGCGCCCCCCGTCTCCCGCGCACTTCAAAGAATTAGTCAAGCTGTGTATAGTGGCTTGTATAAACGTGAATATATCATTGCGGTGGACCGGGGACAAAAAAAATGTCATTCCGGAGTTCGTTATAGCTTCTTTATTTTTGAACTGTGTGGTTTGAAATTTATATATATCAGGTAAAGTATACTCGTGATTTCACGAGTTGAATTAGTTTTAGAATATAGGGCTTACTCCTGTCTTAAGAAATAGAAACATGTCGCGTTTCTCATTTCACCATTCTCATTCCGGTGTTTCCGGTGTAGTAAAATGACTTTTTAAACCCCACCAAAATGAGGAAAACTACGGAATGACATCAAAAGTAGCTTCACTTCTCATAGATATTGTTGAAATAATATATTTTTTTATTTTGTTTTTAATACCAGACTAATATATTATGTTTATATTATTATGTAATGCCAATATAATATATATTACGAATATAAAACGTAAAATTACTTTCATAATTTGCCACTTTTCTTTCATTCCGGTGTATGAAATCTCATTGCGGTGCACTTATTTTATCATCGTGGTGTACATTTATCATTCCGTTGTGTGTTTCATGATCAATCTCGAATATCTCGAAAACTATTTCAGATTTCAGGTTCTCTTTTACATATGTTTAATAATATAGTCTAAAGTATCTCTTCACATTTAAAAAACTCAAAAATAATCAAAAATAAAGAATCACACCGAAATGATACAAAAAATGCGTCTTGTTGAAATTGACCCCTTTACTTTTTATCAAGTAAAACCATGAATAAAACCATTAAACCATTTGAGCGATCTAGGTATCGATTTTTCCTATATTCAAGCTTCATTCAGTTGACATTGAAACGTTGACTTTTTAAAGTAGATATCGCTAAGATAGACAGATTTTGAATATGTTATTATAAACGTAGAATTTAGCTTCAGGGTTCAGTCAATAGTTCCATCTAGAACAGAACAATCCTTTGTTAAAGAAAAACGCAGAGTATTTCCACAACGCTGTAGTCGTCCAACCATTTTTGCTGGGTCTTCCAGTCTTCCGATACGTAGTCGCCAACACCATGAGCTATGTCGAGGAATTTGATTCTCTTCTTCGAATCAAACTCGTATGGGCAGCGTTCGTCTCAAATATCGTGGTGTCTCAAGTGCGAAGGTTTACCAACAGAAGGTGTAACCACTGACGGCACAGCTAGCCAGCTAGGGCACTGAGACGTCATTTATAATGAGCCTCATAAGAAAACACGAAAGCCTACAGTCAGAGTATACTGCAGGATTAAATTAAAATGATGCTCAGAAGTTACTCTTAAATTATCGGTTATTTATTTATTCCTTTTGGCACTGTATAAACGCGAACAAAAACCCAACGATTATCCAGGTTATAACCCATTTAAAATGTATTTGTAATGTATGTGTGTGTATAAATGCGTTGAATCCAAGATAAATCTGAAATATTTCAACGATTCACATCATACGGTTTAAATAAGGGAGCGGATGGACAGACGGGAGATTAGGTATCTACATCTACATATAATAAAACTGAATAGGTATTGTGCGCCGGCGCACAAAAGTGTTATTACTTATTGTGAATTTATTTCGTGCAGTCAGTTCGAAGAGGCATTGACATCAATTTAAAGAATGAGGCACGATGAAAAGGCAATATTATAAGCTGTTATTCGCCATGGCCAAAACAGGATTTTTCTTTCTACGTTATCATCATCATCATGCCATCTTCATGGCAAGTCCTTGAGTTCGATCTTGGGTTTTTAGCCATTTTATATATGTCGTCATTCCAGTTACCTGTTGGGCTTCCCAATCAACGATGTCTTCGATCCAGAACACTTCCTCACCGGCGCGGCGGTTGAGTTCTTCAACACAACTTTAAGTAGTTTGCTAATCCTTTATTTATTTAATCATTATTGCACAAAATAAATAACTTATCGTACAAAAGGCGGACTTAATGCCATAGGGCATTCTCTGCCAGTCAACCTGTTTTGTACGCTGTTTCCACGACTTGGGTTCTCTGTAGGATCACCTCATGTCGGAATTTGGCTGCGTTTTATTTCTACGGAAAGCAACATTTTACGATGGATTACTGAGATGTGTAACTCGTTGTACCTATACTGCCGTGGTAAGCTAAAAGGCGACCGTTTTGTATGGAGCTTCATAGCAAAAGGTCGCTTTTTACCTTAGCACGGCAGTATATACATAAGCACTTTAGAATAGAGGCTCGGACAGATATTGATGGGGAGATGCCATACACGGAACGGCCGTCTGATGGCTCTTATATAAGGATCACGGCGAAGGAAGTGGAGGCAGCGGTGAAGAGCATGAAGCGCGGTAAATCTCCTGGGCACGACTCTCTTAGCATAGAACATCTATTGAACGCCGGAGTGCATATGCCAAGAGTGCTCGCCATGCTCTTCACTTTCTGTGTGGGCCATTCCTATCTACCCGATGATATGATGAGAACCGTGGTAGTGCCAATAGTCAAGAATCGGACAGGAGACACTGCTGATATAAATAATTATAGACCCATTTCGTTGGCTACGATTGTGGCCAAGGTGCTAGACAGTGTGCTTGACAGGGAACTGGGGAAACATCTGACTATTCACGATGCACAGTTCGGATTCAGGCCCGGACTCTCTACGGAGACAGCAGTTCTATGTCTCAAGCACACTGTTCGGTACTACACAGATAGGGAAACTCCAGTATATGCGTGTTTCCTTTATCTGTCAAAAGCCTTCGATATGGTTCGCTATGATAAGCTCTGGCAGAAACTGTATGAGGACACGAGCCTACCCAGTGAGCTGATAGACCTGTTTAAGTATTGGTATGGGCACCAAAAAAACGTTGTGAGATGGGCTGACTCGCTGTCCGATTCGTACAGACTGGAGTGCGGCGTGAGACAGGGTGGCCTGTCGTCACCCAAACTCTTCAGTCTGTACGTTAATCGGTTGATTGATGAGCTCAGCAACACTATGGTCGGATGCTCAGTGGACGGTACGTTTGTAAACAACATCAGTTACGCAGACGATATGGTGTTGCTGGGCCCCTCAATCAATGCCCTCAATAAGATGCTTAGTGTTTGTGAAAGTTATGCGGAGTCTCATGGTCTCAGGTACAACACTTCCAAGAGCGTGTTATTGGTATTTAAGGCGGGCAAAAAATATTATCCCCGTATACCACCAGCTTACCTATACGGTGCACCTCTTAAAATCGTAAAGGAGTTCAAGTACCTGGGACACTGGGTAACCGAGAGTCTAAGCGATAATAAAGACTTGGAGAGGGAGTGTAGGGCGCTCTCAGTTAGGAGTAACATGTTGATACGTAGGTTTGCAAGGTGTACTAGTGCCGTGAAGATTACCCTTTTTAAGGCGTTCTGTCGAATCATTTTACACTTGCAGCTTATGGATCAACTATACTCAAAAAGCTTATAGCGCCCTACGCGTCCAGTATAATAATGGATTTAGGATGCTGTTAGGGCTGCCGCGCCATTGCAGTGCATCAGGGATGTTTTGCGACGCGCGCACGGATGACTTTTATGCTATAATGCGAACGCGCGTCGCGTCTCTGATGAGGCGCCTGCGCGGCAGCCCGAACAGCCTCCTGCAGACGGTGGCGGCGCGCCTGGACGGCCCCTTCCTGCAACACTGGGATATGTTGCACAGGGCGTCCAACTGAACCTGTCGGTATAATTATTATTATACATATTGATAAACACTAACATAGGTTAAGTTTACTATTGTTACTAACCAAATATGGAGTTATATCCGAAATAAAAATTATTGATTGATTGATTGATTGATAAGTACGTAAGTATGGTTGAAGGAGATTATTTAAGCTTGTTGGTGCGCCTGCCAATGTGCACCAATATGCACCTGGTAGAGGCCTATGTCCAACAAGGGATGTCTGGACATAGACCAATGATGTTGTCGATGATGATTAGAAACATATGGTGAGCACAAGGATATTTTTGAATAGCTAAGAGCCTAGAATTGTTTGGGCCTCTGGTATCGTTCCCTTTACCCAGTTCGATACCTTAAGCTAATTGCCTTTTCTTTCAAAAATCATATATGCATATGTATCTAAAAAATAAGTAGTACAATTATATTCTGGTCGCTGTGTGGGGATAAGTCGTTTATAGGTTTCATTAGAAATAAAGTTGCTCGTCAGGATGTTTCTATAGAGGAGACAGCACCTGCGGGCTTGCGTATTTTTAGAATAGTTACTGCAGTCATGCTATAAAATACGTAAGATAAAAGTACGAGTAAGTAAAGTAAAAACAAAAAACATTATTGTTTAGGCTTGAGATAATATTTATTTCACAATGTGAAGTATCCGCATTGACCAACCTGCGTGGCGACGTCTATGGTCGCCAAAAGAACAAGAAACAGATTTATCTCAGTGTCAATGTCAGTGCGTGTCGTCGTCGTCCAAAAGAAAATTTATATCGCTTTAAAATAATAATATTAATAGCATCATCACCCGCATAAACTACTATATTTAGAGTGTTGTTCCTGTTCCTGTTTCGGTGCCTGTTCCTGTTTAAAGGTTAGTGGAACCTCACATTATTTCATAAATATTATCTCTAGTTCTATTCTTCTCCGCTCTCTTTATTTTTCCAAATTTTTCTAGGATGCCCACGAACCAGGATTTACAGTCCATTTAAAGCTACACCATATTTTTTGGCCTCCGACCCGGGTATCCTAGCTTTTCGAAATATCTTTCAAAATTGTCTTTTTTCAAAATTTTACCGCCGCATAATCCAGGAGTATTAAAAACCCTGCATTCTTCTTAATAACATAAAAAGCATTTATTTTGCGTATTCTTATACCGCGTATTTTGTAATAAAACCGCTTTGAAATTTGAATTCAAGTACTATGAATTTCTGCGTACATTAAGTGTCATTGAATTACTTAGCAGACATCTTTGAATTTATTGTTAAAGTCGACATATTACGACGTTCCGCTCGCATCTATGGCCTTTTACGGTGTAAATGTTATTTTCACGCGCTAGAATCTATTTAATTAGGTTTAATATTTAATAATTATCGATATTCCATCTTTGACATTCTATAAATATGGAAAATTCGGAGATGCAAATTTCGCTTTTAATTAGCAAACGCGATTCGTATTTTGAGCGAATCAGGTCAATTTATGACACCATACCGAAAAGTAAAAGAGAAAAAGCTACTTTGTTTTTGATGAAAGATCAGCAAATAGATAAGTTACGCGATGAATATGTTTCTCTCAGCGACTCAATTCACGCCCATGCCTTGAACCTAGATCCCGAATATAAAGCAGATTCTGAAACATTTTGGGTGTTTGACGATATGTATTGCGCCATTAAAAGTGCGTATAATTCACAGACTTCTGAGCCACAAACACAAACTGTTACGCCGCCATTCAAATTGCCGCAAATTGACATACCTGAATTTCATGGTGACATTCAACAATTTCCGCTTTTTATTGAATCGTTTCGCACGGTTGTGCATGAAAACCCATCGCTAAGGGATGCTGAACGCATTCAATATCTTATCTCGAAATTGAAGGGCAAAGCTCAGAGCATTTGCGTTGGGATTGTACCTGCCCCGGAAAACTACAGTGTTTTGTATGACGCGCTCATACAAAAATACGAAGACAAACGCGCTATCGCCGTGAGCTATTTAGAAAACATTATAAATTTGAAGCCTTTAAGTGCAGGCAAAGTAAACGCGACAACTTTAGAAACATTCATCGATCAATTCTCTACATCAGTAGCTGCCTTACGTCAGCTTGACATAAAGTTGTTGGTTGATTTTGTGTTCATACATCTAGCGCAGCGTAAGCTAGATTCTGATACATCGCGAGCCTTTGAAATGTCTCTTGGTAATAAATCGGCATTTCCAAAATACGACGACTTCGTAATCTTCGTTCGCAATCAAACTAAAATATTGCAGAGAACCGCATCAAATACGTCGTCATCGTCGCCGTATACAAGTCGCACTGTTCGTAATGAACCTTCATCTACACGCACGCATCATGCACATACAAGCATGCAAATATTTCATGTGAACAATAACACCTCTGACCAAGCCTGTAGCTACTGTAATAGTAAAGGACACGCACATTTGTATCAATACGAGCCGTTTTTGAAATTATCACCGCTTGACAAGTATAACGTCATAAAGAAATGCAACGGCTGTGTGAACTGCTTAAGTCTTCGTCATACATGGTCGATGTGCAAGTCAAATACGACTTGTAAATATTGCAACAAGTCTCATCACAGTCAGTCTCTTATCCAGAAATGAGAATTCGAGTGGATCAAATTATTCACAAAATTCTGGCAATTGGTATAATACTCAAGCTCCACCGCGAGTTCCCGCTTCCGCGCCGCCGCGCACCGCACCACCGCGTCCACCACTCGCGCCCTAAGCGCCCCGGCCGTTCCTCGTAATGACAATAACATGTCAAAGAGTTTTTCTGGCACTGCTATGAGTCAACAGAATTCTCGGAAAACCGTTGTTTTGGGCACTGCTATTGCTCAAGTATTAGATGCGTATGTCAATCGCCGAGATATAAGAATCTTGGTTGATATGGGTTCGCAAAACCATTTCATCACGTCACGTTGTGCACGTACTTTGGGCTTAAATATCGCACCTGATAGCAAAAATACATTGGTCCATGGCATTGGAGAAAGTTCTCAGTCAATTAAAGGGACGTCAAACATAACTTTGTACTCACCCCGTGATCAAACGTTCAAACTTGATTTGCAGGCATTGGTGATTGACAAGATTTCAGGGAATCTTCCTGAATGTCAGATTGATACTGCCGCGTTGGATTATTTGAAAAATATCCAACTTAGTGATACCCAATGGAATATGCCGGGTAAAGTTGATTTACTGTTGGGAGCTGAAGACTTCATAAAGTGCGTCTTGAAGAACAACCGCATCATCGGACCATCAGGTTGTCCTGATGCAATTGAAACCGTTTTCGGATATGTCATTTCCGGTTCCGCTTTCACGGCTAATCAACAACCGCGTACTAGTAATAACTTTTTAGTCACTACTGAGAATGTTGACATCCTTCTTAACAAGTTTTGGGAGATTGAAGAAGTTCCCATCCGCAAGCACTTATCTGCCGATGTAAAGGCATGCGAGCAGATTTATGTACAGCAAACGACACGTGACAGTTCTGGCCGTTATGTGGTACCTTTGCCATTTTGCCGTGACCCGAAGGATTTAGGGGATCCTTTGTCTACAGCAATGCGTAGATACAACGCCCTGGAGAGACGATTTAAACGGGATAATATATTACATAAACAATATGATGAAATCATACGCGACTACTTGACGAAGGAATATATTTCCGTAGTGAAAGATCTGGATACTGATTCCAGCTCGTATATTATACCGCATCATCCCGTTGTCCGCGACGACAGGTTAACAACCAAGGTACGACTTGTTTTGGATGCAAGCGCTGCCACATCAACAAATGTGTCGTTAAATGACTGCCTGCACACTGGCCCTAACCTGCAGTCAGATCTGCTAACCATCATTTTCCATTTCCGATTGTTTCCTGTAGCTATAACTGCAGATATACGCCAAATGTATTTGAGGATACTGGTGTCACCCGAATTTCACCGCTACCTTCGCATATTATACCGTTTCTCTGAAGAGGACGAACCGCAAATGTATGAATACAACCGCGTCTGTTTTGAGCTAAAATGCAGTCCTTATCTTGCAATGCGCACTATAAAGCAGCTTCTTATTGATGAAGGGTACGCTTACCCTGCCGCATCTGCAATAGTATCCCGCAACTTATACATGGACGATTTAGGGACGTCTGTGATGGACGACGCCACTGCAATTGAATTGTCCCGCGATTTGATTGACCTTTTCTTAAAGGCTGGTCTAGAGTTGGTTAAATTCTCTAGCAACTCACGCGCACTACTGGAGACTATTCCTGAAGAACATCGATTGACAGCTTCGGTTGACATCGCAGAGACCGATGAATTGAAGATCTTAGGATTACGCTGGTGTCCTTTAGAAGATCAGTTTTCCATTACTGTAAATTTGGACCCGCATAACATCGTAACAAAACGAACTATTTTGTCTACGATCGCCAAACTTTGGGATTTAGTGGGTATTGCAGCACCGATTGTTCTGCATGCGAAATTAATCATCAAGTCTCTCTGGTTGCTGAAAATGGATTGGGATGACCAACCACCCGCATCTATATGTAAACAATGGTTGCAGTTCAAATCTGAACTTCCGCTCTTACAAGAACTCAGAATCCCGCGTCATTTGGGAATCAACGCACATGATTGTGTTATTACCCTTGTAGGTTTCTCAGACTCTAGCACTGCTGCATATGGAGCTGTAGTATATATGTGTGTGTCACATTCAAGCTTCGCGCACAACATTGTGAATATTATGTGTGCAAAATCAAAGGTATCTCCTGTGAAGGTACAAACATTGACTAGGCTCGAACTATGCGCCGCTTTGCTGTTAGCCAAACTCTTACGTTATGTTTCTGACAATATGTCAGATAAATGTCACATTTCAAATGTGTATGCGTTTACGGATTCTAGTGTAACCTTGCAATGGATATACTCATCGCCGCAACGATTTAATGTATTCGTTAGCAACCGTATAGCTCAAATAAATGACTATTTGCCCGCATCGCATTTCTACCATGTCTCTGGTAAAGAGAATCCGAGCGATTGTTTATCTCGTGGCCTTAGCCCAAAACAGTTGATTGACCATCCTCTTTGGCTTCATGGTCCCGCATGGGTCAAACAACCAATTACTGAATGGCCTCTAGACCATTTCGTATTTGACGATCAGGTTAATCCACCTGAAGTTAAAGCCAAACCGCAGGTGTTCTTGACTACAGAGAAAGAAAAATCTTTTTTACACGAATTGGCATCGCGATTCTCCTCGTGGAGTAAATTTCTTCGTGTCATTGTGTATATGTTGCGCTTTGTCAAGAAATTGAAGCGATCAGATTGTGTTTCGCCTTCGGACGTTCAAATTGCTGAAGAAACTGTTCTCAAAAAAGTTCAATCATTTCACTTTGGGGGTCATCCATAAATTACGTCACACGAATTTCATGATTTTTTGCCCCTCCCCCCGTCCGTGTCACAGCTGGTCACATTTGGGAGACTCCCCCCTCCCTAGTGTGACGTCACATATTTTGCAAATTTACATTTAGATATTATTGAATGAAAACAGCGGTTCCAAAATCGGTTTTATTTCCATTTTTTTTTTATAAAATTAACATCAAATCAAACAATTAACAAAACAAAAAACGATGATAGTAGAGCGAGTGGTCGACAAAACAATTGGTATCTTATATTTACACAGATATAGTTGTATGTTTTTGAGGTTTTCGTAAAGTAATAGTTTAAAGTTCGTGTTTTAACACTTATAATAGATTTTGAAATGTGACGTCACGAAATTTAGGACCCCTCCCACCCCCTTGTCACACAATGTCACACTTCATCGACCCCCTCCCTCCCCCTTAACGTGTGACGTAATTTATGGATGGCCCCTTGGTGGAGATATCAATGACATTTTAAATAATAAAGCACCGTCTAAACGCATGCGCAAATTACTTCCTTTCATGAAAGATGGTCTTCTGCTTGTTGGCGGTCGATTAAATAAATCTGAACTTGATTATTTTGCAAAGCACCCAATTGTGCTGCCCAAAAACGACCATGTTGTGGATTTAATTATTGATGCATATCATCGAAAATATTTACATGTCGGTCCAAATCTGCTGATGTCGTTGTTGCGACATAAGTATTGGATTATTTCTGGTAGAAACCTTGTACGCAAACGCTTTCAAATGTGTGTTCAATGTTTTAAAGTTGATCCAAAGGTTGAACCACCGCTAATGGCTGATTTACCGACTTGCCGCGTAACAGAAGCAAAATCATTTTTACATACTGGCGTAGATTATGCTGGTCCTTTACCGATTCTACTGAGTTGTTATAGAGGAGCAAGACAGCAAAAGGCGTATATTTGACATTCCATTTGTCTTGTTACACGCGCAGTTCATATTGAACTTGCAGTAGATCTTAGTACTGCTGCTTTCATTAACGCGTTCAAACGTTTCATTTCACGCCGAGGTACCTGTTTATACATGTACTCAGACAATGGTACTAATTTCCTTGGTGCAAAATCTTATTTTGATGAGTTGTCTAAAATGGTAAATTCTAAAACCTATAAGACTGCATTGTCTGACGAACTCCTTCAAGAAGGTATCACTTGGAGCTTTAATCCGCCGAGCGCACCACACTTTGGTGGCTCATGGGAATCAAATATACGCAGTACTAAATTGCATTTAAAATGCGCAGATCAACTGCTGACTTACGAGGAGATGACAACTGTTTTGACGCAAATAGAAGCTGTCTTGAATTCACGACCTTTAAACCCTGCTGAATGCAGATCCTTCCGAACCTACTGCATTAACCCCATCACATTTTTTAACACTCGGTCCATTAAATTCATTATATATCGCTGATGTATCGAACGTTTCGACTAATTTAATAAAACGCAAATATTTACTTGCTAAAATTATAGAATCCTTTTGGAAACGTTGGAGGACTGAATATTTGCATACTCTCCAGATGCGTCAAAAATGGAATACTCCAACTAAACCTGTAACTAAAGGGACTATTGTCTTACTGAACATAGATAATGTTCCACCATTAAAATGGCCATTAGGTGTGATCGAAAATGTTTTTCCTGGTAAAGATGGTGTTATTCGAGTTGTATCTGTACGCACTAATTCAGGTACTTATCAAAGACCGGTGGTAAAAGTTTCGCCTTTACCACTTCAATAGACATTCTTTATTTATATGTCACATAAGTTTCCTTGTGACATTCTTAAGAATATTTGTATAGAATCTTTTTTTTATCGATTCTGTATTTTTTATGTGGTAATACCACATTTTTTAATTTTGTAAATAATGACACAAAGGTAAATTAAGAAAGAAAAATTGAATGCGATCTACTACAATCGAAGCGGGGTTTGAACCCGCGACCTCTGCGTTACCGGCGCATTGCTCTCCCAACTGAGCTATTCGACCGCTACGTCAGTCGCACCAAATCTTTCATCCCTTAATCCTTTACGCTACTGGAGCGCCCTCTGCGTCATATATGTTTTTTGAAATGCTTATTGCGCATTAGCCATACCCTAGGATGTGCGTTTTACACGCACGATTCCCAATCCCCATTGCTTTACAGCAAGTGTGAAGACTGCGAGAGAGATGGCGCTGTTCTAAATATTTGTATAGAATCTTTTTTTTTATCGATTCTGTATTTTTTATGTGGTAATACCACATTTTTTAATTTTGTAAATAATGACACAAAGGTAAATTAAGAAAGAAAAATTGAATGCGATCTACTACAATCGAAGCGGGGTTTGAACCCGCGACCTCTGCGTTACCGGCGCATTGCTCTCCCAACTGAGCTATTCGACCGCTACGTCAGTCGCACCAAATCTTTCATCCCTTAATCCTTTACGCTACTGGAGCGCCCTCTGCGTCATATATGTTTTTTGAAATGCTTATTGCGCATTAGCCATACCCTAGGATGTGCGTTTTACACGCACGATTCCCAATCCCCATTGCTTTACAGCAAGTGTGAAGACTGCGAGAGAGATGGCGCTGTTCTAAATATTTGTATAGAATCTTTTTTTTTATCGATTCTGTATTTTTTATGTGGTAATACCACATTTTTTAATTTTGTAAATAATGACACAAAGGTAAATTAAGAAAGAAAAATTGAATGCGATCTACTACAATCGAAGCGGGGTTTGAACCCGCGACCTCTGCGTTACCGGCGCATTGCTCTCCCAACTGAGCTATTCGACCGCTACGTCAGTCGCACCAAATCTTTCATCCCTTAATCCTTTACGCTACTGGAGCGCCCTCTGCGTCATTTATGTTTTTTGCAATGCTTATTGCGCATTAGCCATACCCTAGGATGTGCGTTTTACACGCACGATTCCCAATCCCCATTGCTTTACAGCAAGTGTGAAGACTGCGAGAGAGATGGCGCTGTTCTAAATATTTGTATAGAATCTTTTTTTTATCGATTCTGTATTTTTTATGTGGTAATACCACATTTTTTAATTTTGTAAATAATGACACAAAGGTAAATTAAGAAAGAAAAATTGAATGCGATCTACTACAATCGAAGCGGGGTTTGAACCCGCGACCTCTGCGTTACCGGCGCATTGCTCTCCCAACTGAGCTATTCGACCGCTACGTCAGTCGCACCAAATCTTGTATTAGATTGTAGTAGATCGCATTCAATTTTTCTTTCTTAATTTACCTTTGTGTCATTATTTACATTCTTAAGAAGTTCATTCTTTATTTTAATTTTCTTTTCGCGTGATTATTCTTTATCATTATTTTGCTCTTTGTTTAGTAGAAGAACAAAGAGATGTTTGTCCTTCTAGGCGGGGGGAATGTTTAGGCTTGAGATAATATTTATTTCACAATGTGAAGTATCCGCATTGACCAACCTGCGTGGCGACGTCTATGGTCGCCAAAAGAACAAGAAACAAATTTATCTCAGTGTCAATGTCAGTGCGTGTCGTCGTCGTCCAAAAGAAAATTTATATCGCTTTAAAATAATAATATTAATAGCATCATCACCCGCATAAACTACTATATTTAGAGTGTTGTTCCTGTTCCTGTTTCGGTGCCTGTTCCTGTTTAAAGGTTAGTGGAACCTCACATTATTTCATAAATATTATCTCTAGTTCTATTCTTCTCCGCTCTCTTTATTTTTCCAAATTTTTCTAGGATGCCCACGAACCAGGATTTACAGTCCATTTAAAGCTACACCAATTATACTTATGTATATAAATGTATAACGACCTACAGGTGACCCTAGGTTCTTTTCTGAACAAATAAGGAAAAGTGTGAAAGGTTACTTGTCAGGAATGCTGTAAAATAACTAGATTTTTATAAAACTAGAAAAAAATATGAAATATAATATATGGGTCTGTGTTAACAACATTAGTTACGCGGATGACATGGTGCTGTTGAGTCCCTCGGTAGGTGCATTGCAGCGACTATTGAGCATGTGTGAAATTTTTGCAAAGTCCCATGGGCTCAGGTACAACACATCTAAAAGCGAGTTATTGCAGTTTAAAGCTGGCAAAAAATCGTATCGCATGCCGCCCGTTACGCTTTATGGTACCGCCTTGAAGATAGTGTCAAAATTTAAGTACCTGGGCCACTGGGTAACAGAGAATATGTCAGACGTCGATGACATTGAGAGGGAGCGCAGAGCGTTGTGTGTGCGCTGTAATATGCTGGCTCGCAGGTTTGCACGTTGTAGTAATGAAGTTAAATTAACCCTTTTTAAAGCATATTGCCAAACATTCTACACGTGTAGCCTGTGGGTCAGTTTTACACAGCGGGCATACAATGCTCTGCGCGTGCAATATAATAACGCGTTTAGGGTACTGTTCGGGCTGCCGCGACATTGCAGCGCGTCAGCCATGTTCGCCGAGGCGCACATAGATAGCTTTGACGCTATAGTAAGAAAACGGTGCGCCTCCTTACTAGACCGCTGTCGCCGCAGCTCCAACAGCATTGTGAGCGTGTTGTCGCAGCGCTGGGAGTCGCCGCTGCTCGCGCGCTGGGTGCGGCTGCACGCGCCAGTCGTAGCCGCACCACGCCGCTTTTAGTCTTAGTGTTACTTTTAATTTATTACTAACATTACGTTTAAGATTTATATTTTTATTTGGTACTAACATTGATATGGATTTTATCTGAAATAAAATATTTGAATTTGAATTGAAATTGAATTGAATTAACATAGCGTGTCAGTAATCACACCACACACGTTACAAAAGCGATCAAAATCGTTGGTTTTTTAATAAATGCTGGACAATTTTGTTATGTCATATATTTATATGTATATAATCTAACATAAGGCTGTATTTAAATCAACTTGTAGAATAAGTTTTTGTTTACAGGGCCAAGGTATACTATACTTCGTGATTAATCTTCACAAACTTTCACATGTACCAAACGTAATATTAAGGTGATTCATCTCATTGCACAGGCCTGTAGTTTTTAATTACATGCGACGATAAGTATATAAGCCCTGAAAGTTTGAATGTGTTCAATAAGAAAACACAAAAGGAATCGACTGTGAACTTGAAGTCTACCGGCCGCGAGCAAAAAGCAGACACGTTTAAGTACATATCAGTTTCAGCGATTGGGCTGGTAAGTCATAAGGGTTATTAAAATGCAGCATCACGGCGTGGGAGCGCGGAGGCCGGGGAGAGGAGGGGGGGGGGGGGGGGGGGGGAGGGGTCTGGTGCAGGGTGCATGCACCGTCTGGCGACTCCGCAAGGGCACGGGGGCGCTGCATGCGACGCCCTTGCGACGCCCGCGGCGACCGCTGCGCTCTTTCTGAAACAACCTAAGTACATCATTTGCTCTGGCCGTATTCATTTGGCCGCAATAGAAGTGGCAGTGCCGTAACGTGTAAATGCAGATGCGGGAGTGTACTTGTAGAATTTGAGCGTTGGCTGGGAAAGATAAGATAAAATATATGTACTCGAAATAATAAATAAATAAATATCAGACAACCTCACACAAATCAATCTAGTCCCACGATAAGCTCTAGTTATGGTTGTGTTACGATCATTAGACGACCAAATACAGAGGTCAATGGACTGCACAAATGCATGGCCCATTTATAAATGATGCAGCTCATTGTACGTATAGAGAAAATATTGATACTTAAATATATATATCCATGACCCAGGAACAAATAGATCGAGTGCATCACACACAATATTTGCCTTTGCCGGGATTCGAACCCAGGACCATCAGCTAAGTAGGCACTTGCTTTTCGGTGAAGGAAAACATCGTGAGGAAACCACCTAAGCCCAATAAGGCCTAGTTTCCCCTCTGGGTTGGAAGGTCTGATGGCAGTCGCTTGCGTAAAAACTAGTTAGTACCTACGCCACATCTTGGGATTTAGGTAGCCGACCCCGATTGAGAATTCACTCTCTACAAAGATATGTGACAAAGACTAGGAGGATGATGACCATCAGCTCAGTACGCAGCTGCACTACCACTGCGCCAACCGTGTTTTCAAACGTATACGTTACTATACATACATACAAATATATTTATTTATCTATACTTTTAATATCAATGCATCAATGAAAATCAAACTGCTATGATATACCCAAAATTTTTACAGTTTTCCTTTTGCGTTATCGGAATAACCATTTCTGGGTATATAATTAGGTATCCCTGTACCAGAATTGGTTAAAAGCCGTCTAGAGTGTTAATTCAAGTGTACTTTGAGACAGCGCCAAATAAGGGATTTCTGAGGTATATCGCATTTAACCGACCTTAAAACGCGACGTTTGCGATTCGAGCTGCATATACATACCTACATAGCGTGACATTTTGCGTCACTACTCTAGTGGCGATATACTATAGGTAACATATAGGTAAGTATATTGTCACTTTCAGAGATCTCTCTGTAGGTATCAGAGACTATAATATGGAATTACACTGGTAATACGGTGAATAGAGACTAAAGTACTATGTGTGACCTTACAAACGGTCCGGTAGTTTTGAATTTTTGATATGTTGTCTAGGATGGTTAGTCAGTGCTTAAAATGCAAAATGCACAATTCCCCCCCCCTCCGCGCCCGCCGCCATTTGAAAATACCGGCACTCTCTTCATATTTTTGCTCATATCTTCCTTTAGGAGCATTTTAGCTAGAAGAAAGCTTCGGCAATGTTATAGAGAGTTAAATTTACTACATTCTCCATTTTATATTTTTTTTCTAGGACAGATAGTTACGGAGATATCCACATTTAAAAAAACGTAAAAAATCGCAATTTCCTACTGAAAAACAAACTTCTGGATTATATCTTCGTTTAGGAGCATTTTAGCTACAACAAAGCTTGGGCAATGTTGTAGAAAATTAAATTTACTATAATTTACACTTCAAATTTTGTTTCAAGGACGGTTAGTTACGGAGATATGCACATTTGAAAAACAGGAAAAGTCGAATTTTCCGAAAATTTCTCAAAATTCTTGGTTTAGAACGCTGTCATTCAGTTATGGACTAGTCTAGGACAAATTAAAACATGTAGGAAATATAATTGCTTATAAAACTCATGTCCATTTTTACATACATTTTCGGAAAACTTGACTTTATCTATATATATAAATGCAAGTGTCCTGACTGACTGACTCATCAACGCAGAGCCGAAACTACAAATGCTAGAGAGTTGAAATTTGCACAGTAGGTTACTTTTATAACGTGGGCTAGGGATAAGAAGGGATCTTTGGAAATACCTCCGCTAAGAGGTTTAAATGGGGGTGCAAAGTTTGTATGGGGTACAAGTTTTTTTTCATGCTAGGAACTTGAAACTTTGTAAAAAGGTATTAAAATAAAATGAAAGAAAACTGATTTAAGCGGTTTAAAAGGGGTGCAATGTTTATATGCGAGAAACTTTATTTTTTTGAACTAGAGACTTGAAACTTTGTGGAAACCTTACTTAATCAAATACAAAAAAAGTAATTTCAGCGTTTTAAAAAATTCTGCTCCTAAGGGGGTGAATTAACTAAGAATAAAATTCCTTACCTACCTATTTTAATATCTTTGTCATCATCAAAAATCTACGCGGACGAAGTCGCGGGCGGCCGCTAGTTTTTTACATATCTCCGTAATTATCTGTCCTAGAAACAAAATTTGAAATGTAAATTATAGTAAATTTAATTCTATACAAAATTGCCCGAGCACTGTTCTAGCTAAAATGCTCCTAAACGAAGATATAATCCAGAAGTTTGTTTTTGAGTTGGAAATTGCAAAATCTTAAGTTTTTTTAAATGTGCATATCTCCGTAACTATCTGTCCTAGAAACAAAATATAAAATGGAGAATGTAGTAAATTTAACTCTCTATAACATTGTCGAAGCTTTCTTCTAGCTAAAATGCTCCTAAAGGAAGATATGAGCAAAAATATGAAGAGAGTGCCGGTATTTTCAAAATGGCGGCGGGCGCGGAGGGGGGGGGGGAATTGTGCATTTTGCATTTTAAGCACTGACTAACCATCCTAGACAACATATCAAAAATTCAAAACTACCGGACCGTTTGTAAGGTCAAAATCCTTTATTCACTGAATTATGGTGTTCAAGAGACGCGGCGTCCGTGACACGAAACAAACAAAAATTGCATCGAACTGTTAAGATTTTTTCTTTATCAAAATCATGACCTCTCCACAAAGAAAATTAGCTTCGTATTAAATTTTAAAATTTTCACAGACTTCGAAAAAGGAGGAGGTTCTTTATTCGTGTTTTCAATGTTTTCATGTATGTTACGCAATTATTCCGCCAATAGTGAACCGATTCTCAAAATTATTTTTAGGGTTCCGTAGTCAACTAGGAACCCTTATAGTTTCGCCATGTCCGTCTGTCCGTGTCTGTCTGTCCGTCCGTCCGCGGCTTAGCTCCGTGATCATTAGTACTAGAAAGCTGAAATTTGGTATGAGTATGTGTATGTATCACGCCGACAAAACGGTAAAATAAAAACTAAAAAAAAACTTTTTCTCGAGTACCTCTCGAACACCTGAAGTGGGGGTGTTTTTTTCGTTTTAACACTAGTGTGTGGGGTGTGGTTGAATAGGTCTTTTAAAAATAATAGGGGTATTTATTTCATTATTTTTTGATCAAGTCAGCAGTTTTGTAAAAAATCGCTCTGAAAATTAAAAAAACCGGCCAAGTGCAAGTCGGACTCGCGCACCGAGGGTTCCGTACAAACACTTTCCATCCCTAAGTGGTTAAGTTAAGTTTGCACCTTGTACCTATGTATAGCGCCCCATATAAATTAGGTGCAAAGTTAGGTATTAAAATATAAAAAAAAAACTACTTACTAGATCTCGTTCAAAACAATTTTCGTTGGTAGTTTTTATAGTAATGTACATCATATGTTTTTTTGAGATTTTTCATTTTCTTATTTTAGAAGTTAGAGGGGGGGACCAACTTTTTTCCACTTTGGAAGCGTCTGTCACGCAAACTATTCGGTTTAGAAAAAAAATATTTTAGAAACCTCGATATCATTTTTAAAGACCTATCCATAGACACCCCACACGTAACAGTTTGATGAAAAAAAAAATTTTGAGTTTCAGTTTTAAGTATGAGAAGCCCCCAATATCTATTATTATTTATTTATTTTTGCATCAAAATCTTAATGCGGTTCACATAATACATCTACCTACCAAGTTTTAACAGTATAGCTCTTATAGTTTCGGAAAAAATGGCTGTGACATACGGACGGACAGACGGACAGACGGACAGACGGACAGACGGACAGACAGACATGACGAATCTATAAGGGTTCCGTTTTTTGCCATTTGGCTACGGAACCCTAAAAATAGCGTCCCCACCTCTAACTTTTCAAACATGGGTCAAAAAATATGGGAAAATTCATGAAAATGAGGCCTTATAAGTACTTTCAATGAAAACTATATTGAATAAAATCGGTCGAGCCGTTTTTGAGTTATCGCAAAATTTAATAATTTTCTTTAAAATGACGTAAGTGCCGCGCGGTACTTCGAACGTTACACGTATCAGTTACGTAGTCAGTGCCATACTCCATTAAAACATTCCGCTCAATCTGGCCCGTATAATCGATAAGTTCCAGAAGGTAATAAGTAATTACAGTTACTTTGGCGTTTACGACCTTTTTTATAGAGCTTAAAATCTTTCTCGTAATTTAAACCTCGAAACCCGTCTATTGTGAAGGATTGGCAACTACGGAACCCTACACTGAGCGTGGCTTGACATGCTCTTGGCCGGTTTTTTTTTTTAATGGGGATCTGTTGATGGGATCCTAGGAAAATCGAGGCCAACTCACAAATATTACAAGCACTAATGTTTCTCATGTATTTTATAAAGTTGATTAGGTATTTGCGTCTGGTAGTCATCATCTCATTATGCTGAGCTGATGATGGAAGGTACCTGCTTAATAGTTAGGAATAATACAATTTATTCTCCTTGATTGATTTACGACATAAATGCCGCCCACTGTAACTTACCTAAATAGGTTAAATCAAATTTGGCTGAGCAATACCCGACGGGTTATATGTTCAATTTAGTTGAAACCGACTTTCGTGAGCAAGGTGACTGACTGCTATGTCACTTTGAAAGACAGCAATCAGTGCCTTTTGTATGACTGCCCTCGTGACTTCGGCATCGACATTTTAGGGTCCCGGGCATGTGAAACCAACAATATTTTTATCGAATTTTCTCCTGAAATGAGTGTTGTAAACGTGCGATAGCTACAGTGAATGCTACGAGTATACAACTCCGGTCACTTTGAAAGACAGCAATCAGCCTTTTGGATGACTGCCCTCGTCACTCCGCAATCAGTTTAGGTTTAGTGATATAAAACTTGCTTCGTATTTCTCGCGAAATAAGTGTGGAAAATGTGATACCTACATAAATATACAGTGTAAAAAAATATTTTTAAAGAAAAAATACTGCATTCAGATTTTCTTAAATTCGCTTGTCTCACCCGGGTATCTAACAAGGCAAGAATCAAAAAACTCGCTATTTTTGTTCTAATTGATATGATTATAGTTGCTTTTATCACGCGATAAAATAAGTGATAAAGCATCCATCACGTTTTAATGAAATGCGAGTGTGAGTGACAGATGCTTTCTCACTTATTTATCACGTGATAAACGCAACCATCATATTATAGGCTCCAGGATAAAATCTTTCTAATAAACGTAAGAAAATCGAAACACCAACATACATTTTATTTATTTGATTTTACTCAGCATAAATCCAAGATAAAATTTTTAAAGGATGAACGTAAACAATATAAAAACATTAAAGTGGTTTGTTATGTATGTAACATTAAAACAACGAAAATGGTTTTATAAAAGCCACAAAAATTTGTGGCCTTTAAAATGTCTCCAAAAAGCAATAAAGTTTTAATGTTGGACACTGTAAAAGTTTAAAACATGTTTTTATTTGATGTTTTAATGATTCGACCGATTTTTATTTTGATTACTTAAATAAGTTCAAAGTATCTTTTCTTTAGTTAGACACTGGTTCCAGAGCTTCTTTAAATAAATGTTAATTATATCGTTACGAACGTGATATTATGTCACAAGCGACCCGCCCCGGTTTCGCACGGGTACAATTCTGATAAATTATGCATGTATTATACATATAAATCTTCCTCTTGAATCACTCAATCTATAAAAAAAACTGCATCAAAATCCGTTGCATAGTTTTAAAAATCTAAGCATACATAGGGACAGACAGCAGAAAGCGTCTTTGTTTTATACACGGTTTTATACTATGTAGTGCGATGATAGTGATGATAATGTGTCACTGTTAATATGCTTAATATTATTCGTTGGAGTAAAGAAAAAAAAACAACTACCGATGATTCTTAACAGCAAAAGTGAAAATCACCTTTAAAAAATTACGGTAGCTTTACTTATAGCCCGATTTTCACGGTTTTTCGACGATGCGATGATTTTAGGTAAATATTTTTAGAAGGTGGTATACCTACACGTTACGGGATATTGCTACCAATAACAGAAACTAAAAATATTTCCAATCATGTACTACAGGAAAACTGCAATCGTAAACATTATTTCAATACAGCGCGATGCAGGATTTGTATGGGCGCGCGGTGCCAGCTGTTCAGCGCCGTCTATTGCTAAATGAGTGCCCGCACTGAAACGGCTTCAGATTTTAACCAATTTTGGTACAAGGATAGCAGGACATCAAAATATGTTTATAAGATACAGTTTACACGACTACGGTAAAGAAAGTTTTACGTAGACGAAGTTGCCTTATACTATCTCTATACATGCAATTATTTCTGTTCGCTACAAAACCACAAGCCCTTGTGAAAAATTTGCAAGACAATACGAGACTGACAATGAGAAATTAAATACATTGTTCAATTCCAGCGGTTTCACGATTCGCACCAAGTGTCGATGTCGTTGCGCTTTGCTTTGTGTGCTTTGTGGCTCCTGACACCTGCCACCTTGGGTCGTCCTACAACACCTCCGACATGACTCAGCCTTATTTACGGCGGGCATTTTGCTCGGTAATGCACAATGGAATGCCCACTAAAACACGAAACAAAGCCCCGGCATACTGGTTGTGACTAACGATGCTTCTTTATCATTTTATGGTGGGTACTTGCGGAATTTTGATGCGTTAATGCAGCGTAATAAAAGAACGAGTGACGTGAATATATTTATACCTTAATACCTATACTATATCTTGTGAGTTGTGTAAGTTCAATTTGTCACTTTGGACCTGGGACATGGAGAAGAAAGAAATCCGTTGATTAAGCTTATTCTTACATTTCATTAGATCCGTACAGTAGGTAAGTATGCTGCCACTAATATTAGGGCCTAAGTTTGTGTGGGAGTGTATAATATGTTTGTTATTTCTTAACATCGAAACAGCTAGACGGCTGTATTGTAATTTGGAACAGAGATTGTTTATAATAACCTAACTTAACACATAGGCATCGTTCCCGTTGGATAGTGCAAATGTTTTACTTAACGCGAGCGAAGCCATGGGAAAAAGCTAGTAGCTACAAATGGGTACATAAATGGGTTCTATATGTCACAATTTTGAAACACAATTCACTTGTTTGCGTACAATAAATTAAGAAAGGCCGGCAACGCACTTGAGACTCCTCTGGTGTTGCAGGTGTCTATGAGCAATGGTAATCGCTTTACATCTGGCGATCCGTTTGCTTGTTTGCCCCTTATGACATAAAAAAAGGACCACCGAATCACTTCGTCAGAGAAACGTACTATTAGGTATATAATGCTCGGGATCTCTCTACGAGATCGAATCAGAAACGAGGAGATTCATAGACGAATCAAGGTCAAGCTGAAGTGGCAATGAGCGGGGCGCACATCTCGAAGAACCAATGGACTTTGGGACAGAAAGGATCTCGAGTGGAGACCAAGTACCGACGAGCACAGTGTAGCCCCATCGGTCACCCGCAAGGTGGTCGGACGATCTGTTTAAAGAGGTGCGGGGAATCGCTGGATGCGGCTCATTTCTATCCGGCCCATGTAGAAGGCTATTGAGGAGGCCTGTGTCCGTAAATGGACGTCCTATGGTTGAAATAATGATGATGATGATCTCACGAAAAAAGAGCAGTGTCAAACTCATTGTGCAGTTAGTAATTTTTACTACGCAATGATTTAATTTTAGATTTAGATTTATTTATTTCATAATAACAAATTACATTATAAATTATCTTAAGTTAATTTACATGAATCTTGATATTATGATCGTCAATAGGAACAATCGTCATCAATCGTCAATCATTACTCGATATAAGGCACGCAACCCGTCTCACAAATTATTCCAGCTCCAAATTTACAAAAATAACACCTCTTTCTACAATCCCATTATACGAATGTGTCGATTATATAATGAAACTATAGTTAAACACCCGTCTTTGGATATATTTAATCATAAGCTACTTACATTTTAAAATATTGTGGAGAAACTATTTGTGTAACTCAAAATAGGATTTTAAGCCTAACACAACCATAGAAAAGTATAGATTAATAATGCCATAATATTAATTACACCCTGTTACTTACAACTACAACATATATACTCTGTCTAGCGATTAATTAGTAATATATGTTATTAAACTTTCTGTGCACACACTGTTTAGAATTATAGTCCAGCCCTAGACGATAAGAAACAATTTGTATGTAATTGACTGTAATTTGTTGTGTGAGCCTAATAAATAAATAAATAAAATTAGATAATAATCACCCAGTTAAGTCAAATACACCATCATAATATGACTAGAAAAATAATAATAGAATCATAAAATGCAATGTCAGATAAAACAGAATATATATCACCTATGAGTAAAGAACTAGGTACACAATTTATAATAAATAGATATACTAATCTACCATGGGATCGCCAGAAAAACATGAGTTTGATAAAGGTCTTTTTATGTGAGATTAGGTATACATGCGAATACCGATACCTACTACGTAAAATAGGGTAAAAAAGTATGTAAAAGCACGGGTCCATATTGGCTCTCGTAAAATTTTCACTTATAATACCACAAGAGCTTCAAAATTATCGGGTATTTTCCCGATAGGTTCGTTGCAAACAAATGAAGGAGTCAAGTTTTTCAGGTTAAAAAATCACAAGCGCGAAGCGCGAGTGATTTTTCCTGAAAAACTTGACGACTTTATTTGTTTGCAGGGAACCTTGAGGGAAATGCCAGATAATTTTGAAGCTCGTGTGGTATTCGGGGGATTATTTTCATGCAAAATCTCCAATTTTCACAATTGAATTCAACCTGTCAGTTTGACGTGTGGCGTTAGCAACGACCAGAGAAAATTTTCAAAAAATTATCAGTATAATACCATGTAGGTTGTACCACGTGACGTCGAATGGTGCAATTCTATTGGTCGATATTTGGGTCGGAAAAATAATCATTCCTATTTTTCATTTCACTACCAATTTTTATTCATAACAATCACTCTTCATAATTTTTTTCCTCATACTTTTTTCTTCATACTTTTATTTTACTACCATCGGAACTCATAACAGTCAGTTATTATAATTTTTTTCGTAATACTGTCATTACTAAGAAATGTTAAAACTCATTTTTTTTCATAACTGTTTTACTTAATTACAGACAATTATCATAATTTTTCTATTTCCTATTAATACTCTCCGAAGTGGTTAGTGGATTGTTCTTGTATGTAAACAGTATGAATACTAGCAAAACTTTTTCGGTACGCAAAAAAAAAACCCACGCCACGTCGGATCGAATTTCGTAATTTATGAATTCGGATGATTATTGAGTTATATTAGTAGTATAAGAAAATATATGAAAACATTTTTATCATTATCTTGCCCTTATCCCATACTTGGGGTTGGCGCCAATGGACACAATGTATTAACAAATAATATTTCCTATTATGGAATATGGAGTACCGATTTTATTGGTCGCAAGGTATCCAATAGATCCGACACGACAATTTTTACCTAACTAAAAAACGTAAAATCCACATAACGTGTTATGACTATTTTTCCTCCATGGAACTAAAAAAATGATGATAAATAAATGAAACTCAATACTGGTAAGTAAAATTCTAATGTAGGTACAATGTGGAGACTCGGCTACTGCCAGCATCTCCAACAAGAATCCTATAGAGTCCCTTGCACGTCTCGGCGTGGGCGCCGGAGCGCGCGTCCGGTACACGCGCGGTGTTTTAGCGCGCGTCCGGCCACTCGCGTACACTCAGACCCGACCATCCGTCATCCTACGTCATCTACTACCGATCATCAATCGCCTACATACTACAGCCAAATGTACTAGCAATTGGAGTAGACTAAATTTCTACCAGCATCTTTTACAATAATTCTATAGAATCCCTTGCACGTCTCGGCGTGGGCGCCAATGCGCGCGTCCTGTACACGCGCGGTGTTTTAGCGCGCGTCCCGCAACTTGCGTACACTCAGACGCGACCATCCGTCATCCTACGTCATCTACTACCGATCATCAATCGCCTACATACTACAGCCAAATGTACTAGCAATTGGAATAGACTAAAGTTCTCTCAGCATCTTTTATAATTATCCTATAGAATTCCTTGCACGTCGTGGCGTGGGCACCGAAGTAGGTACGTCCAACGTCCACAAGTGCGACCTGTCACTGTCACTCATTGTCACTGTGCTACCATTACTAACCCTATCACTTCAGTAGGGGTATGTAGACTATCACAATATAGTACATTACTGCAGAGGCCGTGAAGTAAGGGATTGCTGGACGAGTGAGTCGAAGACGAGGCCAGATAGAACGAGTCCTGCAATCCCTGTTCCGGCCGAAGCTTGTATAGTGCTTTTCTCAAACGATGTTAGGAAATATTAAAATTTAAATAACTACAAAATAATCAAGTAAACAAAACCAAATATGAGACGGGAAAAAAGTAAAACTATTATTCGTTTTTACTTCTTTCCCGTAGCATATTTTGCATGGCTAAATTTGCCTCCTCATAAAGTTCCCCGTCATCCTTTGTTCATAAGTTCCCCGTCACTCTCATCACTAGAAGTAATTTTTATGTCTGTTAAAATTATATTATAATCACTAGGAAATACGAATAAGCAGAAAAAAAGTTGTTCATATTGCTGCCTTTTTATTTTTGAAATATGTTATTTGATCCAGCTATTTGAGCACCATGTTTAACCGCACATAAATATAGTACCATAGATGTTGTTTTTTTTTTTAAATCGCAAGTATGCTTACAGAGGGCGGTGGTGGTTGGCTGTATGTAATTTTTCGTTTGTCAATTTAACGTTAGTAAGGAAATTTGAAAAGTTAGAGCAGCGGATAATAATGGATTTTCATACTTAATTTTTTGGCCTAGGTCAGGAAGTAATGTAGGTAGCCATAAACGAGAAACTTCATCGGGACATTAACGCATACATTTCCGAGCATGTCCGAGAAAAAATATTTTGAAGTAAGTATGTGGACGTAAATATGTTTTATTTGGCTATTGCAACATACACAATGCGTCCGTTGGTAACCATCGTAAGAAAAACTACCAACCACCAGTCGTATATGGGTGTGAAAACCATTGTCATTGTTATGAACAGTAATCAATAAATCAACACCATTTCACATTGTGAAAGAGAACATACAAGTGTCTTAGTAGCATAAGCCGTATTTAGGCGTCAATGTAGGATACTCCTCTTTGGGCTCTTTTCTTATATAAATGTTTAGTAGGCTCGGCATAAATAGCTTAAATAAGTGCATTATGTTGGTTCTAAATCAGCTAGGAAACTGACGATGGGACCTCGGGCTATCGGTTTCACGGCGCGCTGCCCAAACAGGACTTCCATCTTACCGCCTCGCCGACGCACTTCCGCGCACATTTTTTATCGCCAACATCCTTTGGGTCGACAACCGCATTGTTTTTGTTTTGTTTCTTAGGTACGGACACGTATGAGGATTGATGAGGTTTATTGTTCTTTTGTTCTTTCGAAAATCAGTTCTTTGTTTTGTTTTTCACTTATATAACTATATCACCAGCTCTACGGTTTTTTCCCAATTTTTATCAATGTAGGTACCATTAGTTAAAATAAGAACATATATACTCGTATATGTAGACTAGGTAATTTGAAGCTAAAAGAATATGTCGCTAAGCAGTAAGATTAAAGCCCTTTTTAAAAATTACGTAAATAAAAGTATTATAACTTATAATGACTTATGTACTTTTTTTTTTTTTTTACTTACAAAACATTTAATAGAATAAACAAATAACATAATACACACTGTAAAACTAAAATAAATAATAATTAAAACTAGTTTTTAAGCTAGAAGGGAACTATGAACAGTTCCGGAAGGTGCCTGGCTCAAAAGGCCCTAGAATACTAGCGGAGTTGCCGAGATCCTTTGAGCCAAGTACTCGCCGGAACGGGGGTCCACGCCTCGGTCTTTCAGCCTTCGCGCCAAAGCCGCGACAAACTCCTTAGCCTCAGCGCACCTCTTATGTACTTAGTAATAATAAGATATGCATTTAAATCTTTTGATGAGTTAAAGAGCTACGATATAGACGGTGGCCTGTGAGGAGTCGAAAAGATTTTAACAGCGTATTCCTGACCATATTTAAAGGTAATAATGCCTAGATTCGACTTTGTTTCCGTGATATTAACGTATATGATGTAAATGATTATGTGTGGTTACTCAGTGCGTAATTTTTGCTTTTTTGCCATTTTCCGTTAAAGAATTTCTTTTCCCCCGGATTCTTTAATGATCTGAGAAATACGCGGTTAAAGCTGTCGGGTTAAGCGTTCGTTTTTTTTATATATTGTGAGGACTTTATGGTTCGTAAAAGTTGTTTCAAAGTTAGTTATACACGCGTTTCGATGAAAAGAAAATCAAAGAAATATAAAAGCTCCTGAACATGCTTGAAATTACAGACAGGTTGCAGAAATAAAACACGATAGCAACAGCTCTAAGCTCTATTTAACTAAAGTCTTCTATTTCGTTTCGTTCCACAAAATCTGTCGTCAAAGTGAGAAAAATACAGTAGCACAAGATCCAACACCCGTTCATTTATACACCAGTTACGTAATGGAAATTTCTTCATCCCCGGTACACGTAAAGTTTGCATAACAGTGATTTGGAAAGCTTTAAATGGAATTGGTGGCAATGTCCAGCGGGTGGGTTGGGTTGGGTGCATTGTGCAGTCGATGCAGCGAGTGCATCGCCCGCCCGCCTCGCCTCTCCCCGCTGCACCCCGCCACAGTACAATGCACATGCAGTGTATTAACAGAGCTATTGATTTTTGTAATATAAATTAAAATATGTAATATACTGTCGATTTACATTGAACTACTATACTACCTACCTACTGTAGCGTAACTACGACTCTAAGTGGACCTTAACTTTCGACACTAAATACCGCCAAGCTTATCTGTCCAAACAATGCCTCTGAGCCCGTTTACTTTAAAAATGTCGTCGCTCCAACGGTATCAAGGAACGATCAACATTCGGCCAGTTGCCGCCCGCCGGTTGTCGGCCAGTTCGGTCTTCGGCCAGTTGGATGACCCGAGTACACTCTGTTCACAGCGCGATCATCACACGCATACGATACGAACTACTTGCACAAGCCATCGGAGTAATGAAGATTTTGTTTCTTCTACGATGTTAAGCTCCGTCGCAAGATCTTCGAATTATGGTTTTTGAGTGGAATGAACGAGAACTATTACGATTTGGTCTTAATATCGGGAAACGGTTGGATCGCCGACAGGTCGTTGTGGAGACCTTTAAAGCCTTTGTTCAATAAGTAATAACTACATGTAAAACGGGTTTACTCACGTTGTTAAAGTCGAGTAACGTTCGAAATGTTTCGAAATTTCACCATTTCGATGAACTAAATACGAGTATGAAATATATTTTCTGCACAATGATTATTCGATGAAATGAAAGAGGGGCCGTGGACGTACACCAACAACCTGGTTCCAAACAATAAGAACGCAATCGTACGATGTGGCGCAAGAATACTAGGAGGGCTGACCCCAAATAAATTGGGACAATAGCCAGGAGAAAGAAGAAGAAGAAGATAATACGGTAAAATGAAATTATTTGAAATAAAAATACAAGAATTGAGTATTCTCTCGAACATTTTTGTGAAACAAAATTCGGTGAACATTCTATCTGTAAAACAAGGAGACGCCCGATTCATAACGAACGCTCCCACCATTGTATTTACCTTTGTGTCAATATGTATAAAGTACTGACATTGTTAACTCGACTGTGCCAGCACCGACATCAATTCACTCTTCTCAAATAATCCGTACATTGACGTCGCGAATGCACATAATCTGGACGACGCCAGTAGGTACTTCGAAATGCACTCATATGTATGAGTGTCGCTCGATGAACATTGCGTATGCATGGAGACTTGTTATTTAAGGTCGACTCGAACGATTTTATTTTTATTTTTTATCGGTTCCTGTGTATCGCTTCACCGCAATTATAAATTGAGCTTAAGGGCGTGGCCACATGTCCACGACACGGCGTCGTAAACGTAAAACGACACGGTGTCGCGTCGGAGCGCGACACATTATCCACCGTGCGAATATACGTTGCCGCGTCGTGAAAACACACGACACGGCGTCGTAAACGTAAAACGACGCTGTGTCGCGTCGGAGCGCGACACATTATCCACCGTGCGAATATACTTTGCCGCGTCGTGAAAACACACGACACGGCGTCGTAAACGTAAAACGACGCTGTGTCGCGTCGGAGCGCGACACATTATCCACCGTGCGAATATACGTTGCCGCGTCCTGAAAGCACACGACACGGCGTCGTAAACGTAAAACGACGCTGTGTCGCGTCGGAGCGCGACACATTATCCACCGTGCGAATATACGTTGCCGCGTCGTGCAAACCAGAGATGGGCATTAATCGATTAATTTTTTAGTCAACTAATCAATCGATTGAAAATATCAATCGTCATTTTTCAATCGCGACTAATTTAGTTGCGATTGAATTACTTGTGAGAATCTTCGACTAACAATTGAATTATTTTTAGTTTCAATCGACTAAATTTCACGATTAAATCAATATTAAAACTATATAGTCGCTCGTTTTTGCATTTTTATTTAACTTGCAATATAGACAACTTGCAAAATGTAAGTACGAGTAAGTAGGTATGTCCATTGTAGGTACTCGTATCTTTGTATCACTAGTATCTATGTTGGTTTGGGTAGAGTCTTGCAACTTATTTTAAAGCAGTATCTTCAACCGATTGAGCTAAAATTATGTATATATACACGTTTAATTTGAAACGCTAGAATGACAATGCAATATTATGGGCCATGTTAACAATATGGTGGTTCATAATAGAAAGATATGGATTTATCCAACATTTTCGTATCTTCTGCTTTTTCTTCATGCTTCTTCTTAAAATCAACAAGAGCAGAATACGTGTGATAGGATCCATGTCGAATTGAAAACTGATCGCAAAATATTTTGAACATGTACGAGAAGCTGCGGCGTCGTAATCGAACGTGGCACCGCACCGTGCATCTACTCAACACAGCAAAGTTAATCTGCCCGGCGCGCGGCGCGACCTGCGGTGCCCGGTGCAGCATGTGTTTTCACGACGCGGCAACGTATATATATTCGCACGGTGGATAATGTGTCGCGCTCCGACGCGACACAGCGTCGTCTTACGTTTACGACGCCGTGTCGTGTGTTTTCAAGACGCGGCAACGTATATTCGCACGGTGGATAATGTGTCGCGCTCCGACGCGACACCGTGTCGTTTTACGTTTACGACGCCGTGTCGTGGACATGTGGCCACGCCCTTATAGCCGAAGCGAATGCTGGAATTTCAGTAACGACAGATCTGGAGGTACTGATTGAACTTTATATTTATAAATCGGAATCATAGGTCAGTTTTTGACTATAGAAATATCTGATTATTCTTACTTCACTGTGGTGGGTTACATGCTCCCAGCAGCAGTACAGTGAAGTAATAGCAATTGTATTACTTACTAACACTTACACCTAAGTCACTAACAAGATATGAGTTGAGAGGAGTACTTGATGCTTGAAATAAATAAATATTATCTGAACTCGAATATTTTGTGCCTAGGTCATGGATGTTTTGTATTTAAGTATGTATTTCTCTATATAAATATGTATATTGTCGTCTAGTGTCCATAACACAAGCCTACTAGAGCTTACTGTGGGACTAAGTAGATTGATTTGTAAGAGGTAGCCCGATATTTAATTATTTATTATTGTTCACACTCACTACACTTGTCACTTGTTACCTTTTGTATTGAAACTGCACTGTCGCTTTAACTTATACTCGTTTAATCAATAGATTGACAGCCCTTTATATATTCTGTGTAAAAACAACGATAGCGTGATTCAGCGATGTAACACCGCCATCTAGCGGATCATTAAAACCCTAAGAGTGAAGCGAGATTCTTTACTAAATGGATATTTGTGATAGTCATCTGGTTGATCCTGTAAACATAAGGTATTTTACCTCCGATTACTTATATATTAGGTATTAGAATCAACATTTTTTTTTCCTACACCAAATCAACAGACTGGTAGTTCAAATCAAAATTTTCAAGTCTAACGGCATTTTGTGAGCCATTTTGGCAACATGACTTTTTCGAAGTAAAAAAGCCTGCTGAATTCGATTCTGGATGTTGCCAAGCCGAATTATGCCCCCCTCCCCCCTTTTCCCCCCTTTTTACCTCAAAACATGTCCCTAATCACGGTTTTTACGGTTTTATACAAAAAGTATTAAAGCTAGAAAAAAAATGTCAAAGACAAGAATGATCTCTATAAAATTTCCTATAACATGGTGTATAAACTTTTTTAGTAGGCCTTATGGTTTGTGAGCAATATCTTCCCGAACTTCATAGACTGGTAGAAAATTCTAAATATATCGGCTTCCTTTACCGTGCTATCGGCATTTTGGGATCCATTTTGGCAACGACTTTTCCGATGTAAAAAAGCCTGCTGAATTCGGTTCTGAATGTTGCCAAGCCGAATTTTGCCCCCCTCCCCCCTTTTCCCCCCTTTTTGACCTCAAAATATGTCCCTAATCACGATTGTTACGGTTTTATACAAAAAGTTTTACAGCTAGAAAAAAAGTCAAAGACAAGAATGATCTCTATAAAATTTCCTATAACATGGTGTATAATTTTTTTTAGTAGGCCTTATGGTTAGTGAGCAATATCTTCACGAACTTCATTATTAAAAAAAAAAATTATGAGCTTTGTCGAGGCAGTGAAATACACTTATTTTGGGATAATTGGTTTCGCACAGGATCCAGCCGCTCTGCAGCTCTTGAAGCTGACATCCAGTTGGCATGCTGCTTATTATGTGTCAAGACTTACGAGGCTTTCAGTCATAAGCAGCCGTCAGATTTACACGCAGAACTGTATCCAAGTAGCGCTAAAACCGACGTAGAAAATAAAAATGCTTTACTTCTGACCATGAAGTCATTCAAAATGCTCACTTATTCGCCAGATTCTCCAGAAACGGGCCTTAGAAATGTAGTTACCCAGGATCTTGCAGCAGAAAACAATAAAGTGTCACTTCTCACTGCTAAGCAGCTCCTTAAAAATTACTCAATACCTTCAAACTAGGTTGGGCTTGCAGATTTTATCCCGCGAACGCGCGAGCGGGACTAATGTCGTCGTAGTGCGAGGATTTGCAGACGAGACAAAGGTTCAAGCGTCACCAACTGAGGTCGATACCTCAACATACGTGCTATTCATGAGGAAACCGACACTCGACATGTGCTCCACAATGTGCATAGCCCACCCAGAAGACTGGTTATTAGTGTTGTTGTTGCTTATGATTCATCATCATGACAAAATTAAGGGATTGCTTTAGAACGTTAGAATATTCTGGCGTTTTACTCAGGCACTGGCGATTCGAACGGCTTTATTGCAGGTAACAAAATAATTAAATTGATCATTTGCGTTTCTAAAACATTTACCTAGACACTCCTTTGATTAAAAGTATTCCGTTTTCCGTTATCGAAAGCACTGTGAACTACTCAATGAGATAGACGTACACCCCATGAGCGAAAGGCTGAGAAGTTCCTGTCCCTGCTGTACATCGAGTATGTGACGATGCAGGCTATGCTTTGTTTGGCACCACTCCAGCGCCTGAGCGTTTTTCCCCCCCACATCAGACGCAAATATGGTAGATTTTGAACGACATGCCTTGTACAGGTCTTGAAGGTCGGACCTTGGTTCATTTTGAACTTTGCGTTGTAGCTTGTAGACGTTGGTGAGCCTTTCGGAAACAAACTTCGTTACTTAGTGTGAGCCAAGCTGCTTAGCAGTGTGAATTGCCACTTTATTTTTTTCTGTTCCAAGATCCCGGGTAACTGCATTTCTAAGGCACATTTCTGGAGAATCTGGCGTAGAACTAAGCATTTCGAAGGATTTCATGTTCAGAAGCAAAGCATTTTTATTTTCTACGGCCCTTTTAGCCCGACTTGGGTACGGTTCTGCGTGTAAATCTGACGACTGCTTATGACTGAAAGTCTCGTGAGTCTTGACAGATAATAAGCAGCATGCCAACTGGATGTCAGCGTCAAGCGCTGCAGAGCGGCTGGGTCCTGTGCGATACCAATTATCCTAAAATAAGTGCATTTCACTGCCTCGACCAAGTTTATCAATTTTTAAAAAAATAATAAAGTTCGGGAAGATATTGCTCACAAACCATAAGGCCTACTAAAAAAAATTATACACCATGTTATAGGAAATTTTATAGAGATCATTCTTGTCTTTGACTTTTTTTCTAGCTGTAAATTTTTTTGTATAAAACCGTAAAAATCGTGATTAGGGACATATTTTGAGGTCAAAAAGGGGGGAAAAGGGGGGAGGGGGGCAAAATTCGGCTTGGCAACATTCAGAACCGAATTCAGCAGGCTTTCTTACATTGCGACCTATCTAAGGCATTTGATTGCGTTGATCATAATAATTTAATACGTAAATTGAAACACTACGGAGTAAGGAACGATGCACTTGACCTTGTCACATCATATCTTTCAGGCAGAACGCAACGCGTAGTCATCAACGGAATGCAATCAACTGGATCAGCTGTTGCTATGGGTGTACCTCAGGGCTCAATTCTAGGCCCCTTTCTATTTCTAGTGTATATTAATGATCTACCAAACCTTGTCCAAGATAAACATGAGATTGTCTTATTTGCAGACGACACTTCTCTCCTTTTCAAAGTAAAAAGACAAGAAAATAACCTCGTTATTATTAACGACGCGCTGTCTACTATAGTGGATTGGTTTACTGCAAATAACCTACTTTTAAATGCCAAGAAAACCAAGTGCATTAAATTCACATTACCGAATGTGAAACAAGTAGATTGTGCCAAGGTGACATTGAAAGGTGATGTACTAGAATTTGAAGACAAAACAGTATTTCTGGGTGTTACTTTGGACTCAAAACTGCAATGGAATGCGCATATAGCCACTCTTGCAGGTAAGCTTAGCTCCGCAGCCTATGCAGTGAGGCGAATCAGACAGTTAACAAACGTCGAGACGGCAAGGCTTGTGTATTTCAGTTATTTTCATAGTGTAATGTCATATGGAATTCTGTTGTGGGGGAAAGCAGCGGACATTCAAACCATCTTCGTGCTACAAA
Organism: Apotomis capreana; assembly: GCA_947623375.1. Lineage (NCBI taxonomy): Eukaryota > Metazoa > Arthropoda > Insecta > Lepidoptera > Tortricidae > Apotomis > Apotomis capreana. Next base: position 11,776,790 of record OX392510.1, on the reverse strand, counting down.
AACGAGCCGTACGATCTATTTATGAACTAGGAGCCCGTGCATCGCTAAGAGAAAAATTCAAGGAAGCCAACATTCTCACCGTAGCGTCTCAATATATCCTTGAGAATATAATGTATGTCCGGAAAAATCTACATGCATTCAAGCTCAACAGTGACATTCACCAGTATAATACAAGAAGGAAGAATAAGCTTGTTATGCCTGCTCATCGTCTCCGTAAAGTTAGCTCTTCGTTCGTGGGGAACTGTGTACGTTTCTATAACAAAATACCTACCGAGGTAGTGAGTTTACCTTCCAGCAAATTCAAGTCTCACATAAAACGTCACCTAATAAACAAGGCGTATTATACTGTAAATGACTTTTTAGATGATAGGGATGTCTTTAAGCCAGTGGTTTAGTCATGTGAATGTAAAGTAAGCATATTTTAATCAGTAATATTAGTTCATTTGTAATGTAACATGAGAGCACATTATGTTGTTTCTCACCGGGCATTTGCTTTAGTGATGAATGCCCGGCAGTGTGAGCATGTCATGCTCGCTTAAAGGTCTTTGCTTACGGTGGCGTCGTTGATCGGGTCGCAACCTTCCCTATAATATGGTTGAGGGAGGCGATGGCTGAGATATGCGTCATGCTCGTGAACGGGTGCCGTTTGTGGGGTCCGGTCTGTTCACACTAGCAAGGGCCAAATTAGTTGTGTAGTAACTGCTTACCAGCGTTTAGTGAATTGACGTGAGAGACTTCATCCTGTACTCGATTGAAGTTATTATTTTTTTATTTTTTTTTATTTAGAGACTGTATACATCTCTAATAAACTTAGTGTACTGAACTGAATAATGACGCTCAGAGACCTTATACATCCCTGAGGAATGAAATTTAACTATAAGCATATTATTATTATCATTATTTATTTTTTCTTTTTTGTGACGCCTAGAGACCTTATACATCTCTAAGAAATTTAGGTTTAATAATTATTGTCTATTGTAAATTATTCACATTGACGCCGAGAGACCTTATACATCTCTGTGGAATTAAATTAATTAAGTAATTATATTTTATTGCATGTTGTGACACCTAGAGACTTTATACATCTCTGGGTATATTTAATATTTTAAATTGATCGTTAAAATTTTATTTTAATATTCCTACCTAACATTGATTTGGAGTATCTATATATCTCCTATACGTGTACGCATGTAATAATTAGTTATAGTTATAACACTAATGTAATGTAATTAATTGTTCTAAGTATTGTTTACGAAAAAATGACTTACTGTTGAGTTTCTTTCGGCTTTCTTCTCAACAGCGGTCTCCTCTTGCGAAATGCCGGTAGATTCACAATCTGACTTGTAAAAGTGCCCTTGTGGCCTACTTACTGAATAAATTATTTCATTTCATTTCATTTCATTTCGGAAAAGTCATGTTGCCAAAATGGATCCCAAAATGCCGTTAGCACGGTAAAGGAAGCCGATATTTAGAATTTTCTACCAGTCTATGAAGTTCGGGAAGATATTGCTCACAAACCATAAGGCCTACTAAAAAAGTTTATACAGCATGTTATAGGAAATTTTATAGAGATCATTCTTGTTATTGTCATTTTTTTTCTAGCTGTAATACTTTTTGTATAAAACCGTAAAAACCGTGATTAGGGACATATTTTGAGGTAAAAAGGGGGGAAATGGGGGGAGGGGGGCAAAATTCGGCTTGGCAACATCCAGAATCGAAATCAGCAGGCTTTTTTACATCAGAAAAGTCATGTTGCCAAAATGGCTCACAAAATGCCGTTAGGACGGTAAAGGAAGCCGATATTTGGATTTTTCTACCAGTCTACAACATTCAAGTCAAAGGGGCACCCTACCCAATGGTAGTGACCTAGGGGACATATGTACATATAGTTTATTCGCAGATGTCAAAGTCTCGACTCTCGACGTGTTTATTGATGGCATATTTAAAATGTAGGTATATTTTTTGTGTAATATTAGGTACCCATATAAGTTACCAAAAAACAAATGAAGGTCAAAATACAGATGCGGACAAATGTCCAAGAAATCATAATATTTTTAAATCGATCAATATAGTTGTGGTTAATTTATTTTAGACTTAAGTAAGTCTAAAAAAAAAACGTTGTCTGACATACAAGTTTTTGTTGATTATTTTATTACAAATAATTACCTACCCATTGTACCCAGTAGCCATTGAGGTATCCTTTTAAAGCATAAATCGCCTTCTTGCCAAGCGAAGCTTTGTTACATATTAAAGCTTTACTATCGTAGCAATTAAAACTAGTGACTGTGGCCTGTAGACCTCGCCGGTTTGTTCCGAGATGGTTAAAATTTGTATATTTTTTTTTCGTTAAACACCTTATCTCCGTCATCTTGAAAAAAACCGAAATACATACGGAATCGACAAAAACATCCATGCAATTTTAATGAATGAAACTACTAACAAAATTTCATAACAAGCAGTTGAAAAATGCAACCTCTAGGAGAGAACAGCTGGAAATCAGGACGTCCAGAAATACGAATTAAATTTAAACTAAACTGAAACGGAGACGTCTCGCTCGCTTGTTCAATTAACAGAATAGTGTAGATTTTAAAGTAAGGTTTCCTCTTAGACTGAAAAAAGACATCACTGGGTTAGGTATTAGCACGCAAAAAGTCTTTAGACTTGGTCCGCGACACTACTATTTGCGAAGTTTCTAACGAAAAATAACCCAAGCAAACTAACAAACTGTGACTCTGTTACTAAAATATAACTGTTATTAAAATATATACAAACGGAGTGGAAGCGACCGCGACTGACCGTAGCTCCTGACTATGAATTGCGTGCCGATTCGAAACATGTCGAGCGATATTTTAATATTTGACTTAACTATACTATGTGATTCGTTAATATGTCTGAGACTCAATGGAGTTTTTAATATCAAATTATAAATTTATCAACATGGAATTTTGTTAGTTAATTTTATTGAAAACTAATCCTATAAATGTATTTTATTAACCTGCCTAACATGGCAAGTGAAATTCAAGGTTTTAAATAAAGATAATCCAAAGGGTAAACCTAACCATTCGAAAAATTATACAATAGATAACGTCTAACTTTGCAACTAGTCTCAAAGGTCTACTTAACATGCTTAATTGTGGTGCTTACCTTAATTAAGTAAAGGTGCCTTTGAAAAGTTCAAAAAAGAAACACCAATTTGAATCACTAGTTAGTCACCGAGGTTTCAGGCTGCTAATGAATATTTAGTGCTTTCGCAGGCTTGGAGTTCGAAGTCTCGGATCGGTGTCGAAAAATATTCATCAAACATCATACTATAAGGTCAGTCGGGGGACAAGTGCACCACCGGGGCACGGTAGATAGTGCGCATGGTGAAAAAATATCAAAAAACCGGCCAAATGCGAGTCTGACCCGCGCACCGAGGGCTCCGTACAAACACATATCCCATCTTAACTGGCCGGGTTAAGTTACGTTTGCACCTCATATGTACGGCACCGCATACAAATGAGGTGCAAAGTTAAAGCAACCGATCAGGTTTGTTGAAAGGGAAACTTTATTTTTTATTTTATTTTATTCTCTTTTTAACAAAAAAGAACCGACTTCAAAACAAACTGAAAAGCCAAAAATAACCCGTTCATGTACAGACTACATTTGAATTAGTTTTTGAAGTCGGTGCCAAACCACTAAATTATAACTATGAAAATTGAAAACAGATGCCACGCATGAAGCCTTTATGGTTAATTTGGTATTTAGGAGTATTTTTGTTTGATTTTGAAAGAAGTTTACGTGAGGTTTGGCACCGACTTCAAAAGATGATTCAAATGTAGTCTGTACTTGAACGGCTTATTTTTGGCTTTTACATTTGTTTTGAGGTTGGTTCTTTTTTTGTTAAAAAAATATTTTTTTTTCTTTTTGGTATTTAAATAAAATACATATAGAGCGGGGTGATCGGGTAGGTCTTGTTTGCATGCATCTCGTTTGAATTATGGATAATGAAATGATGACTATCAGACGCCAATACCTGAATATCTGTATAAAATACCTACTTGAAAAACATTGCTAGTGCTTATAACATTTGAGGGTTGCCCTTGATTTCCCTGGGATCCCATCATCAGATCCGACATGGTGACCACTGACCATGGGACCACCTCAGGAGTCAAATAATTTAATATTTTGAAAATCATTCCAGAATTGGCAGAGATAACAAACGTCCTCCTTTTTCAGAAGTGGGTTAAAAATATTTAATGTATTTCATGTTATTTGTCGTTCTTCTTCTATGTAGGTGCAGATAGGTATTTTACAGTTTTATAATAATGTTAAAGGTCAGTAGCGACAAGTGCGACAGCGCAGCATGACAAGCGCACCAAAAATAACGTCCATCCAAAGATGGTTATAGGATACTTTTTACCCGACTACAACCGACGGCATCCTAATTAATTATGTCCTAGTCGTTGATATAATACGGTATTTTACTATAGTGAAAATAGATTGTATCATTAAACACACATTCAAAAATATACGGAAAAAAATAAACTCTACCACTAACTTTTGGACAACATACTATTTTGAATCGGACAAAAACTAAAAACAAGACGTGTTTTGGCTACTGATTTGTATGACGTCACAAGCCAGTATCTTCATAGAAACTTCATATTAACAGATCGTTTTTGACATTTCATAAAGAGTAGCTGATTTAAGCTGTCATCAATACCGTATTGGGCACGTTAAGTAGTAGATCACAGATCAAAATATTCTAGTCTGTCAAGCTAATAGCCAATTTGTCACAAAAAAACGAAACTATTTGTTTATTTATTCAAATTTTATAACAAAAAACAAAAGTCTATATTAATGGCGGACTTAATTCCAAAAGGCATTCTCTACCAGCCAAGCTATGGCGAGATCTATGGCTACAAATGTTTGGTACCGAAGGTGAGTCTACTTGGAACTCAAGGGGTATTTGGTATTAAGCAAAATAGGGGTTAAAACCCCTATTTTGCTTAATACTTATATAAAAACTAATATAAAATCCTTCTTCTGAAATTGAGCCCATATTGGTGAAAAATACGAAAATATCTCGGTTAAATAAAAACTACTATTTAGAAGGTCCCCATGTGAAACTTTTTTTTTACCGCAGTCGGATAAAAAGTATTCCATAACCCATTCAAATGCTGCATCGCGCTATTCTGATTTTTCTTGAAATAATGAGAGGTGTCATTATTTTTTATTTTCATAGGAATTTTGTTTTCAATAAAAAAAAACCGGTCAAGTGCGAGTCGGACTCACGCACCGAGGGTTCTGTACAAACACTTTCCATCCTTAAGTGGTTAAGTTTGCACCTGGTATGTATAGCGCCCCATACAAATGAGGTGCAAAGTTATCGCAACTAATCCCGTTTGTTGTATGGGAGCCCCCCTTAAATATTTATTTTATTTTATTTTTAGTATTTGTTGTTATAGCGGCAATAGAAATACATCATCTGTGAAAATTTCAACTATCTAGCTATCACCGTTCTTGAGATACAGCCTGGTGACAGACGGACGGACGGACGGACGGACGGACAGCGAAGTCTCAGTAATAGGGTCCCGTTTTTACCCTTTGGGTACGGAACCCTAAAAAAATACTGTTTTAGTGACTTCAGTCAGCCTGTAAGAGCAATTCTATTTTTAATGGCTCTTCAGAGTAAATTCTCATTCAAAATTACGCTACGCATGATTAATCTAGGCATGTATTTAACGCGGCGACAAATTAATCTGATTTAGGGATTTATAAAAAATTAAAGGGGGTAGCAAAAATAATAAGTTGGCGACTAATTGCGGAGACTAGTATAAAGTAAAAAGTAGCAGCTAAGTAATCAATTTTCGGCTTTGTTTCAATATAAACTAGCATCGAGTTATTGTTTTGGCGACTGAATTAACTAATTAAGCGGAAACATGACAGCGGATAAAAAGTTGAAAATGGCCTACTCTAATTGTTCAATGGAGATTGCATATAAAATAAATCAAGGTCATAAAAAAAATAAAAGGAGCGCTTTTAGGGATATAAAAAAAAAACAACCTAACCTAACCCGGCCGAGTCGGATCTTCTGCTAATATTAATCGCCAAGTCATTATTTATAGTATCTCGCCTCTGATTTCCGTAATCTTGTTTATTATTTCTGCTATCTTAAAGTAGCTGCCATTATTTGAATTTTAAAATATCCTTAGTTTAAAGCTCATTTAATATAAATGATTGCCAAAATATTTAATCGCTGACAAGTTTTTATTTTGGTTGCAAATAGTTTGCTGCTCTTTAATTTTTCTGTCGCCGCGAAAATAATAAGCCATTAATCTAAATCAATCTAATCAGCTACATCTACCTTTGTCATAGTGACTAGTCATTCGTTGACACTATTACATTCTATTAAACGTATACACTATTCATATCTATTACGCATTCAGCGGTAAATTTCTACATCGCACTTTAACCCGTGACGAGTCCATATTGGCTCACATAAAATTCTTATTCATAATTGTCATTAGTCATAATTTATGTAGTCAATAATTCTATTTTTTTCTGACACATATAACATAACTTTTCAGGGTTGTTATAATACAGACCTAACCTTACCTAAGCTAATGGGTTTTACTCACCAAAGTCTTGCATAGTTAATACTTTCAGTTATAACGATGACAAAAAATACAACGTTATAACGATGATAAAAGATGCTCTACTCTACTACGTACTTGTAAGAGTTGTAAGAGCAATCTTAATTAAATCGTTATTCCTTACAGTCGAATTTCAGTGGAATTATAAAAATTCAATCAAATTATAGCTCCATCTATTCCATTGTCCACTATGAAACAATAGATTTGTACTTAAAAACAGTTTTCTGTGGAGGGGGGGGAATGATTTCAGGAAGAATCTTAATAGCGCGCTGCAGGAAGGCTTATGTTTTGTATTTGCCGTGCAGCGCCATCTGTAGATTTAAAATATGATATTTTCATCACACTTGCTCGTAAATCAAGGGTTTACATGCTAGAAACCCGGGCGGTAAGTTGTATATTACGCCCTAGGGCGGTAAGTTTTGTTTTTTTTAATTGAAAATCTTGGCGTTTAGTAATATGATTTAGAGCAAAAAGTTTTTATTAAAAACTTACTACATATCATTCTAATTTGACCATAGTTATGCAGAAACCGACCAAAGATTTTTTTCATAATTCAAAAAGCGACCTAACTCATTAATTTATTAAGTAAGTCACTTTGACAAAAAATCTAAGCGACCAGCGCAGCATCTGCATAACTACGTATGGTCATTTATTGTCTTAAATGCTTGTTTAAAGAGAAGAGTAGATAATTATTATTATAAAAGTATATAAACACGTATAATTTCCATGATATTAATTAATATATTTTCATTTGTTTTATTGTATTTTGTAAATTTCTATTTTAATAATTAATTGTCGTATGTTGTGTTTTTGTCGCTCATTATACAATATCCAAACGCAATATTAAAATTATCTGTGGATAGTTTACAGGAACGGCCTCTGATTGGCCGGCGGGCTAATTTGCCATAGCCAACATGGCGGCAGAAATGTTATGTGATTGGTGGCGGTGTGTTATTGATCGATGTATTTCTTTAAAATTAGGAAATGCGAAGTCTTAAGAGGCCTTATTCCTTTAAAAAAAAAAGTGTGTGTGTGTCAGCTCCGACGCACGACTGGAGTTTACTCTTCAGGCCAGGCGCGCACCACGATTTTTTTTAGTCGCGCGATAATTTTGTCGCAGAAATAAGCGTACTTCTGGGTTTATGAAAATCGTGGTGCGCGCACTCTCATATAAACCCATATCTTGCATTTATGCGACAAAATTATCGCGCGATTAAAATCGTGGTGCGCGCCTGGCCTTAAGAACGATTATAAAATATATACTCAATACTCAATACGTTTATTGCACATAATGATTAGTAAATAGTTTAAGTATCACATTATGTACCCTGTTGGGTGCTGCAAACAAGAACGAGAAGGTAGGCATTTACATAATATTAATATACGAGTATAATATACAGCAAAATTACAATATTTTACAAGGAAAATTTACTTCCGATTGATTTTTAAGAAATTGGAGAGATCATGAGTAGTAACTAAATAAGGAAGCGTGATGTAAAGCGCCCTCGAGCGGCTAGTTTAGTTACTACAGTCTGCAGTGCTACGGAAAAAAACCGTATCTTACTATGAAATCCATACAAAGATACGACCTTTCTACCGTAGTATCGCAATACTTTTTTTTTTATCTATTAATTAAGGAGCTTTGATCATTTTTATGAACATGCCAGCTCCAGCAGGCCTAATACACAACATCATTCATCTAAAAGACATAGATAAATAAAAACATAAACCGTATAAACTTAAAAATAACATGTACACGAAAACAACTAAATTTGTATATACTATTTACATAAAAAAACTGTATACAAATTTAGCCGATTCCGATAAGGGTTCCGCCAATATTGAATTGAACATTACATTCAAGAAAGATCTGGTATTAGACCTAGCCATTTACATTAGACAAAAACAAACGTACAAAATCACCTTCCTTAAAAAAATCCTTAAATAAATCCAAAATCTCCTTAACAACAACTCCAAACAGCGTTTTGAACTTCTCCTCCCAACTTTCGGTAGAAAACAAAATATCCTTCGTCTTCGCAACCAGCCTTTCAAAAGTAATACGTCTCTTCTTCTTGTCCTTATTTTGTCTTTTATCTTCCATATCAGCCCCCCGCTCAATAGTAGGCTGATTGACCAATGGACACTCGGACCTCTTCACATCTGTTACTCTTTTTGAATTCCGCGGCTTACGAACCTCTTGTTGTGGCTCGCTCTCTAATCTGTACTGACTTACTGATCGCTGGCCCTCAGCCTGACAGACAGAATCTTCAGACTCTTTAGATTGTAACGGCTTCGACAAAACAGCATCTCTATATGACTTTCCAAAACTTAAGTCATTCTCAAAAACAGATGGCGCATCCTGACTACAAACATCCGTATCCTTTTTTTCCTTATTTTGCATATACAACCAAAAAGCCCGTTTATATATACATCCCTCAGCAGACATAATCCTGCGAATTTCTTACTCCTTCACAAAAACCGGGCACGACTTATCTAAGGCCATATGGCTGCCTTTACAATTAATGCATCTAAAAATAGTCGTTTCGCAATTGGCATGCTCCCCGCCGCATTTCGGACAAGTAACTTTAGTAGTAGGACAAAACCTGCTCAGATGACCGAACTTCCAACATATTGAACATTGGGTAACCGGGAAAGTATACTGATTTACCTTAAATCGGCAACCGTAGGCATAAACATATGGCGGTAAAGAAGTTCCCTTAAAACACAGACGAATAGCTTCAGCCTTAACCCAACGCCCATCATGATCCAAACGGTTTAGTCTACATATTGACAAAATGTCTTCAGACCCTTCAATATTCTTTAAAAATTCGTCTTCCTCAACCTCCAACTCAACCTGCCTTATAATTCCATAAGTGCAGCATGCCATATTAGACCAATAAGAACGTCTCGTCTCATTGTTAAACTCCTGAGAAGCCAGAAGCTTCTCCGCATCATCCTTAGAGTTAAACTGTATGCGAACTTTACGTGGACCCATAAACTTGACGGATAAAATTCCTTTTATACCCTTAAATTGCAGCAACTTTGCCAAACCAATCTGTTTCGGTAAATCTTCTTTTGACACTATATAAACTTCAAATAGCTTGTCAGGCACAGGCACACCGTCCGGCTCCAGCTGCGTTTTGGCGGTTGCTAAAACCCGCAAGCGTTTAGGTTTCCTGCCTATTGTAATAAAACTATCACTACAACCACAGCTTTCGTCGCTCAGACCACAAGCACGCTTCACCGCTATATGCCGCACATCCGACATGGACTCAGCGTCCGATACAATATCCGATTGACTCGGCCCTGCCTTACTATCAAACTCCACTTCAGATAGCCACGACGGAGCTGCCCGCTGCCCACATTCTAAAAGTGACGTATCACTCACGAGTCACGACACCTCGACTTGACTCACTCATCGCAAAAACAGCGAAAAGGACTCTAAAACTGAATTAACTTATAAATAAAATAAAATTTGATAAAATGTTCAACCGTCGCCTTTGACAACCAAACGTCAATCCTCGCAATACTTATATTTTTGGAACGTATTTGCCGTGCTAATTTAAAAAGTCGTATCTCAGTATACGATCGGGGTAAAAATACGACTTCTTAATTTAGCAGGTCATGCGTTAAGCGTTATAGACTAAGCTCCCGATATAAAATGACCTTTACAGAGATGTTTATTTGATGAAATGTATTTTATATTTAGTTTAAAATGACAATAAATATATTGCATATGGGTTGCATAATTATATTATAAATTCATAATTAAATAATCTTTAATTTTATTTAATTTCAATTCAACAATCAGACCTTTGCAAAATGCTAGTAGGTATAGATTTACCTGTTTATACCTGGCTACCCAATAGTTGTGACGGGAAAAGAATAGGCAACCTAACGTTTGCATATTCTATGGGCTTCATACTTTCGATTGGTATAGAATTTATCTAATATTAATCAAACCGGTGAAATGTTTAAAACAATTTTTTTTTATTATTAATTAAACATACCCTGGACTAAAATTTGTTAGGCAACCCATATGCAATATAATTATTGACATATTAAATTAAATATAAAATACACTTTGTAATACCTTTCAACCTACGTACTTCAACTCTAAAGATATCCTGAGTCACGGGACCACCAATCGTAATGTATGCTAAGCCCTAGCTAAAGGTACAGGTCCTACGCCTGCTTCACCCTCGCCTCCAACCTCTACTCCTACAACGAAGCCCTAGGAAACCCTACTACAATTACCTAAAAAATATCTTAACAGCATCTCCTAGTCTACCACAACCTACAACTAAACAAACCTAGATATGAAAGGATCTTTATAACAATTGAGCTGAACATTTCTTATAACTAATGGCCAAAAATGATATCGGTATAACCGTGTGAGAGTCTAGATTATGTAGGACCCAACGTTGTTGTAGTAATTCAGTTTCTTTTAAAGAGATATGTAGCCGTGATGTGCCGTTAAGTACCTTCAAACCTATACTGTGCTATACTATTATGTACTTTTGTTAAATAAACTAAATAAATGTGTATTCAATTATTTATTTAATGCTTGTTTCCCCTATCATACTGCTACCTTGGTTCTTCATATTAATTAAATTTCTAACTTAATTTAATGTTATTTATCCTTAAAATATAACCTTATTCCTTCCTATGTAGTCTAGCCCTCAAAACTATCCCTAATTCCTATAGTATGATTCAGTATGGGATATTCTACTCTTATTAAATATTATTTATATTATTTCTATATGTAATAAAAACTCATTCAGTCCACAAGTAAGTTATGGATATATTAGATTACTCTATGTAACAATAAAGATAAATATATGAATCAAAACCAAATATTATTAGAATTCTAAGATGAAAGCCAATTTAGACTGTTTTCTTGGAATTGCATGTCTGTTCCAAGAATGTTTAGTAGACAAGTAATTTTGTACTTTATGAAACTACACTTCATAACCAATTTATAAGTAGATTGAAGTTACTGAAAATATAAAGTTTTATTTCAAATTTAATGAATCTTAAGTTTTCATGTTCGACTAAATTAAATAATTTTATTCTGATAATTTGATATGGAATAAAGGTAGGGAATTCATACTTTTAGTAAGTTTTAGTATGATATTTCTAAAGTAGATTCTGGATCTAAACAAGAGGTAATTGTTTGGTGAATAGAATTCTGAGTATTATTGAAATCCTTCGACCGCATACCAAATATTATCATTTGACTGTGGTATACCAGTATTGCTTTCATCTAATTATCCCAAAAACAATTAGTTTTATTTAAAATAACGGCGGCTACCATCATGTCTAATGACATGGGCAATCGGGTAAAAAACATGGTTACTTCATGTGTACATATTGAGGGAAAATCGTTCCTCAGAAAAATAAAACTAATTTCTGTTAAATCTGTTTGGTGTGTTATTTTAAATATCACCAAACCCATGTTCTCTGGATGCCGTATGATTGCCAGATTTGATCTTTTAATGGCCTTCGGGCTCTTTTAGGGTAAAGATCTCTCCCGGATCTATCTAGAATCTATGAATCTTTACTATCTATATTTGTTATTAAACAACACGAATTTTCTTCACTCGTGAACTAAATTGAATTCTCACTTCATTCATTACAACAATAGATTTGTCTAACTTGGGTTTTCGTTTAACTATACTCAAAAAAACATGTCATTCAACCTTGAAACATAATAACTCATTGTTATCAATTCGAAGTCTCTTTCAACTCGCGAACTTGACTCATTCTGATAAGGGAATTTACTCTCAACCCTTGTGATATTAATTAATTAAGTTCTGAGATCTGAAATGTATAAACTAGGACAAACAACTTTCATTTTTGTTGCTTAAAAGTCCTAGGCCATTCTTAGCAGTCTACACTCCAGACTCCAAATCCAGCAATAGGAATGATTTGTTTTCCATTTCTAGACATACTACACAACAATCTACCATGGAATTTCCTTATCAAAATTTATAACAAAATTTAAATTTATTTCTGTTCATTGAAGAGGGCTAATGTCATTTCTCAGCTGATTTGATTTATCTTCAGTGTTGCCATCTTAACACTATCGATGTCTGTTATAAGTACATTACTTTACCAAATCTTACATCATAATCGATAAAAATAAATTTAACTAAATGTTTCTACAAATCTCGATGTAAAATTAATGGTTTTAAACATCAGATTGCTCTATTCCCATTCTTTATAAACTGTTACAAGATTTTATTTTCACTACTGACACCCCGAGTCATAGACACTAAAGTAAGCAAGAAATCAGCTGTTTGTATTTATTATACCAGACAAGATTAAAATAATTTGAATAAATGTTATGTTAGTCAATGATGAATGGCCGATTGCTCGGAAAATAAAGAACCCCATCCTAACATCCCTATTAAAGTGTACCTATCACTAAACCCTGTTCCCTAGCTAGTACAAAAACTCTAGAGGCCTAAACCTCATATTTACATTTAAACGTGTATGGAACCTAGGTAAGCTAAACTATAAATTCGGGAGATTAACCCGAGGTTGGACTAAAATCAGTGTAAGTGGGCCCCCCCTTGCGTGGATAAAACACCGGAAACGCAGAGTAGCCCGCCCTAATATGTGTAGATATTGCAAATATATAAATATATACGTATATGAGACCAAACCTAGAGGTCCATCTGATTTCAACAAGTGTGGAAACCCCACATGTCCAACTTCGTGGTCCTTGAATTCATCAGATAGATTACTCTAGATCTGTAGGCACAGCACTGCACTTGTAAATGGCTAGTGTCCGGGTTGCCTATCCCGGATAAAACTAAAAGAGTCTGAAAGATATTCGTTTAACAGCCGCAAGGTTAAATATCTTTCATCTGGCAACCATGTACCAAAACACTATTTCTGGCATGTAATTAAGCTTAATAGCTTTCAAACAACAAAATCCCAATAAATTTCAATGAATAATTATAATCCCGAAAAACAATCTAAATTCCAACAGAAATTCCCCTTAAAATTAAATTTAATACCTTAGTGCCAGACAATAATGTTACCCAGTCGAAGTCGCAAGTAAGAATGAATGAACTCTATAAAATCCGTCCCTATTTATACCAATATCCCCCGACACGCTAGACCCGCTAGACGGATAGACGCCCTAGACGAATAGACGCCCTAGACAAATAGACGCCCTATACAAATAGACGCCCTATACAAATAGACGCGCTAGACGAATAGACGCGCTGGACTCGCTGAAAACTCTGGACACTCTGGCCACGCCCACAGACACGCCCACGCCCATAACTTTGATCCTTATGCAGTATGAATAAAGCTCAATTCTTCCGTTGGAAAATTTTGTGAATAGTAATTTGCTATTTTAAAAAGGTAGGATGCTTAGTTATTAGAATATTTTTACTTGCTTTCGTAAACATTCATACTGTTACTTCTATTAGGCATTTGTATTGTATTATAGTTATTAAGTGATGATTTTAGTATTAGCTGGCGAAATATGATGCTAATGTGTTGGGAACCTGATGATGATAATGATGATGTGAGTCTTACGATGGCGATATATATCTACATGATGGCGTACACATGACGAGAACATGTGAATCGCTACAACCGCCCCCCTGCGAAAGTTTGAAGTGGATTGACATTGTCAAATAACGTAGAACTTCGCATCCCCCTACTAAAATGCAAAATGAACTAAAAAAAATTATATATAAGACAAATTATTCGTTAAGCAAATAACATTTTGTGATAATGTTGGATATTCTAAATCCGTCAGTATTCGAACCCTTAAATGTGTGTGTATTTAAACCAATACTTGGAAAGCCACTTGTGTATTAAATCAGAATTCAAAACATAGAATAATATCATTGAATCGTGAATATATTTCTCCAAATCTCGACCACATCGTAAGAAGTGTTTGGTTGTGAGTCAAACAAGCCCTATTAGCTCGGTTTTGCCTAAACACCTCAAACCTGACCTGCCCATTGCTCAGCCTCATTTGCGAATTCACATTGTACGAATCCTTCGATGAATTGACAAAACTCTCCTCAGACAACATAGCAAGATCTTTGGTATAGATACTGAATATTCATCCTTACTTCAATTCAATAACTGATTCCGATTTCAAATTCTTCTCCAAAATCACATGCTACTCCCCTTTCTCGGTGCGTGTATCACATCAAGAATAAACAAGCCAATTTCAGCTCTATAGTCATACAATCGTGTTTTTTTTTTTTTTTCTTGTAAAACTATAGACTTACTTGTCGAATTGTGAAATAATGTTTCATTTCAAAATTATGCTAAGTAATATTATTATACCAGGTTCATACAAATATACCAATTTAGTTTCATCCTGCCTTTACGAAAAAAACAATCCACAATTCCTTTTGTTTAAAAATATACAGTTGGCCAATCTAATCATTGACATGGGTGTGTGTGAAACCTGCACGTTCCTGCTCGTGCTCGATGAAGGTTAGCCCGTAGGCACTGTAGAGTATTGTTTCGCACAAACTACCGCACAATCGGTCTTAAATCGAAACTTCGATTTACTAAGCCTAACTTCTAAGTATGTGCAAACCAATTGATGTCTTTAGAAAATACTCCCGTTCGTACCTCTAAAGATAGAAGACCCCCCCGTTTTCGGATCCGAATACTTTCGAACTTAGCTTGAATACATACAGACAACATCCAACTCAAAAAGTCCACTAATTCACTTGCATTCTATCATATCTTTCATTCATCGCAAGCATACTTCACGCTTTAAATCCTTTTCATACATCACACTAACAGGCTCCTACATTCATCTTTCCGCATCGACTTAGTCAGAAGAACACCACCCATTTTGTATTCAAAATCCATACTACTTTACCTTTCTAAAATATCCCAAGTTCCCCTTTATTTCTTACATCAAAATCAAAATAAAGATTTTTTTTAATATAGAAAACAAAATTGTCCATCCACTTCACACATTTCGTATCTTTTTTTTTTTTCTCATAAAACCCGTAATTATTTTATCCACCTGGTACAATTCACCTCTAACTACCCTTTTGAAACTTATCGAACTTCAACTTATTAAAGAAACTCAAAATACGTATTAATGGAAACGATCCATCACGTAAACATTCGAATAAATATACTACTAGTGACCTCTAGTGAAATTTGCGTATAACCACATTTGAACCTTAACTTACAATACCTATACTGTGGTACACTTATACTGTGACATCACTATTGTCTATTAAATTCTTTCGTCTGTAATCGATTCCCTAATCGATCTTATCTTATTTCCCCTATTGAATATTAGTTCTTAATTAATAAGTTACTGAAATACTGGTACTTAAATAATATTTAATTGAAAATATACATTATACTATCTTCTACAAATGCTACGTAAATCTTATGAACTCGGTAAAGTGAATCGATAATAATAGTCTATTACTTATGTCAACCTATTTCTTTAATCTAGCAACACTGTCTTAATATTTGTCAAATGCTTTCATTTTACCGCGCGATTCCGTTCATCATGACTACGTTTGAAAAGATACTATTGGATTTTCCCATTCTTTGGGACAAAAATGATTTCAATTATAAAGACAGAACCTTTCAGAAAGTAGCAAAAGCAGAGCTATTAAGGTTGTGTAACCTGGAGTCGAAAATATTATTAACTACGAAGGACATTGAGCGCAAAATAAATAGTTTTAAAAAGAAACTATATCGTCATAATATCAAAGTAAGTATATTTTCCCCTTTTGTTCATAATATCACCTTAAAATTCTTAAACGTATCAAATGCAAATCGTTGAAAAATTCATGATTCCCGTCGTGCATAAAGTATACTATATTTATACAACTTACTCTCTAAATAGATCCCTATTGGTGTTTTCATCGTGTTTATTTTATTTATTTATCTTTCATTTCTCGTGATTGAGGGAGACCTATCCTCCTGACCTACTTTCTAATTATTATTTTTTTTCAGCAAAAAGCAACCAGACCATCAACATCAAACTCTGATCCTACTCCACTCCCACCTGACTTCAACAATATACCATCCCCAGCTGGCTTCAACAATATACCATCCCCAGCTGACTTCAACAATATACCATCCCCAGCATCTATCTTGATGTTTAGCTGGTCCCCATCAATGCAGCTGAACGTGGAACCTGTAAGATTTCCTTAATTAATTAAGAACAAAATTTGACATTTTCATAGAAATTAAAAATGATATTAATCCTTTATAATTCATTTCAGTTTAATCCAGACAACGACTACACCGACTATCCCCTGGTAAGCTAATCATTTTCTCATTATACCTTTAGTATCACTAAACAACATCATTAATTAATAATTATTATAAATTCTTAACCCTTTTCTCTTTATCTATCTAAATTACTGATTGTAATATAATAACTTTTGTTCTACCTTAATAGCTCCAAACCGAGGCCCCAGCACCCCATACTGAATGCCTAAATAATGAAGAACAGATGTTGCCTGATGATCTAGTAAGGCTCACCTATAAATTTATACTCTTATATACCCATTTGATACAAATATTTACCTTGGTTTTATTCAACTTTCGTTTTCTTGTTATTTATTTATATTTTTAATTTTCTAATTTCAGAGCCCGCTGTTTGATGACTTGGAAGGTTCCTCGAGTTCACCCTTCTGAGATGACTACACAGTTTCTTCTAATAAGGACACACTTTTTTTTTTTTTTATTTCATTATATTTTCTTTAATACATCTAATTGAAATTCTTTGGTGATGATTTTGTTTTAAGTTTATTAATATCTCTTTTTTTTTTTTTCAGATCAAAATCTACCTCTCGATTAATACTTTCTTTCTCCAATTGATTATGGACTGATATGATTACTTACTTAATGAAAATTTGATTGAATGATGTAAGTATACATACACACACACACATACACATAAAAAAAAATTTGGAGGGTTGCGAAAATGCCGCCACACTCCCCTCTATGAATGATCAACTACCCCTTGATGTCATATATCTCAAAATTAGAACTACATTCGATTTACTAACTTTAGTCTTTCCCTTTTCATCTTGAGGGAATCATCTAATAATCTCTAAAGTTATACTTTAATATGACTTCCAGGTTAGCTGATGTAACATAGGCATTTTCCCTTACCTCCGTTTTTTTTTTGCCCTCCAAACCTTTTATTATAATTTTTTTTTTTTTTTTTTTTTTTTACATTAATTAGTCTTTATTAAAACAAATGCAAACATAGGAATAGCTATTATATTTATTAAATTAATCCAACTTATTCTATTATTTAAACATAAATGGCAAGAATCATATTAAAATCAAAGAATTTCAAAGAATCAGATTAAAACTACAATAAACAATAATTATACTAACCTACACTTATTAATCAAATATAAATGGCAGCAAAATTTAAAATTAATTTATTTACAATGACAACAAATAGCTATTATATTTATTAAATTAGCAATACACAACATTTAAAAATAACTTACAATTAATCTGACTTATTCTATCAATTAAACATAAATGGAAGCAAAATTTAAAATCAATTTATTTACAATAATCCCGAATCAGCCTTGTTCATTGGGACACTGGGGTGCATGATAATACCTAGATAAATGAATAGTGTTAAACTTGCCACGAACCTCTTTCGTCGTTGGGTCTATAAGTATATGCACATTTGGATAGGGAATCGCGGCTATTATGTATGGTCCTTCGTAAATCGACTCAAATTTCTTAGTTATTTTTAATTCCGCAACTGATTTATTAACTTTCTTTATTTTTACCCAATCCCCTATTTCAAACTTTGTTAACTTAAAATTTTGATTAAATTTTGCTTGACGTTCTTCTGCTGATTTTGCAAGATTTTTTCTAGTGTTCTCTCGTATCTTTTCAATATTTATTTCGATGGTGCGTTTTATTTCCTTATCAAAGGACAACTCAGTGGGACGTCCATACATAACTTCACATGGTGTATATCTGGTGCTCGTATGAAATGTGTTATTATATAAATTCTCTATTTTTGGCAATACATCAACCCAACTTCTATGATTCTTTTCACAATATGTTCTAAATAGTCGTCCTAATTCTCGATTTACCCGTTCTACAGTATTCGGTCGGGGGTTGCGCACTGTAGTGTAAATGGTTTTGACCCCCATTTCTTTCATATATTTTTTCCATAATCCTGATATAAATTGACTACCGTTATCAGTCATACAAGCCTTCGGGTGTATAATTTTAAAGAAATGCTTCATTTTCCCTACCACGGCAGATGCAGTAGCTTTTCTCAATGCATATAACTTGATGAATTTACTGAACGAATCTTGTATCACCAGTATATAACTTAATCCAAATTTCCCCGCAGGTAATGGTCCGTATAAGTCTGCCATGATTAAATCTCCTATATTTTTGGTTACTATCGATTGGCACGATCCCACATTCTTAAAATTATCATTTTTGGCCATTTGACATATATGACACACCCTAATCAATTGTTTTATGTCTCTTGACATCCCTTTCCAATAGAATCTATCTTTTATGTATTTCTTTACCTTATAAACCCCTTGATGGCCCATTTCTAAGTGTACCTGTTCAATAACATCTCCCACCAGAGATTGGGGTAGAAAAATGACTTTGTTCTCTGTCCCATTTGTTGTGAAATACAAAATGTCATTTTCAATGGTACATCTTCGTGTGATCCGACTTTGTTTATCATCACCCTTATTTTTACCCATTTCTTTTTTTAGATTCTCAATAACAGGATCTTCACTCTGGTACTTAATTATCTCTTTTAGCTTGTCAATTAACCTTTTATTTCTACTTGTTTCAGTATAAAGTATCTCCGGTAATTTGACTTTATCTTCTTGCAACAACTCGCTCTGAGGTGGATAACGTGATAAAATGTCGGCTCCTATATTTTCTTTACCTTTTATGTGTTGTATGTCGTATTGAAATTGTTCGAGATAATTTATCCAGCGCGTTACTCGAGCATTGTATAGTTTCCAGTTTTTAACAAATGTCAAGGCTTTATTATCGGATTGTATTATCACTTTGGCTCCCCTTAAATAAGTTTCGAATTTTTGCAGACAGCAAATTACCGCATAGAATTCTAACTCAGTGACCTTCCAGTTTAATTGGGGTCCCTTCAGCATTTTACTATGAAATCCTAAGACTTTCATGTTCTGGTCATCATCTAGTTGATATAAGACTCCGGCCAATCCAACCCCTGAGCTATCTGTTTGCAAATAATACGGTTTGGTGACATCAGGGTGCTGGAGTTCAATGACATTAACAAATTGTGCTTTTATTTTATCAAACGCTGTTTGCTCCTTTATTCCCCAATGCCATCTCACCCCTTTCCTTAATAAACTACACAATGGGTCTATATACATGCTATATTCGGGAATGAATCTTCTGTAGAAATTGCACAAACCCAAGAAAGCCCTTACTTGCTTAACCTTTTTAGGTACTGGGAAGTCTTGGATAGATTTTAATTTTTCCGGGTCACTTCTCAAGCCTTCCGTGGAAATAATAAATCCAAGCATTTGGATCTCTTTGCAAAGGAATTCACATTTTAGTAGATTACATGTCATTCCGGCAGTGCGCAATTTTCCTAAAATTATATCTATATGGTTTATATGATCCTTAAGCGTTCCTTTTGTAATAATGGCTAGATCGTCTAAGTAATTCACACAAAATTCTCTAACTTCATGTCCCAATATGATGTCCATTGCTCTGCTGAAGGAACCCACAGATGTTTTTAAGCCTTGGGGCAAAACATTATAAACATATGATTTTCCGTTAAAAGTGAACCCTGTATATTTTTTACTTTCTTCTGTTATAGGAATTTGGAAATAAGCATTATTTAGATCGATGATACTTATATAGTTAGCTCCATGGAATGAATTTAATACGTCTAGTTGCAACGATGGTTTTTCAGTTTCTGCGATCATATATTTATTTATCTCCCTCGCGTCCAGTAAAACTCGTATTGTATTGTCGCGTTTTAAAGTAAATGTTAGTGGGCTACAATATTCAGTTTGAGAACGACTTATTATTTTCAAATCTTCCAATTCCTTTAGTTTTTCAGTAATTCTTTCCCGATATACGTATGGTATAGGATAAGTCCGCTTTACTATTGGTGTATGTTCTGACATTTTGATTGTATGTTCATAGCAATTCGCTCTACCTAATTTTGAAGTAAATAGTTCACTATATTTTTCTATAAGTTGTTGCAATGTATGTCGTTCTGTCTCTTGTAGAGGAATTCCTACTTTGTAAGGTATGGTATTTTCTTGGTGATCCTCTTGTAAAGTCTCTACATGACTTTGTTCATGCCAATTTACTTCGTCATTATAGGTAAAGAACTTAGTTCTTGCCGTTTTTCCTTTATACTGAAATCTTATTTCTCTGCTATCTTTATTAAGATCCAATACGACTTCGTTTTGTTTTAGCCAATCAAATCCTAGTATTAAGGGTACACTTAAATCAGGCATAACCACGAAAGCCACGTCTATTGTGATTTGATCAATTCTTATTGGTAACAACACCATGATCTTTATTTCCTTGCTTTTATGTCCCGCCGCTGTTTTTACTTGAAATGGCTTTACCGGCATTACTGGTGTACTTGGATATTTAATCTTCATTTCATTCCAAAATTCTTCACTTATGCAAGTTAAGTCGGATCCAGAGTCAATTAATGCAATCACATCATAATCATTCATCCTTATTACTATTTCTGATTTAAATCTCTCAACTTTCTCCTTTTCAACTTCTTCTTCGAATACTGTCATAATTGCTGTGTCTAAATCATCTAAGTGAACCTGTTCCCCTTTAAGCTTTAACACGGAGACTATATCGTTTAAATCAACACTTTCGTTATAGCAGTCTTCATACCCTAACCCTACATTATTCGCATATTTACCTAACTTAATTTCTAGAGGTGCGCGTAATCCCTTCCCATTAATTCCCAATAATTGACCAGGCTCCCAATGCATTATTTGCATCATTTTATATATTTTGACCCCAATGTCCAAGGCTGATCCGGGAACAATTTCGATAGCCTGATCTAGTTTCCCGAATGTTCTACGTCTTCTAGCTCAACGGCTTGAACTGCAGGCCCGTTCCTACCGCTGCCAGATGTCTCAACAGCTGGCCTCTTCCAATTCTGCTGATATGTTTGTTGAAGACTCCTCTTCCGTTTTTCAGCTGTTTCCCTATTGTCCCTGCTTTCGTTCTTGGTTCTTTGCTTGTTGATGTCGTCCATTGAACGTAGGAACTCAGCTGTTTCCAGAATGCTAGTTATTTTTGCCGTTGCGAAGGACTGCTGAATATATCGCGGGTAGTGTCGTATAATATCGGATACTAATTGGTCCTCGGGAATAGGGTGATTTAGCATCTTAGCCCTGCCAACGATGCGTAGGAAGTAAGCGAGCATAGACGGCGACTCCTTCCAGTCCCACGTCCCATGGGTTATATTTCTCCTCAATTCGTTTTGTTCGAAACTTCCCCAGTATGCCGACAGGAAATCTTTTTTGAAGTCTTCCAGGGTAGCCCAGCGATCTCTGTATATACGGGCCCAGTCCCTTACTTCTCCTTCCAAACATTCTTGGATGGTGTCTATTTCTTGGCCCGTTTTAGTTGTTTTCTTTAAATATACGTTTAGATCCTCTATAAATGTGACGGGATGACTCGGCGTTTTCCCGAATTTGGGCTTGTCCACGTTTACATTTTTGATATTATAAATTATGGTTTTTTGCTGCTCCGCAGATATTTCATTATCTTCTATTATATTTCCAGAACTATGGTTATGATCTGTGGCTGATTCAGAATGCTCCATGTCACTTTGTGCTGGGGATAATACTACTTGTAACTCTTTACGTAAATCCCCTAGTTCTTTGGTCATTTTGTTTTCAGTTCTCCTTAATAGATTGTAAAAGAAGCCTCTTTTGTCTTTCCTAGTTTCAGTGGGTCTTACTAAGTCTTTTCCTAGTCTCTGTTCTCTGACTACTTTCCTTCTAGGAGCCTCTTCTGAAGATTCTTTAGTTGTCCTATTAGCCGACTCAATCCTTGTTGATTCATTATTAGTTCGGATACCCCGTGTTGAACCTTCTCGGAGCCTTGAAGGAACCAATCTTTTCCTAGAGGGTCTTTCCATTTTACTAATAGGCTGCTCTTATTGCCAGACAATAGTTCGTTATTACTATTTTATTTACTCCTGAAAATACCAATCAGAATTAATTTAAAATCAATTTTATTTTGAGGTAAAAACATTCCCACTTTGCCTACAACCCTTTTATTTAAAAAAAAAAACATTTCTTTGGTATTCTACTTCCCTGTTTATTTATTATTTTGTGTACCTATCTAATAATATGTGTTATTTTTTTTTTTTTCCAGGATTAATAAAATTGCTCAAGAGTATAATGAGCTAGCATATCTATGAAACATGAAGACTATGTAGATTAAATTGAACTAGGTAAGTTTTAATCTGCTATTATAACTACTTAGATTACACCCTTAATGTTGAAACAAATGGATAATAAAAACTCCTAACAATGTTAACGCGTCTCTTATTTTTATTTCTATTTATTATTGTATGAGACTGTACTATATTTTACTCCAATCAATAAATGCAAAGTAGTTTTCTACCTTTGTTTTGTAATTAGTAACGTTAAACTAACTTGATTCAATATTTTTTTTTTATTTTATGTTCCAGATATTTGACTATCAAGGCGAGCCCGGAACAAACTTGAGTCCGTGAACCAATTAATATTACTAATTTAGCTGAAGATTAATCTATTTAGACATAAGAACACTTCTGTGATTACACTAAGTCATTGATAAATGTGCCTTACTAAGTATATAAAAAAAAAAAAATACTTTTATTTCATTTGTTTCATTATGTGCTTTAAGAACTCAAAAGAGATCGCCCCCCCACTTATGAAATCACTAACACTCCTACTTTCCTTCATAATTACTACATTTAATGTTTCTAACAAGTCTTATAATAAGCTAAAGATAAATAACTTAATATTGTAGCTAGAGTCATGTTTATCGGATCTCATTGTGAAACATTTCCTACATTGAACTAAAGCCTATAAATAAACCCTCGCCCCCCGAAATAATAAATCCTGAGTAACCTCATAACTTATCTTTAGTTTCATAACTAATTTTCAACACAACTTGAACTAATAACTGATGTAAAAATAAGTCTTCACAAACTCATATTTCCTGTAGTCAAGAACAATGACATCTCTATTCTACCTCACTTAACTAATTTCCTACAACATTCCGACTTTATATCTATATTAAAATTAAATTTATTTAAATAATCATCCCATCTCGATATCATAATCATTTACTGATAAGATAAGCGATTAAAGCTATGACACCTGTCACTTGTCAAATCAACCAACTCGAGGACGTTTCTTTTCACTCTGCCTTGCTTACGTATTTAATTTAAAAGTGAATTACCTTTTTTTTTCAATTATGCTTAAATAATATAATATCCCTAAATATCTAAATATTATGTTATATTAATAATATGAGCACACTGAGTAAAATTGCCTACGTATCTGATTGAAACTAAAGTAAGTATATTATTACCTGATATTATTATTTCACGTAACGTAAATTATTATCTAAAACTTAAATAAACCACCTATTTAATTATTAATCAGTATTAAAATTAGCTTTTGTAAAGTGTTAACACAAACGCAACGATTTTAATTGTATCTCAAATAATCCCATACCTGAATGAACTGTCAAAACGTCAACTGTCAATTAGTTATTATGTATCATATCTATTGAAAACAAAATCACGTTGTTCTAATATAAGTTTTTTTTTGTTTCAGGTACTATTACTATGTGAAATAAGAAAAATATAGTGCGTTATATCAAGAAGCTACTCTATTCACTATAATTTGTGTACAAATATGCAACAAAATGTGTTTCTTGACGACGTGCACAACACCCATCACGGCTAAATTCTCCTTTCCTCTCTCACGTCAGCAATTGTGCCTGTAAGGGCAGCTAGTTCAAGGCTCAAGTGTTCAAAGATCCCTTCAGTAAAACCGTCAGTAACAACTACACTAAAATTCCAAAACGAATAACAATTGTCGATCTACAAAACGCAAGAAAACAGCAAAACATGGACCCACACGACGAACAACGATGCAACGAATATTCTGGTTACGCCAGCAATTACACAGATCCACGGTCACTGCACCAATTGTAATACCTTTCAACCTACGTACTTCAACTCTAAAGATATCCTGAGTCACGGGACCACCAATCGTAATGTATGCTAAGCCCTAGCTAAAGGTACAGGTCCTACGCCTGCTTCACCCTCGCCTCCAACCTCTACTCCTACAACGAAGCCCTAGGAAACCCTACTACAATTACCTAAAAAATATCTTAACAGCATCTCCTAGTCTACCACAACCTACAACTAAACAAACCTAGATATGAAAGGATCTTTATAACAATTGAGCTGAACATTTCTTATAACTAATGGCCAAAAATGATATCGGTATAACCGTGTGAGAGTCTAGATTATGTAGGACCCAACGTTGTTGTAGTAATTCAGTTTCTTTTAAAGAGATATGTAGCCGTGATGTGCCGTTAAGTACCTTCAAACCTATACTGTGCTATACTATTATGTACTTTTGTTAAATAAACTAAATAAATGTGTATTCAATTATTTATTTAATGCTTGTTTCCCCTATCATACTGCTACCTTGGTTCTTCATATTAATTAAATTTCTAACTTAATTTAATGTTATTTATCCTTAAAATATAACCTTATTCCTTCCTATGTAGTCTAGCCCTCAAAACTATCCCTAATTCCTATAGTATGATTCAGTATGGGATATTCTACTCTTATTAAATATTATTTATATTATTTCTATATGTAATAAAAACTCATTCAGTCCACAAGTAAGTTATGGATATATTAGATTACTCTATGTAACAATAAAGATAAATATATGAATCAAAACCAAATATTATTAGAATTCTAAGATGAAAGCCAATTTAGACTGTTTTCTTGGAATTGCATGTCTGTTCCAAGAATGTTTAGTAGACAAGTAATTTTGTACTTTATGAAACTACACTTCATAACCAATTTATAAGTAGATTGAAGTTACTGAAAATATAAAGTTTTATTTCAAATTTAATGAATCTTAAGTTTTCATGTTCGACTAAATTAAATAATTTTATTCTGATAATTTGATATGGAATAAAGGTAGGGAATTCATACTTTTAGTAAGTTTTAGTATGATATTTCTAAAGTAGATTCTGGATCTAAACAAGAGGTAATTGTTTGGTGAATAGAATTCTGAGTATTATTGAAATCCTTCGACCGCATACCAAATATTATCATTTGACTGTGGTATACCAGTATTGCTTTCATCTAATTATCCCAAAAACAATTAGTTTTATTTAAAATAACGGCGGCTACCATCATGTCTAATGACATGGGCAATCGGGTAAAAAACATGGTTACTTCATGTGTACATATTGAGGGAAAATCGTTCCTCAGAAAAATAAAACTAATTTCTGTTAAATCTGTTTGGTGTGTTATTTTAAATATCACCAAACCCATGTTCTCTGGATGCCGTATGATTGCCAGATTTGATCTTTTAATGGCCTTCGGGCTCTTTTAGGGTAAAGATCTCTCCCGGATCTATCTAGAATCTATGAATCTTTACTATCTATATTTGTTATTAAACAACACGAATTTTCTTCACTCGTGAACTAAATTGAATTCTCACTTCATTCATTACAACAATAGATTTGTCTAACTTGGGTTTTCGTTTAACTATACTCAAAAAAACATGTCATTCAACCTTGAAACATAATAACTCATTGTTATCAATTCGAAGTCTCTTTCAACTCGCGAACTTGACTCATTCTGATAAGGGAATTTACTCTCAACCCTTGTGATATTAATTAATTAAGTTCTGAGATCTGAAATGTATAAACTAGGACAAACAACTTTCATTTTTGTTGCTTAAAAGTCCTAGGCCATTCTTAGCAGTCTACACTCCAGACTCCAAATCCAGCAATAGGAATGATTTGTTTTCCATTTCTAGACATACTACACAACAATCTACCATGGAATTTCCTTATCAAAATTTATAACAAAATTTAAATTTATTTCTGTTCATTGAAGAGGGCTAATGTCATTTCTCAGCTGATTTGATTTATCTTCAGTGTTGCCATCTTAACACTATCGATGTCTGTTATAAGTACATTACTTTACCAAATCTTACATCATAATCGATAAAAATAAATTTAACTAAATGTTTCTACAAATCTCGATGTAAAATTAATGGTTTTAAACATCAGATTGCTCTATTCCCATTCTTTATAAACTGTTACAAGATTTTATTTTCACTACTGACACCCCGAGTCATAGACACTAAAGTAAGCAAGAAATCAGCTGTTTGTATTTATTATACCAGACAAGATTAAAATAATTTGAATAAATGTTATGTTAGTCAATGATGAATGGCCGATTGCTCGGAAAATAAAGAACCCCATCCTAACATCCCTATTAAAGTGTACCTATCACTAAACCCTGTTCCCTAGCTAGTACAAAAACTCTAGAGGCCTAAACCTCATATTTACATTTAAACGTGTATGGAACCTAGGTAAGCTAAACTATAAATTCGGGAGATTAACCCGAGGTTGGACTAAAATCAGTGTAAGTGGGCCCCCCCTTGCGTGGATAAAACACCGGAAACGCAGAGTAGCCCGCCCTAATATGTGTAGATATTGCAAATATATAAATATATACGTATATGAGACCAAACCTAGAGGTCCATCTGATTTCAACAAGTGTGGAAACCCCACATGTCCAACTTCGTGGTCCTTGAATTCATCAGATAGATTACTCTAGATCTGTAGGCACAGCACTGCACTTGTAAATGGCTAGTGTCCGGGTTGCCTATCCCGGATAAAACTAAAAGAGTCTGAAAGATATTCGTTTAACAGCCGCAAGGTTAAATATCTTTCATCTGGCAACCATGTACCAAAACACTATTTCTGGCATGTAATTAAGCTTAATAGCTTTCAAACAACAAAATCCCAATAAATTTCAATGAATAATTATAATCCCGAAAAACAATCTAAATTCCAACAGAAATTCCCCTTAAAATTAAATTTAATACCTTAGTGCCAGACAATAATGTTACCCAGTCGAAGTCGCAAGTAAGAATGAATGAACTCTATAAAATCCGTCCCTATTTATACCAATATCCCCCGACACGCTAGACCCGCTAGACGGATAGACGCCCTAGACGAATAGACGCCCTAGACAAATAGACGCCCTATACAAATAGACGCCCTATACAAATAGACGCGCTAGACGAATAGACGCGCTGGACTCGCTGAAAACTCTGGACACTCTGGCCACGCCCACAGACACGCCCACGCCCATAACTTTGATCCTTATGCAGTATGAATAAAGCTCAATTCTTCCGTTGGAAAATTTTGTGAATAGTAATTTGCTATTTTAAAAAGGTAGGATGCTTAGTTATTAGAATATTTTTACTTGCTTTCGTAAACATTCATACTGTTACTTCTATTAGGCATTTGTATTGTATTATAGTTATTAAGTGATGATTTTAGTATTAGCTGGCGAAATATGATGCTAATGTGTTGGGAACCTGATGATGATAATGATGATGTGAGTCTTACGATGGCGATATATATCTACATGATGGCGTACACATGACGAGAACATGTGAATCGCTACAACTTCATCAAATAAACATCTCGGTGAAGGTTATTTTATATCGGGATCTTAGTCTATAACGCGTAACGCATAACCTGCTAAATTACGAAGTCGTATTTTTACCCCGATCGTATACTGAGATACGACTTTTTAAATTAGCACGGCAGATACGTTCGATTTTACACCCCATATTTTTCACACCCCGGGCTTATATATGAAAATCGATTCTTAAGGAGTAAACTCCAAAAATATTTTCATATTATGACGAATATATTGATAATTTCAACCAACTTTTTGAATTGAATAATACTTTTTCCCGAGTTCTAGGTAGTAACGTAGCTATTTCATGCTTTCATTGCCTGCAGTCGAAAATAAGTTGAAAAAACGAATTTTCCACGTGAATTTTGTCAATTTCGAGTAGTTTTTCGAACAAAAATTATCAATGAAAAATTCAAACTGTAGGTTCAAATATATACCAATAAATCCCGATAGCCCTGTTCTAGGTAGTAACATCAATAATAATAATATGTTAAGAAACATGTTTGATCATAGAGAAAAATGTCTAAACAATCAGCATTTTAAAAGGAATAAGGCCTCTTAACTGGATTTTATTGAAGATGAATATTTAACAACGAAGGTAACTCGAGAATGCTTAGCTACATAATATGTATAAGTATGTAAATTTTAAACTTGCTTATTTTTTAAAGTGATTCCTTTTGATTGAATTGTCTTGAAATTTCATGAAACAAAGCTGACGGTACAGAATGTAACAATAAAAGACTTTGTATTAAAGGACTGAATTGAGATTTTTGGATTGACATTATCACTATGAGCTGGTCAATTTTTAAATTGTATTAAATATAATATTTACATAGTTTTGTTTGATAAATATTTTGGTCTTGACTTGCTGTTTATTACATTTCTTTTATTTCCTCCCAAGTGTGATGAAAAACGTCGTACGTGACTCTGGTGTAACGGAATTCCAAACTCGTGTCATTAAAGCTTCTTCTAATAAACACTCGTTTGTAATTTCTCGTTTACCACCCTTGTTACGTAATGTACTATTTTGTCCTCTCATCGCGCCGAAACTGGACGGATTTGGACCAATTTTGGTACGGGGATAGCTGGACATCCAAAGATAGGTATAGGATACTATTTACCCAATTACAGGAAAGGAAGGTTACGCTGCCTTTCTAGTATTAACATAATTAAGTATGTCACTTAGTGGCTCTGTGAGCTGTAGACTTCACGAGTTTGTTTCTAAATTAATATGTTTTTTAAGGTTTCAAGCCCATATCTCAGCCATTTTATAAAAAATCGAAAAACAGAATTGCCAGAAAAAATTATATATTTATCAAACATACCTACATCATTGAGAAATGTAGCCTGTAGGGGAGAACATCCGAACATCCAAACATTCAATCATACGAAATAAATTTGGGCGATGCTGAAGCAGAGACGCTTCGCTCGCTCGGTCAATAAAGGTTGACATTATTACATTCCATTAAACATATTCATATCACAAAATTAAACTAAGAGAATACCTTTATTAGTACAAAATAAAGTCCAAGGAATACAACTTAAAATACTTCAATAAAACTATACCTAAAAATTAAACTAAACTCGAACATAATAAAATTAAACTAAATCTAAAAATGGCCCCCGCGGCATATATTATAAATCGAGCGCCAAATTTCTACGACGCACTTTGATCTGTGATATACGTGTGTATTATGTTATGTTATGGACGAAGTGATAAATTGGACATAATGCCCGTACACATTATGAATACTGCCCCTATATATCAGTTTATCCATAACACATATACCAATTACCTGTAAGAGCATTCATATTTAAATAATAAATAATAAATAAATATTAAGGGACAATCATACACAAATCGACCTAGACCCAAACTAAGCAAAGCTTGTACTATGGGTACTAGACGACGATATACATAATATATAAATACATATATAGATAACATCCATGACCCAAGAACAAATATTTTGCACAAATATTTGCCCCGGCCGGGATTCGAACCCAGGACCGCCGACTCAGTAGGCAGGTGTCTACCAACCGAGCCAAACGCGTCATAATGGTTCAGATTCTTCAAAGTAAATTTAGTATTTCATCCGAATTTACTATGCATGTCTAAATCCATCCAATCTGCTTCATATTTACTTACTTAATTGTATCGCGTCTGTAAGCTTCGTTCACATAATTGGGATATAAATACCAATTTCTTACAACCTAATTCAATTCAGAAACCATTTCTGGGAATAGCGCTCTTAATACTGCATTAAATGAAAAGATTGTGACAATATAACACCTGTGAAAAGTTATTCAGATATTTTGAATATTTCGACTTTCACTTGACCATGCCGTTATACAGTACAAGCAAAGTGAACATAGTCGTCATCACAAAACATACTAAAAACAAACAATTAAACGCGTGTATCTAACTGGCAAACAGATAAAATTATTATCTTGATTTGACCTATATTTTACGATTTTAATAAAACCGGCCAAGTGCGAGTCGGACTCGCGCACCGAGGGTTCCGTACAAACACTTTCCATCCCTAAGTGGTTAAGTTAAGTTTGCACCTGGTATGTATAGCGCCCCATATAAATTAGGTGCAAAGTTAGGTATTAATAGGTATTAAAAAAAAACTACTTACTAGATCTCGTTCAAAACAATTTTCGTTGGTAGTTTTTATAGTAATGTACATCATATGTTTTTTTTAGATTTTTCATTTTCTTATTTTAGAAGTTAGAGGGGGGGGGACCAACTTTTTTCCACTTTGGAAGCTTCTGTCACGCAAACTATTCGGTTTAGAAAAAAAATGTTTTAGAAACCTCGATATCATTTTTGAAGACCTATCCATAGATACCCCACACGTATGTGTTTGATGAAAAAAAAATTTTTGCGTTTCAGTTCTAAGTATGGGGAGCCCCTAATATTTATTATTATTTTTTTATTTTTGCATCAAAATCTTAATGCGGTTCACAGAATACATCTACCTACCAAGTTTCAACAGTATAGCTCTTATAGTTTCGGAAAAAAATGGCTGTGACATACGGACGGACAGACAGACAGACAGACATGACGAATCTATAAGGGTTCCGTTTTTTGCCATTTGGCTACGGAACCCTAAAAATGGGGTCTTTATTTTTTAAGTATATCTCGATTACATTAAATATAAGTAATTATTCAATATTTATATGCATACGCATCACATCACAACGCCAAATTTCTACAACGCACTTAGGGCCTTATTTCACACTTTGGGAGTTGCGATCGTCTTTTCTATACAATATAGGTCGCGGCGAACTCACTGCGTAATTGCCTTCATATAAAATTCACTCACAAGTGTGATAAGGCCCTTAATCTGTCATATACGTGTGTGTATGTAGTGCGTCGTCGGCTCGACTGTCGACGAGTCACGTAATCGCAGGTCGCGTCGGGGGGAGGCGGAATTTCGGCCTTCCTGAGGTGCCTGCAGACGCGACGGACCGTCTAGACGTCTGGTGCCTACCATGTGTCCCCGCACTGTTAACTTCAATACCAAACAAGTTTTTGTTTATGCCAGCCAGTTTTGATGCTTAAAGGTATTCGTTAAAGTTGCGAAACGGCGGAATTATTGCCCGTTTATGTATAGTATATATCTGAGTTAAGCAATTTAGAAAGTGCGGGTTTTAACTCGAGTACCTATACGCGTTTTTAAATGAAATGCAATTGTGTAATTCTGGGATTTCCGAAATAATAATCCTTTTTATCACTTACAAATTATATTTAAATAAATGATGGTAGAGATAGCTAACGACCTTGTAAAAGATTTTGATATCGTGTCTTTGCTGTATATCTTGTCAGTATCTTTTATTCGTTATTAAACGGAAATCATTACATTCGCACAAGATTAAAGTTCTTTTGATAAATATAATACCTACCTTACACGTCTTCGTTACGTGTTGGACACATTTAAGCATAACTGTACCTATTAGTAAACGTGTCATTATCATTATTATATTTATTGATTGAAACCCATTAGGTACCTACATAACTGAAACTAATACATTTCCGATCAAAGGGTATTTTACCACTTTTAATGAAACGCACTTTTTTATCAAATAGGTAACTCGCACGCGACTCGGCTCAGCCGCTGTCGAGTTGGCGCGGCCCGTGGTGACGCATCAATAAATCCGTGTCGAGACAAGGTCGGCGCGAGGGCGCGGGCCTAGTTCTCAGCGACGCAAGCGCCAAACAATGGCAGACAACGGGCGCGTGACTCAGCGACCACTAGCCGATTGAGTAGAGTTTGTATTATACCTGGTGTCTATGACGCCGTGTGAAAACGGAGTGCAAACTTAACTTAACCGCGCGGGTGTAGCTGCAACGCCAGGTCTAGTAGCCGGTTGAGTAGAGCAGTGGTCGACCCAAGCGGCTGGCCGGGGTGCTGATTCCTAAAAGAGCTTTTGTTTAACCAGGGCTAGGTCCCCATAGGCCCCACACAATAAATTACTCGCTCGAGCGCCGTATGGCTAAAGTTGGCCCTGAAGTAGCTTTCGCACCTAATGATTATGGCGCCATATGCGAGTGGCATGTAATGTTAACCTAACCGGGTTATAATTCACTCCCTATGGTGCAGAATCAGAGGAGAGAAGGCTAGCTAAAAAACCATAAAAAACATACCTGTGATCGGTGTAAACTTAACCAATTAGCAGCTTGATACCTACTCGATTTAAGTTCGAAAATGCTATACCTATACCAGGTGGGCCCTGTATTCTACACCTCAAACTGAAAAACATTTATTAAACAACTTTTAAAAATAACTCATTCATAATATCAACCTGTAAAATATCTTCGAATGAAACGACTCATATAATAATGATCGAACTTCGCTTGAGAAGTTCGTTTGATCATCTATTATTTATAGAAATAATTATTTTGGTTGAGCGAATCCACTTAGCTTTGTACCCGATGAACAATACTTATTATCTGTATTGTTAGCTGTGGCCACAACTTTACTGCCACTTCAAAATGTAAGGCGTTATAAGTGCAAATTACTTTTACACTAAATTAGTCTTTAAGTCAAACGAAATAAGGTTTACTCTTAAACAAAGAGAACAGAGATGTTGGTCACTTCATTGTCATTATAAGCATCGAAACGAGCTTCACTGCTCTTTCACTTACGAAGTGACCAACATCTGTGTTCTCTTTGTTTAAGAGTAAACCTTATTTCGTTTGGCTTAAAGACTAATTTAGTGTAAAAGTAATTTGCACTTATAACGCCTTACGTTTCGAAGTGGCAGCTGTGTCCACCGTTAACAATACAGGATAATAGAGTATTGTTCATCGGGTACAAAGCTAATGGGATTCGCTTAACAAATGAGATTCGAACTATAATGAAGCATTGCGAAACATTTGATATTTTAGTAAAGTGACAGCTATGTCAATGCTAAGGCGATGTCAATTTTGGACGGCGTCCATTGAAAATGCTATTTACTTTGTTTGAAATACTTAATGAACATATGAAAACAGTATTTAAAAAAAGTGTCTGAACAGATGTTGTTTTGTTTGACGAGTAAAATCTATGTTTTAATTTTTTGCTCCTGTTACAGGACCCACATGGTATTATGACTAATGTGTTGTGTTATAGCATTACCACTTCTGCCTGGTTAATCTAACTTTGCACCTGCTATGTACTGACTGTAAAGAAGTGCAAACTTAACTTAATCGCGTTTCGCAAAACTCAGTACCCACAATTTTTCCGGGTTATAACTATAAGTAGCCGAGTCTGCCGTCATCACTTCCCGCTGGTTCACTTACCAACTTTGCTGGTCAGTCTTGTCGCAAATTGCATATGGTTTTGTAGAAAAACATCCGAAAATCACAGTCGGAGCCTACGTAAGGTTCAAGAGAGCAAAAGCCTATGGATATAGAATCTGAACGCTAGTCTTCCTTCAAAGACATAAAGCTAGCCTCGCACAACCTAATGCCAAATTTTATTGGAAACGATTTTTTGACTATAATGCATGCTTTGTTTGCCTGTTATTGCATTGCTTGGAAAACACGCCGAGAAATATATCTTTTGAATAGTCCACATTGCATAGGTATTTAATGTTTAAGTTTATTTTATTTATTTATTCTTATACCTACCTATAGCGGCCACATTACACAATTCAAGTAGACACTTGAAGAGCTAAGCGGCGACATACATTTTCAGTCTAGCTACCTACTTGTAAACCTTTCATAAAGACTGGAATCAGGGGCACAGTTTATCACAGTCTTGTAATAAAATGTGAGTCAGACGTGTGGGTAACATCAGTTGAAAATTCGGTCTCAGGAATGAGGTGGGTATTTTTATAGAAGTTAGGATCTTCATAAAATATGCCGCCGCTACGGCGTAACTTTCTTATCGACCAATCGAGACCTAGATTACCAGGGCTACGTGATTGTAATTCCAGTAGTCTATAGGCCGTCAGTAGATTTGGCTTACTGTTAAAAAAAAAAATATTGGGTACAACGACCCTTTTGCTAAGCTTTTGTTTGGATGAAGTCTAACAAAAGTTACGCTCAATTCCACCATGTTATAAGTATTTATATGTTTTATTAATGAATTAACTAAATTATATGTAAATGTTCGATATATCATGACTTGGTCTACTTTTCGATACACTGTTAACAATTAAATATCAATTTGTCTATGTCAGTTATTTAATGCAGCTTGAATAGAAAATGCCAATAAAAACTCCTAACAAATTACTCTAATGGGGTAATTATTCAGGCAAATTTGATATTAATATTGCAGAAGCTAAAATATTTATACAAATAAAATTTATAATAATTATATAATCCTAACAAAGGCCTATTGTGTCAAAAGGTCGGTAAATCCTTATTACGATTTCTTATACAGTATTTCGTCACCTAACTGACATAAAAAGACTTTTACAAATCTAATGAAACTCTATTTTTCATTTTTATTTAATGTTAATTGAACAAAAGGAAACAAATCGTACAAAAGACGGACTAAATGCCATGAGGCATTCTCTTCCATAGCAGAAAAAATGTAGGTGGTGCAACTAACTTACACATAAGTAACAACTAACAATACATATACGTGTGATACTTATATCGACATATAATACTTGAAAACATAATACTAATACACTAGATGAAATAAATAAATCCATACTAATATTATAAATGCGAAAGTATGTCTGTCTGTCTGTCTGTTACCTCTTCACGCTTTAACCGCTGACTCGATTTTGATGAAATTTGGCATGGAGATAGTTTAAGATCCGAGGAAGGACATAGGATAGCTTTCATCCTGGAAATTACTAAAATTATTGAAAAGTGAGTAATTAATTCATGATGACATTGATGACCCTGTAGGAAATGTAATGATTAGACCAAAAGCACAATTGCTCTTACATTTGCTTAGGCGCTTTTAAAAATCCCTTTTATTAATTAAGGCGATTAGGTGGATATCTATCGTGTTGTACGAGGTTGCTTCCATACTTCCAAGTTCCACGCGGACGTAGTCGCGGGCAAAAGCTAGTTATTAATAAATATCGGACAACCTAGTCAATCTAGTCTAGTCCCACAGTAGGTACCTAAGCTCTAGTAGGCTACTAGACGATGATAAACATACTTATATATATAAATACATACTTAAATACAAATAACACCCATGACCCAGGTACAAATATTCGAGTTCATCACACAAATATTTGCCCCTGCCGGGATTCGAACCCAGGACCGTCGGCTCAGTAGGCAGTTGCTCAACCACTGCGCCAACCGCGTCGTCAAATAGATACATATATAATGAAATTACATATACTTATTAGGAAAATATAAACTTTGCCGTTGGCCCTTACATCCTCAATATTCCATTAGAGTTCCATTATGAAATTGTTATCTTTCTGAGCGATAAACCAACAAGTTGGAAATATTCAGCAGGTTGTTGTGTCTAGTTATCGCAACTCAAACATTTGCCCAGACAGACAACCTAATAACCTCATGTTGTAATACGAGCTGCTATCGCGGCATCATTGCATCGCGAAACACAACACGTCGCTATTTTTTTTGGCCTTGTATTGTCTTGGGGAAAGACACTATAGTTACTGATACGGGGGCCAAATTCGACGTTTACAATATGTGTCCAAGATCTCGCTTCTATACACCCACTTTAGCGATGTCCTCTATCGGATAGAGCACATCACTCCATACGCCATTATGGGTGGTATATCATTCAAAGATGGCGAGTAATCTTTAATCAAATGCGCCAGGTGCGAGCAATATATTTAATTCTAGTATGATGCGCCGTATCACCCTTTAAATAACTACTTGATAATGTCGCTTAACTTGGCTCGGTAAGCTAAAATCGATGTATATTTGTGTTATGTTATAGGTATATAACATAAATTCAAGATTAATAAGCCCCCGACTCTACCAAACATAGCGAAGAACCATCTAAGGCTTTCGAAAATAAAGGCCGCATTCAAATCGGACCATCCGTATGGGAGTCGCGATGCCACAGATAGACACACCGATACACAGCCGTACAAATACACAGATTGACATGTTAAAAACATGTACAGTTGAAAAACATGTACAGTTGAGTTCTTAATTTATGAAAATATCTGTACACGCTTCTACGCCGTTAACAGTAGAGGTCATATTTTTGATGAAATTTTTGCTCATTAATTTATGACCGCAACAATAAAGGGGAGAGCATTAAAAATAGTTATTTGTATAGAAGCTTTTTATCGATTTATATTTTTTATGTGGTAATACCACATTTTTATTTTTATAAATAATGACACAAAGGTAAATTAAGAAAAGAAAGAGGTCGCGGGTTCAAATCCCGCTTGGATTGTAGTGGATCGCATTCAATTTTTCTTTCTTAATTTACCTTTGTGTCATTATTTATTAAAAATAGTGTTCATGCTATTTACGAGGAGGTTGTGGACGACCCACCCTGGAATCGCTGGTCGCCTTTCTGGAAATAGTAGTAGAAGTATATATCTACTGCGGACCCAACAATATGCATCGTAATCTGCTCAATTCTTCCCCGACTTCAGGGATTCTCTCATCAGTCTGCAGTATGCGCGTGTTGTACGTTGCCAGGACCATAGTCGTTGGCAGTGGGAGACGAATTTTTGCCCCCGTAGCAGCCTGACCGCTTCAGTTGCCATAGGGACAACGGAGGTCGCTGGGAAGTCGAGGCTCATTATCTTAAATTTTTGAGGGGAAATGACATAAAGGCCACGCTCTTGGCAAGGATATTGCTGATTGTAGTCATTTGCACTATACCTACTGAGAGGATGCTGTAGCCCATTTTATGGTCTTGGAAGTAGTTTTTGGATAGACTTAGTAGTTGACAATGTTAATCCAAACAGTTATTCGATTGTTCCAAGCAGTAATAGTTATAAATGTTCATATTCGCTATATGACCCGACTCTAGGGGCTCCATTCTACCAGCTAATGATTTGCCTCTGTATATATCTGCGTTACGTTGCTCATCATGATGCAAAGATCACACAAAGCATGCTATTCAAGTAACCACTAAACGGGACTCTACCGAGAAACGTTCTCAAAACAACCCGCTACGCATTTAAAAGAATGGTTAAAACGTAAACGCAATCCTAAGTGTTCGCACGTCTAAAATAGTGCATTAGCTCCAACGCCAACCAAGAACAATGATTGTCCCACAACTGTGTATTAATAGCAATAAACAATGTAGCATATAGGCTGCAGTGAATGACCTGGCGAATAGTTGCCACGGGTATCGCTGGTGCTGGTGCTATAATTTCTATTGATAATGCACTGTTGTAGGCAGTAGGCGGTAGACATTTTTCTCAGGCGACGATGCGTGTACAGCAATTCGAAGAGCAGCGGAGCGGAGAGGCAGCGGAGGCGGATACAGAAGCGGGTAACAACTGGAAAGGTATACCTTACAATACAATGCAATCAGGGGGTTTATTCATCAATTTATAATTAAATGACGGTGCGACGACCCTCTTACCTGCCCATTTGTCTTCTGGACTCGTTGACTCCTTCTACTATAACTTCCTGGCCGGTTCCATGAAGT
Source organism: Apotomis capreana (assembly GCA_947623375.1). Classification (NCBI taxonomy): domain Eukaryota; kingdom Metazoa; phylum Arthropoda; class Insecta; order Lepidoptera; family Tortricidae; genus Apotomis; species Apotomis capreana. The sequence continues at coordinate 11,738,307 of OX392510.1, read as the reverse complement.
TCATGCGGTCCGTGACATTATTGCGGGTTCTCAAAACTGTGGTCTGCATCGCAACAATACAGGCTACAACACAACATATTTTACTCATCAGGTCATCAGCAACGATATCAGTAACAAAAGACAGCTTTTCATTTTCGCATAAAATGCTTTAGAAAGAAATGTACTATAATTAGTTGTTTGTGTAAAATGGAATGCATTCGGATGTTAGGAGTGTAGTGAAGACCGATTCATGCGTATGTGCTGCTATACAACTCGCTATGAACGCGCGTCTATTGTACGAACTAAAGGTGGAAGACGGAACCGATCATCCAGGTGTGCGCAGTGGCGTAGGTTATAATCGAGTTCACGGCGCCTAGTGAGTCCGTCTTGCTGTGTGTGAGTATCGATCGGGTTATATAGGTCTGAAAAAATACTTTTCTCAAACATGCAATGAAATATTGTCTTTACGTTCCTTATAATAGGCTCGGAAGTATCGCTTTTTGGGCGCAACAACTCGAGAGGACTGTAAAGGGATTTCATACTGCTTTTTAGGCCTAGGCCTGCAAAGTTACTTTTTTTTGTTTCAACAACAAGGTCATTCACACAGCTGGCTGGTTTGACAAGAAGCAGGTTTTGTTTTTAAAGGTTGGTTGTTAGACTAAAATGTCCTATTTGTCAATTAATAAAATGTTGTTCTTGAAGTATATTTTTTTATTTCATTGTATGTTTGAGAAAAGCACTATACATGCCTCGTCGTGAAAACGGTCAATTCCCGGCCTCGTATCACTATCCGGTATATACCTACTTGGCCGGAAATCCTCGTTTTCCCGGCCTCATGTAATGTACTATTACTTATATTGGTTAAATCGTTTACTTATATTTTAGGTTGGTTAGTTTTTGGTTCAATTAATTTAGCATTACATTTTATTTCGTGAAATATCTCCCAGGCTTTCCATCTAGTACCTGGGTATTCATTTATTTTCACTCAAGTTGGCGAATTTTGGATTCTACTTGAATCATTTCCTTTGTCCCTATCTTAAATCAGCCATCAAGCGTTATATATTTATAGCGAATCCAGTGCTAACGTTTTTATTAAATATAGTAATAGCTTGTGCTACTTTAGAGGCATAATTATACAAGTATTTACATGGGCTGCAGTTTATAGCATCGCGTAAACATGCTAGTAATAATTACGACAAATGACTAACGTCGTTATTTATATAGGTATACTTCATTTCATTACTTCTTATACTGATGGGAATAGATCCAAGTTATGTTACGATTGCGCATGTCGCAATAAATTTCGCGGAATCTAATCATTGGTTAAACATGAACGCTCCAGTTGTACGTTTGTTAAGGCGTCGTGGGTTATCCTGGCGGCATACTGCATGCGTCAAAATCATAATTTTTTCAGAAATCTATACAATATACATATAAACAAAATTACGATCGCTTCTTTTGTGTTACGAAAGTTACTCATACAAAATATATGGGCGACTATGGTAACACAAAAGAATCAATTAAGTTTTGTTTTAATTAAAGCCCTTAACTATGTACATGTATTTTGAAAATTACTTATAACAATGGATATTGTTATATGGATATATGTTATGGTTTCAGAAAAAAAATGGTTTCCATGAAATGTAGGTATATCTATGAAACGTTTGTCTTTAAAACAAAGGTAAACCGTAGCTGAAGAATCTGTCTGTCTGTCAAGTCAAGAGAATTAATGCCTATAGGACACTTCCCGTTGACCTAGAATCAAGCAATGGCTTATAGTATAGACTAAAGTAAAGACTAAGTCGATCTGTACTGCCATGTAGACCTCGCAAGATTGTTTCGAAATGCATGTAATTTTGTAATGTACCTACCTATTATTTTCAACCTCCATATTTCCAGCATTTTGAAAAATGTATGAAAATTTAATCGCCAAAAATTATATAATATAACTTACTCACAAAATTTCATGAGAATCGCTTGATACATGCGATCCGTAGACGAGTACCTCCAAAATCCGGACACCGTAAATCTTGCTCCATCCATGTGTTCAAAATAATTTATAGAGTCCGATGAGGAAGTAACAGTAATGTCAGCTGCGTTAAACAGTGCCCACCTAATCAACGGAGAAGGTCCTCCTCCGGTCTTTTCCAATACCACTAGAGACTCCTTGGGGCCTCTATGATGGTTGCTTTTATCGCGCGACAAATATGTGATAAGGCATCCTTCACGGTTTGACAAAATGCGAGTGTGAGTGACAGATACTTTGTCACTTAATTATCACATGATAAACGCAACCATCATTGGCCCCCTGGTAATTTAATCAGACTATCTTCGACACGTTTTGGTGTGCCCAAGCTTTACTAAAGTGAGTACCTAGTTACAGTCCGTCTAGACAAAGCATATGGTTTGTCAAGCGACTCTGGCGGTTAAATTGAGCGCGTCACATTAACAGCGCGCACCTCGTTTGTTCCCTGATTGTGCAACAATTTGTTTCAACTGCCTTTACTGCCTACCTGAAGGCAAAGAACCGTGACATTTACGCTACAGAAAATAATCTAAAAGGCTTTTCTTGCGCAATTTTCTTGTGGAATTCCATAATGTGATTATAGATTATAGGCTCATTATCATTCCATAGCGACTTTTATAAGTTAAAAAGATTGCGTGTTAAACAATAATAAACACAATATGCGTCTTTTCTCCATATATGATGGCGACGTGTATCTATTTATTATATCAGTAAAATTGTTTTCAGTAAACCTTTCAAGTAGCTACCTATAGTTAGTACCTACAAATTGAATTAGCTCTAGATTCGCATAACAGTCAGCATCAAGAGTAACTGACAATTCTAGTATGCAATTTGACATTTGCAAGTAGAATGACTGTGAACTACTTTTGATGCTAGCCTACCGTACGTATAGGAATTCTAATGGTAGAAACGGCAGGTAGAATCGTAAATAATGTCCACAGCTCAGCGGTTTGAAACTAAAATGTTCATTGAATTTACATCGCATTACGTGTGCAGCGCGCGAGGAAACGAATCCGTCTGACCATAGCGTTTCCCGCTGCAATGATCAATGAACTGAACTAAAATACTTTCATTCACTCACGAGCATTAAAAAACCGTCCAAGTTCGAGTCGGAATCACGCACGAAGGGTTTATCATCATTATCAGCCGATAGACGTTCACTGCTTGACAAAGGCCTCCCCTAAAGTTCTCCACAACGTTCGGTCTTGCGCCGCCCTTATCCAATATCCGCCAGGTCGTCGGTCCACCTTGTTGGTGCCTTCTCACGCTGCGTCTTCCGTTCCGCGGTCGCCACTCAAGAACCTTTCTGCCCCAACGGCCATCGGCTCTACGACCAACGTACCCCGCCCTCTGCCATTTAAGTTTGGCGACTGTCTGAGCTATATCTACAACCTTGGTTTTCTTGCGTAAGTATCTCATCATTTCGGATTCGATCCCGAAAGGAAACTCCGAGCATAGCTCGCTCCATTGCCCTTTGAGTAACTTTGAGCGTTCTTAATGAGGCCCATTGTGAGCGACCACGTTTCAGTGACGTATGTCATCACTGGCAACATACGTTGATTAAAAAATTGGGCAAGTGCGAGCCCGACTCACGCATGAAGGGTTCCGTACCTATACATATATATAATCTATAACAAGTTTGTTGTATGGGAGCCCCCCTTAAATATTTATTTTATTTTATTTTTAGTATTTGTTGTTATAGCGGCAATAGAAATACATCATCTGTGAAAATTTCAACTGTCTAGCTATCACCGTTGTTGAGATACAGCCTGGTGACAGACGGACGGACGGACGGCGAAGTCTCAGTAATAGGGTCCCGTTTTTACCCTTTGGGTACGGAACCCTAAAAACCTTCGTTTAAGACACTGCGGTATTTCGGACGAGTAGATATTCCGCAACTTCCCGAACGCTGCCCATCCGAGTTGGATTCGACGAGTGACCTCACGAAGGGTTACGTACCATCAAATAAAAAAACCGGTTTTTGTGTGGGAACTTTTATAATTATTATTAAAATTACCATTCAACCGTTACAGGCAGAAACTTGCATAATGCATGCTTTGGTATTATGAGACCTCGCTTGAATATTTTATTTTATTTATTTTTATCATTGTTGTTATCTTAGGCGTAGTAATATGAAAAAAGGACAAGAAGATGAGAAAATAAAATATCAAGTCTCTTACGCTTCCAAAGACAGCCTTGTGACGGATGGACAGACAGCGAAGGCTTAGTAAAAGGGTCCCGTCACGCTTAGTAATAGGATGCTATGGAAACGGAACCCTAAAAACCGTCTGTTTACACTTATCTCTCATGGTTAGTGCCGGCGATGCACGCTAGCGGTTCGTGCAACGGCGTGTCGTTATAACTGATAAAAGTAACGTTTCGGTGACTCAATCGGAATCAATTCTGTGTTGTGATAATAACCTTAATTAGATTCGACCCGTTGACTTTTTGCGTCAGTTCTGATGTCCAAAATTACTTTATGTAAGTAACATTTGTATTGACAATCAGTTTTCTATGGAGAGGGTCTTTATTCAGGAAAAATCTTAACAGCGCGATGCAGGATTTGTATAGACACGCTGTGCCTGCCGTACTGCATCATCTGTTGGTAAAAATATCTTAACGACCGAATGTTTAAATAATAGTATATTTTATATAAATCAAATAGATTATTGTTTAAATAAGATAAGGTTTTTCAACTTCATACCTAATACTGTAAATACGTAAGTGACTTATCTATATAGCAGCTTTGTCATCAATTCACTAAACAGAGCCTAAATTCTATTTCTAATGTCACATCGATGCCCCAGATAGGTAGTCAAGTTTAGTAATTTACACTATTTAAAAGTCAACTTGTCAATGTTAATGTAATTCAGCTCGAATAACACAATTCAATATTGAATATAAGGTGCTTCCTAATTAAGTATCAATAGTTTTAGAGCTGATAGTATAATTTTATACGTAGGGATAAATAAATTAAGTAAAAGTTCATGTTAATTTTATAGAAAATTAAATGGTCAACTCTTTGCTAATCTCCCGTCTGACCTAATATTAAGTCGTCTATAGCTACTAAATGAATAACGGCTCAAAATTGAATGCTTAAATATTAAATGTCTGTCAACGTTCTTCAACATTTATGTAGATAGACATTAAAAGTTAGCAGCCGCTTCTAAAAACAAGCAAACTATTTGTTCAATGGGTGTTTATTGGCCCATTCATCCTCCTCGACTCTTCACGCACACTAATATTAGTAATTGGACAAAAGGATGCCCCTGTTCTTAATAAAACAGTGACGATCTAGACACAAGCGACGATGACTAATACGCGTATCACAATTTAGCATATAAAGTGCAACTCATAATTTCAGCCATAGGACGTCCACTGTTGGACACAGGCCTCCTCAATAGATTTCCACATGCGCCGGATAGGAGCGACCCGCATGCAGCTCTAACCAGGTCGTCCGACCACCTTGCGGGTGGCCAAGTGCAACTCTGTAGGAAGATTTTAACTACCCATATTAATAATTAGTCATACTTGTAACTGGATCAATTGTTAATTCGTTAATATTTATGGTACTGTTAAACTTCCTATCCATAAATTAGATACAAAGGATAAACAAAAAGCCAAAATGTTATGTGATCCACTGCCAGTCCAAGTGGGACACGAACACACGAGCTCTGTTTAACCGGAACAGTGCTCTTCCGGCTGAGCTTAAGGTCTGCTTGGATAGCAGTGGATCGCATACAATTATGGCTTCTTATTTATCCTATAATATACGAAATGGGAAATGTGGTATCACCACAAGAATAGGATCAACATTGATTCTAATTATTTGTATTAAAGAAGTAACGTCTGCCAGCGTAAACCAAACAATGTAGCGAAAAATTTAAAAATTTAACGGTTCAGGCAGGATTTGAACCTGCGCCTCCAACGGCTTTCCGGGTCAACACGGGCGTCCTACCAACTGGACCACCGAACCTGATGCCAGAGCCGTTGAATCTTTCAACCAGTTGCTTCTACATGCGTTAGGGTGGCATTGTAGCGCCATCTACCGTAAAGATTTTAGACTTTATAATCGGCACCATCGTCTTTATTAGGACGCCCGTGTTGGCCCGGAAGGCCGTTGGAAACGCAGGTTCGAATCCTGCCTGAACCGTTAAATTTTTAATTTTTCCGCTTCATGGTAAACATTGATTCTGTTCAATATTTTCTATCCATAGTTTAAGTCCTACAAGTAGAGTAGCTCGTTAGGGAGAGGAGAAGGTTCATTACTTGTGAAACGTAAGTGCGTATTTATTTATTGTAGGTACATAAAATCTACACCACTGAAGCAAAATGGGCACGTAATGTAAGTAGACAATAGTTTTAACAACTATGTGCCAATAAAACAGAGGTGTGAAAGAACAAAATGGGAACCCGCCTTCGTTAGAGGCAGGTAGAGCCTTTCCAATAGATAAATTTCAATTGTATTTTCAATTAAAGAAGCTATTGCGCCTATCTTACAGTGTACTTTCGTGTAAGTTATAGTCTAGTTAATATATATTCTCAATTCTATTCACGGTTCACAGGTAGTAAAAGTACATATGTAAGATATTTTTGAGCGGACGTTAGTCCGCGTGTATATATTTTTGCAGCTTACTGTACGTTTTTAGGAATCTGTAACCTATATCTAAAGTCGCCACTATCTGCTATCTTCCCAACTTTAATAGGTAATGATCCATTTCCAACTATAATAGGGAATTGCCACCATTAGCCATACCAAAGATTACTTAAATAAATAAAAATGCTCTAGAGTCTGTACTCTGAACCCCTGTGGGTTCCCTCACAAAAAATGCGTTTAAGGGTTTTCTAAGTTTTTTCAGTTTTTTGCTCCAACGGTTAAATTGTAATAGGTAATACACCCTTGAAATTTTCATAGAGTAAGTAAGTAGGCAAGTAGGTAATATAATATTATACCTACACTACTATAACAATTATAACAACAAATACTAAAAATAAGAAAAACGGTCAACTTATTTTGATGGTACGGAATCCTTTGCGCGAGTCCATCTCGCACTTGGTCGGTTTTTAAGATTTTATGCATAGTCTGTCGGTTGAGTTTCCTCAGAATTAGAATATAAGATCGGCAAATGATGTTTATCAAGAGTTCTCACCATGGCCTACTAAAGTGCGTGATTGCGGTGTCTAGGTCAAACTACTTATTTAGACATTATTGGAGGGGAACGCTTTGTTAACGACGGGCTGGTATAATGCATATGAATGATGCGTGTTCGTTTGTAAAGATAGTTGGAAGTTTAAGAAAAGAAGGTGGAGGTATGTAGAAATATACCGCATTAGACGGGTGAATAGTAGAACTGAGTTTGTTCAGACTTTTACTTGGACAATATCATTTGGATGTCTTCAAGATGATAGTGAAGCACACTTTCTTGTTATTTATCAACAGGTGTTTGCCTATTTTGCATAAAATCTATCTACTTATTTCTTGTTATTTATAAACGGGTGTTTGCCTATCTTGCATAAAATCTATCTACTTATAATCTGTGTTTTTCTGTCTGGAGAAAAAAAGATCATTTAAAGTCTACTTAGCAGTGGGCTAGAAGCCGTATCTCCCGGAGAGCTTGCTCGTGTGATTGTTGCCGTCGCCGGGGGTCAGACGGCTGAAAAGGGGTGGAATAGATTTGGAAAGTGTCGTGTATTATATGTAAAGTTCATTTTATTTGCTTCTTTTGTAGTCTACTAGAAACGTATAAAAACTAAAGAATATGTACTTTAGTCGAAATAATATGTCCAACGTTCTCCAAGTGTTTGAATATTTCCTTTAATTATTGCAATATTATTGTAAACATAGAGCACATTTGCCTGTGTATATCATTAGGCTGTGACCTCAATAAATTAATACCAGGAAAGTCTGGAGTAGATAAGCCTCACGCATCCGCCGGCACCTGGGCTTCCCCGGCCCACATCCGTATACAAAAGATTTATTAACTTACATTCAGCATTCCAAACTCTCCGACTGTTGACTTCTGACAGAAGTTCTGCCTGCGGAATTCGCATAAAAATTTGGGTAGGTACCCTATTTGCACTGCGCACTATATACCTACTGCAAAAGTATAAGTATACTACTTATGTATAAATAAAACCTGATTTCATGTGTGTCGATAACTAACCCATAAATAATCGGTGGCTACTTACATCAAGTATCCCATGTATTAGACCTGTTTGTGAACCAAGTTTTATATACAAATCCGTCCAATGATTTGTGCGTGATTTTGTAAGAAATATCCATATTACAAAACATATTCACAAAATTTTACATTTCTAACATACACATATTAGTAAGTACTACCCTATAATATCCCTACGCGATCTAACATCAGATCAGGGTTTTATCGGGAACAAGTCCTACAAATCATTAAGATGCCCCTTGGGTTTATTGCCAAATCTCGTGATTCTCGTGTGAATCACTAAATAATTCTCTAGAAATGCCAGACGATCGTGCCGTTTTCGCATCTCACTAATATACAGTCACCAATAACTTGTGTTCACGGCACTGCATAGTACGTCTGTGGTATCAGACGAAACGGCCTATGATATTGGTCGACAGGTAGAAAACGCTTCGGCATTCAATCCGTTTTTTATGGAATATTGATGAATGAAATTAAAAATCAAAGCGTACCAAACTAGACGTGTCGATAATCACATCCCATGGGAATCATGGGATACACGCAGGGTGATCGCTTGGGCGAGCGGCGAGCTGGATGCCATATTCGGTCAGTGCACACTGTTGTTTACCGCCTCGCGAGGCCGCGTGACGTAGCGTCTAGACGGCCCCGCGCCCGCGCGCCGCCGCCCAGCCATGCACTGTTTCGATCACCGGTTTATCTTTTTAAACGGTAATACTGCAATATACCTAGCGGTGCATTGAGTCGGGTACTTGTCACCGGTAACCTTTGCTGGCTGGGTACTTTTTCACGCCACGCCTAATCCATACTTCCATATCCATACTATCCATACTAATCCATACTAATATTATAAATGCGAAAGTGTGTCTGTCTGTCTGTCTGTTACCTCTTCACGCTAAAACCGCTGAACCGATTTAGATGAAATTTGGTATATACATAGTTTCAGTCCCGGAGAAGGACATAGAGGATACTTTTCATCCCTAATAAATGTAGTGTTCCCGTGGGATGAGCGGGTAACACCGCGGGGCACAGTAGTGTTTTATAAAAAAAAAAATCTCAATCAAAATAGGCATCTATTTCATTCCACCGAATCCGAATCCATGGGAAAATACTTTGATTAGTGGAAACACCACAATTTTAATTTCACTTTACTTAGACTGTAATTGTTCGCGTTAAATTTCCTTTCGTGTCTAGATCTTTGTAACAATATTGTATTATGGCAAGCCATCTATTTAGTCACATATATGGCGAAGTTTATTGCTCCAACTCCTTTTGCACCGAATAAGTACGTAAGGGGCGACCTCATAATTTCTACTTACGAGTAGACATAGGAACGATGAATACAAAATAGGAAAACATTTCATACTTGGGCAACACCTGCCAATTTCACGTGGATGAAACAGCAACCGTTTAAAATTTGGAATGGGGAACCCAGGAAAAGCAATGTAGGTACTATTCCTATGCGAACTTTATAAAGGCACAGAACAATTGTAAAACGTAATTGCACATTTTTATGCCACTATAATAAAAAAATCTTAATTTGTATGATCATGAAATATTCAATTCAACAATCGCGTGACTAAATTCCACAATAATATAGTGAATCTGGATGGTAATAAAATAACATTAGCTGTGTTATTAGATGCGAGTATGGAATGCTCATTTACTTTCTAACAACAACATACATTTTATGCACACGCAATCAATGGATCTCGCTATTTTAACAACTGCATAGCTAAAGAAAAAAATGCTTATATTAGTTATAGTTTCTATATACTAAATTTGAAATTTGTTAATAATTATTTTACATTTCTTAACTCATTTTAATCATAGGTTGGTTAAGTAGGTAACTACTAAAAAGTCACAAAAATCAAACTACGATTTCTCGATGCACCATGTTTTTTTATATATAAAATGTCGTATCAATAAGAAGACTTCATTCAACCAAGCCGGCCGTTTACCACTTGCCCAAACGGTCGCTCTAAGGTACCTAATAGAAAACTGCGCCGAGACTGATAAACGATAAACAAAAAGCAAACAAGTAACATTCACACACCTAACACCTAATAAATATGTACTAAAACGCGTAGAATAACGTCGTAGACAGAATGTGGCGCCTGTCCGCACATAGGACGTTCTGACTCAGGGCTTGTCCGATAGACAGCGAGTTATCACGTCTGGCCCGTAATTGTCGGCTAGGCAGACAATTGAACTCCTACTACCCACAGTTAGAAACCTGCCTTAAAATGAGGGCTTATCTTGTCCAAACAATAAACAAATCTACTCTCCCGAGCATTTCGTCTCAATTATTCCCACACCGGAACAAATATTCGTACGCACAGGTAGGTATAATGTCTGTCTGGCTATGGCGGAAAATATATCTTGCGTTAGTTTTGGCTCTCGTCGTTTCTCGGTACTGAAGTGTTATGTATGCTTACATACGTGTGTGTGTTCTGAGTAATTGAAGATAAGCGCATACCTGATAAGCGTTCATGCAGTGTCAAAATGCAACGGTCTTTAAAATTTATTTGAAAGTGTAATTTAATTAATTTCACGTTCTTATTCTTACACTAAAAATGTCGCTAGACGCATTTGTCTAAAATAATGTCTGTCAAGTCGTCGTCGGCGGCGAAAATTGTCAACTGTCAATTTACATAGACAATTTAATGTGTTCCAATTGTATAGCGGTTTCAGCAAATTACGCCTAAGCCTTTCCTATATCTATTAGTTATATACTGCCATGGCAACGGCGATACAATCAAGTATCGGTCAACGACTTCCGCAAATCGTTAGTGTTTACAAGGAAACTTTTATTGCTATACGCAAAAGACACTACACAATGCGATTCACCTGAAGTAATAAAAGTATTGTTATGAACCGTCCTATGAATCGTGCATTACTGAATGGGTGCGTGAATTCGTGTACTGATGTGTATAGGTGTGTCTGCAACCTTCGCAACACGTTTACCTGCCTAATGTAGGTATACCTTGTTAATATAATTGTGATAACAGGTGCTATCAGCAATCGATAACTGCTTCGGTCTAGTAGGCTATCGTTCGATGTATTCGTCACTTAAGATTTTGAAACATAAACACCATATTACGCATGGAATAGTCAACGCGATTTATGGGAATCATACATACATAAGCTACGTTAGACGACCAAAATCGTAGACCATTGTACTCGTACGAGGTCACTTTTTTTCGCTGTCAGTCTTGGATGTAAACGCACATGACTGTATTTCAAGAATTTGATGGACAAAAAATTTCAATCAATACAAGACTCGTTTGAAATTTTGAAGTTCCTGTTTTTTTTTATCACACTTGTAACGAATGGTTTAGTACTGAATTAAAAATGCTTCTAAAATGAATATTACGCATTTTCAGTCTAAGGCTTTTTAGCAGCATCTCAGGAAACTTAGATTTGAGATAGAAGTTCGTTTTTTCACAATGGTAAAACTCTTTTGACTTACTAAGATATCTAGATAGACAGCCACATTTTGCATACTTTTGGCGCATTACATGAACGCGGCTCAATGATGATTCAAATTCAATATTGGTTTTCCCGATGCAGCCGAATTTTGTTAACTAAACTAATCTAAATATCAACAGAAAACAGTTCCGCGATTGGCTGACTACGCAGAGATAAAAACACTCCACTGAAGGATAAAGGAAACATTATATGTCTTCAGAGTGTACTGATACATAAAATTAGGTAACCAAGACACCAAACCCCAAAGGAAGTGATTCGACAGGCTATCGATGCGATACGCTAAGCTAGACTAGGCTGCATCCTATCGGCTGGCATAAGATTGATTGGCATAATGTATTGTTTGGCATAAAATCGTTAGCCATAAGTCTAAAATTATTAACATTACAAGTTTTGAAAATAACTTAGGTTTTATTAAAACTTTCGTGAGACATATTTAATTATTGTATTAAGCGGTTTACACTCACGTGAAATTGTCAGGAACGGCCCGACATGTTGAGTGACGAGTTTGCCGCGGCGGTGTGCGGGCAGCCGTCCCTGATGAAGGGCTCCATACGAGTTCGAAACATGTCGGGCCGTTCCTGACAATTTCACGTGAGTGTAAACCGCTTAATACAATAATTAACTTAGGTTTGTTTACTTATTCTGAAAAGTAATCTTTTTCAATTACAACCCAATATGGAACCGATAGGAATCAAATTAACGCATTTTACGTCACCCTAGGCCGTATGTGGGATTTCCTGCCCGCTATACGTGGCGAGAAAATCTCACTTCCTGCAGGGCTAGTATTTCTTGCCGCGACTTCGCTTGTCGCACGACTCAGCATCTCCTTGTCGCACGACTCAGCATCTCCTGTCTTGCTCGCACGATATCGAAATGAGAGTGACAGGTTGTATTTGTCGCGCGACAAAGAGTCGCGTGTCCAAGTTATGCTAGACGTACCGGCCAAGGCAAGACGTAAAACTTTAGACAAACCACGGGTGGTAATTCGTAAAGCCCCAGATCGTATATTTGTCACAAACAACTGCTAACTGGGACATTCACGAATTCTCCGCCCTAGGTGAGTAATGTATACTATTAACCATTAAACGCGCAAAAAATATGTATGTAGATTCTAATGTTATTAAAACTATCGTGAGACATCTTCACTAATTCAACGACGCGTTTGGCTCGGTTTGTAGACACCTGCCTACTGAGTCGGCGGTCCTGGGTTCGAATCCCGGCCGGGGCAAATATTTGTGCAAAATATTTGTTCTTGGGTCATGGATGTTATCTATATATGTATTTATATATTATGTATATCGTCGTCTAGTACCCATAGTACAAGCTTTGCTTAGTTTGGGACTAGGTCGATTTGTGTAAGATTGTCCCTTAATATTTATATATTTATTTATTTATTTATATTTAATTATAAAAACGGTACAAACTCACGTAAAAATTGTCAGGAACGGCCCGACATGTTTCGAATTCATTTGGAGCTCAATTTTTACGTGAGTTTATACCGTTTTTATAATTATGTAGATTCTATACCACTAATATAGTGTCGTAAAATTATAGGTACCTATGTATTGTTGTACGGGCTTTTTGTCATAATTTTACGTTTGATTTGATTTAAGTATTACATAGATGTAGATTTCAATGTTAATTACATCTATTTACCTAAGTGAGTTTATACTGTGATCGCCGGAATATAGAGAATGCCAATAATATGAAATTAATAAAATTCAAATTCCTAATAATACAAAAAAATGCAATGTTTTAATGATAATGTAACAAAATGTAAATAGTACGTTAACGAACAAAGTACGAATACCAACGACGTTGCATCATTCATGCAAAGGTATCTTTCATATCATACACAAAAATGTGTCACAAATAAAATCCTACTGTTTTAAAAATAGAATATATTCACAAAACTTTACCTGTCTAACCAGACGCTCGTGATTACGTAATCAGCGTATTATTCAAATAAGGTGTAATGTCACCTGATTAAACACTTAAACAGTGCGGTGCGCCGGCGCACAAGGCATCTAGCCAGGGTTGACAGGTTATAGGGAATTAACTTGATTCTCCTGATATTTTACGTGATGGTCAGTAAAACATTACCTACATCTGCCTAGAAAAATTACTAAATTATTTGAAATCGCAAATTCAATCAGTTTACTGGAAAATTTGGCAAGTTAAAAACAACAAGCAAACTTAAGACTAGGATAGGTAGGTACTGACCTATCGATAGTTTAATTGTCTTATTCCAGATATTTTTGAGTTCGAATCTGGCAACCCTACGTCTAGCCGACCATGCACCACACAATGGACAATCGGCAAACAAATTATACATTTTGTGAGGTTCAAAACCGTCTCGTTCGTCAGTTCATTATGGGTTCAAGGCTGCTTGCTTACATGTTTAACTTTAGAACAAACGATGTCTAGATTGGTTCGTACACGCGCTTGACTAGATGACCTTTTAGCTAGAAATACGCAGTGTGGCAATATTTTAAATACACGTCGCAATACGTCAGTAACTTCATTCTAGAAGGAGCAAGATAAAAGTAAGCATCTACCTATTTTGTAACTATCTTCAAATGAACAGTATACCTACTATAATCAATTTTTTATGTAAAAAGCAGGTGATGCAGTTTTTTAATGGTTGCGTTTATCACACAATAAATACGTGACCAGATATCTGTCACTTTTTGAAATATATATTTGAGGGAGTGACGGATGCTTTATCATTTATTTATCGCGTGATAATCGATCTCATAGGTCCAATGATCACATAGGTACTTACCTGCATCAATTTTTTTTTATTTATTGCCCTCCAAATAGTGTTCAGTAGTCGGGAGATTCCGGACTGATGCCATTTAGAAACGTTGAATTAAGCTCCAGGCAGTAATGCACTACACGACAACATTCCCATCCCGACCACTTAGATGGTAGGCAACCCTCAACATTCCGTTTCTCCAAAAAAATCTTGTGTCACACCAGGGCCGTCTTAAACTAGGGTGGGGCCCTTGGGCACACAAGAATTTGGGCCCATTTGGGAAGTAAAAAAAGCGAATTATAATAAGATTTTTTTACTAAGTATGACCATTTATTGTGTGAGAGATATTGTCTGTCCTTCGGGGTCCCCTGAGAGTGGGGGCCCTGGGCACGGGCCCCGTTTGCCCTTATGGTGAAGACGGTATTGTATCGCACAGCTAATTTGTAGAATGAACTGTTGCTCACAGATTTCTGGACCGATACGATCTTCAAACCTTTAAGCAAAGAGCGTGCTCCCATCTGTAAGGCCGGCAGCGCACTTGTAACTCCTCTAGAGTTGCAGGTGTTCATACTTAGGTGGCGGTAATCGCATACCATCAAGCGATCCGTCTTCTCGTTTGCCATCTATATCATAAAAAGGTAGGTATATATTTATGGGACAGATATTAGCATTGCCTACTATTAGCATTGTCCCGTTACGACAGGTGTTCCGGCGCCTGCTGCCTACAAAGTAGCATAGTCGAGGGTGACCATCCGTCACGATAGGTGACTCGCGCCATTGAGCGGGTCGCACGCGTCGATTATATAGGTACGCATGACAGCGCTGTGATTCGACCCTGCATTGCGACATTCCCAATTTAGCAATATCTTAGCTTTAAATTACGGCCATAACTACGTATATTATTACTATTCTGGGTGCATTATGCCAATATTGCCAATGCAGTTGATATGTTAAGGGACCTTTGACTAAATATATTAAAATTAAACATTCAGCACTCATTTTATAAAACTAAATAACATTCTTAAAATGTTAGTGGTTTGGTCAGCAAACAAATCTAATGATCACCAAAAAAAGACCTCAGTAGCGTGGCGCCCGTGTAGAACTCAGATTCCTACAACTTACCTTTGGAAAACCTCCGTTTCGTACTTACTGTTCTTGGAGAAAATCTGGTCGGACTTATTGCATACGGATATTAACTTTTGCCGCCTAGCCATTGGTGGACATATATTGACATATGTAGTGGAGAGATCTAGGACACACCGGCCATGACTTAGTCGACGTATATATTTATTTTTGCTATACGAGGTGCCAGCTGTATTAAGTGACATTGACAAATTGACATTTAAAGGTAAACCTACCAATCGCTAAATTAGGCATATGATGGAGACATCTCTGACATATATCATCAGAAACGTCGAATCTAGCCGCAGCGTTCAGACACCGGCGGCGGGAGAGATCGCGCCAGACAGCTACCGAAATTGGGGTTAGGCGGTTTTTTGCGCGCGCGCAGCGGAGGCGCGAGGTCGATGCGCCCGCGCCGCCCCGCTCTCCCCCCCACCCTGCGACCAGTTCCACCACAAGGTGCAGCGGCCGCTGCGGACCAACCCTACATACCTATCACCTGTCAGACACTAAGTGTGTACGTATACCGACTCGATACACTCGACATTTGACTTTTGAGGAACAGGAAAAGGTCGGTGTAAGACTCTAGCTGCACAAAGCATTGAAGATAAAAGTATAAATACGTATGCCAAGCATTGGCATAATAATACACACGATGACTACTTTTAACACGTCAAACATTATCTTCTTCATGCATCCTAACTCCTCGAAATAGTTATGATGCATAAAGTCCTCATAGGGCATAGAGCACATAAAATTACTACACAGACGAACTTAAGAGATCTCAAAGTAATAAAATATAGTAATCAAGTCGATAAACAAACCAAACCTACATATGAATGGCAATAAATGTGATAATTAAATACTGTTTTTTCAAATGCTGTTTCATCATTTGCTTACTTTTACTTTGGACACAGACAACCCCCAATAGACGGAGCATGTAAGGCGACCCGCGCGCACCAACGATATGGTACGGCAGAACATTAAAGTATGAACACGGCGGCCACCGTTTAGTTGCGTCCATGTTTATGATCCATGCGTACGTCAACGAAAAAAGAAATTAAATAAATAACATGGTAAATTGTAGTGTTAAGTGGTGTAGAGAGACCTCATAAACATGGACGCAGCTAAACGGTGGCCGCCGTGTTCATACTTTAATGTTCTGCCGTACCATATCGTTGGTGAGCGCGGGTCGCCTTACATGTGCCTTACATGCTCCGTCTAGTGGGGGTGGTCTGTGACTTTGGAATACACAAATTTGAAGCTTGCGAAAGACAAGTCACGATCAAGTAGAAGGGTTTTAAGTAATTGGACGCGTTATTTAAGTATTGTATTTACTTCATACGTGCAAAACCAGCGGCTTATAACTGGGCTGCGAGGATCAACATTGTAGTTCAAACAATGTGTTTCCTCTGATAAAGACCATTTTATTTATTTATCAACCTTCTCGTATTTAGGAATCTTGCAATTTTATCTCCCGTCCAAAATCTTTTAATTTGATTCTTATACATATGACTGTACGTTATTTGTTGATAAATGGCAGCGGACAAAATAAAAATCATTGAGGGATTCACAGATGATAGCCAAAAAGTTAAAAACTTCATCTTTCACCTCATTTACGTATCAATACGAAACCAGCCAAGTAACTTATAGTTGCTAACTGCTCGTCTGCAAGGAGGATCGACTTTGTAAACGCGTATAAATCAATAGGTGCTACTGTCTGAAAGCAAGGGAGTAGTAAACTAAGATAATTAACAGGATAGCTCCGAGGCGAGCGGGTCCTGACTACCTGGGACCAGTCGTACAATGACTTCCATAATAGCTCGCGGATCTAGGTAGTGAGGGGTAGGACAGGATTTCAGCGCTCGAGCTAGCTCAAAGTTTGAGGGAAATGTTTGTTCTCGTCTAGTTTAAAACCCTCTATTATTAACAGATACTACCAAGTAATTAGACAAATTACCTATTTTACAATCTTATCCTCATTTGCTCAAACCTGCCAAGTCGCTTAAGTATATCTAAAGGGATCAACATTATAAACGCGTATAAATAAATAGGTGCTACTGTCTCAAAGCAAGGGTGCAGTAAAATAATAGTAATAATAACAAAATAATAATAATAAATATCGGACAACCTCACACAAATCGAAACATCACACCTCACACAATCGAAAAATAAGAACAGGATAGCTCTGTGCCGAGCAGAGCAGTCGTACAAAAAGCTGCGGATTCCGCTACTGCTAGTGATAGTGATGATTGCTGAATATCTTACTCCTGATCTACCCCGGTACTAGAAGTCGCATACGAGCGAAGTATCTGACAGTGAAGTACTCAACAGTCCTAGTCTGCTAAACACATTGAGCTACCTCACATGGAGCAATGCCGCACTAGTCCTAGCTTTGCTGCTAGGAGTCATACTTAACTGGTAATTTTCGGCTATCTAACGTCCCTAACACTGACGGCTGTCACCCTTATGTAGTCCTCATGGCTCAAAAACTGGGTCTGCACCTTAAATTTAGCTATAACTATAATTATAATTATACCGGCACTAGCGTAGGTATAATCTATTCGTATAGCGTAGTTATAACTATCGACCAATTTTGCAGCTCCTAAGTAGCGACTGGTTGGGAAAGAAAGTGGATGGGCGCAAGATGCCTTGTCTCTAAAATATCAGGGATTAGACAGGGATTAAACCGTCGAGCAACTGTTCAGATTGGCGCTTGACAAGGAAACATTTAAGAAGCTGACTCCTAACCTTCAGTAATGGAGAGGCACTTGAAGAAGAAGTGGCGACTGCGTTCTCTGACGCACTTTCTAAATTGTTTTTCGTCCGTCGCGAGACGACGAATGACGTCTAGACCCAAGACGGTGAAATATCATATCATACTAAGGTCTGGTTTCACTAATTTTGATGCAAAATAAATAACATAAAGGATGTGACCTCATATAACATGCAAAATTATATGATCAAAGATAATTTATCGTTCGTATTAATAAAATTGTTTGTACTATAAAGGTAGTAATTTTCAACCGATATAAAAATTGACTTCTCAGAGCCACTCCACACTAATGCTAGTCTGCTACTAGCAGTCGCAAGACTACCGAAATACCTCAGATTGAGACACCCCTCACTCGCCCCAGGCTACTACACACATTAAGGTGCCCCGCACTAGTCTTAGCCTGCTACGAAAAGTCACATGACCATGACTAGATCACTGGTAGGATTTTTTGGGCTGTGGGACCTAATTCGATGGCAGTCGCCCATTATGTAGCCTTTTTCAAAACCAAATCGGCGAAGTACCTCACTTAAAGCTACCAGCACTAGCGCTACAGACTAATTTGCGGCTCCTAATTGGCGAATGCGTTTTTCTGACGCTCTTTCTAAATTATTGTTTTTTGTCCGTCGCGAGATCGCCCGATAGACGCATGAATGACGTCTAGACCCGAGACGGCTGACTGTCATATTAAAGTCTGGTTTTACCATTTTTGTTGCATATGCATCGCAGCGCCATCTGCGATGGTATCACTGGGTTAGGTATCTTCTTTTTTTTCCGACTTCAAAAAAAGGAGGGGGTTCTCAGTTCGGTTGTATGTTTTTTATGCTAGTTATCTCAGAACTCCGTCATGTATGAGTCGATTTGGAAAATTCTTTTTAGGTTCATGAATAGACATCTCAAGGTTTTTAATTTTGGTGAAGATCGGATGACAAGATCCATGAGGAATCGAAGGAATTCCTGAAATTTTGCATCGTGTGTATACACGTATTGTTGTACACCCTTCCCGCACCAATAATGTCTCTGTTTGACCTTGTGGTTGACTGGTAGAGAATGCCTCATGGCATTGAGTCCGCCATTTGTACTTTTACGTATGTATTTTGTGCAATAAAGTTTAAATAAATAAATAAATAAATAAATTTTATAGGCACTCATAATATTTTTCATATATTTTCTAAAACTATTTAAGTATTTGCATATGGTAGTCATCATCTTCCAATGGAGTTTTTATTGCACAGAAGCAATGCATTCGTGGAATCTGTGATGTAACAAAATTTACGTCATGTAAACCTTTATTTATTTAAAAATCTAAAATTATTGACGGTACCATCGCTGTACATTTACGAAATATGTATATTTGTAAAATCTCATCCTGAACTATTTAAAACAATTAGCGATGTATACATGTTTAATACACGATATCCCAATAATTTATATATGCCTAAGGTAAAAACAAAATTGTTTAGTAATAACTGTTATCCGATGGCCGTCAGAATTTTTAATGCACTTCCAAACGAATTTAAAAATCTGTCCATTGTAGAACTTAGGTGCAAACTCTCACAGTGGCTACAAAATGAATGTTTCTACTCGGTGTCTGAATTTCTGAAAAGAAACGAAATTGGCCGAAGCTATTGACATATATATGTATACATATATATTTAAATTAAACTAGTACACATAATATAGCGAAACTGTCGAAAATATAATGATTAATAAGTAATTAGAATTGTATGTACATATATATTTTGGATGTCACCCTGTGACAAAGTATGTGATGCTGATATTATCTAACCGAAGACCTATGTAACTACCATGTTTTATGCAAATAAATGATTTATGATTATGATTTATGCTGAGCTGATGATGGAAGGTACAACTCCTTAACGGTTAGGAGTTAGGGGATAATTCAAACGAGATGCATGCCTTCAAGACCTCCCTGATCACCCCGCCATAAGTATTTTATATGAATCACTAAAAAGCAAAAAAAAATGTTTAACATAAAAATAACAGACTTCAGTAAAACTAAAAAGCCAAAAATAACCCGTTCAAGTATAGATTATAGGTGCCAAACCTCACATAAACTATAATACATATATATAAATATAATAACTGAGTGCTTTGGGTTCACTTTATTTATGATCTTACGTTCATTTCGGCATTTTTTGGATTATTTTAAATATTTGCCTTCTAATGCCATTGACATTGTTGACAAACCATCATAAAATCATTGCCAGTGTAAGAAATTAGTTCCGGTGAAATTCCACAACATGGCGCCTCCTCATATATTTCTGGTCAGGCTTTACTTAAACAAACCTGTATTTGATTTGATACTTATATATGTATGATACGTCTATACATATCTAAACATGTATACAATGAAATACGTGTACATTGCACATTAAAGAAGTTTAAAATGAATTTAAATAGCTATTGAGAGGTCACTAATTTGAATAGAATAGTCGAATATATTTATTTGCAAGAATACTTATGTCTAGTTATATATATGGTGTTTTTGTTTAAAGTAGGTACAGTATTCAATCAAATATTTGCTAGTTCAGAACGAGTACATGCATTTGTAATACTTATTCCTAATAAATAAGGTTCATGCTGTTTCTTCAAAAAATAATATATGTAATGTAAATTCCATAAAAACATTTCTTAAATATTTTTAGGTAAGTTATTTGTTATAAGCTTTATTTTATAAGTAAGTGATCGACATCTAGGCTAATATAAAAGATTTTGATATTGTGCTCTCTGATTTGCTGTGTAGACTTCAGGGTAGCCAATCACTTGCTAAACAACGTTTCATAAATATTCATTTTACAAACAACGTTTTAAACAAATGAACGATTCCCAAATTAGACGTTGCATAAAATATAGTTTTACAAATAGATCATGATACGAATAATTTATTGGACAAAACATCATATCACAAAACATTATTTAGCAAATTATTCATTTATTATTCTATTCAATTAACAAAATAACGAATGATAAAACAACGTTAATAAAATGCATTGTTTGGTAAACATTTCGTCATTAAATCATCATGGTGTGAACGCCATTCATATGTGTAGTTTTCTACGAGTACAAATATTAACATACTTAATTTTTAACAAAGTATAATTGTTCTGATGAGCATACAGACGTCTTAGTGTTCCGGTTATATTGAGGTTTTTTGGGTAAGATGGCTCAAAAACCTAAACCGGTAGGTTAGGTTAGGTTTGTTTTATAACCATGTGTAGCGGAGCGTCAAAATGCTTGCTTAAAAAATGGTGATGTTCCATCAATCTAATATAGCCTAAAAATGGCAAACATTGAATATCTCGGTAAATATCGTTCAGAGAGAAAAAAAAATAAAGAACAAAACATGCTTATTTTAGCGAAATCTACAAGATTCAATCGAATTAGTGCGCAAAAAAAGCAATAAAAGTGTAAAAAAAATATAAGTCCTAGAAACGGCCCCACTTTGGTACAATCTGACCGAAACAAGTAGGTACTTGCCTGTTTAATATTTGGCCCTAGTGTTTCGAGTATTAAACTTCATACCACACCGTCCTGCGTTTTGTTACATAGAGGGTAATTTTAAATATTTTTATGAAATAATAGTTTATCAATTAACGTTTTGCAAAATAACTGATTTTTAAAACGATTTATTCGTGAAGTGAACATTTTTCAAATGAAACTTTGTCTTTCAATATGTTTATAAAGCGTCAAAGTTACTAAATGTATATTTGTCGAGTAATTATTTGTAAAATGAGCATTTTAAGGAATGAAAGGTTTGTGAAATGAATAGTTTGTGAATCGTTGTTTGTTAAGTGATTATTTGTAAAAAGTTGTTTAGAAAATGATGATAAACCAGACTTCAGACCTCATTTTAAATAAAACTGGGCGGTATTTTACAAGGAAACAAGTTTTTCTAATGTACATTATATACATGCATGGTAACGGCAAAATATTCAATTTGTTGAATAGGGAACAACTATCTGTATCTGTTATCTTGCTTTGGTTAAGGCTCGATTTTTTTTTATGGGAGAAATGAACTATTGACGTCTACAAAAAAAATTGCGTGGAGTGTGTATTTAGCTAGGATTAGAGCATGATAAATCTTAAAAAGTAGTTTGATATGGGGCTAAAATAAGCCAATATGACACGAAGTGATTATTTGGACGAGCGAACGCTGTGAGCGAGGAAAAAGAGGAAAATATGTCGGAGTGGCATAATGCCTTTTAGTCACGTATAAATACTCGGCCTTTCACTTCGACTGCGAGAAAAATAAACGTAATTTCATGGTTATGGCATTGTCATGACTCATGACATACCTAAGTTCTCCTGACACTTGACAGTGATAAACCAAGGCGCTTTATCTCCTACAAGCACTGACGTGTCTAACCCACCGTTGTCCTGTACTAAACCCAGCTATTTATTTATTTATTTAATATCTATTGCACAAATTAAAGACAGATCGTACAAAAGGCGGACTTAATGCCATTGGGCATTCTCTGCCAGTCAGCCATCGGGAAAAGCAGATAAATTGTGGGCGGTGCGACTAACTTAAATAGGTTTTAATACATAAATACTTAGATAAATACATATATTTATTACATATGAATATATAAATAAATACTGACTAAAAAGCAAACCAGATATGCGAAGATTTCTCCATTCTGCTAATGAAAAGGTAACGCAAGTTTTTTTTTTAATTTAACTTGTTCGAGGCTTGCTTGATCTTAAGGAGAAGGCGAGGCGGTTCCAGATGCGGGCCACTTGGACGGTAAAAGAGTTGGATATAAAACCTGTACGGTGAGGAGGGATGGAAAGAGATAGATTGCCAGAAGAGCGAAATAACAGTTAAGAGTTAAACCATAATAGTGGAAGAAGTCTTTGGGGTATTCGGCTATCGCTGTACTAAAATTGGTTAAAATCCGAAACAAAGAAGATTCTACCAACAGATGGCACTGTATAGTTGACACCACGTGCTGCGACGGGCTGTTAAGATTTTCCTGAAATAATGACTCCTCCCCATATAAAATTGATTTTACCTTTTTTATTTTATGATTAGCACCGTTGTTACCTATTTATAAAGGATAAAGAACTTTAAAAAAATGCAACATTTTTATGTATCTTCGCTTTCTCGAACTCGTCTCGTCTTAATGTTAGACCGGTAATCCCAGTTTAAGTCCTAGAGTGGGGACCATGGCGTAAGTACGCGTAATTTTCATTTTGCTTTGTAAATGTCGTAAATGTTATCCTTATATTATATCCATATTTCAATTAATGGGCTAAAAAACAGGGCATGTATTGCTATTTAACCATCAGGCAGGTAAAAAATAAAAGAAGTCTAACCCAACCTAACCCACAAAAATAATAAATTGGCAAGTAAATTACTAAGATGGCATTTGTTTCCTGGGCGACCAATGCCAAGTTAATATTTATTATTTTAGATGTCATATAAAATTTGCCAGTTCATCGGCTACCCATCAAAAGTGAAAAACTTCTCCAATAAACTACGCATTTCTATATAATTATGTGGTCAGTAAAAAGCCTCTGTGCGGATAAGGGTTAAGCTGACTGACGGCTGAAACTCAGTGAATTAGTATTGAGCTGGCGGCGACCCGCGTGCGGTTTATGCTACCTGTTGTCGTGCGCTGAATTTAATGACACGAAATGGCGTTTTCACGATCCTACTTTAGGTTCTGCTTGCAGCATACAAATGTCTCATATAGGTATAAAACGGTCAGCTTACGCAGACTAGCAAAATATTTACTTAGGTATATCGAATTCCAGTACTTAATAATGTTTTTAACATGCTGGTTTTCTGCTACTTAGTGTTCATCAATCATTCACTTGTTTTTAACCGACGTCAAAAAACGGAGCAACGCCAAAATGGCTGAAACGATTTGGAAGCCTTTGTAGTTTGATAGACTATACTTTCTAGTTGGTCCGATTATCATATAACATAACTTTGTTTGGTTGACGTCGGTAATTTTTGAATAAAATGCTATTATTGAACAATACCTTACGCAGGCACTAAAAGTCATCAAGCAAAGACATTTAAGCATAATGATATACCTACACAAATAAAAGATTATGTTTTTAAAAATTTACAGCACGTTCGTTTACAAGTAGGTATTTAGTTCGCTTATCTGCCACTCTTTAATTATTTTTATACTTTTATTTAACTCTGCAGCAAAATAATGTATTCGGCTATAAGTTTAACGTCACATAATTTACGTAAGTACTGTCCATACTGAATATACCACAGTAACTCGTAACAAGCTAAAATACCTCCAGCAAATTAGTGAAGGGTAATTCCGAGAATACAATAGAAATTATTTGCAAATGCACTCTGGCTGTGAGCGAGGTCTCGGTGTATATTTTACGGGTGCAGAATGCAGTTGTAATGAAATTTTCCGTCTGCACTACAAGTTGGAGATAATTTAAACTCTCTAGACGCGCCGAGTAGACGCTCTCTCCTCTCCAGACCTTCTCGCTCTGTGTACTCGGACTACTCGGTTTTGCATCTGCCACTTTCAACAATGGGATATATCAGTGTAATTATCTCGTAATTGAATTGAATGGTTTTGAAATGATACAGTTGGCCTATGAACCAGGCGTTATCGCGTGACAAACATTAGATACACTAAATCACTCATTTAACGTCAATTATATATTCAACGTGTAAGTGGTCATAATCGAGATATTTTATCCGCCCTATTTGAACTCAAAAACTTCATATTTTCAAATTTTAAAGACACCTTGTACTAGAAAAGTAACGAATTATGAGGTGCAAAAACATTACGTGTACCGTACGCTAAAATAAATTAAGCATATGCTCCTGTCGGTTATATACTATCTATATCTATACCTTATAGTCGTCACACAATTACACATATGCCAATATGTTATTCAGCGCCGCATTTGGCACACCGGCCTCTGCTGTGCCTTTAAAATTCTGCAGTGCGTTCTACTTTACGTTGACGAGTCAGTAGTGTGTACATACAATACAACAATACTTTATTGCACACCAACAAGACAACATATATTACATGACAAATATTAAATTAAACAATGGTAAATATTAGGTGGTCTTATCGCTAAAGGGCTCTTCCAGAGAACCTTTGGTTAGCGTTGGGTACATACTTATTACCTACACGTGAGCATATCTAGATTTTTACTACCGATGTTTAACTAATCTGGCGTAAAAAGATCGCTCTTTTTACTTAAATCTTATTATAGTCCATAAATATTTTTCTATCTTTATATTGTAAGCTTTCGTTCTAGCTTGCTTTCTTTAGTAACTTCAGTGAAAAGGTTGTGATAAATATAATATGAATACGAGCTTTGGATGGCATTACATTGTTCATTAGACCTGTACTAGGTATTCACGATAAACTTCAGTATCATGAGATTTGCACCAAGATAGATCTTGAGATTGACCTAACTTAGGTATATTACATACGAAGCCATATTTCGTAATACATTATGAAAAACTAGAGACCCGCCCCGGCTTCGCACGAGTGCTATGCTGATAAATGATGCATGTATTATACAAATAAACTTTCCTCTTGAATCACTCTATCTATTAAAAACCGCATCAAAAACCGCATACACAGGGACACACAGACAGACGGCAGGAAGCGACTTTGTTTTATACTATGTAGTGATACTTTTCCACTATCACCAACTATCAAATTAATGTATTGATTCTAGAACGACTGTTTATTTTATGCTACATTAATGTGTATTTACAGTCAAAGAAATTAAAACGCGTACTTTTTTTACCCTTGCCACAATGACAATATAGGGGTCAAAAGGGTAACAAAAAACTACAAAAAAATAACTAATACAAATCAAAGTAGCACAGAATAATATAAGTATTTTTTTATCTATCCTGTTTGTGTGTGTCCCACTGCTGGGCAAAGGCCTCCCCTCTTTCTTGCCAGTCGTCTCGCTGAAGAACAAACTCCTCCCAAACGTTCTCTAATGCGTATATACAGGTGCCGCCATCTCCGTTTCGGTCTGCCTCTGCACCGGTACCTACCCATCCTGCGGTATCCACTCAGTGGATAGTTTGGCCCAACCCAACGTTTCGGATGCATTCGGCAGACGTATCCTGCCCAGTCCCACTTGAGCTTGGCGGCCTTGACACCCACATCTGCAATGCCTGTTTTGAAGCGCAGTTCAGTGTTTCTGATACGATCAGTCCTACGAACTCCAAGTATGCTGCGCTCCATCGCTCGCTGGCAAACCATGAGTCTTGAGAGGAAGCTCAGAGGACTTATGACCAATGACATAATAATTATTAAACTAGCGAAAAAAGAGCACCGCCTGTCTTATTGCGCAGTGCGCAGTAGCCATTTACACTGCGCAGGAAGATCACCAGCGTGCAGCGCTCTGTCTAGGCGAATTTAACTACCTATATTATTTAATATTGATATGTAGGTACATAATTTACAAACATATTAGGAGGGAATTAGTTACGCTTACGCAACACGCAATATGTAATGACATCAAGACGTAGCTATTGTAACTGGTTTTTCCCGTCTGTTATCGACAGCGACACAGTTTCACAAATATTATGGCGACTAAACGCAACAATTAAATCATCACTCAATGTTTGCGGAGGAGGAATGTGAATCAGTGTTTGCGGAGTATGAACGAATGATGACTCATAAGTACAATTTGAAAACGTATTGTAGTGATTGAATTAACAAAAATAAATATAAAAATAAGCCTCTATGTAAAAAAAAACATAAAGAAAACAAATCAAATAAGGATTACCTAATATGACAGTTGAAAGTTGCGCAAATTACGCTTTCTTGTTTATTTAAAACCAATTTCTTTCAGAATCAATAAATAATTAAAATTACCTACGGCCACTATGTTTTCAAATTACTTTGTTTTTGTTTTCTTTTTCGCTTGGTACCTATTGGTAAACCAATACCTCTAGCACAACTATGCTACACGAACACGACTAGTCGCGCGACTTACCGTCGCCCGTCACTCTCACAGTATTCCTTGGAAAAGGATCGGTAATGTATCTCGCGC
Organism: Apotomis capreana; assembly: GCA_947623375.1. NCBI lineage: Eukaryota > Metazoa > Arthropoda > Insecta > Lepidoptera > Tortricidae > Apotomis > Apotomis capreana. The sequence goes on along the minus strand of OX392510.1, from coordinate 11,710,930 downwards.
GAGAAAGACTGGCGTGTCACAGTTTGTGCTAGAGGGTCAGGAACGTCGATTATAAACTATAGTTACTTTCAAATATTCCCCACAAAAAAGGATCGATTGTGACCTTCAAATAAGCATTCCAATTCTCGTAGGTAGGTACAGGAAAAAGTCGCTTGTTTTAGGCACATGACGTGAACGTGACTAATTACATATATGTGTTGTCGATAGCACACAGCTAGATATTTGCGGTGTCACGTCACATTGTAAGCGGACCGCGTCTAGACAGCCCGCAGACGAATTTTTAATACGGTCACGACCGCAGCTACTCGGGCCTGCTTTGTAAAGGTGAGACCACACCGGGGCTTGACTAAGTTATATTGAACTAAATGGCGAAATGTAAGGTTACTTTCCATTCATTTATAGCCTCGTAAGTCACAAGCCGATTTTATCATTTTTTAATTAGGTACGGACCCTTTTTAATTCATTAGTTTAAAAACTCGATTTGCATTTGTACTTTGTACGAATGCAGTGAAGTAGGTACGCAGGGACTTGACTAGATTAGATCTTCACACAGAACTTTTATAACTTCAATTACCCAACATGATCAATGGACAAAAATTGGCCTTAATATATGTAACTTAGTATAAAATAGAGGTAGGTATATTGGTAGCATTAAAAAGGTATAGATAAGGAATTAACGTTTTCCATGACTTTGCTTCTTGGAAGAAGGAAGAATGATAGAGCTGTCTAGACAAAAAAAGGATTGTCTCTAACGTCACAGTTTTTCAGAATAAATGTAAAGTACCCGTTAAGCCACACTGCGGTGTGGCCGATGCTTAAGATTGCACATGACTCGATCGACTTTGAGCGTCGCACGAGTTACATTAGTGACAGCTATCATATTAAATTGCTTGTACCACGCTTGTACCTACGTAACTAGCCAGTTAAACCGATGGTACGGCAGCAGTAAATAATTTAGCTTGATTTAGGGTTTTGATTGGTACGCTCGGTTAATAAGATGAAAAGGGTTAATGACCTGGTATCTCTTCATAAAGCTTCGAACGCAATGTTTTGAATATAATTCTATAACTAGTGGCAGTGGCTCTGGAGGCTGTAGACCTCGCTGGTTTGTTTTGAAATTGTTGATGTGTAATTTTTTATTCAACTCCCATTACCTCTGCCATAAAAAAAAAACGAAAAACTGAATCGGCTAAAAAATCTACTTACATATTTGTTAGTTATGTTACTCTACTCACTAAATTTCATGAGAAACGGTTAATAAATGCGACCTCTAGGCGAGAACCGCCGGAAATCCAGATAAACGGTCATCCGAACATCTAAACATCCGGACACGTGAAAGAATTTTAGGCCAAGCTGAATTGGAAACGCTTCGCTCGCTCGGTCAGTAAGGCGCTCAGTGAGCATCTCTTTCTCTCGCACTTTCGCGCGTAGTTATTTAGGTACCTACTTATACATACTTGTCAGGTAGTGCGTATATATCCTTATAAGCACCCTTCTATTCCAATTTCGTTCCATACCTACGTCTATTATTGCAAGTAATTACTGTATGTAATTACCAAGTCCCGTAAACTGAACTAAATTTAGCGTCATTAACATTAAGCGTACTATCCACATTAAACCCAAACATTAGAAATTAACGTCCGCATGCCCCCAGGATGTCAACCAGACGGCATAAACACAATAATAATAGTCACGTTTTGACAGTCATTTGGTCAGTAGGTAATACAGGACGAATTATTAGTTGTGAATCATAAATATGCTTTTCTCAAACATGCAATGAAATATCGTCATAACGTGCGTTAAAACAGGCTTCGAAGTGTCAAGTTTCGGGCGGGACAATTCGAGAGAACTGTAAAGGAATTTCGTACAAAATTGAAGGCCTAGGCCGGGAAGTAATTTGTTTTTAATTTTAATGTAAACATGGCGTCTGTGTTTATGAACAGCTGTTATATATATTTTTTCTAGTGGCTACCCATTCAGCCATCGGACCAACAATATCCGCGTTAATGCCTAGTACACACGAACTGATATTAAGAATACAAATCTGTAAGATTCAATGTGTTGATGAATAAATTTAAAATACTGTCTATACGTAAGGAATTTCGTACAAAATTGAAGGCCTAGGCCGGGAAGTAATTAGTAAGTATAAACTTTTTTTGAGTAATGTGTTTTTTTTTTTATTTCATTGCATAGGTATGTTTGAGAAAAGCACTATAGATGCCTTAGCCGTGAAAAGGGCTTGCCGGCTTCCTTCTATACCTACCTATCCGGCAAGCCCTTCTTTCCCGGCGTCTGTAGTAATGTACTATTTCAGCTGTACTCTGTAAGGTAATTAATTTTAATAATCTGCCCGTTGTTGGGAAGGGCCCTCGTAAACATTCAGCAGAATTTCTATCAAATAATAATTTAATACCCGACGGTTAAATGACATTTATGTAATATCGTTACCTAAACATTTAGGTAACGATATTACATAACATTATTTAATTGCGATTCGGGGCTTGTTCACATTTTCTGTTGGTTACACTTCAGGTCACGAGAACGGAATTCTATTCATTTGCCCTCACTTCAAGTAAGGTTAGGCAGACTATTTATTACAAATAGTAATCTTATTAAAACTTTCGTGAGATATTTTTAACTATTGTATTGGTTTCACAGACCACCCCCACTAGACGGAGCATGTAAGGCGACCCGTAGGCGACCCGCGCTCACCAACGATATGGTACGGCAGAACATTAAAGTATCAACACGGCGGCCACCGTTTAGTTGCATCCATGTTTATGAGGTCTCTCTACACCACTTAACACTACAATTTACCATGTTATTTATTTAATTTCTTTTTTCGTTGACGTACGCATGGATCATAAACGTGGACGCAACTAAACGGTGGCCGCCGTGTTGATACTTTAATGTTCTGCCGTACCATATCGTTGGTGCGCGCGGGTCGCCTTACATGCTCCGTCTAGTGGGGGTTGTCTGTGATTGGTTTACACTCACGTCAAATTGTCAGGAATGACGTGTTTCGAACTCGTACGGAGCTCTTCATCAGGGGCCAGTACAGCGGCGCGGTAATTTTATCACTCCGGGCCGTTCCTGACAATTTCACGTAAGTGTAGACCGCTTAATACAATAATTACAAATAGTATTTTAATCACGACGTGAATATACGTCATGAATACTAGAACTAAAAACAACACCCTGTATTAGTGACTAACATTTAAGAGACCTGAATTCAAATACTAATTTCTCAATGGGTTTAATAGCCGTGGTAGGTATGTACAATGTACGCAATGTAGCTAATCGCCTACTCAAGGCCAGACAGATTATTACTATCGTCGCAGGTTATCATTCTGCCTCGTTGATTTGGGCTGCGGAAATCCGAAATTCGATATTATAAAACTGTTCAACTGTATATTGAATTTTATACGTAGGTATAAAATGAACATACCTATTGTAGGTAATACATAATGTATTAAGAGCCCTTTGGTTATGTTAGGTTTCTTTGCCAACAATTCTGAAAACTTGAAAAGGAAAGTTTCAAAAAAGGCTTTCGGTGCGTATACCTATATGTATCATCCATGGCAAATTAAATTCGAGATTACCTTAAATGTTTTTTTTTTTAATTCTTTACTAGAAGATGCCCGCATTATCGTCCGCGTAAAACTTTTTTCTTTTTGGAAAAAATCTGTTCAAATTCGTCCAGCCATTTTGGCGTAATGAGCCGACAAAGAAACTTTTTAACAACAGATGGCTCTGTACGGCTGACGCCACGCTGCTGCATCGCGCTGCTTTCCCTGAAATAATCACCCCTCTCCGTAAAAACTGATTTTCAATACATTTTAGATTTTTTCTCAAACATGCAATGCAATGAAATGTCGTTATATAGCGTGCGTTATAACAGGCTTCGAAGTATCACGTTTCGGGCGGAACAACTCGAGAGAACTGTCAAGGAATTTCATACAAAATTGAAGGCCTAGGCCGGGAAGTAATTTGTTTTAAACATGGCGTCTATATACATGAACAGGCTAAACAGCTGAATTATATTTTTTTTGAGTGGTGTATTTGTTTATTTCATTGCATTATGTTTGAGAAAAGCACTATACATACCTAGCCGTGAAAAGGGCTTGCCGGCTTCATATTACTATCCGGCCTCCATACGGTCAGTCGTCTATACCTACTCGCCCGGCATACCCTTCTATCCCGGCGTCTCCAGTAATGTACTATTATAATTATCACAGGGGTTTTACCTACTTAGGCGCCGCGTACCATGCGCGTACCCATACGAATCCTGTGCAAAGTTAAGATTTTTTCCTGATTTTTCAATACTTTGAATTTTAACCATAATTTTGTTTTGGGGTATCTCCCCATACAGGTAAACAATTACAGAAAGGTGAATAGTTTCTCACCACGCACATACATTACCATTACCATTATTAGGTGCCATTACTCATACTCATACCCATACTCATTTATTTATAAAATGTTTTTCAATTTTACATGTCACATATTGAATTATTAAATTATATTAGGTTACATTATTCCATTCAATTACACATTTCAAATAATCAATCATTAAAATACAATACAAAATTTAAATAACATTTTAACAATTTATAATTTCAGTACAATAATCAACAATAATAATTTATAAGTAGTCAGAAATTAGTATGATATATTATAAAATTCCTCAAGGCTATAAAAAGCTCTAGATATGAGCCAGTTTTTAATTTTATATAGGAATGTAACGTCGTTCTCTATTTCTCTTATATAATCATTAGTTACTGTATTTGTTAGAAATGCGTTGCGTTTTCAATAGTTACACGTAAAATTTTATTAGTAACTAAGAAATTGTACATAATTTGGTCTTACAGTTTTGGTCCTAACATACTAGTTCTACGTAATAAAGTTCCTATGTTCGTTCATACGTCCTTTCAGTGCGCGGCGTAAGGCGCGTGCGAGAGGTGCGGTCGGCACGTGAAAACAGTACTTTGGCCTGTCTGACCTCCTGGAGCCGACGTCTAGACACATAGACGTGGTCTAGATACTAGACTGGTAAATGGGCTGGCTTCACTCCAACCGCAACTGCCTACGAAAGGTGTAGATGCTTTGAATATGCACGTTAGTTGGGTGTTCTTCGGCGTTTTCTTACTTAAACTGCGTGGGAATAAAGCCGTACTTTGGTCTGTTTGACCTCCCGAAACCGACGACTGGACACATAGATGTGGTCTAGATATTCTACATGCGTAAATCCGAATAGCACATGACCTGTTTTATTACAAGTCTTAATCCTTTCAGGCTAAGTATGTGTTGCGATTGCGACCAACCCTGTTAAAGGTTAGTCCTTTCATCCTTTGCCACCGACTTCAAAAGGTGATTCAAATGTAATCTGTACATGAACGGGTTATTTTTGGCTTTTCAGTTTTATTTTGGGTTAAGGTTAAGTCGGTTCTATTTTGGGTGGAGTTTCTAACCCTGCTTGAATCATTAAACTTTTAAATTTTTCGCTTCATTGTAAACATTTCGTTTACGCTAGCTGACGTTACTGCTGTAATAAAAATAATTAGTTTGGGTGTAGCACATCGTTACCTACTATCTACTATAGATTCTTAACATAATTTGAGACGATGGTGCCGATCATGAAGTCTGAATCTTTACGGTAGATGGCGCTTCGATGCCACCCTAAGGCATGTAAGAAGCAACTGGTTGGAAAAATCAATGGTTCTCGCATCAGGTTCAGTGGTCCAATAGGTAGGACGCCCGTGTTGCCCGGAAAGTCGTTGGAGATGCAGGTTCGAACCCTGCCCGAACCATTATATTATGTATGTTTAAATTTTTCGCTTCACTGTAAACATGCGGTCCCTGAACTCTTGTAAATAGTACCTAGTGGCTAACCAATTTCTAGTTTGTTCCCTGCCAAAACTACTATTTTAAATGTGTGATCGTATTCATTAACGATGGCGATTACAGAAAAGAAATAACAAAATTTCGAAAACATGTTGCTGAGACAAATTTTGATTCAAATGAATATTTTGATTCAATAACAAATGGGTCTCATTTCCCTAATGACACCGCACGGGACAGACGTTTCTTACATAATATGCAAAAGCAAGTCGACACAAGTTGCTTTGCACCTGATATTACTTCTGGTTGCTATTGATTGGGGCATCACAGGCCATTTGTTCTTTAAGATTTTTTTCTCGTTATGTCTATGTATTTATTTTATTATTATTTATTTTTTTATACTCGCAATCTGTTAATCATAATTTCACAGACAAAATCACAACAACGCACTTTATAAACCTGTACCAAAATTCTGTACTGTATGGTACCCGCGTACCCGCTACTGAACTTTAATATTCATAAGACGAAGACCGCGACGCGACGACGCGACGCAGTTGGCGCAAAAGCAGCTGCCTACTGAGCCGGCGGTCCTTGGTTCGAATCCCGGTAAGGGCAACTATTTGTATGATGAACACGAATATTTGTGGCTGGGTCATTGATAAATAAATAAATAAATAAATATTAAGGGACAATCATACACAAATCGACCTAGTCCCAAACTAAGCAAAGCTTGTACTATGGGTACTAGACGACGATATACATAATATATAAATACATATATAGATAACATCCATGACCCAAGAACAAGTATTTTGCACAAACATTTGCCCCGGCCGGGATTCGAACCCGGGAGCGCCGACTCAGTAGGCAGGTGTCTACCTACCGAGCCAAACGCGTCGTGATGTTCTATGTATTTAAGTATTTATTTATCTACATAACTATGTATATCGACGCCCAGTACCCACAACACAAGCTTTCTTGAGCTTAATTTGGGACTAGGTTGATTTGTGTGAGGTTGTCTGATATTTAATATTTATTTATTATTATAAGACATCTCTCTACTCAACTCAAATGAATTTCAAAAAGAGAACATCGGGAGGTTTGATAAATAAAACAAGCTACTGTTCCCTGATTGATAGAAATTACTTATCAAAAAAATTAACCAATCATCACGTGGCACCCGCCATGACCATCGCGAATATGTTTTTTTTTAATAGGTCAGTTTGGGTTGATCTATTATAAAGGTTACATCAAATATAAAAATTCATAGTGGGGAATGATGATTAAAGTAAAAAAAGATTTTCTGCGTTTTGCTCGAATAAAAAATATTGTATGCAATAGTTACACACACACTCGGCAAGCCTCGTGGTCAAAACACGGTACTCGATTTTAAGAACCTTCATTGTGCAACGATTGCATAAAATACGATTAAGGTGCCACGACGATATTCATTTAATATAATATTAAAAGAGTCAAATCGTGGTTATTTATCAGAATATTTACTTTGAACGACGAGTCTTGAAGTTTTCATTTATCATATACTAAGTAGATAAGTGTTGATGAATCATAAAAATCCTTAATATTATTTTATTTCTTATCCTTTTACACTTATAGAATGAAATGCACCAGGATTGGTCAGGATTTCACCTAAGTATTTTATAAATGAGTAGGTATACCCATCTATTAATTTAAATCTTTGATCATATTTTTATGATGGTAATTGTAATACAGAAGATGTTACTTCAAATATATATTTTTTCGATATAATATTGGTCTAGGACCACGTAGAAGCAAAATAATAGTATTTGATGCAACAGTTACTTATACAACGTTGCATACAATACTTTTTCAACGACTCGATATTTAATAATTAAAAGGCAAATAAACAACAAAGAAAATAATTACATGTTCCCGCTCGGAACCAACAAGAAATAGTGAGATAAACTTTTATTTATTGACGTCCATCTGTCAATAACATATGAACTTATACCTAAAGGTATACGGTCACTATACTTTACATCCATGCACAGAAGAAGTCGGCAGTAATACCCAATTTGAATTTATTTATTTATTTATTGATACAAAATCCACAGCACAAGTTACAATATTTTTTTTAACAGATACATATTTGTTTAACATTGGCCAATTACGGATTTACATTATACAGACTTATCACAGACTTATCACTAGACTATGAATAAGTTTTTTTTTATTGCAAATTGTGTCAATGCAGCTTTTTATTATGTTGGTAAGACGAAGGATTTCATTTAACGCTCGTTTGGAACACATTAAATATAGACTACTTAACTTAAATTTTGTAATCTGTGGTACCTTGTACCTACCACAGATTACAAAATTTAGTACCTACTAAGGAATGCTTTTTTGGCGACATTATAACATCGTTTAGCAGTGTTTTTTTGGGCAGTAGAGAAAAGACTTTTACAGACTTTCATAATGTATGTCTTTATATTAGAGTTAGTAACTATACCTATAAATGACAGAACAAAGTACTGGAGTAGAAAACTAACAAACGAGTCTCATTTCCCCTAATAACACCGCGCGGTTCAGACGTTTCATATTTGTATGCAAAGGCAAGTCGGCACTGGCTGCTTTGCACCAGACTTTACATCTCGTTATTTTTGATTGGTGTATCACAGGGAATTTCTTTTAGCTTTTTAACTTTCATGGTAAATGTCTTGGTGTTTTTATTTGTATAGATACTCATATATGTCAACATCTACGTAAACGTTCGCTGTTTACACAATTCAACGAATCATCTTCTAGAGAATGTGAGAGTCAACATTTACAATGCCACCATATCAGCCGGGAGACGTCCACCGCTCGACAAAGGTTATTACATTCTTACGTTCTTACGACCACTAATAAAGGCAAATTACAGCTACATCAATGTCTTTTTTTTCGCGATTTTCATTATTCATATAGAATAGAAACATTTAATTATTTTCAAAATATCGGTCTTATCTTAATATCAACAATAATCACAGTAGCGTTCAAATAACCGGCCAAGATCATGCCGGGCCACGCTCAGTGTTGGGTTCAGTAGTTGCCCATCCTTCACGATAGACGGGCTTTAAACAGCGGTTTCAAGTCCAAGGTTTAAATTACGAGAAAGATTTCAAGCTCTATCAAAAGGTCGTAAACGCCAAAGTAATTACTTATTACCTTCTGGAAGTTATCGATTATACGCGCCAGATTGAGCGGAATGTTTTAATGCAGTATGGAACTTAACTAATATGTATAACGTTCGAAGTATAAGGGACACCGCGCGGCAATTACGTAATTTTAAAGAAAATTATGAAATTATTAGCGATAACTCAAAAACGGCTCGACCGATTTTATTCAATATAGTTTTTTTCATTAAAAGTAAAAGGCCACATTTTCATGAATTTTTCCATAAGTTTTTGATCCGTGGTTGAAAAGAGGGGGGACGCTATTTTTTGGATTTCCGGAGCGAATATTTACAAAACTGCTGACTTTATCAAAAAATAATGAGTGGAGACCCTTATTATTTTTAAAAGATCTATTCAACGACACCCCATACACTAGTGTTGGAACGAAGAAAAAATTCACCCCACTTTAGGGTGTACGAGAGGTACCCGAAAAAAAGTTTTTTTTTGTTTTTATTTTACCGTTTTGTCGGCGTGATACACATACCGGTACCAAATTTCAGCTTTCTAGTACTAATGATCACGGATCTAAGCCGCGGACGGACGGACAGACGGACATGGCGAAACTATAAGGGTTCCTAGTTGACTACAGAACCCTATAAACACAGTATAAAGACACTATAAAGGTGTTGTTCGAGTTAATTATTATTATTATTTTATCAACTAACTTCAATTCTTAATGTAAAAAGTTTAAATCTGCATGTTTCTAAACATATTTCAATATTAAATCACATTCCCTCAACTAGATGTCGCTACGCGTCTTAAAATGCATGAGAAACGTATATTTAGTTCAATAAATTGTCTTGCATTAGCTATCACGAAGAACGCTGCATTTTATTTCTCCCACACCTCATATCGCCCGGTACAAAAAGTGGTCCTTATTCGAACGGATTTAAGAACTATATTAGTGCAACAGTGAACTTAACCTTAAATGTTGTTTACGAGTTGTGAATAATTACGAATTATAATTTACGAAACAAAAAGTTATAGTGAAAAGACTAAATAATACGTGAAATTGACTTTATATGTGTACAAAAAACATTGATGTGTATATGTTTTCATGATGGATAACTATATAAAAGAACAAGAAAATTTATATCATTTGTTGGCAAAAACAATCACGAATTTTAAGAAATCTCCGAAGCAAAGACTAACAAAAGTTTATGTGCAAGTCCGAATGGAAACTCTTATGGAACACTGGACAAATTTCCACAATAATCATCTCGAAATGTTGAAATTAGTACCTACTAAAGATCGTGGACAGTTCGAGTACTTCACAAAAGATGTTTATCAAGAAGTGGAGGAACAATACATCGACTTAAGATCGGATATGTGGGACATGTTATCTGATATGAGTTTACGAAGCAGTGAAACAAATAGGCCTAGTTCATATAGCCCTTCAACTGCACCCAGCATATGTGATGAAGTGAAATTGCCTCAAATTAACATTCCCAAGTACTCAGGCATTTATCACGAATGGACATCGTTTCAAGATATGTATATTTCGTTAATACACAACAAAACTACAATAAGCAAAGTACAGAAAATGCATTATTTAAAAAGTTGTTTATCTGGCGAAGCGGAACAATTGTTAAAACACGTATCGGTGACAGAGAGTAATTACGACTTGGCATGGAAGATTTTAACCGATAGATACAATAACAAAAGGATAATTGTTAATACTATTTTGAGCCGCTTAGTAAATCAGCGAAAATTAACTACGGGAACGTCAAAGGGTTTACGTGAATTATTGGACACGACGACTGAATGTTTGAATAAATTGAAAAATCAAAATATACAAGTGGATACTTGGGATGTTCTGGTAATTCATTTAATCGTTAATAAACTCGACTCAGAATCGCACAAAGAATGGGAACACGAATTGGGATCCCTAGATATTAGTGAATTACCCAAATTAAGTTTGTTAACCAAGTTCCTAGAAAAAAGATTTCGTGTTTTGGAAATGATTCAAACTCCGTCGTCGAGCGCACCTGTGAAACAAAGAAGTTTTCATATTAACAAAATTGAACAAAAATGCATTTTTTGTAATGAAAATCATTTATTATATACATGCAAGGAATTTGCCAAACTCGCAGTGGAGAAGAGAGTAGAATACGTGCAAGGCTGGCGGCTTTGTTTTAACTGTCTGGTACCGGGACATTCAGTCAAGTTCTGCAAACATCGATCATCCTGCCGCCGATGTGGGAGAAAGCATCACTCTCTGCTTCATAGCACGCCGAGCCCGTCGCCACAACCCACGGCAATGGCTCCAGGGCCATCATTACCGCGTCTAGAAGATAAAGAAGATATCCAGGAAGAAAAAGAAGATAAAAATAAAAAGCATATTATATCTCACCTCACTATGGGAAACCACGCGGTAATGATGCCAACTGCGTTAGTGCAAGTAAACACTGGGTATGGAGAAAAACACTTGATGAGAGCGTTATTGGACCCCTGCTCGCAAGAATCGTTTATCACTGAAGCCGCGGCACAAAGGCTACGTTTGCCACGTACATCCATAAGCGGTCACGTGACAGGCGTGGGTCAAATGAGGACTTCGCTTAAGCACGCGGCAGAAATACAATTCTCATCAAGAATCGAGCCTGAAATGAAGATGAAAGTAACTGCGTACGTTGTACGCCACATCACCGACCTAATGCCGGCGAGTAAAGTCGAAAGTGCAGATTGGACGCACCTTGAGAAGCTATGCCTCGCAGATCCGACATGTCACACACCAGGTCACATCGACTTGCTTTTGGGAGTCGAAGTTTGTAGTGAAGTTCTCAAACCTGGTGTGATAAAAGGCCCCTCAGGAACACCTATAGCTCAAGATACTCACCTGGGGTGGTTAGTTTCTGGAAACGCGAGGACTGAGCACACTGCCAATAAAAACATCGTCAGCATGCATCTCAATGTCGATCTAAACAACATGCTGAGGAAATTCTGGGAGTTAGAGAGTATAGAAGAAGAGGATAACACACTAACTTCAGATGAGAAGAAGGCAGAAGACATCTATCAAAACACACATACGAGAAGAGAAGATGGTCGCTACGTGGTGAAGCTGCCATTTAGAGATGAAACACCAGTTTTGCCTAGTGACTCACGAGATATAGCAATTAAAAGATGGCAATCCTTGGAAAGAAGATTGGATAGAACACCACAGTTAAAAAATGATTATAACCAGGTCTTACAAGAATACATAGATCTAAAACATATGGAGAAAGTAGACAAGAAAGAAGCCCCTGAGAATTGTGTGTACCTGCCGCATCACGCAGTTGTAAGAGAAGGAAAGGAGACCACACGAGTTCGAGTAGTTTTTAATGCGTCATGCGCTGGGGTGAACGGAGTGACACTAAATGATGCTTTGCTAATAGGTCCTACCTTACAAGAAGACCTTAGAGATATTCTACTTAGATGGAGAACGCACAAGATTGCTTACGTCGCTGACATCGTAAAAATGTACCGGCAGATTGAAGTACACGAAGCAGACACAGACTATCAACGAATCGTCTGGAGAACCGACCCTAAAATGCCAATAGAAGACTACAGGCTGCTCACTGTCACGTTTGGAACTGCCTGTGCCCCCTACTTGGCTATCAAAACCTTACGTCAAGTAGCTTTAGATGAGGGTCGAGAGTATCCTGAAGCGCAACGTATAATTCTAGATGATTTCTACATGGATGACGTCCTGTCGGGACATGAAACAGAAGATGGAGCTATAAGTAATCAAAAAGAAGTCACAGATATTCTAAAGCGGGGTGGATTTGAACTTCAAAAGTGGAGTTCAAATAGTGAAAACTTCATGAACGAGATTAATCCAGTCAAGAGGTCACACAATACCCAACGAGATGTAGATGGCAGAGATCAAGACATTGGGTATCAGATGGAATACACGAGAAGATACACTACAAGTAACAAACAATTTAAAGAATTTACCTGAACAACCTATAACGAAGAGAAATGTTTTAGCTGATATCGCTTCCTTGTTTGATCCAATGGGATGGCTAGCTCCTTCCATAGTCATTGCTAAAACATTTATGCAGAAACTATGGACACTCGGGATAGGTTGGGATGAAGAGCTAACAGACGAGATGAAGAAAGAGTGGTTGAAATTTAGAAATGAAATTCCTGCCCTAACAGATGTACAAATAAGTCGCTGGATACATACCACTGCTGATAGGAGCTCGATTCAAATTCATGGGTTTGCCGATGCTTCGATGAGCTCTTATGCGGCTGTAATATACGTGCGTGCTGTGAATCCAGAAGGCACTATAAAAGTATCGTTACTTACAGCAAAGACAAAGGCAGCCCCACTGAAGCAGATTTCAGTCCCGAGATTGGAGTTGTGCGGAGCCGTTCTGCTATGTAGACTTCTGCAACATGTCGTAAATATATTGAAGTTACAAAAACATCAAGTGTTTGCATGGTCGGACTCTAAAGCTGTACTTGCATGGATAAAGGGTGATCCAGGTCGATGGACTCCTTTTGTTAAAAATCGAGTGACTGAAATCAAAAAGAACAATGATATCAATGGATGGTACTATGTAAATACTAAACACAATCCAGCTGATCCAGCATCGCGTGGAGTTATGCCCAAAAAACTGTTATCGAATGCACTGTGGTGGAGTGGGCCAGCATTTCTGGTTGAATCAGTCATAGAGCTACCAGAAAGTGATGAGGTACCTGAAACAGAATTAGAATGTCGTAAAGTCATAACATCATTGGTAACTGAAGCTAAAACGAATAAAGAGGATTTTATACTTACCTTGATGCGTAGATACTCGTCGCTCGGGAAGCTGGTGAGAATCATCGCTTACTGTCGAAGATGGATAGTGAACCTGAAAAGAAAAAAGATAAATAAAGAACACTTACCAACTTACCTGACGTCTGAAGAGAGGAATGACGCACTTACCATTTGCTTGAGACGATCCCAGGAAATCGAATTTCCAGAGGAAATTGATGATTTAAAGAGTAAGAGACAGCTGAAAAGAAAAAGTCGTTTGTTGTCACTCACCCCCTTTCTAGATGCAAAGGGCGTGTTAAGAGTAGGCGGACGACTACGCCATGCTGATTTAGGAGCCGAACAGAAGCATCCTATCATTTTAACGAAGGACAATGCTCTGTTACCTCTTCTTTTAGCAGAAGCACACAGCAGCACTCTCCATGGCGGTCAACAACTAATGACGATATATTTACGCTCAAAATACTGGCTAATCAACGCAGGGAATAAAATTAAGAAGTACGTTCGCAACTGCATTGTTTGTATACGGCAGAGAGGAGAAACAAGCAATCAGCTCATGGGAGATTTGCCTGCTATCAGAGTGAAGCCTAAGAAACCCTTTTTGATAAGCGGAGTTGATTTTGCGGGACCTATAAACGTACGCATGAGTAAAGGCCGTGGGGCAAAATCAACAAAGGCTTACATATCTCTCTTTGTCTGCATGGTGACACGGGCTTTTCACATCGAACTTGTCAGCAGTTTAACTACACAGGCTTTCCTAGCCGCCTTAAAAAGATTTGTTGCCAGAAGAGGACGATGCGCAGAGATGTGGAGTGACCACGGCACAAATTTTGTAGGTGCACAAAAGGATTTAATTGCTATGTGGCGGCAAGGGCAAGCCAGAATTCCGGATGAATTTGCAGCTCAAATGGATGACATGTGTATTAAATGGAAATACATTCCTCCGGCAGCACCTAATTTTGGAGGCCTTTGGGAGGCAGGCGTGAAATCTATAAAATACCACATGAAGAGAGTCGTAGGTAACGCCACGCTCACATTCGAAGAGATGACAACATTACTTACCCAGATCGAAGCTTGCCTCAATTCACGCCCCTTATATCCACTAAATGACGATCCTGATTCCTTACAGTCTTTAACACCTGGACATTTTTTGACTGGCGAACAGATGATTGGTATCCCCGATGATGACTATACGGACTTTAAGATTCATCAGCTATCTAGATGGCAGTTAACTCAAAAAATGTTGCAAGATTTTTGGAAGAAGTGGCAATCGGAGTATTTAACACGTCTACAACAACGCCCTAAGTGGAATAGCATAACCAAAGATTTAGAAATTGGAGATTTGGTGTTGGTCAAAGATCAACGACTCCCTCCAGGCCACTGGCCGATGGGCCGTATTATTGGAAGACGCCCAGGTCCTGACGGTTTGACGAGAGCTTACGAAATACGAACGGCGTCTGGCGTTATGCAAAGACCTATAACGAAACTCTGTATATTACCTTTGTCAAAGGACTCCGTCCTTTCGGGGGGAGTGTGTTCGAGTTAATTATTATTATTATTTTATCAACTAACTTCAATTCTTAATGTAAAAAGTTTAAATCTGCATGTTTCTAAACATATTTCAATATTAAATCACATTCCCTCAACTAGATGTCGCTACGCGTCTTAAAATGCATGAGAAACGTATATTTAGTTCAATAAATTGTCTTGCATTAGCTATCACGAAGAACGCTGCATTTTATTTCTCCCACACCTCATATCGCCCGGTACAGGTGTTAACTTAATAACTTCGACGTTTCGAACGTGATGTAAAGTCCGTGGTCTCAAACGGACGGGAAATTTTGTTGAAATGATGTGAGACAATGATGTAAGCGTAAATCAATACAAATCTCATGCAGTAAGTATTAATGAAAACCAGGGCCAATATCATCACCTTTTCGTCCACGAGCCTCACCTCAGAGCTCAGACTAATAAATTAATTTCTCACAGCCAGAGAGAATTCCTAAAAAATAGTCCAACAAAGCGTCTAGGTTAGGTTGTTAATCCCTGGCCCAGCGTACATCTCCGACGCGGTCGGCAGGTGGTCACCGCTCGTCTTTTTACACGCTACATTGTAACCGGTGCACGGCGGGTTTATTTATTACGTTGTTCGGCGCGGCCTGTGGTTCTCACATTCTCCTTTTTGCCTGTCTGCGGCGCAATGTGCAGAGCCTCGGACCGTCCGGCTAATGTGAGGCTACTGTGAGTGTAGCCGTGCGATGCTAAATATAGTGTTTTAAAATTCGTGAACGAGGAGAATATTGCGCTATACTAATTGATTTGATATATTTTAGCCTCGTAAGGCTGTTTTAATCCAGGGATGCGAGATACGAGCAAAGCTGTGAGTTTAGTGAAAGCTAAGCTACGAAACTACATATGTGACCCCTTTCACGCTAAACAGTGTAGGTAAGAGCAGAAGATAGCTTTTAAGACATTTTTATAAATTATAATATTTTGGTTCTTCGTATCACAGGAAACCGTTGGATGAGGTCGCACGACCGATCGTTGTGAAAAACTTTAGGGGACCTTTGTCGACCACTAGACGTCTCTCGGCTGATACTACGATGATGGTGATGGTATTGTAAATTTTGACTCTCACATTCTCCTGTCTGCGGCGCAATATGCAGCGTCAGACCGTCCGGCTAATATGAGGGCACTGTGAATGTAGCCGTGCGAGGCTTAAGAGGAATTGCCACTATATAACGAAATTTCGATACAAATTGAGTATACATATTCTATAATAATTTGCGCAAAAATCGAAACGGTCAAACACAGAATATACTATTCTTATTCAGTTTCCAAAATCTTGTTACGATTGGTTAAGTATTGGAGGAGAAACAGTCGAGAACCCGGTTTGTACGGTTACATTAAGTTCCGTATGGAGATAGTTTGACTCGCAATGAAGGATATAGGATGGTTTTATTCCGGAAATCATTTCCTAAGAGAACGATAAGGAGGGTGCAATTTGCTATGGAACAGTGATAAGTTGATAACCCGTGGGTTTACTAAAATATATTAAGAGGTTTATAATCCCTTATGACGAATAACTTATTCTTCCCCGACGAAGTTACAGGCAGAAGCTATTATTACACAAACATGATGTGTTGATATTTTAGCATTTGGACCGCCTTCAATTAACTTTCGCTCTAATTTGATAAGGTGTGCCTAAAGGATAAACAGTCGAAGTGGGGCAGCATAAGGAAGTCTGGAACCAAGTGGGATGAGATAAGGGACTTTGTACTAAGGAGTCACTTAGAACGCACGTTTATAAATATAAAACAAATCGTGCTTTTTAAGAGTTAGGAGATAAGATGACAGGCGATTAAGTTAGCTAAGTTAGAAAATTTCATTTCATGGTTTTACTCCGCTCTATCTGATCTACGAGTATCTCTCTCTCGTATTTTATAATTAATTTATATTCACTAGGTAATATAATAATAATAATAATAATAATAATCATTTATTGGCCAAAAACGATACACAGCGATTAGTTGAAGTCCCTGACTTCTGAGCTAGGTTAACACCTGTGTTACAGAAGTCATTATAACTCCCTTCCCTGAGGCTTGCCTTGCTTCCTTTACTTGGAATATAAGACATAATAAATACTATTAACCATCCCAGGATGTCCAACTACTTATTCCCTTGCCGAAATTGTTTAAAAACCGTTTTTGACCACAAACCCATATAAAAAGTAATTCAGTTCGAAATGGATGGGTTTGAGTACAGTGTCTGTATGCTTTTCAATTGCACTTAATTACCTACACTTTTCAATATTATTGGATATCTTAGCCAAACATTAGGTACATACATTATGCAACGTGTGATAATTAAATGACTCGCATTTTTAGGTTTACGTTTCATTAACAGATATGACCTGAAATAAACCGATAACTCAATTAAGCGTATACGACAAATGTCAGACAAAGTTTTTTAATCAGAACTTGCGACAATGATTGATCATAAAATACGATTAGTGATCCGTATCTATATGTGCTCTTTTGATTTGTATCGATAACAAGTCTGATCAGAGCAATAATGTCAACAAACTATGAAGAACCGTATTCCTCTAAATATAATCGTATTTGTACTGTCTGTGACTGTGTGCGTATTTATTTTAGTTCTATATTATATACTAACTTGTGGCTCTGTGAGCTGCAGACCTTGCGAGTTTGATACGTCGACATTGCTGAAAAGTTTTTTTACGTTATTAAACCCCATTTTTTTATTACGAATATTACGAAAAACTGAATCGACCAAAAAAAATTGTTTTTGATTACAATCAGTTGAGAAATGCAACGTCTAGGCGAGAACTGCCAGAAAGCACATACGAAAAATATTAGGCCAAGCTGAAACGGCGACGCTTCGCTCGCTTGGTTAATTAGTAAAACCCGAATTTATGGATATACGATTTTTAACAAGTTGTATAGACAGAATACCACTGTTTATCGATATCACTTCACTGTATAAAACGAAATCGCTTCCTTCTGTCTGTCTGCCCCCAATGTATGCTTAGATCTTTAAAACTACGCAACGGATTTTGATGCAGTTTTTTTATAGATAGAGTGATGATTCAAAAGAAGGGTTTCTAGGTATAATACATGCATAATACTCGTATAGTAGACAAACACTTTTTATTTAGTATCAGCATTGCACCTGTGCGAAGCCGGGTCGGGTCGCTAGTAATCGATAAATCGTTATTTGTTTTTGTGTACTTGTCTTTTTATTAAAACCAAAAACTTTCAGATGATACGATCCTACTCTTTTCAGCGGTCGATGATGCACATCGCACCCAATAATCCGGGCTCTATTACTTATTATCTATCTTCTATATATATAAAAGAAGAAGTCCTGAACTCCTGACTGACTCATCAACGCACAGCCGAAACTACCAATGTTAGAGAATTGATTTTTGCACAGTAGGTTACTTTTATAACGTGGGCTAGAGATAAGAAAGGATTTTTGGAAATACTTTCCCTAAGAGGGTTAAATAGGGGTGCAAAGTTTGTATGGGGTAAACTTTTTTTTTGGAGTTAGAGACTTGAAACTTTGTAGAATGATTACTTATTCAAAAACACAAAAAGTACTTTCAGCGTTTTAGAAAATTTCACCCCTAAGGGGGTTAAAAAGGGGTGCAATGTTTATATGGGAGAAACTTTATTGTTTGAACTAGAGACTTGAAACTTTGTAGATAGCTTACTTAAACAAATACAAAAAAGTAATTTCAGCGTTTTGGAAAATTTCACCTCTAAGGGGGTTGAAAAGGGGTGCAAAGTTTGTATGGGGAACACCGCTAATGTTGTTTATAAAGAAGTGTTACGCTAACGTTATCAGTTTATATTTTTTTTATTTCCTGTCTACTAGGTACCCAGTGACTACGTCTTTTTTAAAACGAACTTGCACCCCCTTTTCTATGGTTGACGGTCAACAATATTTTCTTAGTGCTGTCTCTTATTTATTGTGTTCCAAACTTTTTGTGTTCCTATATTTAGTGAGTTGTCTAACAGCACATAAATAATTTATACTTTATATATCTATTCTTATTTTATTTAGCTTCTTGACAGATATAGAGAACTATAGCACCAGCATATATTGAATCACTCTTCAAACAATACTACTAGCCTGTAGACCAAAATAGTACCTAATCGCATCATTAAATTCGCTTATGTGCATTTAGTTTTTAATGGTCACATTTCAGCATTTTTTTTAAACACTAGCCTTTTTAATAACTGGGGTGCCTGCTATACCATTTAGAAACATTTCGGCCAGCCTCGGGAAATCCGCCACACCACTCTTTTCGTTTAATAGGCAGGCCGACGTGTACAAATACCAGTGCTGCCTTCTTATGAAAAGAGGTCATTATTATTATTGTTATGAAATAAAGTTTATTATTTATTATTATTGAAAGAGATACTCTTCATTAAACTGCCTCCATCTCTCGATTTCCAGTGCTGAGTTTAAGAGTGTTTTAACAGCCTTACGATATTTAACATTTTTTTTAAATCTCACTCATAATAACTAAGATCCCCATTTTCTAACTCCAAATCCATGCGTCGCTCTATATCTTGCAGTCATTTTTGCCAAAGATTAAAAGCATCAGGTAACTGACGGAATAAATATTAAGCATCCTGC
Source organism: Apotomis capreana (assembly GCA_947623375.1). Lineage (NCBI taxonomy): Eukaryota > Metazoa > Arthropoda > Insecta > Lepidoptera > Tortricidae > Apotomis > Apotomis capreana. Next base: position 11,690,992 of record OX392510.1, on the reverse strand, counting down.
AAACAATTCCTGTAATCTAATTGGAAAATCTTCAAAAATTCTTTAACAATTGCATTGTCTAGACCATTTTAACTAAGAATAAAATTCACTTACCTATTTTGATATCTTTGTCATCATCAAAAATCTACGCGGACGAAGTCGCGGGCGGCCGCTAGTCTATATATATATATAAAAGAAGAAGTCCTTAATGACTCATCAACGCACAGCCGAAACTACCAATGTAAGAGAGTTGATTTTTGCACAGTAGGTTACTTTTATAACGTGGGCTTGAGATAAGAAGCGATTTTGAAAAATTCAATCCCTAAGGGTGTTAAAAAGGGGTGCAAAGTTTGTATGGGATACAAGTTTTTTTAAAGCTAGGAACTTGAAACTTTGTTAGAAGATATTAAAATAAAATTAAATAAAACTAATTTCAGCGTTTTTGAAAATTCATCCCCTAAGGTGGTAAAAAAGGGGTTGAAAGTTTGTATGGAGATCAAGTATTTTTTTGAGCGCGGGACTTGAATCTTTGTGTAAAAGCATACTATTAGAATACAAGAAAAGTCTTTTCAGCGTTTTCAATAATTCGACCCCTAAAAGGGTAAAAAAGGGGTTTAAAGTTTGTATGGAGATCAAGTATTTTTTTGAGCGCGGGACTTGAATCTTTGTGTAAAGGCATACTATTAGAATACAAGAAAAGTTATTTCAGCGTTTACAAAAATTCGTCCGCTAAAAGGGTTAAAAAGGGGTTGAAAGTGTGAATCCATTACAAATTCCTTGAAACTTCTTATTAAGGCATATACAATAATAACAAAATAACATTAATTTAACGTCATCAAAGATTCAACCTCTAAGGGGGTTAAAAGGGGGATGAAAGTTCGTCTTGGGGTTCAAATTTAATTTTAAGCTAGGAACTTTAAACTTCGTAAAAAGTTATGCAAATAAAATTGAACAAAAGTGATTTCAGCGTTTTTGAAAATTCATCCTCTTAGGTGGTAAAAAGGGGGTTGAAAGTTTGTATGGAGATCAAACCTTTTCTTGAGCGTGGGACTTTAAACTGTATAAAGGCATATAATTAAAAAACAAGGAAAGTTATTTCAGCGTTTTCAATAATTCATCCCCTAAAATGGTTAAAAAGGGTTGAAAGATTGATTCCATTACAAATTCTTTGACTAAGGCATATATAATAATAACATAACATTAATTTAACGTCACTATAAATTCAACCTCTAAGAGGGTTAAAAGGAGGATGAAAGTTTGTCTCGGGGTTCAATTTTAATTTTAAGCTAGGAACTTGAAACTTTGTAAATAGGTATTAAAATAAAATAAAAGAACTGATTTAAGTGTTTTTGAAAATTCATCCCTGAAACTGGTAAATAAGGGGTTGAAACTTTGAATGGAGATCAAACCTTTTTCTGAGCGCGGGACTTTAAACTTTGTATTAGTGCATATAATTAGAATACAAGAAAGGAAATTTCAGTGTTTTTGAAAATTCAGCCCTGAAGGTGGTGAAAAGGGGTTGAAAGTTTGTATGAAGATTAAACATTTTTTGAGTGTGGGACTTGAAACTTTAAATAGAGGCGTATTATTAGAATACAAAAAAAGTGATTCAGCGTTTTTGAAAATATATGTAGCCCTGAAGATGGTAAAAAATTGGGCAAGTGCGAGTCCGACTCGCGCATGAAGGGTTCCGTACCTATATATATATCTATAACAAGTTTGTTGTATGGGAGCCCCCCTTAAATATTTTTTTTTTTTTTAGTATTTGTTGTTATAGCGGCAATAGAAATACATCATCTGTGAAAATTTCAACTGTCTAGCTATCACCGTTCTTGAGATACAGCCTGGTGACAGACGGACGGACGGACGGACGGACAGCGAAATCTCAGTAATAGGGTCCCGTTTTAACCCTTTGGGTACGGAACCCTAAAAATGGGTTGAATGTTTGGAATGGAATGGAGATCAAACCTTTTTTTGAGCGCCGGACTTGAAACTTTGTATAAAGGCATATAATAGGAAATCAAAAAAAGTAATTTCAGCGTTTTTGAAAATTCAACCCCTGAGGCGGTAAAAAGGAGGTTGATAGTTTGTATTGAGATCAAACATTTTTTTGAGCGCAGGACTTGAAACTTTGTATAAGGGCATATTATCAGAATACAAGAATAGTGAATTCGTTTTTGAAAATTAGGCCCAGACGGTGGCGAAAAAGGGGTTGAAAATTTGTTTGAAGATCAAATATTTATTTTGAGTGCGGGACTTGATACCTGAGTCCATAATGATTCCGCGTTATTAGAGCAATTTAGCCGAAAAAAAAACTAAAAAGAGGCCAAGAGCGAGTCGAACTCGCGTACGAAGTTCGGTACCATTACGTATAAAATGGCAAAAAAAAACACGTTTATTGCAGCACTTCAATGTTTATTATTATTTATTTTTTGTTGAATTACAGTAACCAACATCAAAATCATCAACTTGCAAAAAAAGAAAAGTAATTTCATCATTGTTTAGATCTGAAAATAATATAATAAAGATGTAAACTGTTCAAGATAAGATTCCACGCGGACGAAGTCGCGGGGAACAGCTAGTGACTCTATATAACCGTTATTAATTTTTATGTTATTGGTGATGTTCATGTGTATATACTTAAATTATTTAATCCACAAGTAAAAAAATAAATATCGTCATGCAATTGTACACGTATAATTAGGTGGAAAAATATCTGAGTAATATTTATAGGTGTACTTATAAATATTTTTGTATAAATTATTGTTATAAAAACAGTTTTTGTTGACATATTTATGAATATGTTGATTAACTACTTGGATATGCTTGCAGCTAACTCTACATTTTGTTTGTCAAAGTACAATAATTTCTTTGACAATGTAAGTATTTCATATGTAAGTAATTATATATTCCCTTGTGTTTTATTAGTACATGACTGCAGAGGCAGGGAAAAGTCAGTTCGTGGAAGAGTATGATTTTGAAGGACGAGGCGTAGTCCTTCAATAATACGAATCTGCGAACTGACATTCCCGCCGAGGCCTGTATAGTGATTTTCTTCAAATATGCTTGGAAATAATCACCAATCTACATTTTAAATTTAATATATCAATGCCATGAAGGTCATTTGGGACTTTTTTTTCGGAATAGGAAAAAAATCCGAATCATATGTTTGATTTAAAACAAAATATATTTAGGAGAATTAAAATGTTATATGAAAACACAATAATAAAAAATTTGGACATAATTATTAATTTTGGTTAAATCAACAACTTCTAAACGCACGATTTTTAGTAACCGTACCATATTTATCATTCGGAAAAGATCGTAAGTTAAAAATATCTTATATATTGATTTGGATTTTTGGATGTGTTTACGTTTGGTAAACTTATTAATTTTCAATTCACTCATTAAATACCATCATATTATTAAAATTGAAACTTTCGTGAGAAATCTCTAATATAAATAACTAAGAATCATGAAAGTAAAATAACCGCATATAAAATTATTTTTTAAATTGTTTGTCCGTTATTTGAAATTACTCGACATTTTAAATACATTGACAGTAGCACAGTCGAGAAATAATGTTCAGTGCGAGAACTAAACGCAGAAAACAATTAAAATGTTTATACTAGGTAGTTCTTATTTTTTAAATTCAGTTTTTGATACTTGGCTATTGGACAATTGGCTGTATGGTGAATTATCAGTCTTTGAAAAATTAAAAGTAAAATTCCCTTTATCACTTATAATAATGCAGTAACCGGCCCAATTAAGAGACCCTCATTTGTATAAAACGTCATAAATAGAAGGTGTGTTTTTTACTTAATCGTCTTATTTAAATTTGTATTAACGCCTTAATAAAAATAACGAACAATTTTCAGTTTTACTACATTAATGGGAACATTTCCAAGCAAGTTGGAGAAAAAATTATTACATTTCTACCTTTGCATCTGGCTGCCAGAAGAGCACAAAGAATTTTCACCTGATCGTACCGTTTCTGCATAACTAATTAGTATTTGTTTTGACTCTTTACGAGTTAGCCATTAGAGAAGACAGTAGCTAAGAGTCGGGTACAGTGAAAGGAGCAACGGGCGGTGCACCGATGGCGGTGCAGGGGGTGAGGGCGGGGGCCGGGCGCCGCGGGAGGGGGGGCGTCTAGACAGCCCGCAGACGCGGGAGGCTGCGCGGCCGGTCCGACGCACACAACCACGCAGTGCAACAACACACACACATACACGCGCTGCACTCCATCTGACCCCTACCTACGACGCAATTATTTAATCTAGATATTTTAAAAATAAAAGCCGTACGCGTCGACGACTTTAAAGTTTTAATGATGAAGCGTCTATTTACCGACTTAAGTGTTAAGGGTTCGATAGGGGCCCTAAGTGGCCTTTTAATGGGGCTCTTTGTTCCCGCACTTTGCGTTGAAGTGTCTGAAAAATTATATCAATTTAAATTGTTAATAATACATCCACGTTTACAAACTTGTGGCACAAGAAGCTTGTTAATAGGTAGGTAGCATTCCAGGTTACCTACCTGTCTTGTTTGACTCAAATAACCTTCAAATAAGGTGCATTCGCAGTGGGTAGGTATTTGGTTGTATGTACGGACTGGTGATGTTTCAAACACTCAAGCAGATCCATGACGACTGTTTACAAAACCTTTACAATATTAGCGTCCAACCAAAAAACAATATGATGAATGAACACCTAGTTAATGTAAAAAAAAAAAACATTTAATAAATTAATGATACATTATAACACAATGTAATGCCGTTTTACCGGTGTTAGGTTATTTATTATTTGTATGTAATTTTCTGAGAGCACGTGAACAACCAGAAGTAGGCACCAAGTACACAACCAGTATACAATATAATATGTAGTTAAATAACCAATAACCTGCCATTAAGAATGGCAGGTTGTCGTTACCAGCAGACACAACAAGGTGAGTATCTACAAAAAAAAACTAAAGTATTTAGACATGTTTATCCGTGTGGTGTAAAGTCAATTAAGGCCTTATCACAGTTATCACACTTGCGATTTGCGAGCAAATTTTGTATGAAAGCGATCACGCAGCGAGTTAAGCGAGTATGATAATAAGATAAGGTCCTTATCATACTCGCTGCATAACAGCGAAGCTGAAAGGTGCAGCAAAATTTAAATAATACTTTCTTCGGATATTTCGTGTATTGATATGTAAACATTTTTTAAATATACCAATTTACACACAAAATTTGCATTTGCTTATCGATATCATTACATATATAAGTAACATTACATAACTAAGTAAATATGCTAATAATTATATCAACAAATCAGATGATACCAGTATCACCGAGTATGTACGTCATAATTTTATTTCCCTATCGTATATTCACACACTGTCACAACGTCAATGTCACAAGGAAAACGTCTCTGTAGACACGCACTCACAAATCTGTTGTAGGAAGAGGCGAAGACTCTCGTTTTACGCGTATTTTTGTAAGTCTTGTCGAATTGAAGAAGATTCGCGCAAGATTTATATTGCAAATGTGAGAACAAGTTACATATAACATTTTTACCATGCAAGCATGCCTAAAACCGCACGAGGAAGGCTTACCTCATGCCATGGGTCGAATTACTCGCGATTTTTGTGCGGTTTTGGGGTAGTTTTGGGTTACAATGTCTAACCGGATGGCGACAACTGCTATCGATTCTACCTATAGCAATTGACCTCGAAATCGATCAAAGAATAAAATAATATTACTGAACAAATTATTTATTCCTTCCCTAAAGGTAATTCCTTCAGTAGGTATGGATGTCGTAGAAACAATTCAAGTTGTAAGGATCACTCGATATTGGCGACGTCTGGTAGAAAGTTAGGTATACTCTTTATATAAAATAGAATCTCAACGACTAGTTTCGCCCAATTACGACAAATAGGTACAACTGGCTGGGAGGCGGAGGAGTCCTTACTTGTTTTAAATATTCCTGACTCCGAGCACCTAACTATAACTAAACTGAATCCGTCATTATAAAAAAAACCGGCCAAGAGCATGTCGGGCCACGCTCAGTGTAGGGTTCCGTAGTTGCTCATTCTTCACAATAACCTGCTGTTTTAAGCCCGAGGTTTAAGTTAAGAAAGATTTTAAGCTCTATAAAAAAGTCGTAAACGCCCTAGAAACTGTAATCACTTATTACCTTCTGGAAGTCAACTTACGTCCTTTTAAAGAAAAAATATGAAATTTGGCGATAACTCAAAAACGGCTCGACCGATTTTGTTCAATATAGTTTTCATTGAAAGTACTTATAAGGCTTCATTTACATGAATTTTTCCGAATTTTTTGACCCGTGGTTGAAAAGTTAGAGGGGGGGGACACTATTTTTTTTGTTTTTGGAGCGAATTTTTACAAAACTGCTGACTTTATCAAAAAATAATGTTAGAAGACCCCCATTATTTTTACAAGACCTATTCAACGACACCCCACACACCAGTGTTGAAAAGAAAAAAAAAATCACCCCCACTTTAGGTGTTCGAGAGGTACCCGAAAAACATAAAAATTTTGAATTTTTATTTTACCGTTCTGTCGACGTTATACATACACATACTTATACCAAATTTCAGCTTTCTAGTACTAATGATCACGGAGCTAAGCCGCGGACGGACAGACGGACAGACGGACAGACGGACATGGCGAAACTATAAGGGTTCCTAGTTGACTACGGAACCCTAAAAAGGACGGGTTGCACTCCGGGAGTGCCAGCAGAAGTGAAAACTTAAACATCAACGTTGTGCATTTTTGAATATTTTGGAATGGTTAGGGAATAATTTCGTTCAAATACACCCGATGAATATATCCAATTTCGTAAAGATCTCATTACTTGGAAGGAATACTTCTTAGGTTCTTACTTACGATCCCAAACCCTAACATACTCTACACTCGCCTAAAAATATGTCGAATATACCCCAAAGCACCTTATTGTATTTTACCACATTCATGATAGTACTTTTATAGGTACTTATAAAAAAACAGGTTGTACCTTGTTTTGCCTAACAACTTTTTGCCTAATTTCGGTTTGCCTAATTTCATTTAAACTAATATTATTTAGCATAACTATTCACTTTGCCTAATTTTCATTTGAGTGAAAGTCGTTTTGTATAATACTCATTTCACATAATCTTATTTCGTCTAATTTTATTTGGCCTAATTTTTAATTCGTATAAACATATTTTGCCTAACAATTTTTGTGCCTAATTTATTTAATAAGCATGCATTCTGACGCTCCGCTCGCTTCGCTCGCTCCGCTATTCATTGTCATAAAACAAACCTAACCTAACCTACAATTTTCAAAATAATAATCGACAAAGTGAGTTTTAGATAAAATAATATTAGACAAAACAAGAGTTATGAAAATAATCCTTTAGGCAAAACGAATTTCGAGAAAATAATAATTATGAGAAATGATATTATACATATTGACTTTAGATAAAATGTTCATTATGGTAAAAGTTGTTAGACAAACTGAAATTAGACAAAAAAAAATTAGACAAATCAACGGAATACCATATTCATCAACGCTTTGTGAAAATAGCGTTGTAATATGTTGCTTGAATTTGGAAATAAATGTAAATAAAAAAAATATTTTTTTTGAATACCGTTTTTTAAGGAGTGGGTAATTTCGAAAGCAAGTTGGGAGTTTTTAAATAAATAATAAATGCCCTTCTGGCACATGTGTAACTGTCTTTACACATTAGGCCCATCTGGCATGTATCAACACCTTTATTTTAAATTAATATTTACAAAATGGGTAGTTTGCACAAATGTAACTTTGACAGAGAAAAATTGTGTTTTTCTCAGTCAACGTTTAACAACGGTATCTGTTAAGGTACTGAAACGTCAGGGAGGCTCAAATAATTAATATACGCGATATAATCCGTTTAAATTGTTTTATTTAAATGTGTGACAGTCGCGGAAACCGAAGAAAATATCAAGTTGGGTAATTTCGAAGGTTTGTAGAAATGGTTTTTATGCAATATGATTTTAAGAATCATATTTCTTTTTAGTTCTAATTTACCCCCTCAAAAAATCCCACTGATTCACGGTAAAGAACATTTTTTTTTTGTTTAAAACACAAATTATTTTTGAATTTCTCCCGCGCTGCGATCAGTCATTGTTTTCATTGTTTTTTATAAAATAATGTTTCTTTTGTATGTTTAATAATCTAGAAATTTGCATTTAGAGAATTAAAAACTCATTTATGAAGAAAACATTAGTCTAACTCTGATAATGGACTGGAAAACCTAGGTTGGGATTATTTCGAAAGTACATTATTTCGAATTTCACCCGTGGGATAAATTCGATTGCTTTTTTTAAACTACAGATAGACCGTTATGCTCTACTCATTATTACGACAAAAATGACAATGTAACGTAAAAACAAACGAACAATGATTTAACTTAGCAGGTTCCCGAGTTATGTGGTATGGGGTAATTTCAAAAGTCCTCATAAGGCACTAAATCGCTCTATTTTTATTTAATCGACCGCAACACACGTGCGCTCACGACTAGCGACACGAAGTGAACTGAAGCGGGGGAGCAGATAAACATGGCGTCTTGACAAGCGTTGCAAGCGTAGTAATTGTTACCAGTTTAGTAGATATGTGTGATTTTCGACTTATCCCCATTTTCGACTTTACCCCAAAGCACCTGAGTCATTTATTGCGCTATCGTAGACAAACATGACAATTTATATTACATAAAAAATTTAACACTACAGAAATATTATAATTATTTTACATCAAAAAGTTTATTTCTCAGAAAAATCAACCTTCATAATTTCAACGAATCTTTCACCATCATCATCGCCAATCTCTAAAACTGATATAATAGGTTTATGGTAGCTGAAGTAAGAAACGAACAATTTTGATTCGAATCTATTTAAATGTCTTATAAAAACCGCATCAATAGTAGTTTTGTATTTCGTTGTGCTAAGATTGCGATCATTTGACATCTTTAACCCAAATTCATTATTTAAAAATTCAATTGATGGTAGAAATGCCGCCAGCATCTTTGGCACTATGCCGCAGGGGCCATTTTTAGGGTTCCGTACCCAAAGGGTAAAAACGGGACCCTATTACTGAGACTTCGCTGTCCGTCCGTCCGTCCGTCCGTCTGTCACCAGGCTGTATCGCAAGAACGGTGATAGCTAGACAGTTGAAATTTTCACATTTCGTATTTCTATTGCCGCTATAACCACTTGACCGTCCAGCCCGCGAGACTATTTTCCTGTCAACCGTCCGGGTTTTTTTAGCGACGCACGCCCCGCGCTGCGCATCCTCAACTTTCTACAAAACTAAGCGTAACTACACTGCCATTTATATTTTTTACAGCAAACTATTTGGTTAGGCTACGTTGTTGCATCAAGATAATCAGTAAATAATGCCGAATCATTCCACTAGAAGCCACTATAATCAACTGTTCCGTCTTCCAATCTTGGATAGTAAGGTATCCGCGGACGGTTAGGAGCATATTGGTTTTGGATACTATGCTATCGTCGGACGGTCAAGTGGATAACAACAAATACTAAAAATAAAATAAAATAAATATTTAAGGGGGGCTCCCATACAACAAGCTTGTTATAGATTATAATATATGTATAGGTACGGAACCCTTCATGCGTGAGTCGGACTCGCAGTTGCCCAATTTTTTTAGATTTAGTTTAAGTTTATTATGTTCAAGTTTAGTTTAATATTTAGTATAGTTTTATTGTAAGTATTTTAAGTTGTATTCCTTAGACTTTATTTTGTACTAATAAATGATATTTTATTAATGGTTAATTTTTATCGTCTGCAAAGTTAATGTTGAAATCTCCACTCAAAATCATTGGCAAATCATCAAACCGTTTACTCCTAATATCAAGAACCAATGAGTCACGCGCGGATTGCTTTAAGGTATTATTAAAAAACAAACGATTTCCCTCATATGTGTCGCAAAAATTTGTCGCGCGTATATATACGTTAACGCTATAAAGGTTCAACATATTACAAATACTAGCCTATGTGTTAATCCAGGGTGTCAGCTACCTCCATACCGAATTTCATGAAAATTGGAGACCGTTTGAGCGTGAAGAAGTAACAAACACACACTCACAAACTTTCGCCTTTATAATATTAGTGAGATAATTAAAACCTATTTTACATAGAAAACTATGGGTACTATCGTGAGTCTCAGACATATTAAAATACTTAAACGGGTTAACTCACGTCGTAGAAGTCGAATAACGCTCGACGTGTTTCGAATCGGTACGCGATTCATCATCAGGAGAGACGATCAGTCGCGGCGGCGGCCAACCGAACACTGCGGGCAGCGTTATTCGACTTCTACGACGTGTGTAAGCCCGTTTAAGTATTTTAATTAAAACCTGTTTTTTCACCGCCTACAACTTATCTGCTTTGCTCAAAGGTTGACTGGTATTGATGCCCAATGGCATTAAGCCCGCCTTGTGTGCGTTTATTTTTCAAATGTGCAATAAAGATTAAATAAATAAATAAAACATATGATAAGTTTCTCCCTTCCCTATAGCACTTTTGGTCCATAATATAAAACTTTGAAAATATTAAAAGTATTTTTCCTCACTGAATTTGTTAAGGTTAAGTCCGAACTATCCGATTTTATTATATCTCACTGACACTTGATTTCTTTTTGAATCTCTATTTCTTACTAATGTAAAGTTTATGATTACGCTTCACCATCTGTCACTTACAACATTTTGTTGTTCAAAGGCCCCCTTTCTTTGAAACAGACACGGTTGCTAGGTTACCAATTGTTTATACTAACTACGCTTTTTCGATCATGATCTGACGCGCGGATCTGACGCGAGTTTAACATTTTTTACCCATCTAAAAATTGCCAAGCGCCGCTGCTAAAGAAGTTTTCACTTCAAAAACATGACGTGATTAAGTAAACAAATTACAGCAATATTTACCTGAGACGGTACTTGATACTCGGTAAGCAAATTTTGATATTTTCAGAATTATCTAAAAATTAAATTCCTAAGACCGGGTAGGGTAGGTCAACTAAGTAAGAACATCGTCTAAGATTAAAATAAATAGTTGAGATAGTTATCAGCATCAACGTCTTATCTTATATCTTGTAGGTACTTATAAGGAACAGCGGACTCGCATTCCTTCCTCGCCACGATATCACGCGACAAACTGTTGGCGATACCCACTCATTCCTCGACCCCGTATCTCACTAGCTATAGCTTAGAGAAAACTAAACAATTTATTGCAATAATTAAAAAAGCATTTGCAATCACAGGGTTGAAATAGATACGAGATTTCAAAGGTAACATTTTAATCAGTAAGTAGGTACATTAGCGATTGCAAGCGACACCTTTAAAGCAAGTAGAGTTTGTTTCAAATGACTTTATCTCGTCCGCTGATGTTATTATGTATTTACTTTGACCACAACGAGTCATTTTTAAGCCATTTTAAGATTAGTTGGTAAAAACCTCGGTGAATTGCATCACTTACTAGTTATCGGTATGTTTGTCTCAGTGTGGCTCACATAAAAAAATATTCAAAAAAAAAACAGGGGAAAATGAAGCATGAAATTTTCTACAACTGAGGCCATTAATAAAATTAGAAATTCTATTCGCTCCTGTATATCACACAAAGAAACGAAGTTTTCAACCGCCAAGAACATAAAGACAGATTAATTTAAAACTATTTACTTTTTGAAGTAAGCCATAATATATACATACAATACCAATTAAATCTTTCTCGCCATATTGTGTCTAACGAGTACTCAGACAGCTCGGGAAGAAAGGGATTCCTATTGGAATCCGGCACTAATTAATGGTCGCACATACATACTGTCGGGTGTATTATGTAAACAGCGATAGTGGGAGAACAAAGCGGAACACCGGGTGCAGCCGATAGCGCCTGGCAACGTCCACAGCGTAGCCTAACCAGTGGGCCTAGTAGCAGCACTACTAGCGTTAACGCTAAGCTGATGAGATGACTGAGAACAGATATCAGGTCTTTTATCAAAACTCTAAACAGTGACAGTGGGAGAACAAAGCGGAACACAGGGTGCAGCCCATAGCGGCTGGCAGCGTCAATAGCGTAACCTAACCAGTGCACTTAGGGACAAACGTTTTATAGCTTTTCTACTAATTACTCCTGTGGCGCGGAGATAATTCCATTAGCGGGTTATACTCCCACACAAATATCGACTCACTCGTAGTGACGGTCGACCAGGCCTGATACAGTTTTCAAGTCATGTTTAAAAAAAGCTTTTTTACTAGCGTTACTTCTCAACGACACCAAGAACCATGATACATGCTAGTTTTCTAGTGGCACGCTGTTTACTATTTGCCTATCAAAGAAAAAACCGGCCAAGAGCATGTCGGGCCACGCTCAGTGTAGGGTTCCGTAGTTGCCCATCCTTCACAATAGACGATAGGTAAATTACGAGAAAGATTTCAAGCTCTATAAAAAGGTCGTAAACGGCGAAGTAACTGTAATTACTTATTACCTTCTGGAAGTTATCGATTATACGCCCCAGAACCAGATTGAGCGGAATGTTTTAATGCAGTATGGCACTTAACTACTATGTGTAACGTTCGAAGTATGAGGACACCGCGCGGCACTTACTCAAAAACGGCCCGACCGATTTTATTTAATATAGTTTTCATTGAAAGTACTTATAAGGTCTCATGATCATGAATTTTTCCATAGTTTTTTGACCCGTGGTTGTCAAGTTAGAAGGGGAACGCTATTTTTTGGACTTCCGGAGCGAATATTTACAAAACTGCTGACTATCAAAAAATTATGTGTGAAGACCCCTAGGTAATAAGTTTGAAAAGACCTATTCAAAGATACCACGCACACTAGTTTTGGAAGGGAAAAAAAATTAACCCCCGCTTTAGGTGTACAAGTATGTATGTTGTATATCAGCCGTATTATGTAAACAACGATAGTGTGAGAACAAAGCGTACTACCGGGTGCAGACGATAGCGGCGATGCGCACGCACAGCTTAATCTTTTCAGAAGGTCTACAATAAGTAAATACAGGGTGTAACATATAAATGGGGCAGTAAGGACTAGAGCTCGAACCCGGCCGCAAAACAGCCTTAGCAGATATAGTCAAAGGACAAAAGTTATGTGAAGGCACATTACTTTTGTCCTTTGACTGTAATTTTTTACGACAGGAGTTGGCATCAAACACTAAAAACAGTAAAATAAATATTTAAGTAGGGGCTCCCATACAACAAACGTGTTTTTTTGTGCTTTTTTAGAGTGAGAGCGAGTCCAAAACGCACGGTTGGTCTTTTCGTACGATAAGTTATTTATTGTGCAATAAACATTAAATTAATATACCTATAAACGCTTAACGAACAACTCCACATCACTTCTGCTTTTAAGGAATGCATATCAGGGTGGGTCATTTTTTTTTTAATTTCTAACGGGCACAGTTGAAAAAAGGTGCCATTTAGTGATAAGTAAACTAATAGTTAAACATAAGGGTATAAAAACTTACTTAATATCTTATAGCGACGGATTACAGACAATTTAACACTATATACAATTTATATAACAAAAAAAAAAAAAAAAAAGATAACATACCAACTTACAAAAATTGGATACCCTCAAACAGTGGAGCCGCCCGGGGCATTGTCCCCAAAACGCTGGCCGCGTTTCCTCTTTGAATCGCCAACCCCAGCCGCTGCGCAAAGTAAGACCCCGCTCGCGGGTCGCCAGAGGCGCCGATGAGCTTGTCCGACACTTCCTTTACAAAAAATTTAGTGCCATTAATGGATACATATTTTTATTTATTTTTATATTTCCGTTTTATTGCCTCCGGATTACTCCAGAAAAAAGTACCCAATGTATGGAGCACTAAAAAAAAGTGGCCTTGTATATTTTTTTTTGTTGTATTGTATTTCGTTTGTGATGCCCTACTTATTATACTCAGAATAAAAATACATTAAAATATTGGGCCAAATTTAAAATAATAAAACCAGACTTCATAACGCTCATTTAATATGGGCATTTCTATAGATACTAACTTAAAAAATTGATCCGGAGGCAAAAGATCAACATCAATTACAATGCAATTTTGGTATTTAGTTTATATTATTATGAGTTACATTTTTTTTGCTATGCCTAAAGAAATTAAAGTATTAATTTTTTCCCATACAAAAGTGACCCACCCTAATGCATATAATATATGTCTATAACTTTAAGTATTCCACATTATTGATTCATTAGCGGAAGTGGAATGCTGCATACCTAGTTTCCTAACAGTAATATAAGTAATGCTTATTTTGGTATGATAGGCCGAGATGAGAGGTAACCCTAATTGATCGAGTACCTTAGAACCGACGCCACGTAGAAGAGTACAAATATTCATTATAAAACTAAGTAGCTGTGAGAGAAACCTAGACGGAACTACAACATTTTACGGAAATGCAAAGCAAAAAAAAATCTAAGATGCTGAAATCTCCAAAAATTAAACTAAATATATTTTAAAACAACTGAAACAACATGCAACATCGATTACTTGTAAGTAATCGATGTTACAACACGCTTCTTTCTAGAGAAAAAAATTGTGAGTGCTGAAAGTATTCAAAAAAAAGTCTACTCAATTTACATTTAGCAAAAATTTATAGGTATCAAAATAGGTACCACATTTTAATGTAACTCTTCGAATCCACCGGTCAACTTGGATATACTTAATGGGCATACGTAAGATGGTTGCTTGCATATCCCTGAGGCCCATATACGACTTTATGGCCGGATGACATGCACTGAGCATTACGCTTTCGGTATAGTATGGAGTCGTTATAGAGTGGCATACTTGATAAAAACTGGTGCTATGTAGCAATACAAAATAACTACATTTATAGATGGGCACTTAGCTCACGTTAGGTAGGTAGATACGTACTATCAATATCTAAACAATGAAAGAGTTGCAATAAGTAGAATCGTGTATCCATATTAAAAACATGGCGCCATTTAGGACCGCAAAATAATGAATTTACACATTTCTTTTTTTTATAGTTTTTTTTAATTCATTTATGGTTATGTACCTATACCTACTGTCTCTATTCATGCAAGGAACTAATAAGTATCTTATCATTTACACTAACTTCATATCATAACTGTATATTTCACCGGACTATAACCAAACGCTAAACTAGATAATGTACAATTTATAGGTACATGTATATTATATGCGTTTATAGGTACACAACAAAAATCTGAAGTCACTTTTGTCCGAATGTATCACTATTCCGAAATTTTATAATTCTGAAAACCATGTTTATGAAATATTTTGTTTTTGTAAGGATATTTTATAACTCCAACACACAAGTATGATCGAGTGGCGTGATAGCGCTTTCAGTATTATAAAAAAACGGAATGATAATTGTTTCGGATTGCAATTGTAACTTCGGAATTTTTGGGTGTTCCGACGATATTATATCCTTGGACAAGTGTCATAAAACATCACCCAGTCGGGATAGTGCAACGTGACGTTATCGCCCGTCTTCCTCGCACAGTATTGAAAGAATAATAAATAAATATTTATTATAGACAACCTCACACAAATCGATCTAATCCCAAATTAAGCTCAAGAAGGCTTGTGTTATGGATACTAAACGACTATATACATACTTAAACAACTATACACAATATACTTAAGAATACATGAAACATTTGTGGTGCGATAAGGGGTCGCGTGCCAGTTGCAGGATATACGTTGCGTTTGGTATGCAGTGAAAGCGCTGCCGCTCATGCGCTGTGGCGAGGCGAGGCGAGGTCGACGCTCGGCGCGTAAACAGATAAGTCCGATTGATTGCGCCGCTGCCCACTCTTACCTCGACGCGGCAAACAAAGCAAACAGATTCCTTTCAATTTCGGTCATAGCACTCCAATATGTCTGTCATATTTTTTTGACAGGGCGTTTCAAGACGTGCAAACTTTGATTTGTCGAATATTTTACGTCCAGATTCTATATTCTTAGGTTTTTGCTCACATGATCTTTATCTACGTAGGTTCCATCTGGAACTACACTCGGACTTCTTTAAAATTTAAAAATTATATTTTTTATATATTTTTTTATTGAGAGTGGTCATTATCTCCTGTATTCTATAAGTACTATAACCATATTTGGATTGGATGTCTAGCTATACCTGTACCGAAATGTGTTAAAATCCGTCCAGGCATTTATTTATGCGCGGACTAAGAAATTCTGATCATTAAGATGGCGCTGTACGGCTGCCTACTCCCGAAATAATAACCCCTCTCCATAGAAAAAATATTTTCAATACAATTTTAGAATAGTAGGTATAGACACCCGATGGAGACAAATCACTAACCAAAATAAAAGTAACAAAAAAATCTACTAGTACTTCTTTCATTCGAAAGGATTCCCAATCGCAGCTACGTTCAGAAAACCACGGTGGTTTTCTAAACGTGGTTTAACTACCCATAAAAGAAAAATAAACAGTGTTTGTAGTAAACGGATCTAGTCTCGTAGACAACACTGGCGTAGTCTCCTGTTATTTTTTTTTATTCACTAACTGACCCACGACTGACCTCAGTATCACCTGAAAGTAACTACGGGGTCAAGTATGTAGCTCGCTGTTACAGCAATAGACAATGAATAAATGCTACTTATTTTGACGTGACAACGTCTTAAATTAGGTTGCGCTCGGAGTCACTCATGAAAAAGTGTAACGCCCGCTCACGTCTGATGAGAGAGAGAGACAAAATATATTTCTACATATAATTAAGTGCAATTCTTATTTTCATTCATCGAGCATTACTGTAACAAGAGGGAAGAGGGCGGAAGAGGGAAGAGGGAAGAGGGAAGAGGGAAGAGGGAAGAGGGAAGAGGGAAGAGGGAAGAGGGAAGAGGGAAGAGGGAAGAGGGAAGAGGGAAGAGGGAAGAGGGAAGAGGGAAGAGGGAAGAGGGAAGAGGGAAGAGGGAAGAGGGAAGAGGGAAGAGGGAAGAGGGAAGAGGGAAGAGGGAAGAGGGAAGAGGGAAGAGGGAAGAGGGAAGAGGGAAGAGGGAAGAGGGAAGAGGGAAGAGGGAAGAGGGAAGAGGGAAGAGGGAAGAGGGAAGAGGGAAGAGGGAAGAGGGAAGAGGGAAGAGGGAAGAGGGAAGAGGGAAGAGGGAAGAGGGAAGAGGGAAGAGGGAAGAGGGAAGAGGGAGGTACCGAGAATAAGACGTTGTCACGTAAAATCTTCCTTCGCCCGTAAAACCGACTTTACAGGCAACCATTTTTTTTTTACCCAAATGTAAGACAAACCCATTCGTATCTTGCATAGACACATCGCGCTACTGCCCCGTTCATTTTATTTTCCCATACGGCCAGAATTACAGTAAAAAAACCGCCCAAGTGCGAGTCGGACTCGCGCACCGAGGATTCTGTAAAACACTTATATTATCCCATCTTAACTGGCCGGGTTAAGTTAAGTTTGCGCCTGGTATGTATGGCGCCGGATACAAATGAGGTGCAATGTTAACGTAACCGATCACATTTGTTGTATTCAGCACCCCTTAAATATTAATTTTATTCTGTTTTTAGTAGGTATTTGTTGTTATAGCGACAACAGATAATTTCTACTGTCTAGCTATCACGGCTCATACGACGATACAGCCTGACGACAGACAGACAGACAGATGGACAATGGAGTCTTAGTAATAGGGTCCCATTTTTTACCCTTTGGGTACGGAACCCTAAAAACGACAGTGTAAGAAAACTCCTTACATTTTCCACTATAAGTTGGGAAGGTTGCGAAACGCAAGCCAGAACAAAGCCAACAACGGATAGCAGCCGCAGAGAGGGTAGCGCTCAAGACATATAATTCTAGTTTCCCTGTCGGACTAGCTGCTGCATTCTTTGTAAGTTTAGCATGTAGTTGTATCAGTGCAGTTCGGTATATTGTACTTTATTGGTGTGTCAAATAAATAATAATAACAAATATAACTCCCATAATTTTCTTCGGCTTCTGCAACTGTCACACATATAATATTATTTAAATAAATAAATAATAATAAAAAAATAAATAAATATCAGACAAATCGATCTAGTCCCAAATTAAGCTCAAGAAGGCTTGTGTTATGGGTACTACACGATACGACGATATACATACGTATATAGATAAATATATACTTAAATACATAGAACAACCATGACCCAAGCACAAATATTCGAGTTCATCACACAAATATTTGCCCTGGCTGGGATTCGAACCCGGGACCGCCGGCTCAGTAGGCAGGTCTCTACAAACCGAGCCAATCGCGTCGTCAAATAAAACGATATATTTAATTCATATTTATAAAATGGGTAGTTTGCACAAATGTAACTTTGGCAGAGAAAAAATGCGTTTTTCTCAGTCAACATTTGATAACGTTAACTATGTAGAAAGTTACAGAAACGTCAGGTAGGCTCTAAATAAATAATATACGTGATATAATCCGTTTAAATCGTTTTATTTAAATATAACTTCCTCTCCTATTAGACAAACCCCAAGCCAAGCAAGGTAGATTTCAAGTGGGTGCTACGTTAGCATCTGCACAAACAAGAACACAATGGATCATACAACTTCTTACTATGCATCATACGAGGAAATAAAAAAAAAGACTTATAGCAGTATTTTTATTTTAGATTTGACAGAACAAGGAACAAGTATTAAAATATCTACTACTGCGCATGTTTCAAAATTATCAAAATGGCAGCAGCAAATTTACGTTTATGCAAGCAAACTTAATGAATCAGTAGTTAAAGTTAGTTTACTCGTATTGATCACAACCTCTAAGTAAATAGAAAGTGATTAACAACGTTTTTAAGAAGTATTACTTTTATTGTATCTTTTATATAAATAACTAGCAGTAACCCGCGGCTTCGCTCGCGTGCCTATATAATATACATCATCCTACGGGAACAATGCTCTTTTTTTCAGGATTAAAAGTAGGCTATTTGTTAAGTTAGGGTATAATCTGCAATCTGCATGTCCCTCATGCATATCCGTCCAGCCGTTTTAGCGTGAAGAAGTAACAAAACATACACAGACTTTCGCTTTTCTAATATTACTGGGAAATACTTTTTATTTTATCATAACTCCACTTTAACAAATCAAACCGAAAACTCAAGCACTCAAATCAAGCGATCTCAGCTTTAACTGTATCCAAATAAAGTTCACTTCAAAATTCATAACTCGAAGTGAAGCTAAGACACCGGGATATGTGTGCATTTTATTTGTATAAAGCTTTTATACGAGTGTCCCGAGCCTCCGCTTATCGACTTGGGATATTCGAGATTGGTTTAATGATTCTAAGTTACGTCATGTTCTATTGTAAGATATTGAGGTTCTCTTCGTTGATGAATGAAAAATGTATTATTCTGAGCCAGATAAACGTAATTCAGAATTCTGAAATGACTTAACATAATTATTGAAAATCTTGAATGTATTTATTACGGATGCAGGAAGTTTCCCGATCATTACTCCTCCCGTCCCAACGCGCCGCCCGCCTATAGGTACCGATTGTAGACGATCGAGATGCCACCAAATACTATTTTTTTAATCTATTAGGATAACGCGGGTCTCTGTCCATACCTCCAAAGCAAAAATAGAACCCCCTTATAGGATCACGTGTAGCTGTCTGTCAGTCCGTCTGTTACAACCGATTTGCTGCAAAACTACTGGACCGATGAAATTGCAATTTGACGCAAATGCTTTCAAGAATTTTCATGACCACAATATAAAATTTCAAAATCGGTGGCATTTTCGTAATTAACGTCCCAAGAAACCATAAAAATTACACCCATACTCATATTTAGTCATTTCAACCCCATCGCATTGTTTTTTAAATCGTTGTTGTTTTGGTAATCAGCGACCCGATAAACCATAGAAACATTACCCTTGTTGATTTTCAGACTTTGTCACCATATTCTCCTCCTTTAGGGGTCGAATTCTCAAAAAACATGAAACACGTGCTTACTCATTTATCGTTAGAAAAACTCCTTGGAAGTTTTCAATAAAATAGTCTAACTAATCTTTTTCGTAATCAGCGACCCGATAAACCATAAAGCATTACCAATGGATTTTCAGACTTTGTCACCACATTTCTCCCTTTTAGGGGTTGAATTAAAAAAACCTGAAACACGTGTTTTTTCATTTATCGTTAGAAATACTCCTGTGAAGTTTCGAATAAAATAGTTTAACTAATCTTGTTTCCCCATACAAACTTTGGAACCCCATTTCACCCCTTTTGGAGGTGACTATTGAGAAATTCTCTCTTAGTGCACCCCTAAACCTTATAAGGAACCTACGTGCCAAATTGGACTCTCTGGAACCAGCGGTTTAGTATTTAGACATTTCAACTCCATTTTCTCCAGTTTATCTAATCTTGTTTCCCCATACAAACTTTGGTCCCCCATTTCACCCCTTTGAAAAATTCTCTTTTAGTGCACCCCTACACCTTATAAGAAATCTACATGCCAAATTGGACTCTCTAGAACCAGCGGTTTAGCATTTAGACATTTCAATCCCATTTCACCCCAACAGGGGAGATGGTAACTCACGTCCGCCACGTTGGATTTTAAAATCGTTGCGGTTTTCGTAATCAGCGACCCGATAAACCATAAAAACAATACCCATGCTGATTTTCAGACGTTGTCAGCACATTTCTCCCTTTTAGGGGTTGAATGAAAAAACCTGAAACACGTGTTTTTTCATTTATCGTTAGGAATACTGTGAAGTTTCGAATAAAATAGGAATACTGTGAAGTTTCGAATAAAATAGTTTAACTAATCTTGTTTCCCCATACAAACTTTGGAACCCCATTTCACCCCTTTTGGGGGTGACTTTTGAGAAATTCTCTCTTAGTGCACCCCTAAACCTTATAAGGAACCTACGTGCCAAATTGGACTCTCTGGAACCAGCGGTTTAGTATTTAGACATTTCAACTCCATTTCCTCCAGTTTATCTAATCTTGTTTCCCCATACAAACTTTGGACCCCCATTTCACCCCTTTGAAAAATTCCCTCTTAGTGCACCCCTACACCTTATAAGGAACCTACGTCCCAAATTGGACTCTCTAGAACCAGCGGTTTAGCATTTAGACATTTCAATCCCATTTTACCCTAACAGGGGAGATGGTAACTCACGTCCGCCACGTTGGATTTTAAAATCGTTGCGGTTTTCGTAATCAGCGACCCGATAAACCATAAAAACGATACCCATGCTGATTTTCAAACTTTGTCACCACATTTCTCCCTTATAGGGGTTGAATTTTCAAAAAACCTGAAACACGTGTTTACTCATTTATCGTTAGGAATACTCCTGTAAAGTTTCGAATAAAATAGTCTAACTAATCTTGTTTCCCCATACAAACTTTGGAACCCCATTTCACTCCTTTAGGGGGTGAGTTTTGAAAAACCCTTTCTTAGTGCACCCTTACACCTTATAAGGAACCTACGTGCCAAATTTGAACTCTCTAGAACCAGCGGTTTAGTATTTAGAAATTTCAACCCCATTTCACCCCAACAGGGGAGATTTTAACTCACGTCCGCCACGTTTGATTTTAAAATCGTTGCGGTTTTCGTAATCAGCGACCCGATAAACCATGAAAACAATACACATGCTGATTTTCAGACTTTGTTACCACATTTCTCGCTTTTAGGGGTTGAATTTTCAAAAAACCCGAAACACGTGTTTACTCATTTATCGTTAGGAATACTCCTGTAAAGTTTCGAATAAAATAGTCTATCTAATCTTGTTTCCCCATACAAATTTTGGAACCCCATTTCATCCCCTTAGGGGGTGAGTTTTGAAAAATCCTTTCTTAGTGCAGCCCTACACCTTATAAGAAACCTACGTGCCAAATTTGAACTCTCTAGAACCAGCGGTTTAGTATTTAGAAATTTCAACCCCATTTCACCCCAACAGGGGAGATTTTAACTCACGTCCGCCACGTTTGATTTTAAAATCGTTGCGGTTTTCGTAATCAGCGACCCGATAAACCATAAAAACAATACCCATGCTGATTTTCAGACTTTGTTACCACATTTCTCGCTTTTAGGGGTTGAATTTTCAAAAAACCCGAAACACGTGTTTACTCATTTATTGTTAGGAATACTCCTGTGAAGTTTCAAATAAAATAGTCTAACTAATCTTGTTTCCCCATACAAACTTTGGAACCCCATTTCACCCCTTTAGGGGGTGAGTTTTGAAAAATCCTTTCTTTGTGCACCCCGATACCTTATAACGAACCTACGTGTCAAATTTGAACTCTCTAGAACCAACGGTTTGGGCTGTGCGTTGATATGTCAGTCAGTCAGTCAGTTTCTTCTTTTATATATTTAGATAATGTGTATTTGACTAAATTATAAAACTCTTCTCAAATCGTGCGAAAAAGTGGCTTTACGCACAGTTTTCCTTAAAGTTCGTGTTTGACTATGCGCATATTTTAAACCTTTAATATTTTTGACATACCAAATTCTAATTATTTAAAACTCAAGAACAGAATGTGCGTACGTATTTCTTAACCCAAGCCTACGTGAAAGAAGCTAATCCCTGTCATGCAATCATAACAAATGTTGGGTGACAACGACAATTAACGTGCATAGAGCATGTCGCTTTAGTACATAAAGGACACATAGTGGATATACTACGGGCAGAGTCACCAGGACTGCGTGCTGTCTTATCTTGCCCGAAGTAAAAAAGTTATGTTCGTGAGTAGTGATGTATTTCTAAGTATACATTCTGATATAATAATGACATGTACATGTATAACAGGGTGGCCCATTTCAATCGGTCTGGTATGGGAAAGTCTGAAACTATGTCATCTATTTTAATAACAAGAAAAACTGCATTCATACATTAAAAGAAAAACCTGTAGGTACTCAGCTCGGGAATCGAACGCGGACGGTTTGAAAAACTACACTAATATTATTTCTACTTAGATTTCAATAGTTTAGGTCTTAAGCAGTAAATTTTACTATTATTAAACACAAAACAGCACAAACTATTTAATTAAACATTTATTCAGTTAAAAAAATAGAGTTTAGCACGGCTTATATTTTCAACATTCGAAAATTACTCGAAGCGAACTGTCAAACGCGGTAGAGACGTGCCACTAGCGCGCGACAACTAGTGTTGTTCCACGAAGGTCGGTTTCTTCCTCTAACACTATGAAACATGAGGTCTAATATGAATAAAATGCATTGTTTTCATATTTTTTAACTTATTTTAGTACCTAAAAGCAGCCATAGGTAGAGTCAATTTTAACCCAAATTTACCACATGAAGGTACAAAATGCCATTGTAAGATCGTTACCTAAATGTGTTGAATATTGTATTGAAAAAGGCGGTAGTCATTTCGAACACTTACTAAAATAAATTAAAGAATATGAAAACAATGCATTTTATTCATTTATTCATTCATATAAGACCTAAAAACAATTGATCATATATTTTATTATTAGTAGAAATAGTGTTAGTGTTATTTTTCAATACGTCCGGGTTCGATTCCCGAGCAGAGTACCGGCTTTTCTTTAAATGTATGAATGCAGTTTTTCTTGTTATTAAAATCAATGATATGATTCCCAAGAACAAAATAGATCTTCGAATGTCTTACCTTTCCCATACAGACCTAAATGGGCCACCCTGTATATCCCCCACAGGTATAATAATTTTCTTCGGGTCCCGCGACTGTCGCACATTTAAATAAAACTATTTAAACGGATTATATCGCGAGCCTATATTCATTATTTGAGCCTTCCTGACGTTTTGGAAACTTTTCAGTTACCGTTGTCAAAGGTTGACTGAGGAAACACATTTTTTTCTCTGTCAAAGTTACATTTGTGCAAACTATACCCATTTTTAGGGTTCCGTAGTCAACTAGGAACCCTTATAGTTTCGCCATGTCCGTCTGTCCGTCCGTCCGTCCGTCCGTCCGTCCGCGGCTTAGCTCCGTGAGCATTAGTATTAGAAAGCTGAAATTTGGTATGAGTAGGTATGTGTATGTATAATGCCGATAGAACGGTAAAATAAAAATTTAAAAAAAAAAAATTTTTTCAGGTACCTCTCGTACACCTAAAGTGGGGGTTTTTTTTTTTCTTTTCAACACTGGTGTGTGGAGTGTCGGTGAATAGGTCTTGGAAGAATAATAGGGGTCACTTAATATTATTTTTTGATAAAGTCAGCAGTTTTGTAAATATTCGCTCCGAAAACAAAAAAAATAGTGTCCCCTCCCCTCTAACTTTTCAACCACTGGTCAGAAAAATTCGGAAAAATTCATGTAAATGAGGCCTTATAAGTTCTTTCAATGAAATAGTAGATTGTACGACAAGTGCATAAAACGCATCATTTTGCACGAGACGTTTATCCATCCGAGCGAGCTTGCGAGCGAGGATGAATATAAAGTCGAGTGTAAAATGCGTTTTATGGACGAGTTGCACACTCTACTTTTCACTTCGATTGCGAGGAAATGAAACTGTATCATGTAAATAACATATACACATATCATGTATACTTAAAAACAAATTTAATTAAAATTCAATGAGAAATATTTAAAGTAATAGCTTAAAAAGTAATAAATGATAGTAAATAAAAGTTACAAGTTTATTTCAAGATGTTTTATTGTGTACTTTGGCTGTTGGTATCTTTGCCTTGGTCTTAGAATACTAACAAAACGAAATAAAATAAAGATTTAAAACCCGATCCGATCCGATTTGTCGGAAGAAATCGGATAATGTGTAGTGTATAAGATCCTAACAATTGCACTACACATTATCCGATTTCTTCCGATAAATCGGATCGGATCGGAAGGTCTGGAACGGGTTTTAAATCTTTATTTTATTTCGTTTTGTTAGTATTCTAAGACCAAGGCAAAGATACCAACAGCCAAAGTACATGTTTATTGTATGAAGTTTTATGTTTTTTTTTTACTGTTTATTAAGGACCTTTTTCGTGTGGCTGTTGGACCGATCGCCTTGGTCTTCGACGACGATTTTACTTTATGCTCTAGAGCATAAAAAGCGATTTTATGTCGCCTACGCACAGCATAAAGTCGAACTTTTGGAGCAAGAGAAGTGAAATAGTAGATTGTACGACAAGTGCATAAAACGCATCATTTTGCACGAGACGTTTATCCATCCGAGCGAGCTTGCGAGCGAGGATGAATATAAAGTCGAGTGTAAAATGCGTTTTATGGACGAGTTGCACACTCTACTTTTCACTTCGATTGCGAGGAAATGAAACTGTATCATGTAAATAACATATACCATATCATGTATACTTAAAAACAAATTTAATTAAAATTCAATGAGAAATATTTAAAGTAATAGTTTAAAAAGTAATAAATGATAGTAAATAAAAGTTACAAGTTTATTTCAAGATGTTTTATTGTGTACTTTGGCTGTTGGTATCTTTGCCTTGGTCTTAGAATACTAACAAAACGAAATAAAATAAAGATTTAAAACCCGATCCGATCCGATTTGTCGGAAGAAATCGGATAATGTGTAGTGTATAAGATCCTAACAATTGCACTACACATTATCCGATTTCTTCCGATAAATCGGATCGGATCGGAAGGTCTGGAACGGGTTTTAAATCTTTATTTTATTTCGTTTTGTTAGTATTCTAAGACCAAGGCAAAGATACCAACAGCCAAAGTACATGTTTATTGTATGAAGTTTTATGTTTTTTTTTTACTGTTTATTAAGGACCTTTTTCGTGTGGCTGTTGGACCGATCGCCTTGGTCTTCGACGACGATTTTACTTTATGCTCTAGAGCATAAAAAGCGATTTTATGTCGCCTACGCACAGCATAAAGTCGAACTTTTGGAGCAAGAGAAGTGAAAACTATATTGAACAAAATCGGTCGAGCCGTTTTTGAGTTGTCGCCAAATTTCATATTTTTTCTTTAAAAGGACGTAACTTGACTTCCAGAAGGTAATAAGTGATTACAGTTTCTAGGGCGTTTACGACCTTTTTATAGAGCTTAAAATCTTTCTTAACTTAAACCTCTGGCTTAAAACAGCAGTTTATTGTGAAGGATGAAAATATTACGGAACCCTACACTGAGCGTGGCCCGACATGCTCTTGACCGGTTTTTTTAATATGAATTAAAAAATAAAGGTGTACCATGCCAGAAGGGCATTTCATACTTTATTTATAAATAATGAAGATACGCGATGTAATCCATTCAAAACTTTTAAATTATATGAACAACAAGATAGTTTACAAACTAAACATAATTTTAACATTTCGTATAAAAGACATCAACGCGTTGTATTTTAAATAAAATCCAAAAAACTAAATAGAATTTTCTCACCCCTACCCCCTACTTTCTCTACGAGAAGCCGTTAATATATTCAAACCTTTGTTTTTCTTCTTTACGTAAACTTGTGTCTTTTATTGGTTACTATGAGGTGCCCGAAACTTCGTACACATACTTTTTTATTTTCCATGGTCGGATAAAAATATTCTATGGATCCGTCCTGGCGTAAACGGCGTGACAAAAAAATTTTACCAACAGATACGGTACCTAAGGCTGGCGCTACGCTGCTGCATCGCACTGTTATGATTTTTCCTGAAATAATGACCTATCTCCATAGAAAACTAGTTATCAATACAATTTTAGAATCCTATACCTACCTAATAGTTTAGATATTGAAAGAATTCTTATACAAAATAAATTCCTAGGAACTTCTTTTCTACTAACAGTATAGAGTCGATAGTCTTCTTTGCATGCATCTCGTTTGAGAAAACGTCGGGTAGTCTGAAATTTAATTGGGTAGTCTGCCTTTTGTACGATAAGTTTTTATTTTATGCAATAAAGATTAAATAAATAAACAATGGCAATAATGAGCTCCGAAAGGGGTATAGAGAAAAATTTTAATCTCTAAAATCCGAAAATATTTAAATCCAAACTAGTGGTCAGGCCTAAACCTAAACCTAGCCTAAATTTAACTGCTAATTTCTAGTAATTTATTCTACTGTTTCCAGAGAAATCAATTCTAGATCAACAGGTACCTACATTTTTTTTATCTCCATCAAGGAAACACTCGTGACCTCATCAAAATATAACTTGAATAGGAGTCGGTTATGGCTAAGGATCTTAACATAGCTATAATATTAAAATAATTTTACCTTCCAGTCGTAAGGTGACCCACCCATCATCAGCTCGGTATCATAAATACCTGAATAACTTTGGAAAATGTAAAAACATTGTTAGTGCCTATGGGGATTGCCCTTAATTTCCCTAAGATCTCATCCTGAGAAATCATTCATACAATCGAACAGAACCTCTGACTTTTTTTGGGTCTGATTAAAACTCCGAAATTGCTATAGATGTGTCTGTAATATTTTAGGAGTTCTATCGATTCTTCGTGAATTTTTTCATCAATTGCGAATCGAATGTAGGTAAGTAGTGGGAGCGCCGCACGACTTTCGTGTAACTTTAACGCAACGCGCCGCCTCCATACTATAGTCCAGGCAAAGTAATGTACAGCGGGCCTATGATGGTTGCGTTTAGCACGTGATAAATAAGTGACAATGCGTCTGTCACTCACACTCTCATTTTATCTAAACGTAAAGGATGCTTTGTCACTTATTTAGTTATTTATCGCGTGATAAAAGCGACCATCATAGGCTTGCTGTGTAGTCTGGTTGTTTGTATATAAAACTAACTGCGCCGCGCGGTGTTACCTGCTCATCCCACGGGAACACTACATTTTTTCGGGATAAAAAGTAGCCTATGTGTTTATCCACGGTGTCAGCTTCATACCAAAATGTATCAAAATTGGTGTAGCCGTTTGAGCATGAAGAAGTAACAAACATACATAAACACATTAACAAACTTTCGCCTTTATAGTGTGATAAAATTAAAGCGGCACATTTATTTTGCGCTATCAGTACAGACGCACAGCTAGCAGTGGAAAAAGACAAAACCACTAGATTGCTTTTGGTAACTACGGCTACCTGTCACCGCTCTTATCTATATATATAAAAGAAGAAGTCCTGACTGACTCATCAACGCACAGCCGAAACTACCAATGTTAGAGAGTTGATTTTTGCACAGTAGGTTACTTTTATAACGTGGGCTAGAGATAAGAAGCGATTTTGAAAAATTCAATCCCTAAGGGTGTTAAAAAGGGGTGCAAAGTTTGTATGGGGGAAGGTTTTTTTTTGAGCTAGAGACTTGAAATTTTGTAGAAAGATTACTTATTCAAAAACACAAAAAGTGCTTTCAGCGTTTTTGAAAATTTCACCTCTAAGGGGGTTAAAAAGGGGTGCAAAGTTTGTATGGGGAACACCCGCTAATGTTGTTTATAAAGAAGTGTTACGCTAATCTATCTTCTTCTATTTACTTGAAACTTTGTAAAAAGGTATTAAAATTAAATGGAAGAAAATTAATTTACAGCGTTTTTGAAAATTCACCCCCTAAGGTGGTAAAAAAGGGGTTAAAAGTTTGTATGGAGATTAAGTATTTTTTTGAGCGCGGGACTTGAATTTTTGTGTAAAGGTACACTATTAGAATACAAGAAAAATAATTTCAGCGTTTTCAAAAAATTCGTCCCCTAAAAGGATTAAAAAGGGGTTGAAAGTTTGAATCCATTAGAAATTCCCTAAAACTTCTTATCTATCTTCTATCTATATATATAAAAGAAGAAGTCCTGACTGACTCATCAACGCACAGCCGAACAATGTTAGAGAGTTGATTTTTGCACAGTAGGTTACTTTTATAACGTGGGCTAGGGATAAGAAGGGATTTTCGGAAATACCTCCCCTAAGAGGGTTAAATAGGGGTGCAAAGTTTGTATAAGGTACAAGTTTTTTTTAATCTAGGAATTTGAAACTTTGTAAAAAGGTATCAAAATAAAATGGAAGAAAATTTATTTCAGCGTTTTTGAAAATTCATCCCCTAAGGTGGTAAAAAAGGGGTTAAAAGTTTGTATGGAGATTAAGTATTTTTTTGAGCGCGGGACTTGAATTTTTGTGTAAAGGTACACTATTAGAATACAAGAAAAGTAATTTCAGCGTTTTCAAAAATTCTGCCCCAAAAGGGGTGAAATAACTAAGAATAAAATTCCTTACCTTCCTATTTTAATATCTTTGTCATCATCAAAAATCTACGCGGACGAAGTCGCGGGCGGCCGCTAGTTTTATTATATAAAAATAGAGTCCAACTCAAAATTCGAAGCAATTGAGTGGTTAGTAAATAGCGAATGTAAATGCCGACGACGGGATCGAGGGCGCCGCGCGGCATTCCTGAAACTTTAAGAGGCCTTATTCCTTTTGAATTTCACTTTTTTTCATATTATGACTAATATATTGATAATTTCAACCAATTGTTTAAAAAGAATAGGTACCTATACTTTTCCCGGAGATCTAGAAGGTAAGATAGGTATTTCATGCTTTCATTGCGTGCAGTCAAAAATAAGTTGAAAAAAAAACCGTTTTCTGTTTGTCTATTTCGAGTAGTTTTTGAAACAAAAGTTGTTAATGAAAAATTCAAACTGTATGTTTCAAATATTATACCAATAAATTTCAATAGCCTTGTTCTAAGTAGTAATCTTGATAATATGTTAAGAAACATGTTTGATCATAGAGAAAAAAGTCTAAAACAATCAGCACTTTTGAATGGATAAAGTGCCTTAAAAACGCAACGCGCCGCCCCATAGCCCAGGCAATAAATAAGAACAAGTTATACTAAAGAAGCACATTTAATAGTAGATTGTTCAACAAGGGACTAAAACAAGCCATAATGACACGAGATGTTTTAGCCACCCAAGCTAAGCGAGGGTGGCTAATAGTTCGAGTGTCATTATGGTTGTTTAGTCTCGCGTTAAACACTCTACTTTTCACTTTGAATGCGAGGAAAATAAACGAAACTCAATATAAAATTACGATATTTATTATAACAAAGTTTCTTACAATTACGTAGTACAGCCGTCAATCTAACCTCAGAAAAAATTAAAGGGCAATTTGTACAATTCTTTACATTTAAATGTATGGTTTTCCCCTGTAAACTAAGCTGGGTCGGCGTGGTTTGTAATTGAAAAGTATGTTCAATATTTTCACTCTAAATCGAAGTAAAAGTTGGAGAGAATGGAGAGTAGGTATAGTAGAGACGTAGACCTTTTCTCAAAAAGGTTGCCGATGGTTATTTCATTAGGCTCATTCTCAACCCGCGATGTTGATGGGCGTGGGTCAAATGTTGGTTGTGATTTTTGCTTTGAGGATATTTTAATTCCTTCAATATAGTATAGCCTTCGATAGATATTGTGTTTATTTTGGATTGACTCCTCTATATAGCCTTCAGCTTTATTCTTCTTCATTGGAAGATGATGATTACATATTTTGTCCGTAATTTATAAAGTGACACAGTTAATTGGTCTAATTGGTGATTACAATTCAAGCTTAATACAAGTAATAGACATCTACTCATTCCATTCAAAATTCTAATAGAAAAAAGAAATGTTCCGTGGTTTTTTTCTTTTTTTTGTAAAGTGACGCTTTAAATGCTTGCATATTTAGCCAACAGATTCAAACTTGAAAACTATTTTATTTAAAACTAATATGGACCATAACCATAACCATGCATGATAAAATTACATTCGTATTCGTAATAATTAAGCGTGTTTCATTAAATAAAATCTTGAATTTTTGAGCGATTGTAATTTTGAGGTTATTTTCACGCACCAAAAAGTTTGTATACCTATTACTGAAAATGGCTATAAACCTCCATTCACAAACGTCGTGATTGGCTGTTTAGGGGTTTTTCAAAGTAAATTAAAACAATTTTACTTTTTTTGAGCAGTTGTGATAATGAGGTTATTTTCACGCACCATAAAGTTTGTATACCTATCTATCACTGAAAATGGCTATAAACCTCCATTCACAAACGTCGTGATTGGCTGTTTAGGGGTTTTTCAAAGTAGATTAAAACAATTTTACTTTAGTCCCTAGAGATTAATAAGGAGCTTTAGTCCCGATATGCAGAGACTAAAGTAACATTTTAAGAGCATGAGAAGTGAAAAAGTTTATTGTTTGACAAGGGGCTAAAACAAGCCATTATGACACGAATTGATTGTTCTGACGAGCGAATAAAGTTAGCGAGGACAAATATATCTGAGTGTCATAATGGTTAACTGCAAGAAATTAAAAAATATTGGTTGTTATGTCACCATGCGCAAAAGCTGGGTAAGTAATATAAGACATGAACTTATACTATAATATTCATATTATATACGCTTATATTGTATAAGCTTGTTTTGTATACCGTTCAAGGTGTATAACGAACGTTAGATATAACATCAAAATATCTATTTTTGTTAGGTATAACGTTATTTAAGTATAATTAATTATTTAAGTATTGTATATGTCGCAGAATGGCCATGAGCTTCATCGAGATTTTCATTATGAGCAGACATCGTTATACATTTCACGGCCCTCGAGGTAATCAAAAGTCAGTTCTTCAGTAAGTCCATATAATTACACGAATTACACTTTTATCACAATTTATAACAAATTAAGAGTCACTGTCTCAGGTAAACTTATCAACACTAATTATGCACAAATGAATAACAATTAACAAAGCTAGCGGTGCGTCCACACGCGGCCGCAACCCAAATCGAATCTGTCGCCTCAGGATAACCACTGAAGGTGAAGTACCACGGCCCGCTGTCAGGCCAAACTCGATCTTATATCGGCTATGATCCGACACGGCCATCCCTGACAGTACACCTGTCCTCGGGTGCAGCGCCTGAAACAATACAGGCAACACACAGTAACAGTACACTCTTATTCACTAGAGCTTACTCTAAAGTAGTGTCAAATAAGGTTACACTACCTTTTGACAGGTTTCACTATTCTAATTACAACATAATTATCATTTATACTCGAGCCGCACCCACGGCCTACCTTGAGGGATCATACGTAATGGCTAGCTAGCTCTCACAGTACTCCATTTTTGCACCAATAGTCGCACCAACGACGCACCCAGTCGCACCAACGACTTCAGTCGCACCAACGACTCCAGTCGCACCAACGACTCCAGTCGCACCAACGACTACCCTCAACCTCAAGGCGTCATCTTTATGCACCAACACAAAGACTCTAGCCGCTGCGACGGCACACTCACTATTACCACTACTTAGTTTGTGAAATCTCTATGTTTACTGGTTCGTCCGAGTCTGTATCGACACTGAGCTCTGATGGAATTTGATGATCAAGCAACCGTCTCATTCGGTCATGGGAATACTTGTACGTACGTTTTGAACTAAGGGATTTTAACAAGTAACGGTCGTTATCCAGTACTTCAATGATTTTAAATGGACCTTTAAACTTAGGATCAAGCTTTTTTTGATTCCTTTCTTCATTTGCACATAATCATTAACATTGAATTTCACAACTGATGCCTTGTTTTTGTCAAATCTAGATTTATCATAGCTAGCATTTGATAAAATATTTTGGTTTGCTTGCTCTCTAGCTTCCTCAATATTAATCTCTGCATCATCATCAACATCATCAACTGCCATCAGACTCAATGGTCTCGCTACTTTACCGATCAATAACTCTAATGGGCTGGCTTTGGACACACGATTCACAGTAGAATTTAGAGCAAGTTAAACACTACCCAATTCATCTTGCCACGAACGGTCGCTGCTGGCTTCCACGGCTGTAAGCATACTCTTGAGAGTACTCATGGTCCTCTCCACTTGACCATTGGCACGACTCGCACCTGTCGCTATGAGGTGTAACTGAATATTAGAAGAACTGCAAAAATTGGCAAACTCCTTACTGGAGAAACATCTTCCCTGGTCAGCAATGACTCGACTTGGCTTACCGAACAAATCAATCCCGAATTTCAAAGCCCTAATGCTACTATTGGAGTCAATATTTAGCGAATAACATAACAGGACAAATTTTGTGAATGCATCAATAATAACGAAAACATACTCTTTGACGTCATTTTTACCACTTAACTTTCCAGAGGCATCAATATGAAGTGTATGCCAGGGCACATTAACCTTCGGAATAGGGTGCAATTCTGCTTTTATTTTTCCAGTGAGGCTTGGCAATTTTGCAAGTTATACAATTGTCAACAAATTTACGTACATATTTGGCCATGTTTTCAAACCAATAATGCTCATGGAGAGCATATCGGGAGATTGGGATCAAAGATCTTTAAGACTGGCTGTGAAGTCAAAAAACTGATGACTTGTTGTCTGATCTGCTCGTGAGCGGGTTGCCAATCAATTTTACTATCTTTCCCACTTGTCAGCTTGAACAAAGGAGCCATGATCCTTGAAAATTGGGGAATAAATTGCCGGAAATAAGATGCTAGGCCTATAAATTGTCTGAGCTGTGTGACAGTGCTTGGAGGTGGGAGTCGGGTGAGTGCTGTTATTTTGTTAGGGTTCGGCATCACCTTACCATCCTCAACAACAAAACCTAGGTACTCGACACGACGCTTCATGAACGAACATTTGGACAAATTCAAAGTGAATCCCGCTTTCGTCAAAACGGCTAATACAAGACGGAGTCGCTCTATACCCTGCTCTACATCCGACGCTATGATCAAGAGGTTATCTACATACGCAACTACAAAAGAAAATGCCAAATCTCCTAAAGCCTCCATGACAGCTCGCTGGTAGACGGATGTGGCGTTTTTGAGGCCAAACGGCATCGCGAGCCACTCCCACTGTCCGTCAGGTGTAACAAATGCTGTTTTCTCAATCGAATCCGGATGAACGGGAATCTGATGGTACCCGCTTAACATATCAAGACTTGTGAACCACTTAACACCACTAAGCCTAGCTGTATCCGCCGAAAGCTGCCTGGTGTATGTGGAGAAATAACACCACTATTTTGCTCGTTCTTTTTAATAGACACAATAACTATTTTACAATTATCAATAATATTTTATAATAAAACAAAATGGCGTGCTTAGCGCGCACGGTCGATAACGTCTCTGGCGCCGCGGAGGTCCGGCGCGGTGAGGCGGTAGCGGGCGGCGGGGTCGCGGCAGCGGCCAGTGACCTCGCACCTCTTTTCCCGCGAGTTTGTATATGTATTGGCGATGAAGACGACGTATTGGCGTTAACATCCTCCGGCGCCTTGAAAACGCCAGGTTTCAAGATCATTGAATCTTCTGCAGCATCTTCCTCTTAATAGGTAAGGTAGAGGGCAAAGCTTGGATAAAGCTCATCGCACGATTCCTCTTCCCGTGCGGACATCTACAACTCTCGTAACGCCGTCAGGTAGTGAGTTTCGACACGGCTAAGGCTCCACTTCATTGGCGGCAGGTTCTCTTCTTTTAGAAAGACTAGGTTCCCAAGTTTGACCCCTTGTCATGTAGCTCTCCACTTCACACGCTGCTGAAGTTTGGAAAGTAACTTCTTGGTCCAACGCTTCTTAGTCGCATCTTCTGTGTCGAAGTAGATGGCAACGCAGCTAACAGCCGCCCGATCAGAAAGTGACCAGGAATAAGCGGTGAGGGATCAGAGGGATCGAAATACATCAGTCGCGAGTAACTACAGTATGGCTTCTATTTGAGTGAACAGTGTGGTCAACTTCCCAAACGTTAAATTAGAAGATCCTGCTATGCGGTTATAAATTACATTTCGCGACTTTGACGTTTGTCACCGTAATTGGGAGGATATGCCGGATTACATTTAAAATAGATGCAGTTGCTGCATGCGAACTCATTGACGGGCTCCTGACTTGCCTTTAGCATACGTTGGAGCTCGTTGCTTGCGCCAACAAAGTTTGTACCTTACAATAAATTATTATTAGGATTTCCGCGTTTGGACATAAATCAGCGCAGACTTAAAATGAAAAGATTTTGTACTTAGTCGCTGACAACTTCTAAATGAAGTGAAAAATACAGACGAATATACACAAATAGCATTTGAATGCTTTCGCGCCACGACCATTTTATGTAGAATAGAGAAAGGTCCAGCGAAAACAACGCCACAGGTTTCAAATGGTAGAGAAATTAATATTTTTTAATATGGTTCATAGATTTTATTTATTGAGCAAATGAAAACGCTTGTTATGCCTTCGTCAACAGCTATAATGAGATATTCAACTATTGTAAGTGATAAATACCTTTACATTTTTATTTATGCATGCATTTATGAAGCGATGAACATTATACGAATGTTTTTAATAATTTGCTTATTTACAAGTATATATTCAAGTTAACTATAGTTGCGATTTATCAACCTGTATGTTTAATTTATTTTGCTTTCAGGTAAGTCTACTTCAACGGACGTAATTTTCGGCCATGCTGCATCACTTTGTGAGAAAATAAGCAGACCCAGTCCACCAGAGACTACTTCCCTAGCTACACATACTCGTAGGTGACGTTAGCATACATGTGCTTATGATTAGGCTTGCTTTGCAATTTTCTTTTCGAATTAAAGAAACGTCTTTTTGCGACAGAGTACGATTCACCTAAATTTTTCTCAGGTGTCGCTCTGAGCGGCATTTTCACAGAAGACCTACCATTGGTGAGACGAATAACATTCATGTTCAAATGGTCTTCACGGAATTGCTCATCGCTAGACAAAAGTTTATTTGCTGTGGGCGAGTCTTCCCAAAACACAGCGAGCCTATTCTTTATCTCTTGAGAGAAGCCACATTTTATTTTTCTTTCGGTTTTTTGGGTGTATTCACCAACAGGTCCCGAAATCAACCAACCTAATTTTGACAATGTCAGTGTGGGTTTATTTACCCCTAACTTGATGTGGTCATTTTCAACCAAATCCCAAAACACGTCAGCCCCGAGAAGCAAGTCAATCTCTGAGGGACGGAAAAAATTTGGGTCTGCAAGTTTAATATTGTCAGGTAAACCGAGTTTACTGTAATCTACTTCCACATTCGGTAAGGAACCTATAATTTTAGGTATAACTAGACATGACACGGTTGTGCTAAATGCATCTAGCTTTGACTTAATATTTATCTCACAGCGTTGAGAGATATCGAAATTATTGTCGTTGACACCACATATTCTTGTATTTTTTGTGCTAGAAACTGGCAATCTTAAAGTATTTTTAAACTTTTCAGTGACAAATGACGATTGGCTACCACTGTCAAGGAGACATCGCGCGTTGTAGGTATTATTTGGACCAACGACCTCTACAACCGCCGTGCACAACAACACTTCACTACACAAAGCAGCAGCAACATGGATGGAAGGATTAGGTGAGTTTGACTGCTCGCTAGTTTGTCCAACACTCCGAGGCACATTTATTCTATTAATAGGATTATCATGACTATTATCAGGATTATTACTGCTCCCATGTCCTGCATTATTGTTGTTACTGTTTTGCTGTATGTGTACTAACGTGTTGTGTTTTCTGTTACAGATGGTGCACGGACCCCTGCGACAACGAGAACTGTGATGACCTGGCCGGAAGCAGTTCACACACAATTTGAACTGCCTTACAGTACTTAATCTTGACTCTGGTGTCATTGCTTTAAATTTATGACAATACTCAAGCCTATGGTCTTCCTTGCATAACATACATTCGAATATATAGTCGCTCGTTGACGCAACATGAAGGGATTTAGTTTGCCTGGCTGAGGGATATTTGGTAGAAACAGGTCGATCGCTACGACTTGTGTCAGCTTTACTAAGTTGCATTGTTTCTAGTACATCTGCTCGGTCACGCAAAAATTGGTAGAACTCTTTTAAAGTCACTGCGCCTGACAATGCGCTCCTATATTCTTCCCATTTGCGACCTGTGACGTTGTCCAGTTTTGACGACATGTTAAATATGATCAGCGTATCCCAGTGATCAGTAGATTCACCTAAACTACTAAGTGCACGCAAATTTTTAGATACATGATCAATCATGAGTCTCAGTGAGGTATGTGATTCTTTTGTCAATGCTTCTAAATGGTACAACGATTTTAAATGATTATTTATCAAAATTCTTTTATTATTAAACCGTTCGCACAACATTTCCCAAGCTAACTCATAGTTTTTCGCTGTGAAATCAATTGATTTTATTGCGACCGCAGCGCCACCTTCGAGGGACGAACGTAAATAATGAAACTTATTTATGGCTGGAATCCGCTCATTATTATGGATTAATGATTCGAACATGTCACGAAATTCGAGCCATTTCAAATGGTCGCCGTCGAAGGTGGGCAGCTTGATCGTAGGCAATTTGACTTGATCACCACAAGCAGCACCATCACACTTATTGGACTTGTAAGATGAATGCGAGGAATGCGCGTCATTTTCCTCGTTGGGGGTTAAAATCATCCCGCAGACAGCAATCAAATTACAGAATTTATTTTCTAATTTATCGCGTTCCTCGATTTCATCTTGAAGATCCGAAGGCTGCACAAGTACCTCGATCTGTGACTGGATGTCGTCAAACTTAGTTGACAATTCTTCAAATTTATTAAGCTTAATCTGTAATTCCCTGGTTTGTAACGCAGTTGCCGTTCCTGACTTAAAGGTTGTCAAGTAATTTTCAAACTTTGTTATTTGACCTTTAATACTACTACGTTTTTGTTTCAAAACAATTAAGTTTTGTTCTTGGTTGTCAGGCATTGTTACTATATTAACGCAAGCAACGAGTTAAAAACCAACGTAACACCAAATAAAACATGAAAATGCAAGATCTGACCGGATAGCAAAACCGCAAGCACGACAGCCCGAGCCCATCACCGTGAACACCGTCGCATGC
Source organism: Apotomis capreana (assembly GCA_947623375.1). Taxonomy (NCBI): domain Eukaryota; kingdom Metazoa; phylum Arthropoda; class Insecta; order Lepidoptera; family Tortricidae; genus Apotomis; species Apotomis capreana. Next base: position 11,653,294 of record OX392510.1, on the reverse strand, counting down.
AGCAGCGAGGGCACCAGCACAGCGGCGGCCAACGAGCAGCTCGTGGGCGTAGTCCCCAGCCGCCAAGTAGGTAGTACTTGAGCTGACGAAATGCGGGACACGCGGCGACCGCTGTGGGCCCGTGGCACACGAAACGTAGCTATAGATCCTGGAATTTAAGTTTATTTGAGAAAGTAATCGTATTTACAGCAAAGCAATAGGTAGCATGGGTTATTTACAACTCGAATAATAGGTTAAGTTGACCAAAAACGAACAGATGTTAACAAGAAATGCTTTTAAGAACTCAAAATACTTTTATTTATGCAATAAATGCTTGTATGTTATAAGAGTAATTACAATGTTATTTTTCAGCTAATATTGTTAAGAATAAGCGAATAATGCACTAGAATTGCCTTTTTACGCAGTTACTTATTTACTTTAAGTATATAACAACGAAACAAAACGATTTGTTGCTTATTTGTGATGAATTATTGCAATTATTTGAGAGACGTATCTGTTTTATTTGTTAGGCAAGCTGATTCTATCGGATATTAATATGAAGTGATATTTAAATCGTTACAGTACAGACACCTTAAATCCGAATTAATTAATAGACACGCGATGTAGGAAAATAGTAACGCAGTTTTTAATACCTATAAAATAGGGAAAAACACGCAATAAGTATATCACTGTTCACTCAAATAGTTATAACTGTTAAAAGCCATAGAACTGTATTACTTACGGTCTTTACTGCATATTACACACTACACTACTTAAACCTGGTACACTTTCGTCACAAAACAACTATTAACAATGAATACCACTCTTCGTTATTTATCCTTGCTCAGGTTTTTCAACCGCAGCGTTGTGACCACAGATTTTATGCGTAGTGTCGCGGCAATGGCGTCGATTTCTCAACAAATTTTCTAATTATCACGTCGGGGTCACCAAAATGTATCCGCCGAAAGCTGCCTGGTGTATGTGGAGAAATAACACCACTATTTTGCTCGTTCTTTTTAATAGACACAATAACTATTTTACAATTATCAATAATATTTTATAATAAAACAAAATGGCGTGCTTAGCGCGCACGGTCGATAACGTCTCTGGCGCCGCGGAGGTCCGGCGCGGTGAGGCGGTAGCGGGCGGCGGGGTCGCGGCAGCGGCCAGTGACCTCGCACCTCTTTTCCCGCGAGTTTGTATATGTATTGGCGATGAAGACGACGTATTGGCGTTAACACTAGCTATTTGATCCTCTATTAACGGTAAGGGGAATCTATCTGCCACAGTATTACTATTCAATTCCCTATAATCCACACACATACGATCGGACCCATCTTTTTTTTCACTAAAAGGATCGGACTTGAAAATGGCGAACAGCTTGGACGAATGACACCTGCGCGGAGTAACTCATCAATTTTATCCTTAACTATCCTCCGTTCTTCTGTACTCAAACGATATGGACGTCGTTGAACAGTACGTGATTGATCAATCAAACGAATTTCTAACTGTCCAGTAGTCACTCGACTTTCGGAAACCTGGTTAGAAAATGATGAAGAAAATTCTTGCAAATTTTGCAACAATTGAGATCTATAACAATCAGGAATATCAGTATCAATCGCTGTTTAACAAAGGCATTTTGGTTAGTGTTCTTATGATCCGCTAGATGGCGGTGTTACATCGCTGAATCACGCTATCGTTGTTTTTACACAGAATACATATAAGGTCTGTCAATCTCTTGATTAAACGAGTATAAGTTAAAGTGACAGTGCAGTTTCAATACAAAAGGTAACAAGTGACAAGTGTAGTGAGTGTGAACATTGGTCCTTCGAGCATTGGATAATCGTGAGTACAGTGACATTGGAAAAAAAAGTGAAGTGTCAAACACATAGAGTTTATACGCGGTTTGTGAAGTGTCAAAGACTTAGTAATTTTCGCGGTTTGTTTACTTGTCAAAGACATAGAAAAATTCCGTTGAAAATTAACTTAAAAAATTTCGTTCGATTCTTGGACTTAGAATAATTTGCGTAAAAAAAGACTTAGAGAAAATTTGGGTTGTTTTTGGCTTAGAATATTTTCAAACAAAAAAGACTGAAATTTACTATTCGGAAATGAACTTATAGATACAATATGTCGAATATTACGTCACAAGAAGAGCTTTTTAGTCAAGTTAAAAGACTTATCACTAATCACAAGAAGACTTCGACATCACGATACACGGAAAGTTATTTAAATACACGAATACAATCTCTTGAGGAGTACTGGTCGCAATTTCTTTCTGAACACCGAGAAATATTGAAAACCACAAACACAACTGATGACAGAAAGGAACTGAAGGAACTTTACAACAATGTCGAAGATCTCTACATGGATTTCAAGACTAGTTTATTGGAGCAGTTAGAATTTATCCGAAAACCAAATGTTGCCGCACCCGCACCTCAAATAATCGCGCAAAGCAAACTACCACCGATTAATATCCCCTCATTCTCTGGTGATTATCTACAATGGATGCACTTTAAAGATTTGTTTCTGTCACTGATCCATAATGAGACGGGATTGAGCGATATACAGAAGCACCATTATTTGAGATCGAGTTTGAAAGGTGAAGCGGAACAACTAGTTCGTCATTTTGAGATTACTGCTGCCAATTATAGTAAAGCTTGGAATGCTTTAGTCAGTCGATACAGTAATGACAGAGTCATAGCAAACACCATTTTGAATCGTCTACTTACGCAGAAGAAACTCACATACGAATGCCCCAAAGGAATCAAGGATCTTCTTGATACTACCAACCAGTGTCTCAGCAGTCTCGCAAGTTTAAAAATAGTAACGACTACTTGGGATCCTATTATCGTGCACACAGTAGTATCGAAGTTAGATTATGACACGCACAAAGCTTGGGAGCAATCACTCGGATCTTCTATTGAGTTACCCACTTAAAAGAGCCTCACGTCATTTTTAGAAGGACGATTCAGAGCTATGGAGATGCTATCAACACAAAAGAGAGAGAGAAGAGATCTCACATACCAACCACAAGTAACTGCACCTAATATGAAGAATGTGAAATCATTTACCACTGAAGTTGATACGGAATGCACCTACTGTAAAAAACACCACTACATCTGTCACTGCACTGAGTTCTCACAACTAGATATTGAACAACGCAAAGAGTTTGTGAAGAACAATAACTTATGCTTCAACTGCCTTGTCAAAGGACACTCGATTCGGAACTGCAGACAAACCACATCGTGTAAAACCTGCAACCAGAGACATCACACGCTTCTACACTACCAAAGCATAACAGCGAAGCCACTTATTGCAGAAAGCGCACTCACAGAACCTTATGACACACAAAATACGCAACTCACAAGTCTGAAGGTTTCGATAAGTGACAACCAAGTTATTCTGGCTACAGCTATGATTGGTGTGATGGATTGTACTGGTTCTCTCGTGTACCTAAGAGCCCTGGTTGATCAAGGTTCACAAGCGACCTTCATTACGGAGTCAGCAGTTCAGTTGCTACGACTGAAGAAGACATCTCAATCAGTTAATGTCACAGGCATCGGGAGTCGCTCTGTACAGGCACGACACGTCGTTAACTTAGACATTTATTCACCGATTGACACTCACCACATAATGCAAGTTAACGCTCACGTACTTTCGAAGTTGACACCATCGTTACCCACTAAAGAGTTTGACATCACACAATGGCCTGCCTTGTCACAGCTAAAGTTAGCAGATCCTCACATGCACCGTCCAGGACCCATAGACGTCCTGCTGGGGGCCGATGTCTATGCATGTATTTTACTGCAAGGAATGCACAAAGTTGACACTCTTCTGGCACAAAATTCCAGATTGGGATGGTTAGTGAATGGAGCTACTAATCCATCGAGTGATCTACCACCTCACAATGTTAGAGTACACCACGCACAAATAGAGGTAGATCAGCTCTTGCGCAAATTCTGGGAGACGGAAGACTACACACCACATGAGAAACCGATGACGCTTCTTGATAAGCAATGTGAAGAGCACTATAAAGAAACCCACTATAGACAAGAAGATGGTCGTTACGTCGTACGATTACCCTTCAAAGATGGACACGAGGAGAAGTTGGGTGATTCACGACCCATCGCACTACAGAGACTTAAGCACATGGAAAGAAGATTCGCACACAAACCAGATTTTCAAAAGGATTATGCAAACTTCATTGATCAGTATCAAGAGTTTGATCACATGGAAGATGTAGACCCACAACATATGCCAACTCACAAAGTGTACTATCTTCCACATCACGCGGTCATTCGAGAAGCTAGCACTACGACTAAATTACGAGTAGTCTTTGATGGAACTGCACGCCCGTCAGATGGCTCGTCACTCAACGATGAATTGCTTGTTGGTCCACCACTGTTGCAAGATCTGCGTGATCTTATTACTCGATGGCGCACACATGAGATTTGTTTACTCGCTGACGTGAAACAGATGTATCGCCAAATACTCGTCGCCAAGGAAGACGTCGACTATCAGCGCATACTGTGGCGCTCTTCACCTCAGGACAACATCGTTGAGAAACGTTTATTGACTGTCACTTACGGTACTTCTTGCGCGCCATTCCTCGCCATTCGCACACTGAAGCAACTTGCACAAGATGAGAAAAACGAATTCCCAGACCTAGTTGACATCGTTAGTAATGACTTTTACATGGATGATTTGCTCACAGGTGCGAATGACGACGAAGAGGCTATGAAATTACAACAACGTGTAACACAAATTATGGCTAAAGGTAAATTTGAGATGCACAAATGGGCAACCAACAGTCCTGACGTTTTTAAGAACATTCCTATCGCGGAAAGAGCACAAAAAGAAACTGTTGACATAATACTTGATAACACTATCAAAGCTTTAGGAATCAGATGGAACTCACATCGTGATGTCTTCGAACTTAAGTTGGAAATTTCGAAACCCATCGAACCTTTCACTAAAACGTCAGTACTGTCGGATATTGCTAGAGCGTTTGACCCTTTGGGTTTTTTAGGACCTGTAATTATTACTGCAAAGGTATTTTTACAAAAACTATGGTTGAGTGGTGTGAATTGGACTGATGAACTTCCTCAAGAGCTTGCCTCAAAGTGGTCAAGTTATAGAGATCAGCTCTATCACATGCCAACTTTATATCTAGAGCGTTGGGTTCATACACAATTTAATGGCAATGAAAAAGTGGAACTTCATGGGTTCAGTGACCCCTCTAGTTTAGCCTATGCTGCCGTGGTCTATTTACGAGTTATCACGCCCCACGGAATCCACGTATCTCTTATTATAGCAAAGACTAAAGTTGCACCAGTTAAGCAGGTGTGCGTGCCACGTTTGGAACTGTGTGGCGCGGTGTTACTCTCAAAACTGCTAAAGGATGTTAAGGACAGCCTTCAACTTCCTGAAGAGTCTGTCTTTGCGTGGACAGATTCAATGATTGTTCTAGCTTGGCTTCGTAGAAGTCCAAACGCCTGGAAAACTTATGTAGCTAATCGTGTCACTGAAATAGTAAATAATGTAAGTAGTGGCCGGTGGCACCACATCAAGTCAGCAGACAATCCAGCGGACGTGGCGTCTCGTGGCATCCGTCCCGATTTAATGAAAGACTGCGAATTGTGGTGGTGCGGACCATCTATGCTTCACGAATCTAATGAATTTGATGACTGTTGCTCACTCTCACTCGACATACCAGCTACACATTTAGAAGCCAAAGATAATTCACATAATAACGATACTAAGCTAGCTGCGTTTCAAACTGGTATATCAAACGAGAGCGACGAGAGATTTACTTACTTGTCTAGATATTCTAGCCTCACAAAATTAGTTCGCGTTACAGCTTACATGACGCGATTTGTAAGGCTGTGTAAAGCTCACATTGATGCCAGGAAAAATCAGTTAGATCCTACGACTTTACCTCAGCATTTAACAGTTTGCGAGTTAAGATATGCAACAAACATTTGTATCCGACTTTCACAAGGATTTTGGTTTCAAGAGGAATTGCAAATGCTGAGAAAAGGTCAAAAGCTTCCAAAGTCTAGTGAACTAGTACCTCTTACTCCGTTTATAGATGAAAAGAAAATTATACGAGTTACTGGACGCATACGCAATGCTAATGTACACTTCAATACTCAGTCGCCGGTAGTATTGGTGTCAAAGTGTCCCTTAGCTGTCTTGATTGTTAAAGATGCTCACATTCATTGTCTTCACGGTGGTCCTCAGCTGACTTTGAATGGAATTCGTTGTAAATATTGGATAATCGGTGTTAAGAACTTGGTCAGAAAAACAGTTCATCAATGTATTCCTTGTTTCAAACAAACTGCAGCACCGATTAATCAGTTGATGGGTCAGTTACCACCATGTCTAGTCACACCTGACAAGCCTTTTCGTAAATGCGGAGTGGACTTTGCGGGTCCAGTAATACTCAAGTTGTATCCTGGCCGATGCAAACGCACATGCAAAGCGTATATTGCCCTGTTCGTATGCACCGTGACTAAGGCAATTCATTTAGAACTTGTTAGTGACCTGTCCACAGCTGCATTTATTGCTGCCTTTCGGCGCTTTACTTCTAGGCGCGGTCATTGTAGCGACATGTGGAGTGACTGTGGTACGAACTTTGTTGGTGCCTCGAAAGAACTAGATGTCATGTTTAAAAATAGAAAGTCTGAAGTAGTTGGAGAAATATCTGAAATTCTTGCTAATGATCAGACAACGTGGCATTTTATTCCCCCAGGATCTCCTCACTTTGGAGGATTATGGGAAGCAGGAGTGAAGTCTGTTAAGGCTCATCTCAAACGTGTAATGGGACAAACTCTTCTCACGTTTGAAGAGTACACTACACTGTTGACTCAGGTGGAGTCGTGTGTAAATTCGCGACCTCTGACTGCAATCAGTAGTTCAATTGATGATGCTCCTCCTATTACGCCTGGACATTTTCTTATGGGAGAAGCTCCTATCACTATTCCGGAAGAAAATCTCGTTACTGTACCCGAATCTCGCTTAAATCGGTGGCAATTATTACAAAAAATGTTGCAATCACTTTGGGTTCGCTGGAGCTCTGAGTATTTAACAACACTACAGAACCGTTATAAATGGTCTAGTCAGAATTCAGACCCTGAAATTGGGACAGTGGTTCTGGTTAAGGATGAGACTCCCTCCCGGAAAGTGGTTGTTAGGCCGCATAATAGATAAGCATCCAGGTAGAGATGGTTTGACGAGGGTTGTAACTGTAAAGTGCAAGAACAGCACCCTTCGCAGACCTATTGCTAAAATTTGCCCTCTACCTATTGATTCTTAGGTATGTTCTGCTGATAGTATTTGTTTTTCTTGTTTTGCAGTTTATACCCTATTATTTAATTCACGAAGCGTTAAGATGTTTGACACATTGATTCCTAATTAGCTTTAAACCGGTATCCCACTTAGTAGTTTTGTTTAGTATTTCTGGTTTTTAGCTGTTTGTAAATGACAAGTCGTCCTTGGGGGCCGGTAATGTTTAACAAAGGCATTTTGGTTAGTGTTCTTATGATCCGCTAGATGGCGGTGTTACATCGCTGAATCATGCTATTGTTGTTTTTACACAGAATACATATAAGGTCTGTCAATCTCTTGATTAAACGAGTATAAGTTAAAGTGACAGTGCAGTTTTAATACAAAAGGTAACAAGTGACAAGTGTAGTGAGTGTGAACAATCGCATCAAAACTAATTTTGTTCTCACGATTAGTCAAACTATTTATGTTACCACAAAACACTTCAACTTCATCCCGAAATAGAACAACGGTGTTCGCAGTTACTGCCACTTGAAACCCTAGCGATAAGATTTCTCGCCCGACCATAATATCCTGACTTAAACTTGTATCGGGTACGGCATGAAAAAGAACCTCTTCACAATTCCCGTTAATGTAAACATCGGATAAGACTTGTGTCGTACTGTGAATCGCATGGTGACCAATCCTAATTAATTTTACTATGTTATAAAATCTTTTCTCACTAAATTAATAAGCCAAACTTTCCTTTATCAGGGAACATTCAGCGCTAGAATCAAATAGAAATGGATACGACTGACCGTTATTAATCATGTCTCCACGTGGATTAACCACACTGCACTGGTCGACTCGGTAGTTTTTCTGCATAGCAGTTGCATCTGGGTTCGCCGGGGAACCCTCCGCTGTGTAGCCGTTACCGAAGCCGCTCGGTCCCGCCGACCCCGACGCCACCGGCCGGGAACACTTGGAGGCGAAGTGGCCTCTTATTCCGCACCGATAACACGTCACATTCCTTTGCAAGTTTTTATCATTCGGTTTGATTTCGTTCATTTTTGTATGCTTAGATCGACACTCTGCCGATTTATGTCCAATCTTTCCACAATTAAAGCACCGGATAGGTGTATCCAACGACGAAGAGGGCTTGAACCGCTTGGCACTTTTATATGATGTAAATCCTATATCACTGGATTCACCACTTCTTCTTTTTAAATGATAAATTCTCTCGTTGCAATTTCTCACGCGTTATAACTTCGTTCGTAAATGCAATCCGTTTAATGCTATCGTCATACTGCGCCATATGAGCGAGCACTGTGCATATCGCAATTTGCTCACTGTCTAGATTTTGCCACTTCGAGGAAAGCATTGTTATGAGTCTTGATGCATATGCAGCCGGGTGTTCGTTCTCTTTCGGGCGATTAGACTGCACATTAATAAGCGTCGCTGCCGGCGTTTCAAACAGCTGTTTAAAATCCTTCCACAACATCCCAGCATACGATACCTGCGAGAACCAGATTGACGCATTCCCTTTGAGCGCAGTACTTAGTGCTATGACAAGCGCACCGCCCTGTATAGACCGCTCTGATAGGCACAGATCTACGGTATTGCACCAAGCTCGAGGATCAGCTTCGGGAAAATCTGGATTAAAATCAGGTAGTTTTATGTCGGTAGAAGACGCCGGAGCTTTCATAGCTTCAATCCGGTTTAATATTTGCAAACTTTGCGTTCTCATTTGCCTATCGTGCATTTGCAGCATGGTACGCCATAAGTCAGTGTTTATTACACCTTCACCACCATTACCTCAAGGTGATCCCACTTCTGATGTCGCAGAATGGCCGTGAGCTTCATCGAGATTTTCATTATGAGCAGACATCGTTATAAATTTCAGGGCCCTCGAGGTAATCAAAAGTCAGTTCTTCAGTAAGTCCATATAATTACACGAATTACACTTTTATCACAATTTAGAACAAATTAAGAGTCACTGTCTCAGGTAAACTTATCAACACTAATTATGCACAAATGAATAATTAACAAAGCTAGCGGTGCGTCCACACGCGGCCGCAACCCAAATCGAATCTGTCGCCTCAGGATAACCACTGAAGGTGAAGTACCACGGCCCGCTGTCAGGCCAAACTCGATCTTATATCGGCTATGATCCGACATATATAACGATGATAATGTATAACGTTCATAATATCTCAGATTTATAATGTATATTACTCAATACATCTAACACCAAAATGCATAATGCTCGTTTAGAATAACCGCCTGCACATCAATTGTGTACAAACTTATGCAATATACCTCCATGCATGCAAGCATTTTGACGCTCCGCTCGCTTCGCTATCCATGGTCATAAAAGAAACCTTACCTAACCTACAGTTTTCGGTTTTTGACCCATATTCAATTTTGTTGCAGTTCTTCCAAACGGTATACCTACTCTTACTTGCCAGAGTTTCATCTGCCATTATCAATTGCGTACATACTTACGCAATAGTACAGTTTTCCGTTTTTGACCCATGTTCCATTTTAGGGGCATGGGCACAGGGCTAGCAGTTATAACCTATTTAGTACTTATATCCAAACGTCGGACTCCAGCGGGCATTTTCGTGGCATGTCAGAATGAAAGGTAAGGTTCGCAAATCAATCAATTCACTTTCGAGTATTTGTACTTAGTATTTGGTACCTAGTATTTATAATGTGAAATTCCAAATATCATAGCAACTAACTGCGTTATTTATAAACGTACTTGGACTACACATAAGTCAAAATAACGAAAAAGTTCGTTTGGCTTTATCCGTCACTCAGACAATTGCAGCTGTGAGAAAGGAACAAAACACAAATGAGGGGGCATGTCAAGTTCTATGAACACGGCTCTAAGGCTGTACGTTTGTTAGATGTTTATTTTTTTTTATATCCTTTAAATTTTAAATAAAAATAAGATTGTTTGTCTGTGTTATATTTGAGTTAATTTACATTCATGGTACATTTTTAGGTATATTATGAGAATATATTATTAATATTTTTTCCAAATTCTTGGCAGTCAAGGTTCTTCGTCGGCTTGTAAATATCCATTTTAAATGGGAGAACGATCGTTCAACATCGACTGAAGTTATTGGCAAGTATTTGCATTGCTCAAAATGCTGAAGAGTGTTTTTACTATGTTACAAATACTAGGTACATTATAATACTCGTAAGTTAAGATTTTTTTTGTAATCCTTACCTTGCCCTCAAACTGCCCCCTATAGTCCGACGTTTGCTTATATCATACGCTATTATATTTTCTAATCATTATACCACTAAAAGAAAGTATATATATACTATGATCAATATACGTTATCTATGTTATATCAACTGAATTTAGAGTATTTGAGTGTTATATAAAAAACATTCTACAACATGAGTATTATGCTAATTGACCGTTTATCCTAATAAAAATATTGATTGTGATGTTATAGCAAAAGTTCATTATATCTTGTGAACGTTATTATTATGAAATTATATATTATGTAGTTATATCTCGTGGGACGCACCCGCAAAAGCTTGCTGATTCTTCGGCAAACTTTTTATTGTGCACCACAAAATAACAAACAGAAAACAAAAAATATAATTACCTGCATTTAGTATGAAGCTGGCCATTTACAAATTGTATTTTTAATTTCATATAAATTATTATTCTAAGCCCTAGGGCCTGAAACAATCAATTTAACCCCACTTCGCAAAGCTAAAATAACTTACTTTTTGAGCAGGAAAGTGAAACAATTAGTAAATATCGAATGTACTTGCCGATGGCGGGAACGCCGCGCGACGTTCGTGAAACTTTAACGCAACGCGCCGCCTAAATAGCACAGGCAATGAATAATGAACAGTGTTATAGTCTGGTCGTTTGCTTATAAAGTACAAGTAATACTAAAGCAGCACATTTGATTAGTGCTATCAGCACAGACACACAGCTAACAGTGTAAAAAGACAATTAGTGAATAGCGAATGTAATTGCCGACGGCGGCGGCGCGGCGTAGGTACGTGAAACATTAAACGCAATACGCCGCATCTAAAGCCCGGTCAATGAAAAGGAAGAAAACTATATTTACTCCATGCTCATTTTATTTTTCCATGCTGATTATTCATCATAAATATCATAATTATCATTTCGGCCATAGGACATCCACTGCTGGACACAGGCCTTCTCAATAGACTTCCACGTGGGCCTGATATAAGCGACCCGCATTCAGCTAGTCTTCGCAACTCTAACCAGGTCGTCCGACCACCTTGCCTTCCTACACTCCGCCTGCCGGTACGTGGTCTCCTCTCGAGAACCTTTATGCCCCAACGGCCAGAACGGCCCCTTCGAGCTATGTGCCCCGACCATTGCCACTAATTATTATAAAATTCTAAATTGTTTCTACAATAAATTTTATGGGGCGTGGTAATTATTTCACGAAAAATCTTAACAGCGAGAATAATATTTATACTTCCTACTAATGTGTATACGTATAGTACTATGCCGCTGTTATGTTTTATTAAAGTATATTTTTTTTATTAAACGCAAAATTATATATCTCGGGAAGATGGTGCACTTTCCTGGGTGCTTTTGCCACTTAACCGAACTGGGTGTTTATTGGGTTGAACAACTAAGCATACTTTGTTTGTACTTAGTAGACGCACACTGAAAGATTAACTCTTTTCGTTATAAGCCATTAATTTTACTTCACAACAAGCATCGCGCTTGAATTTCGATTTTATGATACTAGATGCAGGTGATAAGAGACGATGGAAGAAGAAAATATGCTGCGCTAATCATCAGCACCTAAATCGGATAAACCATGAGAATGATGATGACTACTGTGTTTACAATATACTCTCAATATATTAATAAGATGACAAATCCGACTCTTGAACAAATATCATTCCGCGTTGATTGCGGTAGTCACGAAGCACAGCGCGAAGCTGAGTAGCACATGGTAGCACTATTGCCAATTTGAACACGTACCGCGCAGACTTCATTTTATATACATATACTGAAGTGTAGACTTCACAGTGTGAACGTAGGTCTGTCACAATTAAACGTCTCGTATCCACCCCTAGGACTAGAAAATGAGGTTTATATATTAAAACTGTAGGTACAGCGAGATTGGCATTTTGAACAATATCGTAATAAAAATACCAAGCCACTTATTCAATTGGCGGTGTCACTTGCATCGAAATCGACTATCAACTACAATATACATGTTGTGATTAATTCTCCATTTGGCAGGTTATTATGCTCTATTCAACCTTCGCCGTAAATTCAAAGCGGCAAAAGGTCTAATAATAGCGCGTATCGCTAAATTAAATACAAATATAGAGTCTGGCTAGCCAAATAATGTTGACAGATATTTCCTTGTGGTATCACCAAATTGTCTATGATTCAAACCTCCTCTATAAATAATTTTGACCCTTTATGTACTAGTTCTAACATCTCGATCTAGTTGAAATTTAGCATAGTACTTATGTAATTTTTTTGGTGATGGATTAATATGGTTATTATTGAGCTAGGTCTTATTTACACTGCATTAAATGTTTCGGCTTGTCTTTGGTTAGAAAGTGTAAACATATGTGTTTTTCGTTGACTGAACATAGTGGTATTATTATTAATTCGTTTATGGCGGCTCGAAGCTTGTGCCATTATCAGTTTTTTGGATTATAACCAATGCATGACTTCCGTGTTAAATATAAATAAGATATCAAAAAAAATAAAACATGAGATGAAATGAACATGAACAGAGATGGCAGATGAATCCAACATAGTGGTAGAAATTAGGAGAACTGACTATGAGTGCACGTTAACATATTGAACTTATTTCCTTACGTATGCATAGAAAATCAAAAACATGTTCTAGTATCAAAACTATAATTCCTACTAAACAAAGTGTGACCAGCCGCAGAATTTTTAAATTTTCCGCCAAAACTTCGAGTGATATTTCATTAGCCAGACTTATAGTAGCGAGATCACACATCTGGAAAAAAATCGGTCGAGCCTTTTTTGTGCTATCGCAAAATTTCATAATTTTCTTTAAAATGTCAAAAGTGCCGCGCGGTGTCTTTATACTTCAAACGTCACACATATTAATAGTTAAGTGCCATACTGCATTAAAACATTCTGCTCAATCTGGCGCGTATAATCGATAAGTTCCAGAAGGTAATAAGTAATTACACGACCCTATCTCAACATTATTTGTACCACATATATGTTGTTAAATCTGTAAGTGATGTTATAGATAGTCATTTAAGTTAATCATAAATTTGGCTATCAGTACAGGTACATATCCAGACTGCCTTAAAAAAACCATTGTAAAACCTCTACAACGTGTCCCAAAATTCAACGATAAGCGGGAACCAGAGGATGGATCTGATCATGATACCTCGAGAAAAAAAAAGAAAAAAGATATATCTCAATCCGTTTAGAAATTATAAAAAAAAAAAGAAATTCTTAAAATATCGACACCCCTAATGGTATTTTTAACGACCATGTCTATAATTTTTGGAATATTTCAGATATTTTTTTTTGTATCGGCAACCTAAGTAGCACTGCTATCCACCACAGTCCTTAAAAATATCAGAATATATGTAGTTTTAACACAAAAAATTATCGAGATTATTTTTTCAGGTGGAGGTGCAGACGCGCGGGGAGGGGAGCACGCGGCAAGCATCGACCGGGCCACGCGCTCCCCACTCCACTCACGCGTCAGCGCAAAACATACCGTTACGCCAATGCTCATCGAATGACATGAATAAATGCACTCACAAAAACAACGCAACCACAGATCACACCTAGTGTACTACCTAACACCAACAACTGACCGATGAATTAAAACAGTCTAAAAAGTTTTTTTTTTATTCAAGCAATTAAAGCAAATAAAATGTGCGGGTAGGTAATCATTAATGCGGGTAGGTAATTAAAACAGTGCGAGCGCACTGGCCTGGCGGATCAATGACCGGCCAGTACAGTTAACTTTCCCACTCCACGCGCCTGTGTTGTACCGTAAAGCTTATGGTGCTCCCACACAGGCTATTACAAGTGTTATATAACATTATAAAACACGATAACATTGTTAAACACTTTATAACTTTTGTTACAACTTGTTAGATGTTGTAAACGCTCCCACATTGATATAAAAATGTTATATAAGTTATAAACAATGTTATAAAACAAAAAAATGTTTTATAACAATGTTATATTACTTTATAACAAATGTAATGAATGTTACAATGTTGTTGTTACCAAAAATCTCCAATTGGTGTCCTGTTTTGCAATTTTTTTCCCAACTAAATTGAGCAGTAACTCAAATTGTGAACTGTTTACTCTCAAAAAATCGGTTAAACAGCCATCAATCCCCAAATCCACCAGATATTCCGTCATGCTGTACTTTTCTCTTGCTTTTAGAGAAAGACGCATCCAACAAGAGCGCTTTTTCTTTTTTCGCAAAAACAGAAAATAAAGAGCGAACCCAATGACCAAATCCTCGTCCATGTCTACTCGAGTCGGAAACCTCACTTGCACTGACGTATTTACGGTATTTGGGAGCTTTCATAACATATAACATCTAACAAGTTATAGTGACACAATGTAATACTAGTGTGGGAGCACCTGCAACTTGTTAACTTGTTGCAATTTGTTCTAAAACATTTTATATGTTATATAACACGATAACAATGTATAACATTTGTTATACAATGTTATATAACAAATGTTTTATAATGTTATATAACACTTGTAACAGTCTGTGTGGGAGCACCATTACATAATATTGTTTGTGATACATTGCGTGTTTTGCCGAAAATGCTACTTTCATGCGATTTTTCATGAAAAATTGTTACCGGTAGAGTTCGATTAACGGAAAAATAAAGAAAAAATGAAAACTCGAGAGGAAAATTTGTGAATTTTCTCAAAAAAAAAAACCACGATTTTCCAGCCCAGAATAATGGTCTGAAGCCATGGTTTCAGTTTTCGGTACACCGTCGGTTACAGCCTGTATATGAAAATAAGGTTCTGTAAACAATATTAAAAGTGTTTTTTTTATGTCGCGTAGTCGAATAAAAAAACCAATCTACGCATTCTTAAAATACACTTCAAACGTGCGAAGACAGATCGAACCTCCGCGGGATCTGGTAGGTAGGTACTACAACAATTATCCGTAACTTGATGGATCGCGAGAGCAAGTGACACAGCCTTCCCCTTCGACGGTTAGATTTACACTGAGCTCGCAGTCCTCACACGTCCGCGCTTGCGGAAATTCGGTTTTTTTGATGAGTGAATTAAAAATATTTTCCCGAAAGAACCTTGTAAATATCACTTGTAGCTAGAAGCCTTAGGGAAATGAAAATTGAAAACTACCCTATTTCAACATTATTTTTACCATATTAATAATATTTGTTGCTTAAAAAAATCCAACTATATTTTTTTAAAGGAAATACTCATAAACAGACATTTTTCAGACATTTCCGTTGGCTAGATTACGAGCTTTAGGACTTTAAAAGACAACATTTCACATACCCAGTCGCCTTAAGAGGCAAACTCTTGTCAGCGTAGCTAATGCCGTGTGTTGCTGCGTGCGTTGTAGCTGCCTCCATTTAGCCCTATCCATTGTCCACCTTCTTTATTTGTGGCATAATCATGATTGTTGCGTATAGTATGGAGTGTAAAACGGAGGAGCAGCATCTTCACATATCCAAAAGCAGGGTTCGAAATTATCATTTACGCTTCTTGATAATTATCAGATAATAATCGAATAATTATCACCAGTGTAAGAAATTAATTTGTTTTATTGCTTCATAACGAGTGCTAACAAAAAACAATAAATTTTATAATTAATTCAATATTTTACTTAAAAAACCGATGACACTCGAGTTCACTCAACTTTGCATAATCCGAACTGAATTTATCTTGTAACATCCTCACAGCGCGGCACGTTGACACTTTACTTCGAATACAGTTTACTTTTACCAGCGCAATTTTTTGTTATTATCATGTATATAAAAAGAATAAAAAAAAAGTGGTTATTTAGGCTACTATAAATTAATTAGGTAGTTAAGATTGTGACTACCGTTACTTTATGAACTACCTGTACCTGTATAGCTCTGATTTACCAAAGCAAGACTACACACTACTTTTTATTACAGTACTGGAGGAAGAACGGGACGAAACAGCAAAACAAATGACTTGAAAACGTTGATAAAAATTATCAACCTGTACTTTCTGTACTCGTTATGAATGTTACAATACTGATAAAAATGGTGTACCTACTATATACATATTTTGTTACTTATGTGAAAGTTAGTTCCACCGCCTAAAAATTTTCTGCTTTGCCTTGCTAAAGGTTGACTGTAAATTCATGGTCACTCCATTAGTTTTCTGCTTGCCTTAAGGTTGACTGGTAGAGAATGCCTCTTAAAAAAAAAAGTCCGCCTTTTGTACGATAAGTAATTTTGTTTTTGTGCAATAAAGGTCTAATAAATAAATTAAGTGTAAAACACGCCAGTTACATCATTGTGTATTGTAGATTGTGGGTACTATCGAAGACACTGATAGTTAACTGTACATTTGGAAGCGTTGTAATTATCAATCGATAATTATCCATCTGTTTTATCGTGATAATTATCCTTTTGAACCCTGTCCAAAAGTGTACTCTGAAAGGTATAAATAGGTGGCGCTACTGTGACTGAAACCAGTTTCGTTACTTAGCAACGGCTTTTAATAAAACTTAATTATGCTTTTTTTTATATACTTAAAGGATGTAAGAATTACTCTGCTCACCTAAAATATTAAAATTTGCAATTCGACACAGTTCACTCCGTCTCAAACTTGGATTTTTTTCATTCTTTCTTGCTTCTCTAGCGCTATTGCGGACTGCATTGGAACTATTATTTACTGCTTACCGCTGGACACTTTTTCAAATATTATCCTATGAAAGATGCTGCCCCTTCACTTTTACACTCCATATCGTATAGCTAATAAAGATCGCCATCTTGATAAGCTTAAAAAAATTAGAGTTATTGCAGTCAGCGCACTGCGTCGGTGCAGTGACCGGCAGCGGCCGTCCAGTCGCGCTCGCGCGCAAACCTGAATCGTCGCTGTCAAACAAATTGTCCCCCGTGTCGCCTTTAAACGCGGCAAGAGATGGGCAAATTACTCGATGCAACTCGTCATAAGAGAACATTATGATAAACCTCAAAAAAATCGAGTTAATGCAGTCAACGCACTCCGTTGGTGCAGTGACCGACCGCGTCCTTTTGATTGTCGCTGTCAAAAAAAATGTCTCAGTGTTGTGTTTGTCATATTGTGTGATGTTATCAAAAATTTCAGTTTACATTATATCTCATTTTTATTAAACACTTATAGATAGTATATGGCTACTTTCGTACGGTTATTTAATGACAAATATCCGAGAAACCACCTATAAGTATAATTAGTAATTAAGGTGTACTTGGGTAATTCCGAATGACGGGTAATTCCGAAAATTACTGATATCTAATAAACGGGCTAACATTTTTTGCGCTAGCAACACTTCTTACTGTAGAAGTGTAAAGTATCTGAGGAAGTGTTGCTAGCGTAAAAAATGTTACGCCGTTTATTAGATATCAGTAATTTTCGGAATTACCCGCCATTCGGAATTACCCGAGTAAACCCCACTATATATTACATATAACTTTAGTTATGCTACTATATTTAACATTTCTTTGTCTATATAATATTACTTCGCTTACTACGACGACGACGACGAATAGATAAGCATAATCAAGGTCGCGTAATGCACTTTTAGAGAGGAACATGGCACTGGCACTACAGGAACCCACGAGTCACCGGTCGAACTTAGAGAGAGCCATCTGACGAAGTTTTTAGGCGTCGACAGAAACAGCCAAGCTTCCAACTATGCTGCGATGTTCGAGTCTCGAAGTTACATCCAACCAACAAAGCATTTTTCAAAGCAAATTAGTTTAAATATTAAAGGCAAACAGGTTTGTCATCAGAACGGTCCATTTACGGCGGAACTTTGTCCAAAAACAAACGCCTATAGTGTACAAATTAAATTTTATAATACTTAGCGCAAAAATCGAAACGATCCGTCACTGATCATTTTCTACAGCTATTAAGTTCCTGAAATTTCGTAAAAGTTGATAAATTTTTGGAGGAGGAAACAGACGAGAACGAAAGGTCAATTTGTATGGAAAAATGAGTTGTAGCCGGCAAACTTTTTGAGCATAACCTTGACTGCGGGGTAACCGATTTACGTACAAATGTACAAGCGCAGATCCGCCATTTTTGTTCAAGAAGTTTGCCGGCAACTATCCTCTTAAGTTCGAGGTTTTTTTGAAGAGAAAAAATATAAAAAATGCCGGGAACAAATAAAAAAAACCGGCCAAGTGCGAGTCGGACTCGCGCACCGAGGGTTCCGTACAAACACTTTCCATCCCTAAGTGGTTAAGTTAAGTTTGCACCTGGTATGTATAGCGCCCCATATAAATTAGGTGCAAAGTTAGGTATTAAAAAAAAAATTATGGTTTTCGTAATTATTCCTTTATCTATGCTATAAGACGTTGCTTCGTACCAAATTTCAAGATTCTGAGTTCACGGGAAGCACCCTGTAGGTTTTGATTCCCTTGCAAGTGTCGAAAATTAGCAAATTAGGTGCAAAGTTAGGTATTAAAAAATTTTTTTATGGTTTTCGTAATTATTCCTTTATCTATGCTATAAGACGTTGCTTCGTACCAAATTTCAAGATTCTGAGTTCACGGGAAGCACCCTGTAGGTTTTGATTCCCTTGCAAGTGTCGAAAATTTGCGGCATAAACGGCTGTATCTTTTGATTGCGTTGGCTTAGAAGTTTGATTTTTTCACAGCTTCAAGGGACAGTAGACCTGAGTAATTGATATAAATTTCAGCTTCATACGTCCACGCGTTCCTGAGAAAAAGGGTCTTGACAGACGGACGGACAGACGGACAACGAAGTGATCCTATAAGGGTTCCGTTTTTTCCTTTTGAGGTACGGAACCCTAAAAAACACCACTTTCTGTTACCCATATGACTTTCTTGCGAGTAGGTAGACACTACAAGTAGCTTAAGTAAGACGGAACGATCGTCCCACCCAGGTGATCCCATCCCAGCTAGTATTTAATAAATAAGTAGGTAGGTAAGTATACGGTGTTGTAGATGAACAGAATTTCCCGTAAACGAATCTGATTCGAACTTGGTCAGCTTTACAAATAACAGCTTGTTTAGTCTGAGTCTGCTTTGTTTGATACATTTTTAAACGGGCCTTTTGCATTGAGTTATTATTATGGCCTTTTGTTTACAAAAGCAACGTTAGATGCATACACTTTAGTACTATCACAGGTACCTACTGACTCATACTGACTTAATTGTTTGACACAACTGACAGCAATAGTAAACAAAAGTGTTTCGTAGTATATAAATAATATTGTTGTACTCAATTTGGAAGTTATAATTACATTTGTAGCTACTTAGTTTTGTAAATTAAGTTTCTAGGTAGGTAGGTTTGTAATCTTGTAAGTACCTGCATACAGAAAACAGTATTATAATAGATAAGATTGGAGTCAGGGATAAAATTCATACGGGTTAAGTTTGAGATAATACCCAGTACATATACTTAGCGAAAGAATACTCTTCATTTCACGTCGACAAGCTGTACAGTGATATATGCTATATTTACTTTTTATATATCAACTAGCGACCCGCCCAGCTTCACACGGGTGCAATGCTGATAAATTATGAATGTATTATACATATAAACCTTCCTCTTGAATCACTTAATATATTTTAAAAAACGCATAAAGGTCCGTTGCGTAGTTTAAAAGATCTAAGCATTCATAGGGACAGACAGATCTGTTTTATACTAGTCATAGTAGTGATTGTCACTTAGCGCAGCTCGAATACCAAAAATCGACACATAAGTATCGCATATCGGCTATATATGACGGCCAAATGTGTGTCATATTACGGCCGATACGTCACTGAAATGGCTGGATGTCAATCAAATTATCTATACGAAAATCTATACGAAAATCTATACGCATCTACAAAATTTCTCTATACGAAATATTGTAGCTGCGTTACGAGGTAACGAAGCAATAATAAGTAAGTTTATGTAGGAGTCCCGAAATGTACGGAACTCACGCATGTAACACGTACGTTTTAAAATATTGATTTTTCTACTCCAGTACTTTTTTCTGTCATTTATGTAGTTACTAACTCTAATATAAAGACATAAATTATGAAAGTCTGTAAAAGTCTATACTCTATTGCCCAAAAAAACACTGCTAAACGATGTTATAATGTCGCCAAAAAAGCATCACTTAGTCCCACAGATTACAAGATAGACAGCTGCATTCACACAATTTGCAATTTAAAAAAAAAACTTATTGTAGTAAGGCATTGCTGCCAACTTAAAAAAAAGTTTTATCTCCAGTGCATGGATGTTTAGTCTAGTGAACGTATACCTTTATGTATAAGTTCAAAAATCAAATCAAAATCATCAAAATCATTTATTTCACATAATTTTAGGTACAATTAAGATCTTAAATAATAATATTCGTATCACTAAAATCTACCATACATGGCATGTGAAATTGAACAGCGTAGGCACTACGCACGTAAACCTACTTATAGTCTAAAAACTCCTGAACACTATAAAAACTCTTTTCGGCCAGCCACTTTTTAAGAGCTCGATTAAATGGTACAAATTTAAGGTCCTTTATTGAGTCAGGCAGTTTATTGAATATTTTTATGCACATAATGTAACTATTTTTAGCAACTAATGATAATTTTGACTGCGGTATAAACAATTTATTGCGATATTGCGAGCGTGAAGGATTTTTAAACATTTCTTTAGCGTAGTCAAACATATGCTCATTTTTATACACAAATAAACACGCATCTAAAATGTACAGACAAGGTAGTGTTAGAATTTTGTATTTTTTAAAATAGGGTCTGCATGAATCGATTTGCTTTAATTCAAACATTGCTCTTACACATTTTTTTTGCATTAAAAAAACGGAATCTATATTTGAACACCTACCCCACAGAGTTATACCGTAGCGCAGGATAGAGTGTATGTAACCGTAATAGGCTGTAAGAGCTGCTTCTCTGGATACTACTTGACTTATTTTCCTCAAAGCAAATACAAAACGGTTAATTCTGGAGGCCAAAATCTCTACATGATCGTTCCATTCACAAAAACTGTCTAGAGCGTCACACCTAAGAATTTAAAATTGTTAACTTGATCTATTTTAGTTCCATTTAAGTTCATATTTTTTTGACAGATGTTTAGTGTAGTGAACGTATACCTTTATGTCTAAGTTCATATTTTTTTGACAGATGAACGTCAATAAAAAAAAATTTATCAGAGACAATTTTTTTTTTATTTTGTTGATTTCGAGCGAGAACATGTAATTATTTTCTTTGTTGTTTATTTGCATTTTATTTATGAAACTTCGAGTCATAGAAAAAGTATTGTATGCAACGTTGTACCTATAAGTCGGTCAAAAAACGCTTGTAGCATCTTTCTTACGATGTTCGCTACGCTCACATCGTAACCTATGCCACTCGTGTTTTTTGCCCCCTTTTATACAACGGTTGCATAAAATACTATTTTCGTGCGCAAACAAAGGATTGGGCTTCATTACAGTGTGGAAAATTAACAGCCTGCCTATCAAATAATTGAAAAACTAGTTATACAGGCTGAATTGTTAAGCAACTTACTTTTAAGTAGTTAAATAAATAAATTGGATACACTTTCTACAGAAATTCCATAGGTATTATTTTGTTCTCGAGTTAACTTGCATAAATACCTATTTGTAGCAATATTTCCAAAGACCTTCACCAGATCATCAATCCGCCTCGGAGTGTACCTATTCAAATGCTTACTCTGCGTTTTCCGATGCGTGGTCTACTCTTTAACTCATTGGTCACAGTAAAACGTATATACCTAACATAATACATAAACGTATATCGCTACTGTAAATCAACCTCATACCTAACAATCCTGACAATACTGATTGAATACAAACGAAACGTGTTTACCTAACTCACGTCGTAGAAGTCGAATATCGCGCCCATATAGACATATATTTTGGATCTTTTCGCGATTCATCATCAGGGGAGCCGATCAGTCGCGGCGGCGGCCAAACGAAAACATAAATACACTAGCTGTTGCCCGCGACTTCGTCCGCGTGGATCTTTAAAGTAATGTTGAAATTTTTTCAAAATTGTAATGGATTTAATCTTTCAACCCCTTTTTAACCCTTTTAGGGGATGAATTTTTGAAAACGCTGAAATTACTTTTCTCGTAGGTATTCTAATAGTATGCCTTTATACAAAGATTCAAGTCCCGCACTCAAAAAAATATTAGATCTCCATACAAACTTTCAACCCCTATTTTACCACCTTAGGGGATGAATGTTCAAAAACGCTGAATTTAGTTTTTTTTTATTATATTTTAATACATTTTTACGAAGAAGTTTCAAGTTCCTAACATAAAAAAAGTGTGTGTGTCAGCTCCGACGCACGACTGGAGTTTACTCTTCAGGCCAGGCGCGCACCACGATTTTTTTTAGTCGCGCGATAATTTTGTCGCAGAAATAAGCTTACTTATGGGTTTATGAAAATCGTGGTGCGCGCACTCTCATATAAATAAACCCATAGACGCTGACGGAACAATTCTACGGGTATGGCTACGCCGGGATTAAGAGCCGTCCAGGCCGTCAAAGCATCGGAGGCGTAAGGAATGATAGCCTTGTCACCATCAAAAGATAAAATTTGAGTGACAAGGTCCACCACCCCACACGCCGAAGCCAGGAAGGCCGGGAGGCTCACATCTCGCGCGCGACGCACGCCCAAATCACCAGTTCGAATCGGCAGAGAAACCTGGTCCCATTGACCTTGGTTAAGGGAGACGTTCAGCACCTTTTCCAAACTCTCCTTCAACACGAAGTCAAAGGAGTCTGTCTGGACAGGGTGCAGCCAGGCTGGCACGGTGCACAAGAAATATGTCAGCTTAGGCACGGCAAAGCAAACTCGCAACATAACGAGGGCTACGTGAGCCGAAAGTTCATTCAACCTCTGCGCAGCCATCAGCAGAAGCAGCTTTCTCTCCTCGAAGGCTTCAGGAATGGCTTCTGGGAATATTGGGGACCCCAAGAGGTTGAAAGATCTCGCCGACAACACTTTCAGTCCGGGGAGCAGAGCACTGAATAAGGGGAAAGAATCGTGTGAGTTGGTACTGCAGGGGAAAAATTCGCATTTGCTGAAATTAATATCTAAACCCAGAGCTTTTAAACGAGGCAGGAGCATGAGCAAGTCTTGTTCCACTTCTTCAGGTTTACCACCTAGGGTACCGTCATCTAGGTACCAGATATTCAATGGGGATTTAACCTCTGAAATTACCTTTTGTATGGCCAGACAGAAAACTAAAGGGCCTAGCGGATCCCCCTGCTGTGCACCAACTTGGGAAAGAACAAGAGGACCATTGTAGAAAAGATTAGAAGTGGAAGAATATACTTGGAAAATGAAGGGGTAGAGTGATGGCACTTTATCCTTCACTTCGGACAGTAAAACATCACGCTCCACTGAGTTAAACGCGTTTTTTAAATCAATTTTAATTAATAATAATAATAATGAAATAATGAACTTTATTCTGCAAGTAGGCCACAAGGGCACTTTTACATGTCTGAGTCTACCGGCATTACACAAGAGGAGACCACTGTTGAGAAGAAACGCCGAAAGAAACTCAACAGTCAGTCATTTTTTCAGAAAGCATAAGTACTTAACTATTACAATGATATGAACTTAACTATACGTATTAAAACGGATTCTAAGTTTTTGCTATCTACCGAAAAAGCCCGCGTAGCGTCAATTGCAGCCTCGCAGCCCAATCTTGTGCCAAACCCTAATTGGCAAGGTTGCAGATAAGCTGCCATTTCTTCTCTCACTGCACGGCATCCTAGCTTTACCGTTAAGCGGCGGAAAGCGCTGCCTATGGCAATGGGTCTTATACCACCGTCTTTTTTTGACAGCGCACATAAGGAAGCACCATAAATATAGGAGCAAACTTCAGGGTTTAATTGACCACTGAGCAAAAAATTACAAAGCTTGGCCAGATGTTCCAGGAGCCGAAAATCGGCGTCTCCCGCAGATGCAGACGTAAGCTCCTTAAGATGAACAGGGCGGATACCATCCAAACCGGCGCCGAACTATTGTTGAAAGAGCTGAGTGCCTGCACCACTTCCTCCGGCTTAACAGTTAAGGCAGAAATAGATATGTCAGGTTCCGGTGGAAGTACCAGCGGCCGGGACGGGGCTGGATGCTTCGACTGCAGCGTAGCTAAAGTCTCAGGGCTCGACGGCGCCACGCCCTCATCCGACATAAGCACTCGCTCTGCACCTGAGATCCCCTTCATGTACTTTACGCTCAATTGTCTTCAGTATGGAGTGTGATCTCAAAGGCGTGGTCTCTGCACCGATGTTCCCACTGATATCAAAAGAAGCAGAGTTAATATTTCTCTTAACTTTCGTGGTTAAATTGCCCGTGGCCGACGCTTCAGGCGATTTGAGTGCAGAATAGGCAAAAGACAGTAAACTAAACCATTCGAGAGTGCCATTGGAGTCGATACACTTATCAATGAGGTCGCTCAATTTGGCCGCTGCCAAGTTTCGCGCCCCTTTGGGGATATGCCATAACACACGTACTGACTGCTTTAACGTAGCTAGATCACCAAAATCTAGATGAATGGGGTTGTTACCATGAGCTTGCTGTGAAACCGACAGTCTAGGGTTGGAGGGGATGACTTGGGGAAAATGTTTATGCATGTGCCCTATATGCACTTTAAGTCCATGAGGGGTAAAAGTTCGAGTTGAGTTGGGACAATGGGGACAGCGCAAGGATGAAGAAGGATCACTCATATTTATAACTAACACTTACAAATAAAAGTAAAAATACAAGCAATTATAGTAAAAAAAGATACAATTTAAAAGCCAACATCAAAAACATAACAATTTCGATTTAAACTTCATAGCTTCTTGTCGGTCGGCAAGACTCCCGTCTAGAAAATGAATGGCTCGGTTGTGTTGGATCCTTGATTTATGTATGTATTTATCCTGGAAAGTTTCACGAAATCAAAACCATTCTGCGGCTGAATGCAGGAAAATGAGAGCAGTGGTGATGGAAAAGTATTCACGCCTTCTCTATTTCTAAGCTTAAAGCTGAGTCACAATTAAAGCGGTCTCTCTCTCTACAGCAAGACGTCTTCTTCGATCTTAGCACCATACAAGCACGGCTTAAACACCAAGAAAACACGGTCTTTGCATTGCACGTTATAAAAGTTGTAATCTTGGATATCACAAAAATTCGTTAGGTTTGTTTGGGAGCTGAAACGAACACGTATCTTTTAGCCGATTGTGTGACGGGCGCTATTGTTTCAAAAGCAACACATTTTACCCGTTAAGCGTAGATTTGATTAAATTTTATTTTATTTATAAAATTTTGTTGACACTCGACATGAAGTTGACATTGACAATTTTATAGTTTGTTTATGTGAACATAATGGTAGTTTAAAAAGTCGTATCTCAGTATACGATCGGGGTAAAAATACGACTTCTTAATTTAGCAGGTTATGCGTTAAGCGTTATAGACTAAGATCCCGATATAAAACGACCTTCACCGAGATGTTTATTTGATGAATGTATTTTATATTTAGTTTAATATGTCAATAAATATATTGCATATGGGTTGCCTAACAATTTTTAGTCCAGGGTATGTTTAGTAAAAAATAAAAATATATATTTTCTTAACATTTCACCGATTTGATTATTAGATAAATTCATAATTAAATAATCTTTAATTTTATTCAGTTTCAATTCAATAATCAGACCGTTGCAAAATGCTAGTAGGTATAGATTTACCTGTTTATACCTGGCTACCCGATAGTTGTGACGGGAAAAGAATAGGTAAGTAACCTAACGTTTGCATATTCTATGGGCTTCATACTTTCGATTGGTATAGAATTTATCTAATATTAATCAAACCGGTGAAATGTTTAAAACATTTTTTTTTATTATTAATTAAACATACCCTGGACTAAAATTTGTTAGGCAACCCATATGCAATATATTTATTGACATATTAAATTGATTATAAAATACATTTCATAAAATAAACATCTCGGTGAAGGTCATTTTATATCGGGATCTTAGCCTATAACGCGTAACGCATAACCTGCTAAATTAAGAAGTCGTATTTTTACTCCGATCGTATACTCAGATACGACTTTTTAAATTAGCACGGCAGATACGTTCGATTTTATACCCCATATTTTTCATACCCCGGGCTTATATATGAAAATCGATTCTTAAGGAGTAAACTCCAAAAAAAACTTGTACCCCATACAACCTTTCATCCCCTTTTTAACCCCCTTAGGGGTTGAATTTTTTTAAATCGCTTCTTATCTCTTGTACACTTTATAAATTCAACCTAGTGTGCAATTTTCAACTCTCTAGCATTTGTAGTTTCGGCTCTGCGTTGATGAGTCAGTCAGTCAGTCAGTCAGTCAGGCAGTCAGTCAGGACACTTGCATTTATATAGAATATGAACATCCCGAGCGATATTTGATTTCTACGACGTGAGTAGACCCGTTTCGTATTATAATATTTCGTATGAAAATTTTTCACTCGTTTCGTATTGCGCTGACATAATCTCTCGATAAAACTGTTAGAAAATAATACAAAATGTTAAAACAGTAAAATGCGATACCCTAGTGCAGAAGAAATGCATTTGAATAATCTTTTCTATGATTTACAGAGGTTGCTTACAAAAACTTTTTTTCTACCTAACGCACACTCAAGATCACACACACAAGTTCGCACACGTTAGAAAATGTTCATACCCAATAGTTACCCAATATAACCTTTTTGACTTATAAAAAAAAACCGTACAATGCGAATTATTTTAGTTTGTGGGGCAATTATACCCTTCCCGTATTGGGCTATATCTGAAATGAAAAAAAGCAGTAGGGGCCCTAATCTAATACTGTGTTACTGCGTTTTTCGCTGGAGGGAAATGACGGTAAGTTGTGATCGTGGCAATTTATCAATTATCAGTATTATCACCAAACATTTCACATAAAATAGTCCCGCGCTTTTTCAAGAGATGGCGCTGTTTACATGTCAATGTAAGATTGTTCTTCCAATCATAGTCCTCTAAGCCACTAAAGCTTAGTCTGAATAATTTAACCATCGTTACTATATGTAATATGAAGCAACCGCTAGTCAAACTTGAGATGCTATACATCAATTAAAAAGGTTTATAGCACGTGTTTTCTTCATCCGGTTCACACTTTAATTTACAGGAGCAGGTATTATTTATCAACGTCGTAGGTACTCATTCGTGATTTCATAACGACATAACATGTGGGTACCTACATGTTAATATTGTTTAAATTATAGATTAGATTAATAACGATATTTTTAATAAAATGAAAAATAGTCGAACATAGTAGCAAAATATTGCATCGAGGCACGAGGATTTTTGTCCAAAACTCAAGTAGCGCAGAATATTTATCCAGGTGGAGCTCGGCTTGGTATGAGAGTTCAACGTAATGTCAAACACCTATCTATATCAGAAATAATTTTACGTCTAAATATAAACCGTGCATAAGAATTCACAACACAGAGAGCGCGAGACAGTGAGATAGTGCGCGTCTCTGTTTCCTTGCCAATAGCTACGACATTGTATCTATTGACACGGGCCAGCAGCACGTCGCCGCAAACTATTTTGAGTGGACGGGCGACGCACGTGTCGCGCCGGCAGCGGCGGCGGCGGCGGCGGTGGCGCTGGCCCGGACCCCGGCCCCACGCTGGGACCTCTTGAATGAAAAAAGGAAACGCTTTAATTAGCGCACGAATAGTGCAGATGCAGGTGACCGCGGTGCAGTACATATCGCATCACCGCCCGCCCGCAATTTTGCGTAAAATTGGCAGCGTGCGGCGGGCGGGCGGCGGCAGCGGCGCGGAGCGTCGCTCCCGAAATAGTGTTCGGGCGCGGTCGTGCGCGGTCGGAAGCGGCGCCCCAGTCGCCGTGTGGCCGCGCGCGCGCTCCCGCGTCGCCTCCCCGAGCCGTCCGTACCCGGGTAAGAAGCGAGGTGCGCCGGTGCACAGTTCGTGGGTGCGCGTATTTCGGTCGCGTGAGGACCCCGGGCCGCGTCGGGCGCGCTGCCCGCGCGCTGGCCGCCGTGCTCTGGTGGTGGTGCGTGGCGCTGCTGCGGCTGGTAGCGCTCTGCGCGCCTCCCCCCAGCCCGTCCGCCGGCGCGCCGCCGCCGCTCGCCGCCCGCGCCGCGGAAGATGCGCCGCCGGCGGCCGCTTGCGCCAGCGCGCCCTGCAACCACACCGGCCCGCCGCCGACACCTGCCGGACACCCGCCGCCGCCGGCGCCCGACCCCGACCCCACACCGCACCCCGGTCAGTGCACAGATACCGATATCTACTCTCATCTCTGCCCGCGCCGCGACGCCACGACGTTAATTCTTTTCTGACACATATGTTGATATATCACGAACTAATTTTTGAGTACCATGTGGAGACGATTACTCATTCTGTGGCCGACATCAAAGTCGAAAATTGAGGTTTTGTAACGACGAATTCTTGTGGCTATGAACCGATTATGAACCAATAAATATAGTGTAACATTGTTGTTTTCGAAGTGATAAACAAGTAGACGTGTATTTACTCACACGTCATGTCTGACTCTAAAGTTATCTATAAACATAAACTCGGTAGTATTTAATGGAGATGCGTTTGGACACTAACTTATTAGTAGCAACAAGCGACATAATACTTTAGCCAATAACGACAGAATCGAGTAGATACACTCTATCATGTGTTATATTTCTAAATTACATTTTCGATGCTCGACTTTCGACTTTCGATTCACTTCTAATTGAAACTATTATTTATTTATTTACACACAAGAAAAATGGTAATACACTTAGTAAACACCACATGTTGTTTTTTTTTTACATTAGAGACAACTAAGTGAAAGCAGAATAGTTTGTACAGAGAAGGAAATTGAAACACGGACCGTTTTCGCTCTTGTCACAATGACAATAAGGGTCCAAAAGGTACGCGTTTCAGTTTCCTTTACTGTACATACCTATATTTATTTCTTGAGTAAGTTGAAGCCGAGAGTGATAAAATATCTAGAGAGAGCACTCCTAGTGCTAAGAAATCAATACGAATTCCGCTGCGACCTTCTTAAAAATGAGAGAGACCTATTTAATCTCTAAAATCAAAAGCCGTGGTCTTCCATAAAGTTATTTGCTCAGTAGTATTGACTGGCTGGTGGATGAGTGTGTTCTGTTTGAGAGTGTTAGAATAGGAAGGTACCGAATGGCAAAATGCTAGGTTAACGCAGGGTTGCCAACTAGTTTTGTTAGAAAAGCAACTATCAATGATAACAAAGTCTATTATAACGTGTTATACTAGTTTGTGTACAGTAGCGGAAAATATTTATCATATTAAAATGTTTTAACTTTAAGTCGAGATCCAAGGATAGGATTCGAATTAATATTGCTAGTAGCATAATAGGTAACGCGTAGTAAATATAGTAAGTGTGTAACGAATAAAAAATGTGTATTTAACCAAATTTAACGAATAAAATATTTATTTTAAAGAAACGTGTTTTTGGGTTCCGTACCAAAAGGCTACCCTATTAGGTACTAAGACTACACTGTCCGTCTGTCTGTCTATTTGTCACCGGGCTGTATCTTAATGAACCGTGTTAGCTAGACAGTTGAAATTTTCATAGATGATGTATTTCAGTTTCCGATATAACAACAAACACAAGAAATAGAATAAAATAAATATTTAAGTGGGGCTCCCATACGGCAAACGTGAATTTTCTGTTTTTTTTTGATGATACGGAACCCATCGTGCGCGAGTCCGACTCGCACTTGGGCGGCGCAGAATATTGAGATCGTTTTATGATTAACAATTTGTATAAAAATAAGAAATTTCAGGCCAGTACTTTATTATAACACCGTTGGCGTTTGTAAAAAATAGGCAACCTTCGTACAAAGTAACGTATTATTGATCATTATGTGTCGATAGATATTCCGCAAAGAGATTTAGAAAATCATACAAAGTATAGCGCATTTACGAAAGATAAGTCCGTGTTTCAGTGCAAAGGTTCGTTTTAATATTTTTAATACGCACATCTCAACAGTCAGTGAGTGCGGGGTTCTCTATTCCTACATCCGCTATTTAATGTTAAGCACACTGTTTACATTTAAATTAGGGGTAGGATCTCATAGTACCTGGCTGGAGAAGTGGCATCATTGGATATATTAAGTATATAGTAATCTAGCAACCCTGGAGTGCGCAGACAGGGAGGGCCCGGCGCCGGCGGGGCGGGCGGCGCGGATGTGGGTTATCAGAGCGAAGGTTCCATAGCCGCTCGCCCCCCCCCCCCCCCCCCCCCCCTTACCCCTCTACACCCCGCCGAAGACACCCGTCGCCTCCACTATCGCTTTCCCTCCACCCTACCACGCAGTACGCACGCACTTTTCACTCAACAGCCAACCCTAACCCGCAACCTTTACTATTTCGACACTACCTTACTAAGCATTCATGCGCTAGACAAAATATTGCCTCATGTTTCTTGGAATTTAAACCGTGCACCGTATATCAAGCAGACAGGTCACAGTGGCAGTTCAACCGGCGATAAGCGAATAGAAATTACTTACATAATTATTTATATTTATAATGAACGCTTCACGATCAAATGTTAATTAGGCCAGTCATAACGATAACAACACAGATCTTAGCTGCAAGTGCGGCAGCGGAGATAAAATTATCTACTTATGATTACTTTTAATTAAGTTTCTACAACATATTTAAGTTGCAGGCAATAATTAATTATAATGATACAATCGGCGCAGTTTCACTAATTGTAACAAAAAACGCCAAACAAAAAACGAACAACACACTCTGTCTAGACTGCTGATTGAATAAATGTCATACATTTAAATATTTCATCATGTTGGCACGGTGCGGGAACTGAATGTAGGTAAATGGATTACGGCTCTCTTCGATAGTACAATTTTTATATTCCATGTTATTATTGTGAACAACAAATTATGTAACTTCTAGCGTTAGAACACTATAACTAAGTGTATGATTTTGGTTCTATCCACTATTTTATTTTTAGATTTCAATATCGATTGTTTTATTTGTCATCGTGGCATTAATTTGGGACTAGATCGATTTGTGTGAGGTTGTCTGATATTTATTTATTTATTTATTCGTCACAATGGCTCAAGATGGAATTCTACAAGCACATTGGCTACAGAGTTTACCACCACAATATACCCGGTGTGTACCTACTGTAACAGGAGCAATAAATTGAAACATAACTAGATTCTACTCTTCAAAGTGAACAAACAACATTTGTTTCTCCAGCTTGAACAAAATACAGTTTTCCGATGGACATTATTCGCGCCACGCCACCTTAACTTAACTGTCATTACGCTAACTGAGATTGACTGTCACGCTACTACAGTGGAAACTGGATAAGTGGAATCGCAAGGGACCGGCTGTTTAGTTCCGCTTATCCAGGTTTTCCATTCATCCAGTTTTCCACTTAACCAAGTTCAAATAAAACGTTTACTCACTTACAGAGGCTCTCGCTAACAGAGGTTGTGGATGCTAGTAATGTCGCTTATAGAGGTCACGTATAAATATATGGCCAATAAAAGATCAAGACTTAAATAACCCTCTTTTATTAAATATGTATGTAGAGGTGTTGGTGTCCACTGCACTACTCTCTCTGCACATTTTTTTAAAAACCAAATCTATCTGTACGTTTTTTTAATCCTTCTAACCATCCATTACTCTTAGAAAAATTATGAATATTAGCCTTTTTGCAAATTCTTCAGCTTTTTCTTTTTTTATCATTGGTCCATTCACATTTTTTTCTTATACAAAATACGTAGTTAAAACGCGAACCATAATGTTAACGAAAAACGAACTACCCTCCTTGTGACGGTTTATTAACCCCTCGTATGCGGCGTCAAAAATTTGCTAATCAAATTGAAATTAACTGACATTTAACATAAGGTTCAAATGTCCCGCACGGATCCGTGTCTAAGCATACGAGGGGTTAAAAATAAAAATTAACAATTACACCGTTGTTGAGATACAGCCTGGTGACAGACGGACGGACGGACGGACGGACGGACGGTCGAACGGACGGACGGACGGACGGACAGCGAAGTCTCAGTAATAGGGTCCCGTTTTTACCCTTTGGGTACGGAACCCTAAAAAACAAAACACTACGGTAGGTTCTCTACCATCTTTCATAATCGGAAACCAACCCGCCGCTTTGAGTGCGATGTGCATGTGAGCTAGATCCGCAGTGTATAAAACGATAATAATACGTTTTTGAGAGAAAATTATCAAACTGTATAAAATATCAGGACTTTTCCATGGAAATCAGGCCTTTTCTCCGGTCTTTTGATTTTTTCATCTGGTAACCCTAGTATTATCAGCTGGCATTTATGGCACTTATGTCATTTTATTAGTTGTGTTGATAAGATTGTAAATAATTAATACAGGATGTTATAAAATAATGGCTTATTTTTCACTCCTGCAGTACTACTGCTGTAAAAAGATGCTAATTTTCCATAAGCCAGGCACCATAGTCATATTTATGGTCTAAACATTGATGGGTCTCTTTCTTTGCCTTTCGTTCTGTTACATACTGTAATATTCTTTTATTTAGTATTTGGAATACCTAACTATTAAGATTCACGTAATTGAATTTACCCTACACGGAGAATATATTCCTACATCTCCTATTTTGTCCTCCACTCGCTTAAATGAAAAGTCGACATTTGAAGTTCAGATTTCAAAACTAATATTAAATAAATCAAGATAAGGCAATCTTAAATCTGTCTATAATAAAAAACGTATTTATTAAGTTTTTTTGCACGTTTAGCGGAAACTATTTTTTACCCCTGTTTAGGATTCGGTATCTTAAGATAAAACTTGTATCCAGCCAATCCAGCTAAATATTAGGCCGGATTTTTTGCAATTTTAGATTTCAGAAGTTCATGTAGAGGTAGGTAGTAGAAGTATAATAAAGGAAATACCTAGTCGAAATTATCCAAATATGACTCAATTAAAATAAAGAGTGACACAACGTTTTACTGGTTTTGCTCACTCGTATGAAACATAATCCAATACATCACACGACTACTTCATGATCACTTAATATACCTACCAGTAAATAATGGAAAATCACGTGCACAAGAATCTAAATCCCTATTTTATTTTATTTTTTGCCACAAGCCTCATTAGTTGTATAAATTTTTATCATGTATGTTGACAAGTTTGTATTCTCTTCGGTTTCCGCGACTGTCACACATTTAAATAAAACAATTTAAACGGATTATATCGCGTATATTAATCATTACCACCGGCTTGGGATCTTGTTGTACATCTTATCAAGGATCAAGTAAAACACAAGACTGGAAGCCTTGGGCACCGAACGGTGT
Organism: Apotomis capreana; assembly: GCA_947623375.1. Classification (NCBI taxonomy): domain Eukaryota; kingdom Metazoa; phylum Arthropoda; class Insecta; order Lepidoptera; family Tortricidae; genus Apotomis; species Apotomis capreana. The sequence continues at coordinate 11,619,438 of OX392510.1, read as the reverse complement.
AAAACAGATTAATGTTAAAAGTAGTATATGTAGAGTTTTTGTTTAAAAGTATATCAAAGTAATAAATAAGGCAATCTGGGAGTTTTCTTCCAGCGGTTCTTTCTCCTCAGTAAGCCTTATAGTGAATCACTAGTAGATATTTTAAATAAAACCTTCTGGCACATGTGTAACTGTCTTTACACATTAGGCCCATCTGGCATGTATGAACACCTTTATTTTAAATTAATATTTATAAAATGGGTAGTTTACACAAATGTAACTTTGACAGAGAAAAATTGTGGTTTTCTCAGTCAACCTTTGACAACGGTATCTGTAAAGGTACCGAAACGTCAAAAAGCTCAAATAATTAATATAATATAATTGTTTTATTTAAATAAGTTTGTATTGTTTTTAACAATTACCTGAAGGAGGGAAATACCTACAAGGGATATGTTCGGCTTTGTACCTTTGTATCTTCCTGCATAATTAACTGTTAATGTGTAGGTATAATAAAGTGTTTACATACATACAGGGTACATAGTATAGTTAATTTAGTTGCATTAAAATGTAGGTTTTATGGGAAGTAGGGCGGGTTCAATTACGCAACGCGACCCTGGCCGGTCGACGAACCGCCGTGCCAGACGCCCGTGCTATCGCTAGTCAGGCCTGGCTCCCAGTGTCTATGCCTATTCATAACTAAACCGGTACCTATTGTGTCAAAGCATGTAGTTAAGAATTGGGACTATTAGGATCGAATTCGATTAACATGGATTTCCGACATTACTATCAGAGCAACTTAAATAAATAATTTAGACAAGTTTGTCATTTAAAGGTCGCTACTAATACTGATATTACTAATACTCTCACTCACTTATATAATTATGTTTACCTAAAATCGGCAAGTATTTCACAATGACGTTACAGTCGAACTTCCTTGGAAAAGAGCAGTAAGTGCATACAAGCGTCTTATACGTCAAAATGACAAACGAATTTATTTCAAGGTAGTGACGATATTTCGATTTTCATTTTTATGGTGAAAGACAATGTCGGTGACTTGGAGGAGAATAGTTACAAAATACAATACTATAGTCTTGCTTAGATTACTATGCATTAATAAAACTACATATAAATAATAATAATAATAGTACTCTTTATTGTGCACCACAAAGTAAAAATAAAATAAAAAAAGCATTACAAATGGTAACAACAAGAAAAATAAAATCAGGGGTTGTCGCGGTCTCTCTAGTCGGGGTCTTCTATATTGTTTCGCTACTAATTTTTCCGTTTACCACTTGCAAACCGATGAAGTTTTAAGTTAAAAATACATGAAATAGGTATACTAAGAGTACCTTGCCTTGTTCATGGGATGAAGGTTGGTTACATAAGTCGGCACGAGACGAGAGAGCGTCGACCTGCTAGGTGCCGCAGACTCCCGTACCTACCTTGAGTACCTACCTACCGTCTGACCTTGTCTGTTCATATTCTCCTCCTCTTTCTTGTATACGTATGTATATTGATTATGAACAAAAAATACACGTGTTTTATATCGCTTTACATGTGGTATAAAGGATTGCATTGCAAAATGTATAGAACACTCACTCCCCCAGTATCTACCTAAAAATCACTGTACCTTTAAAGGACTACAGTCAGAAGTATTATATTATGCAGTATCGATGTCATACTAAGTGATGTAAGTGCAAGAGTCAAATGCTGGACCCTATATCTATGTACATTTATTGTGGGGATTTTTAACTGAAACCCTTAACATTGACGCGAACTGCAAGATAATGAGAATATAAATAAATATTTGATAATATCCTCGCGACTTCATAATTCACAGCCGTTTCTGTATGACATTCCTTTGACCCTTAATATCTTAGTTAGTGGTGTGGTTATTAGAAGGAAAAATGTTTAATGTTATACTTGACTTACATTTATTAATATAATTATTGCTTAATACATTCCTTAATTATTTATATAGTAACGAACTTCTCGTAGCATTCTATTTGACTTTGTACCAAGGAGGATTTAAAATTTTACTTATTATTAAACAGAAGTTAATTTCCTTAAAACCAACCTACTAGTACTTAGCACCCTTGATTACCGAACAAAATAATTGGTAACATGCGACATTCACGTTTAAAAACATTTAAATGAGAAAACTTTACGACAGCGTATTCAATTTCGTTCAAAACAATGTTTTTAAAGGAAAGCGTAGCTCTGATGTTGTTTCTGTAAACAAATTTATTTGTTATAGCGTCAGGTTCCCAATTAGCGTTTCGTTTCATTAAAACAATCCGACGAGATATGTGGAAATCAGGGATTTAATATGTTTATTAGAGTTTTACACGAGTTTTATATTAAACTGCCTCGTTAACTCATTTGTATACTCTCTGTGGTGCAACTCTATTTATTTCTTTTTCAAACGTTTGTAGCGTCATATGTATGCACTAAGTATACACTAGTGTATGCACTAAGTATACACTAGTGTATGCACTAAGTATACACTAGTGTATGCGCTAAGTCGAAAATTATCGTTACCAGGTAGGACTTGCTGATTATTTCCTTATACAGAACAGATAAATATGCATAATGATAATAATTCATTTATTTCAGGCATCAAAGGCCCATAGATACCTTACAATCTAACATAGTACATATGAAATATTGAAACACTTAACAACTAAGGTCACATTCAATTCAGTAGTACAAACGACAAACATGTTTTAATTATTTTTTCATACATTCGTGATTTATTTAACCAGCAAAGGAGGTTCTATGTTTCAGAGGCCTTTTAAAATGTTGATTGTTTTAGACATTTTTCCCTATGATCAAACATGTTTCTTAACACATTATTGATGTTACTACCTAGACCAGGGCTATTGAGATTTATTGGTATATATTTGAAACCTACAGTTTGAATTTTTCATTGATAATTTTTGTTTCAAAATTAGTTTTTTCAACTTATTTTCGACTGCACGCAATAAAAGCATGAAATAGCTAGGTTACTACCTAGAACTCGGGCACGTCGGTAAATGACACAAGTCTGTGGTGTATGGTAGCCGACCGTGGAAACGCCAGAATAGAACCTTTCGGCCAAAATTCTTCCTTCATGTAGGTCTCTAGCTGATCAGTCGGAACCCTCAACTCATAAGAATTAAAATTCACTTTGTAGCGAGACTTCAACTTCACGACCCTCAGGATAATTTCGCACGTACATACTCTACGATCTCCTCAACCTTCGTAGAGTAATGTAGACGGGACACATACAATTTCGTCGTCGGCAGAGCGGGACGCAGCAGGTGTTTGGGCCCAGTCGGTGCGGTACCGCACTGATTTCGGCAGGCCGGCTTCTTCCTTCTTTCCACCTTGATGTGGCTTCATCAAGGTGGAAAGGAGGAAGAAGCCGTCACATTTTGACTCCCAAGGAGTCAGTTTCGGCAGATCCTTGTGAACGGGTTCACATCGGTTCTGCACCCCTTTTGATGATCGCTACTAAATGTGTGCTAGTCGATCTATATTTCTGTTCAAGATATCCGTTGTCGCGACACAGTGTCATCAGTCTTTTATCGCACTACTTATACTGAATGAAATAAGATAGAAATCATTTGTTGCGCGTCAAAGTCGCGTTCACAGTTGTGCTAGAAGTACTACGAAAATAATGCAGGCTAACCACAAAAAGGCGTGACAAGAAGCGTAGCGATGGCGTAGCGCTAGCGTATCGTAGCTCGTAGCACTAATTCGCCTACGATGCTACGGGCTTCAGTACCTTGCCACTATTACAATATGATATGAGGCACCTACAGGTGCGCGCCTATATGACGTATCGATCATTACAATTCCATGCGCGTACAGCCGCAGACAACAAAGACAAATAAGTGTGGGCCGGGCTTTATCGGCCTGATAAGGTTCGCGGCACGCGCGGGGTGGAAATGGGTCGAGGGGGCGACGAACCGGCCTCTGAAAGCCTACCCTCGTTGCCTACAGTATAAAACGTAGATTGTCCGTCGGCGATTAATTTATAAAAGTATTCTTTGGCGCTATTCCAGCGAGATTAGGTTGTAGTTAACAAGACGTCTAGCCAGGTATTTACTTTTTTTTTTGCGTCCTTGATTGGGAACAATACTTAGTCTTGGATCCAATTATGCATGAAGAATTCATTTAGGCCATGCAGGGTTAAGGTGTAATCTATTAATCATTTATCTTTCTTGTCTCCGGTAATCTCGTCATGTGAGTTTTTAGGGTTCCGTAGCCAAATGGCAAAAAACGGAACCCTTATAGATTCGTCATGTCTGTCTGTCCGTCTGTCCGTCTGTCCGTCTGTCCGTCTGTCTGTCCGTCTGTCCGTCTGTCTGTCCGTCCGTATGTCACAGCCATTTTTTTCCGAAACTATAAGAGCTATAGGTACTGTTGAAACTTCAGACACAAAACAAACGCAGAAAAGGGGGTCTTTCCCGGTACCCATTGTTATAACAAATCCTATTGTTATATAGTCTTAAAGCCGTTTCATGTGGAATAGACTTAAAATTTTAAATGCTCAATACATTTAAATTATTATTGAATTCTCATTACTTAATTCATACTTAAGTACCTAAAAAGTATTTAATTTTGTAAAATCCGTTTAAACTTAAATTAAACATGCTCGAAACAAGAGAGGGGCAGGTGGGTATTAGTTCCTGGGTCATGGATGTTATCTATATATGTATTTATATATTATAAATATCGTCGTCTGGTACCCATAGTACAAGCTTTGTTTAGTTTGGGACTAGGTCGATTTGTGTATGATTGTCCTTTAATATTTATTTATTTATTTATGATATGATTGTAGACCCCATCACCCTCGGCACAGCATCCTTAGACACCCTGCTTTCCTGCTTTCATTGCTTTGATTTCCTTCCAGAACCAAGGGCGTCAAATAGGGAATCTACAAATGTTTGGCAGAAGCAGATTTGACTTAGCAAGCTAATACTTTTCTTATAAATCAGTATATTTATATACTCTCTCATCTCTCATTGGTCTTACGGCCAACAGTTAGAGAATGCCCCTCGACTTTGAGTTTACCATTTGTACTTATGTATGTACAATAAAATTCAAATAATGAAGAGCAATTACGCTGTTCAAACGTCCTAAATATATATATATATATATATAATATGTTGTATATACCTATACAACCCAGTGCGAATTGGATTCAACGGTCAACTCGCCAGTTCGGCTTGGGTTTTATGGAAAATCTGTCGTATAAAATACATATATCCACCTGCACAAACACCTGCATTGTAAGCACACCTGCATAAACAGCAGTGAGTAGACACACGTTCAGTCTACATGACTAACTACTGTAAATACCGTTGCATTGCAAGGTATTTGAACCTGAATTATTTACTTCATTTAAAATGGTCACACTGCATTTTGTTTTAGATTCTCTTTCATTTAAGAGCCATTGCTCTTATCGCTGGAGCCAGTATTGGTCACCATTCTAAATCCGGCTGCGTTTTTACAAGGTTTTAACTGATCAAATCTTTGTTTTATTGACAGTATTTTACTTCATATTGAGAATATCTTATTCAAAGCATGCTAAACATTTGTTTACAGTACTAACTACTTTTTAACAAGTTTTTACGATTGAGGATCTTGATCTGCCCCCCGAATGTCAAACTTAGAATTATCCACAGGAAATAATAATAAATAAAACAAAATTTAATCCGCAGGTAGACCTCAGCCGACATACAATGTATGACACCTGGTAAAATCAGAAAAACGGATACTTACCAACTCTCTAACGTCAACTCTAATCTCATGTGTCCCAAGCAAGAGCTCTTCAAAGCTGTTAACACATTAACCCTCGTTTCAACTTTAATGGGATATAGAGGAGCCATAACATCGTGGTTCTAGACTCGTACAATGTAGTTTGCGGGTAGCCGTTCTCGTGGGCGTGCGGTTGCGGGCGCGCCGAAAATACCCGCGTAACACGACGAAAACAATCGGCCGCGCTTGCCCTACGCGACGCAAAAATGACGGGAAAACGCGCGCGCACGCACATGCACGCTGCCCAATCAATTTTATGCTTCTGTGCGTAACTCTCTCCCACTTTCTAATGCGCGACACGTTTTTCACATACCGTAGACGTTACCCTGACTCACGTCTTGCTATTAATTAAATAGGTTATATTCGCTTGTAATTATTTTCGGCTGCGCGACTCGTCTGTATGAACATGTACGTATATACATTAAGAGTTGTATTTGTATTCAAAATAATAAATATTAGTGTAAAGTAATGGATACGTTATAGGTATAATGTAGTTTTCTTTATCTTAATATTCATCATTAAAGCAGTTTTAATTATTTTACAGTTGCTAAAATAGACAATTAATTTTGTGGATTTTATCGCCCGTTTCGATCAGTACACTATCTGATCTTCAAAGAGCAACGAACTATTCATACCCACATTGAACTTTGAATAGGTATACTTGACATGTAAGAGCATAAATTAGATACCCATTGGATAAATAACCTCTTTCAAGCTGACTGTGTTCACATTTCTTATAAATTTTCCTGTATTTATTTATGTTTCGAAAATAATATTTATAATTGAGAAAAACCAATCATAAACTGAACGCGCCCTCAATGTCAATTTAAATATCTTATAACCACAGCAATATCACATATAATTATTGTATACTTACGTATAATTCATCTGTTGTAATCAAAACAACATCACATCTTGTTTCCCGTATTAATCATATTAGAGTCTCGATTAATTTAGATCTACACAATTCGTGGCTCTCCATTTTTCTCTCGGTAAGAACAATAAAACGAAAAAGCCGGCCAAGTGCGAGTCGGACTCGCGCACTGAGGGTTCCGTACAAACACTTTCCATCCCTAAGTGGTTAAGTTAAGTTTGCACCTGGTATGTACAGCGCCCCATATAAATTAGGTGCAAAGTTAGGTATTAAAATATTAAAAAAAAACTACTTACTAGATCTCGTTCAAAACAATTTTCGTTGGTAGTTTTTATAGTAATGTACATCATATGTTTTTTTTTAGATTTTTCATATTCTTATTTTAGAAGTTAGAGGGGGGGGACCAACTTTTTTCCACTTTGGAAGCGTCTGTCACGCAAACTATTCGGTTAAGAAAAAAATATTTTAGAAACCTCGATATCATTTTTGAAGACCTATCCATAGATACCCCATACGTATGTGTTTGATGAAAAAAAAAATTTTGAGTTTCAGTTCTAAGTATGGGGAGCCCCCAATATTTATTATTATTTTTTTATTTTTGCATTAAAATCTTAATGCGGTTCACAGAATACATCTACCTACCAAGTTTCAACAGTATAACTCTTATAGTTTCGGAAAAAAATGGCTGTGACATACGGACGGACAGACGGACAGACAGACATGACGAATCTATAAGGGTTCCGTTTTTTGCCATTTGGCTACGGAACCCTAAAAACGAGATACACTCACTTCGAAACAGCGACGAGTAGCAAAACACGGTTTCTAAACTCAATCACTAAACGTTTGCTTTATTTTCACGGTTGGCTCGAGTGTTACTCTCCAGCGTCCTTTTTCATCAGTGTGTTTATTTCCTGAGTAAGCCTGAAATCGGTATGGATTGCATGTGAAAATACTTGCGACGACATTGTTGTCGTACGCTGAGACGTTTTGTTGGGCGGTAGGGATGATCGAAATAACCATTGGGTTAGAACAGCGCGAGCGCAGCGTTCGTTTCATACCCAAGAAAATTGAACCACGATTACATGAACCTGTCATCAAAATGCGACTGTGAGAGTGAGATGCTTTGTGCCTTATTTATCACGTGATAAACGCAACCATCAAAGGCCCCCAGATTGCGGAAATTTGACGGACATTTTTTAATTGTTGGAAAATATCAAAACATTCAAAAACCCCCACACATCTAGGAAACTGGAGTGGAATTCGCATCATCACACATATCGCATACCTAGTTTATCTCCAATATTATTAGGCACGTAGGTGTTCTTGATGATGTTTAAATAGACTGGTTTGTCAAGCAAATGGTAATTTGACAAAGGAATGTGTATGAAGGTCATAATTAAAGTGGAGACTACCTCGCAAAGGCGGCGCACTGCGAAGATGCACTTTCTGACAAAAAAAACGATCTGACCGCGTAGGAGCTCAATGTCAACATTCCTTTTTAGGGTTCTGTAGCCAACTAGGAACCCTTATAGTTTCGCCATGTCCGTCTGTCCATCTTTCCGTCCGTCTGCGGCTTAGCTCCGTGATCATTAGTACTAGAAAGCTGAATTTGGTATGAGTATGTGTATGTATCACGCCGACAAAACGGTACAATAAAAACTTAAAAAATATATTTTTTTTTTGGGGGGACCTCTCGTAACTACACCTCATATAGTGGGGTGATTTTTGTTTTCGTTCCAACACTCATGTGTGGAGTGTCGTTGAATAGGTATTTTTATAGAAAAAATCATGAAAATGAGGCCTTATAATACTTTCAATGAAAACTATATTGAATAAAATAGGTCGAGCCGTTTTCGCGCTATCGCAACATTTCATAATTTTCTTTAAAAGGACGTAAGTTCACTTCCAGAAGGTAATAAGTAATTAAATACAATAAATAAGAAAATTCTGTTCACTAGCTAAATAGTATCCAGTAACAATAAATACTAAATATTATTGCAGTATTATTAAGTACAGTAACTTTGGCGTTTACGACCTTTTTATAGAGCTTGAAATCTTTCTCGTAATTTAAAACTCGGGCTTAAAACACCTGTTTTAAGCCCGAGGTCTATTGTGAACGATGGGCAACTACGGAACCCTACACTGAGCGTGGCCCGACATGCTCTTGGCCGGTTTTAGCAGTCGGGTTAAAAAACACAGCTCGTGGCACCGCTTTCTTTTTGCCTGTAAAAACCAGCTCTTTATCGGTAAACACATGTGTGTATTAACCTATAAGTAGTTTACCTACTTAATTGCAGTTAATATTAATGATAGATTTGTTATGTCTAAATATACAATTATACCTACCTACTTCATTTCGAATCCGATTAATTATAATGTAGACAGTTTATTGTTGTTTAACTTATACTTGATTTACCTATTCCAATACCAGATTATCTCTGCGTATACAAAGCAATAATTACTACTGATAAATAACCTATTAATAAGTAATAATCTTAATGCTGTAGTATCAGTCATTTAGTAGCGCTGCCTTAAAATAAATTATTCCGTTTATGAACTTATACATAAAATTTTCTTCACACCGATAACTAATATTGAAATAGCTATTAACTTCAAGGAAAAAAGGTATTTTTCTATTAATTCTAGTACTTTAGCGCTCTCTGAATTGAGACCTATTTGGCTGTTGAAAGAAAATTATAAAACTAAAGTTTGTACCATAATGTACTTATTGAACGTTGACAACCATGATTGTTAAAACTCGTAAATGTAATGTTAGTTTAAGTTAGAAAATCGTTTGACCGAATTCTGAAACTACCAACATTAGGTAAAGCCTGACCAGAAATATATGAGGATGCGCCATATTGCGGAATTTCACAGGAACTAATTTCTTACACTGACAATGATTTTATGATGGTTTGTCAACAATGTCAATGTCATTCGTGGTGATTTCTTTAAAAGACAAATATTTAAAATTATCCAAAGAAAATGCCGAAAAGCATTCACAGTCGTGAACGTAAGATAATAAATAAAGTGTACATGTGTTTACTACGCGAAAAACAGTCAGGAAAAGAGTGCATTCCATTAAATAATATTACGAGGTTAACATAGTGGAACTGACAGGTTCTTAAAACTAATGTCATTATAGTGGATTGCGATTGGTTGCAAAATTGTTGCCGTATAAATCTTATAAATAGCGCCCTCTTGACAATCCTCATATATTTCTGGTCAGGCTTTACAGGTTTATTGGAAAGCTTATCCAGTAACACCTTCCACACACATTAGGTTAAGTTAGGTTTGTTTTATGACAGTCCAGAAAAGTAAATTGGTTCCGAGAAAAGTAAAATTGTAACTACCGAAAGTTCTGACTAATATTATGAATTTATGACAATAGTAATTTCCTCATTTCTATTAGAATTTTATAGCAATCAATAGAGACCGCTTTCATTAAATTAATTCCATAGATCACATTTCCCTCGTGACACAACATAGCCCAAGAACTTTCAAAACTTGACCGATGCCAGTACCCTTTCCATGTGTATGGAGAATTGTAGTTCTATAAAGTAACCGATAGAGGTGCCGCCCTATTCTCCATACAAATCGTTCACGCTGTCGCTAGCGAGTACGGTCACGTTAATTCGTGGTAAGGGTACTGTTCCCGAGGACGAGGAGTGTTGACATGTGTCATCGCATCATACGTTACACCGCCATTCATCGTATTGCATTAACTGTTGCATGTTCACATAGACAATGGTGATCGGTCGCGCGAGCGGCACGCGCCGGCTTGCTTTATTTTTAGCGCAGATCGGGACGACGTTGACAAACAACCGAATTGGGATTGGCTGTCGTTTGATAATGTGGAAAAATTGGAAAAGTGTTTAAGTTTCTCTGTTAAGGTCTGCCGTAAACGCGTTTGTAAACGTTTCATCCGCTGCTTTATCCTATTACCCGCCCCCCGTCCCTTAATATCATCGCGGAACAACTTTGTAACCTCGAAATGCATATTTCGCCGAAAGCACTTTTTTTCTTTTTATATAACGATTTCAGATAAAATTATATTAAAAAAAAAGAAGTGAAAGACATCGAAAAAGGACACGTTTTTTTAATTAATAAATGTTTTCATTAGTTTATTTTTAATGATTGTTATTACGTTTACAGAAAATACACATTCTGTTCTGTCAAATTTTCAAGTTTAAGTATTATTAAGGATCTAGAGGTAAACCCAGATAAACAAACAGCGATAGCTTTGTACTTGTAATGGTCTGTTGATTACACTGGAACTATTACTCTGAAAAACGTCCAACAAACTTAATATCAAACTTGCTTCTACCACGCGGTCACCACGTCACCTCGACCGGGAGCACTCATCCTGCGATGACCGCTCGGCGACCTTCACAGCTTCAATTACTAGTGCCAAGTGAAATAACCACTTTACTACAATTCGTTTTGCTGGGGGAAATACTCCGAATCTCATGTTCCTTCAGACACCTTCGTAGTTTCATTTTATCGCGGCTCGAGCGATTTCAACATTATACAATAGGATAGATAGATATATGACAGGGACTTTCGCATGTGCCGGTACTAAATACATTCTTGGATGAACGGCAGTAGTATGTTTATTTATGTTATTTAATCTTTATTGCGCAAAAGAAATCTTATTGTACAAAAGGCGGACTTAATGTCATGAGGCATTCTCTACCAGTCAGCCATAGGGCGAAACAGAAAATTTGTAGGCGGTACAACCAACTTACACATACATACCAACAACACATAATTATATACTTGCAATACATAAATATATATATACATATTACTAATATAATAAGGAAAACTGTTGAATTCCAGTCAATAGAAAACGCGTAATCATAGGTGAGCAAGACCGTAGGCATTAGTAGGTAGAACCGAACGAGATAAGACAGATAAATAAAAAATCCACAGAGCAGTGCGTCATTGATCCATTTCGGGGGCACGGACCGAGTTACGATACGGACAAAATCCTGCACTACATTTTTAACTCCTGTATATTGGTTAATTTAGCTCAATTCGAGAAGAGCCGGCGGGCAAGTCATGCGTTTATGTCACCGTTCAATGCATCGTCCGCCGGACCGTCGACCGGTACATATTGTCACTGCTTGAAAAAAACTCGTCTCATATGACACAAACGTGGTATTTAACTCTATGTACTCGTATAATAATAAGACCATATTCCTTAAGTTGACGTCAGATACAATACAAAGCGTTTTTCAAAGTTGATCGTACAGTAGAGAAAACTGAAACGCGTACCTCTTTGACCCTTGTTGTCATTGTAACAAGAACGAAAAAGGTAGATACGTGTTACAATTTCATTGACAGTGTACGTTCACAATACACAGTCGTATTACCAATATGTTTTGAGTTCATTCATTTGTTTATTTGCTTGATGTCAATATTCAGTTACTTTCAGTGAACTGCATGATTTCACTGTAAATCAATGCCGTATTAGCCGCAGATTATTTGCAGCATTATACTGAGTGAGTAATAGTATCCCAATTAACGCCTGTTTCTATTATTTCATTTGTTTTTTAACGCTTGTATAATTTGGTTTACTTACCAACTGTAATAAAGATTAGAATCAGAATGCATAATATATATATACGTACCTACCTACAACTTTATATTATAAAATAGTATATCTGGCAATAATGCGGACTTAATTTTGATATAATATATCAACAACATGATGTCAGATCCAATATATTGTTTAAAGAATGAAAAAACCATGCCTTCGATGATATTGCATAAGTACATAATATTAAAAACATGTTTCTTTCGTCTTCACTTCGTGGAATAGGGTTGGTAAAATTTTCTGGAAACTATGTTTAATTTCGGATAGTCCTTCTGTAAGGATCTACGAACTGCAGGACATTAATTTTTCTTTACCATGGTATTTCCGAAATGTTTTTTTTTATATCGACTTTAAATGGATATTATTGAGAACTGACAAATTGACGATATAATTATTTCAGAAAAATCAAAGTAAAGCAAAATGATTGACCTGCAGCTTGTAGATCCTTACAGCAAGGACTATCGAAAAAAATATAATTTCATGGTCATCCAAAAATTGTACCAAGCCTATTCATTGCCGTTGAATTCTATGGCAAATTTCTAAACAGATGTATAAACTCATGTTTTGTTAAGTATGACTTTTTAGTAGGTACCTAGTGACATCAAAAGCTTCTAACTAACCATGAATAGTTATTTGTGCAACAAGAGAGCAAAGTTGTTTTTTGTTGCGAGTGCTGATTTTGAGTCCCGAGCAAGCGAAGGATTCTATGTTTGAATCACGAGCGTAGCGAGTGATTTTAATTTAGAATCCTGAGTGTAGCGAGGGACTCAACAGCACGAGAGGCAAAAAACTTTGCTCTCGTGTAGCACACACAATTTTTTTACCTCGACAGCGAGAACATAGGTTCGACTGTTTGTACTTTTTCTTCCAACCATTCAGGTGTAGGTATGTGTATTGTCTTTGTTGCTGATTTCAATGACATTATTAATTAGAAAATAGATACCCGCTGCTTGAAATGAAATAAAAATCTAAATACATTGAAATAATACGTTCCAACACTGTACCAGTCCCTCGCGACCACCATGGTTGTCATTATTTGATCAAATTGGAAGGTTGAGCAGATACATTACTTGTTTATTTATTTTATACGAGATTTTATTTATAGTTTAATTAATGTTTTTACTCGTAAAGCACTAAACAAAATTACTTAATACAAAAGGAAATAACAATTTGAACTCAATATTTTTTTTAAACATGATTCGAAACTGCATCTATGATAAATTGGTGAAGTCATAAATTATTTGTACAGGTATTTACAGTATAAAGTTGAAAAATCTTAACTTATTTAAACAATAATCTATTTGATTTATATAAAAGACACATTCTTTAAACATTCAGTCGTTCAAAACAGTATTTTGTAATAAAAACTTCTTCGGGTATTTTTTTAAATTTTTTTTGGTACAACGCGTCGATCGGAACGTGTTCTTATTCGAAGTCGGATTCGAAAATCGAATTTAGAATCGATATGTCTTTATCACTCTCTTTTTCATATAGATATGAAAGAGACAGAGTGCATCAAAATTCGAATGATTCAAATTTTATAATTAACCTGTTGCTGAGAAATGACAATTCGTAGTCAAACATTTTAAAAATTAAAAAGCTACTTTCTACTCACGCTCGAAACAAAATCGCATTTTGTTCACTGTTATCTCGCAGCAAAGCCGCCATGTTTGAGCTGGTGAGGTGAAAAATAAATTACTTTATTACTTCTTTTTTTTATTTGAAATATATTATCTATGCACTGATGCAGTAAAACAATTAAACTGGTTGTGTGTAAGTGTGGGTCAATATTAGACGGAAAACCAAATTTATAGCCCTGCTAAGGGTTTTACAACCCACGCCAAATTGCGGATTTTCAGTGGTACCTACTAAATTATTTTACTGGCAACGACAAATTTTTGGTAATTGACGTTGAAAGTCGGTGAATGTCACTGATATAAACAAAGAGGAAACAGGACTAAATATTCCGCAAATTTCAAGTATTTTTTGCATAATAAAGCTGAAACTATCCACAGTGACGATGATGAAAGTCAAGATTTTTCAATAGGATTCAGTATTTATTTCGCAAGACGAACGAAGGATTGAGCAGCCTTCCGGTAAACAATGCTTTGAATTTTGATAATGACAAATCCTTGACTGACGTTTAATAATGCAAATATAACGTATGCACATTATTGCCAAATGAAAGCGGTTTGTAACGCCACTATACCTGGGCCGGACCGACGCTTGCTAGGCTATACCTCAATTGACTGTAGGTACCATTAAAATCCGCAATATGGCCAGGGTCGTAGAATAACTTGTCGGGCTATAAGTACATGAGGTGTCAAGTGCTCACGCTTGGAGTGCATCATGTGGATCTACTCCAAAAATGGCCGTTACGACCGCGTTAAAAGGTTGAATCACTCAGGTATGTTTGATTGTCGCTGGGCAACTTCCGCGGCAGCGTGACGCAAGGCGGCTAGGCCGCTGGGCCGCTGCCTACGCGCCCACCTTCCTAATTACGGCTGTTTACACTCCGTCTAGACAGACGACCCCCCCCCCCCTGCGTGCCCCTCCCAAACCCCCTTATCACAAGCCGCTTACATTGTTGTGATCGCACTTTTAACCGGACTGCGGCATTGATTCAAACGACTTTAGCTTCAGACTTGGCTCCGCATCTGCAAATGCAATGAATGTTTTAATCAAGTACGAAATAAAACGGGATTGTTGATCAAGTCGTGAAACCAATTCATTGTCTGGGAATTTCTAAAATCAACACGTACCTATACGAGTATGTATTTAATCATGACGTGTTGATGTGTACCGTAGATTCACGACTACGAAAAATAGGCATGATGACAATTTGTTTTTGAGGATGTCAATCGATCCTATTTTTTACTGAGATCCAATGTCTAAGTGTCCAATAATATGGGACTAAGAGCACTTAGACTGCTCTAAAAGTCAGAAGCGACCGTAAGGGCCTGTTCACACTTGAGCAATTTGCCAGCGATTTCTATACAAATTCGATCGCGGCGATCACGCCGCGAGATCGCCGCGTTCAAGTTTTGTATAGAAATCGCTGGCAAATCGCTTGCAAATCGCTCAAGTGTGAAAAGGCACTTACAGTTTTACGGAGCGATACCCTCCATACAAATGGCTACAGGGACGTGACGTCATTTCTATGTTGAGTACCAATATTTGTATGGGGAAAAGAAGTAATTGCCATTTTGGGCGTAAAAAGGTGCGTTTAAGTAGGTACACATGGTTTACAATTATTATTATGTTGAATTATGATGGAAACAATTTCAAATTAGCTTTTTGTTTTCTTTTAATGATCATATTTGCGCACCTTTGTAGTTTGATATTTCAAAGTCCCTTTAATTTCTTTGTTTTTTATTTCTTTATTTCAAAGTCAAAGTCAAATATTTGCATTGAACGGGTTACATCATGATCTTATAAATAATCGGTTTTATCGCCATTCAGCCATTTCGTGTGTTTCAAGACATATTGAGTTATTATTATCAATGTAACCACGACAGTATGCTGTCATTCAAAATCATACATTCAACATCAGTCATCATCCCTAATTGTGTAGTTATGTTGTAGTACCTACTGTAGATCATATAATATAGATATAGATAGATACACAAAAGAAGGGTGGACATAACTACATAGGTACAAATGGTACAATAATATTTATTTGAATCTTTGCATACACCTACTGAATTTAACTTTTTTCAAAATGGCGGAGTAAGCACCGTTTAATCGTTTTTCCCGGTAACTCTTTCTCTCTGCGTCTGCTAACGTAAAACATTGTTTATATTGAAGTGAATATACATACATGGTGTTGGTATCTATACTCTTGTGATAAAGTGTTATCGCATATTATATTGTTGTTTTGAATTATCTGAAATTTGTCTTATCATGCGATGATGCTAACACTTTATTTGCCATGAAATACCAAACTTGTACGACGTTTTCCGTAAAAATACTTAACCGTCTTGTAGAAAGCAATGCCTAAAAATACCTACTAATTTGCATTAACAAAGTGACCCACTTACTTCGAGGCTGACTGTAGTTATTTCTGATTTCTCAAATTGTCACGAATGTACTAGTTTATGTAGCCATAAAAGGATGAAATGTAAGAAATAATCCGGTACCTACCTAAAGAAAACAATAATAAGCTTGCTTAGATTAGGTATAAAAGTATTCCTTCTCATTTAATTTATATTCATTATTACTTAAACCAGAATAGCCTATTCGATATAAAAGTAGACCGTTAATGTACTTTTGGAATGGGGGCAGCTAGTATTATACAAAAATCATATTTAAAGTTGTAACGTCAGTATATTATTATGAAAATGAATGAGTACCACCTTTTCGACGCTGCGTCAGCACAAAATGCTGTCTTTCGGCACAAAAAGCACAAAATGCTAATGTCATAAATAACACTCAATGCGAAAAAGTAGGTATTTTTCCGTTATTGAGTAACTATAACTAATAACGGCGTTAAATTATGTATACGCTTATCATTATCACAATTGGAATTTTATCAGATAATTGCAAATATCTAAATAAACTGCCGTGGTTTTACGATACAGTTGACGCAATTGGCGTGACTCCCTGCCAAGCGGAGGTCCCAGTATAAATGATCTCGCGGGACAGATGCGTATTGTCGCACGTTTCTGGGTGGCGCGTCAGCTCTAGCTCACAGTAAGCCAATCTGTCTCGGAGCGCAAAATGGCCCGATCGTCTAGAGGATCGTGCGTCTGCTGAAGTTGTTAATGGACTTAGAATGAGCTTAGGGCGCGAAGGGCCCGCGAGGTGCCGAGGGCAGGTAGCTCGCGCCACGTGGCCAGGTACCACCAGCTGGATAAGCTATTTCTGTGATCGGCGGCAGGGCCCGGCAGACCGACACCAGACGTCGCCGCCGCCCCCGCGCTCCTCGCATGCGCTATAAATAGCGTCACTGTGCATTCTTGGGCGAACGATGTCGAATTTTTGTCGAGTACGCGCGACCACATGCCGTTTGTTTGGGCCCCAGTCGCTGCACCAGGCTACTGCTGCGAAATCCGTGTGAATGACTAAGCATTCACTCGTCACTACAAAAGCTGGTGCGATCTATAAACGTGCTAGCCGCTTGTATAATTTTTTTATTTACTTTATTACATGAGAGTTCATTAGAGCTAGTTCGGCAGTAGTAATTAACTAAATCTAATAAAAAATCAGGTAAGCCCATTTGAGAATGCTGTAGATAATATGGCTGGTTACAGTATTCTCTATGGTATTTAGTTGCCAAAAACAGAAACAAATAGTAAATTGTAATTATTGTGGTCTCCCTTCGCGGCTTTAACATATCGTAGGATTCGTAGCTCATGAATATCATCTCGATACGTGCTGCCCGATATTTATTTTTCTTATATTTAGATAGAAACTTCCGTCTGCCAAATATCCGGTATTTTAAAATACGTTCACAATCTGTGAAAACGTGCATGCCTATTTGTCATGTTCATGTCCCACCAGTTTCGCTGAGAAATGAAATATATGCCAGAGCGCGCCCGTTCTTATAATCCCTGCGCCGGGCTCGCGAACTGAGATATTCTGATTAAGGTTCGCTAAAATTAGCGCGACCACGCAAACAAACTTCTTTATAAAAATAGAAATAATGCACTCTGGACCGAAATATACAATACACATAGATGCGGCACACATATGCAAGCAGGAATTTCAATTTAACTGGTTGTTAATATAATTTATTGTGACAAACTTTACGTTTGTTATGAATGTTTACGCACTTTGTAATTATAATGATATTAATGATGTTGGGACATCTTATACATATTACTCATGCGCAATACAAGCACGTACGGATCTATAGCCGTTACGGTTTCGGTTTTGCCCTGGGATATTAGTGGCGCTACAAACAGCTTTCATATGACAATAATGTGCAAACGTCATATATTTGCATTATAAAATGTCAGTAATGATTTATCAATTTTATCATCAACCAAATTCAAAACATTGTTTACCGGAATGCTGCTCAATCCTTCGTTCTTCTTCCGAAATAAAGACTGTATTGTATTGAAAAAAAAACTTGACTCATCACTGTGGGTAGTTTTGGCTTTATATGCGAAAATTACTTGAATTTTACGGAACATTTGACCCTGTTTCCTCTTTGTTTACATCTGTGACATTCACTAACTTTCAACGCCAGTAGCCAATCATTTTTCGGTGCCAGTAAAATAAATCAGTACCACTAAAATTCCGCAATAAGGCGTGGGATAAAAACTAACTTTTTGGGCTATACCACGCATTCCGTTTTCTTTAATTTTGGTAGGCGCAGTTAGATACTTAAATTCGCAATGAAGGCAATTAAAGTCTGACCAGGAGCGTCGTAATATAGTTAAATGGAATGCAGTCTTTATCTGACTGTTTTTCGTGTAGTAAACACGTGTACCTACACTTTATTTATAATATTACTTTCACGACTGTAAATGGTCTTCGACATTTTCTTTGGATAATAATCTTAATAATTTGTCTTTTAAAGAAAGCACCACAAATGACATTGACATTGTCGACAATAGAGCTGGGCGTTTTTTTCTGTAACAGTTTCGAGAAACCGTTTCTTATAAAGAAACGGAGTAACGGTTTCTTGCCATATCTAATAACAGTTTCTTTAAAACCTGCTACTACACGTAGCAGATACCATTGTGTTAGCTAAATTTTCTCGAAAGATAAAAAAAACGACTCTTCATTAAAATAGTTTTAGAATAGCTAACTTAACATTTTATGAAAAACTGGTTCTTGAAATAGCGTTACACCTGGTAACTAATGAAACCGAATGCTGTAATAAAGAAACTGTTTTTTAAGTAACTTGTTTTCGAAACGGTTACTTGTCAAAAAGAAACGGTTACGTTTCGTTTCATCGAAAACGCGTAACGACCCAGCTCTAGTCGACAAACCATCATAAAATCATTGCCAGTGTAAGAAATAAGTTCCAGTGAAATTCCGCAATATGGCGCATCCTCATATATTTCTGGTCAGGCTTTACTTACTGAATTGTACGACATGTGACGCGATAAATACAGAAGTGTCACTGATTACGTCAAATACAGAAGTGTCACTGACACGCCAAACGCTATGTCACAAGAGAGTGACATTAAACCTTTAATTTGAAAGGAAAGAGTGGTTATGCATTTTAAACATTGACTAACCATCCTAGACAACATATAAAAAAATCAAAACTACCGGACCGTTTGTAAGGTCACCCATAGTACTTTAGTCTCTATACACCGAACTAATATTACATTTCATATACAACGGTTAACAACTCCACCATTCACAAAGGAGCCGTCGTAAAACATTGTTTCACAAAATGTTCATATAACTTGACAAATCCTCATATCACAAATCATCACTTGGCAAACTATATTCATTTCACAAACACTTACAAAATAACGTACCTTTGGCAAAGTAGGTAACGTTTGCTAAAAATGCATTGTTTTGTATTTAATAAATAATCAAAAATCTGACTTCGTGTACGAGGGCGAGTACGTAGGTTAGGAATTATAAGTAGGTTAGGCTAGGAGTACGTAGGTTAGGAATTATAATTAGGTTATGCTAGGATTGTATGATTGTATGTTGTGTTGTACTGCATCCTTCCCGCACCAATAATGTCTCTGTTTGGCTTTTTAGTTGACTGGTAGAGTAAGGTAAACGTATGTTTAAAGAAAAAAACTAAGCTTTTTGAAGAGAGAGAGAAATTAGTGGGATTAAATCAGTTTCAAAAAAATCTGTACTACTATGCCCCGCTCTCCCCTAAATCTTACATTCCCGCCTCACAAAATATGCAGCGAGTTGAATGACACCCTGACACGTGTAGGTATTGTTATTGGCTCTATCCTGTTTTACATAAAGTTTGCATTCGATCTAAATAAAAATACAATTGACTAGCACACTTGCCTACAAAGATATCTTCAGATGCCTATCTTGCCAGACCTGCTGATCTGACCGGGCATAGTAACTATATCGCATAAATCTAAATTATTTATTATTTATTAACTTAGCTTCCCAGGACCCTGCTCTAGCTACAATTTCTATAAGAATACCGGTTTCGCTCGTATTTTAATTTAAGCGACGATGTTCACTGGGACAGAATGTTTCTCGAGATCTGACCCGAACCGGAAAAGGCAGCGTGGAAAACACAATTGTTATTGTATTTTTACAGCACTACAAGCAAGGATTTAACCACTTTTGATGTTAATTGACGATTTTGTCTAGTATTACGCTACTAGCGCTAGCTTTGTTTACCATGTGTCTACTTATTGTCGACTTTATGAAACCCGAGTTATAATATTCGAAAAAAACGGTTCTTTAATGTACTGTCTAAGGAATTAGTGGACGGCAGCGTTCACGACTTAAAAGTATAATATAGCGCGTTTGATGATCGGGATTAAATAATCCCCAGCCAGGATGAGCCTTCTGAATTTTTGATAACATTTTCAGAAGGAAAGAGCAAGAGGGAGTTCTTATGACTATATACTTTTTTTTATATAGGATTTTGTATTCTGAATCTTATCATGTGACGTATCTAATGAAGAGGGAAATATACATATACTGAACTAAGAGGGAAATATATGAATTACACTGCACCAATTTTAGGCTCTTGCAAGTAGAAGACGGCTTTAGTTTTGAGCTCTAACTCTGTGTACTTACTATACTCATATCTAAAATCAAAATCACATACAAAAATGTGATGACGTCATAACTCCCCCCTGCATTAAAAATCAAGATGGTTCTCCTTAAAATGTTCTTAGGGTTCAGATTCAGAAGTTTCATCTTGCCAAAGGAGAACTCCCGGGCATCAAATGCCGTGTATTTATGTGAAGAACGCAACGGCCACTATGTGACTTCTGAACCTTGTCATCATCAGCTCGAATTATTCTAGATCGAATAAAGAGTTTCCCGCAGTTTCGCTCGCGTAAACTGATTTTATGTATCCTTCGAAGACCGTTTTTAGGGTTCCGTAGTCAACTAGGAACCCTTTTAGTTTCGCCATGTCCGTCTGACCGTCTGTCTGTCTGTCTGTATGTCTGTCCGTCCGCAGCTTAGCTCCGTGATCATTAGTACCTACTAGAAAGCTGAAATTTGGTATGAGTATGTGTATGTATCACGCCGACAAAACGGTGAAATAAAAACTAAAATAAAAACTTTTTTCGGGTACCTCCCGTACACCTAAAATGGGGGTGATTTATTTTTTCGTTCCAACACTAGTGTGTGGGATGTCGTTGAATAGATCTTTTAAAAATAATAGGGGTCTCCGAACATTATTTTTCTATAAAGTCAGCAGTTTTGTAAATATTCGCTCCGAAAGTAAAAAAAATTGTGCCCCAAAACAACGAGTCGATCTTTGGGGGTTCCGTACAAACTATGAGAGTAATGACCAAGTTTGTAATCTCAAAAAGAATTATTTATTGCAATGTAACAAGTAACAACATAATATATATGTACAAATTGACGGACATATTTATTTACTTTGTGGTACATGATGTTTTTTGTTGCCACAGGTTTTAATCTTCGCCAACGTCGAAACATGCAACATAAACGCTCGTATTTTAACATTGGAAATGTTTTTTCGATCGCGTTGGTAGGGGACCGTTTTCAGCGAAAGTGCGACATCGCTCTGGCGTCGTCAATTTTGAGGCGACGCGGGTCAATGGGGTATCAAAAGACGTGTCTTGACGAGATCTACAAGATGGTGTAAAAAAAATTGAAAAAGTCAAAAACTTTTTCGAAAAAGTGCAAAAATGTTGAAAAAATACGTGATTATTTTGCGACTTCTCAACTTAAATCGACGATATCTCAAAAACGAAAAGCGATATCGAAAAAATTAAGAAAAGCACTCGGGGTATTGAGTTGGGCTACAGTTTTCAAAAAACGGAACTTTACTATCTGTAATGGAGTTGGAGAAAGCTTTACCTTTATGTGGCGGAGTTTTCGCGGCGTGCGGCGCGCGCGTATATTAGTGAGTTTCGTGTACTAGTAAGTTTAATATTTTTTTAGTTAAGATGTAAACCTTGATGTTTTAGATGTTTGTAATAAAGTAAGTAAAAAAAAAAAGTATACAATAAAAAACTTTTATGTAATTTTTTTTATTTCTTTGGTTCTCAATTTGCTATACAATCTACTACCTATGTATCATACAATCTCGTGCCCTTCTAGTACTTTGAAAATGAATCGTATAAATTAAACAAATAGTACATTACATCAGAGGCCGGGAAAATGAGTAGGTATATACGGCCGAGCGAGCGTGCGAGCGAGGCCGGATAGTGATACGAGGCCGGAAATCCGTTTTCACGACGAGGCATGTATAGTGCTTTTCTCAAACATACAATGAAATAAAAAAATATACTTCAAAGAACAACATTTTATTAATTGACAAATAGGACATTTTAGTCTAACAACCAACTGCAACCTTTAAAAACAAAACCTGCTTTTTGTCAAACCAGCCAGCTGTGTGAATGACCTTGTTGTTGAAACCAAAAAAAAGTTACTTTGCAGGCCTAGGCCTGAAAAGCAGTATGAAATCCCTTTACAGTCCCCTCGAGTTGTTGCGCCCAAAAAGCGATACTTCCGAGTCTATTATAAGGAACGTAAAGACAATATTTCATTGCATGTTTGAGAAAACAAAATTTACTCTGCCTACTACGTGGCGATGGCGCGCCATGGCGTGATGAAGCAAATATTAATTTTCAACTTATTTTATTATTATTGTGACACGTGCGACAGGCTCTGTACCACCCTTTTCATAGTCATTTTTTTTGTATTATTGCTCGTAAGCGGCCCTATCTACTCACTTTCTTCGAATTTTGAGTTGAACTCTATTTATATAATTAAATAAAAGCGTTGACAGGTAGCCGTAGTTACCAAAAGCAATTGAGTGGCTATAAACAATGAAGTCCTATTTTTTTCATGGTCTCAACTTATTTTAACAATATAATTACTATTGCTTTATGACTCCACTATCCTTTATCTTATTTTATACGTAGAGAACGAGAACTTACCTATAGACTGTTTTTTTCATTTGTTACAAGATATTTGACACATGAAGTAGAAAGTTCCTTCAACTAAAAAATTATGATTATTATTTCTATACTTCGTCTTCTCGAACGTAGGAATAGCGTGGCTTGGGTAAATGCTGATGATTCCACATCTGGCGGACGAAAGCGTGTGTGCAAAAGGCGAAAAAAAGGCTGAGCTTTGTTAAAGGGCGTAATAGTCCGTTTATAAAAAATAACGGTACTCGCCGGTACCTGCTACTAACCCTTGTGTTTCTCTTGCGCAAAGAGTTGTTTCCATTATAGTTTGCCCTATCTAAGTGCATTTCCAATGTACCAGAAGGTCGTGAAAGGCACGAGATCTGTGAATTTTTTTGATTGCGTTGACATTAAGTACCTAGAAATTTGATTGTTTACGGCTTCCAACTTCCAACATTATAGAGACACCATCAATCCGACGATGATGTTCAAAGATAGCATGTGTCGAAATGAACTTACTGATCATAAAATGCCAATCTCATACGCGACGAGTAGTTAGTGATATTTCACTGTATTTCCTAATTAGGGACGAAATTATCATTCTTCGACTATTTTACGAACTTAGTACATAAAATGAGCCTAGATATTCTTCATTCAAAAACATGAAGGTGACATGACATTGTTAAAAAAAAATTAAGTAAGAAAAGTGATTTACCCTATTTACTTAGTATTTATTTAAACTTTATTGCACAAAGCAAAAGCCAGTACAGATGGCGAACTTAATGCCAAATAGTATTCTCATATACTTAGTCCAAATGAATAGGGCCAAAAAGAGGTGCTTCAAGTGGGTTTAGAGTTTCTCAATCGTTCTGAGAGCGTCTAATAAGATACAGGCGAATACATGTATATTATAATAAAAATTATAACATAACTACCATTTTATTATACATCTATACTTTACTTACTATACACTATGATCCCTATCTATGAAACAAAGTTACACTCAGTAACCGTATACGCAAGACAATTGCAAAAATACAGTTTGGATTTGTAAAAAAGGATTACCGCGTACTTACAGTAATATGTATGTAAGTAGTTACGCCTATGGAACATTTTGATCGCGAGACATTTTTGTTTTTAGCTTCTTTTGAACGACTAAGTACCTAAAGCTTGTCTGGAAGAGATCGCTATTTAGCAATAAGACCGCCTGTTGTTTACCTCTGCCTGTTATTTTAATGTATCTCATGCTGTGTTGTATATTTTTTGATGTTGGAGGTGTGCAATAAAGGGTATTTGTTGTTGTCGTTGTTGTTAAGTACTCAAAAGTGCGTTAGATTCTTAGATTTATAACGGTGAATCAAATATTTTTGGAGAAAACACCTGTTAAACTCTCTCACTTCCGCACAATTTAGGTCATTTTAAATAGCAATGCCGAAGCTAAATTACGGGAATTCCAATTCCGCCATGGATGTTTACAAACTACCACTCCACTGGATCGCTTTTACGAGTATCCGCCCGGACTAGTTTCTGAACAAAAAAAATAGCCACATTTTTTCAATTCACGGTTATGAACACAACAGGTGTATAAAATATCGGATTGCTAACCAATATGATTGATCTTTAAAATCTTTAAATCTTAAATCTTTATTAATAAAAACATAAGAATAACAATTTGCATAAAAAGTCTTACATCTACACAGAACACACTTAAGATCGCCAAAATGATAGTCATAACATCGTTTAATAATGATTTAAACTTACATGATTTTTACACATTATATTATTACTAAACGGGACTTTAGAGGCCTGATTCCTTTTTTTTTCATATGATTACAAATATATATTGATAATTTCAACCAACTTTTTAAAGTGAATAATTATTTTCCCCGAGTTCTAGGTAGTAAATATAGCTATTTCATGCTTTCATTGCGTGCCGTCGAAAATAAGTTGAAAAAACGAATTTTCCGCGTGAATTTTGACAATAAAAATTATAAATGAAAAATTAAAACTTTGGGTTCAAATATATACCAATAATTAAATCCCAATGGCCCTGTTCTAGGTAGGAACATCAATTATATGGTAAGAAAAATGTTTCATCATAGAGAAAAATGTCTAAGACAATCAGCATTTTAAAAGGAATAAGGCCTCTTAATAGCGATCAAAAAGTGTTTATTCAATTACCTCGACGTTTCGAACGTGATGTTACGTTCATGGTCTCGAAGGGACTGAAGAGGCGGACATCAAAGTCTTCTTATCGCGCCAATATTTCGACACTAGGTTGCCGCTCGACCGAACGCTTACGATATCATCCGTAACTAGAGAACGACCTATTTTATGTGATTTACATTTGCTGATCACTGCCTTAAAACCATCCTCCAGGTTGAAATTCTTGTGTTTTCTTATGTATCTGACTAGGGATCTAGCAGATGAAGGAGTATCCAGTGACTTCCTGCAACATTCTCAAAATCACCAATTGACAACATTTCATATGTTTAAGACTACAATTTTATTACTTTTTTATTCCGCTTAGAAAGAGGACGTATTCACTGTTTTTATATTTTTCGTAAGATTACTAACTAATTTAAATTTAATTTATTAATATTTACCCATTCTAAAATGTAGTAACTCCAAAACTATGGCACAATGGAAAGGTTACTTTAGTCTGGTGTCTAATAAAAAAAACTAATGACGTTGAGCTTGACATTATTGACAGTTTATTTTTTTTGCGGATAGGTCGAAGACTACAACTCTATACAGGCATAGTTATCGTAGATTTCGGTTATTTTAGTTATGTATTTTCTTATATTTTTTACACACAGAAAAATAAATTCAAACAATTTTTTAGGGTGTACACGACACAAAGCTCACTCGATTGCTATATTAATTTCCACCTGTTAGAAATATGAAATGTTGTCAATACACAATTCCATTTCCGCTATGGATGTACCAACGTGAATTTCCTCTGCTATCATAGGAAAAACTTCTACTTTTTAATTACAAACTATTATTTGAACAAATATCTCCTAAGAATCTACAACGGCCAGTCTCGCTCGAACTCTCACTACATCTATTACGTAGTGACCACCTGAGACCTCCACAAGATCATCAGTTACAATGATGTCTGTAAAAATGCATCCAAAATACATAGGTAGGTACATAGGGAGGCGGGTGGCCGGGTGGGCCGTGCCTACCCTAATATGGTCAAGTGCCCACCCTAGGATTATGGGTTAGCGATAGAAATTCAGGGTTTCATATCATATCATAGGCCATGGCACATCAGGGGCCAGGCCCCCACCTAGGCTCCGTCTGAAAAATTATCTTGATACGCCAATGCTACACTAATTCAGATTCCGCTATGGATGTTTACAAACTCCCACAGCTCCCGTCTCGTTGCTATCCGCTCGGGCGCATCATCATTATCTATCTGCCTTGAAAATTAGGAAATGTCAAATGCTATTCAATTGGCATATATGGTCCTGACCTCAAACATGACTGTCACCAAATTTTAAGATATTCAGCATTGCGATATGATTACATGGATATTGCGGATATACAGTCAGTTTGAAAAAATTGCCCTCTCAAAAGGACCGCAAAACCTCATATTACTGCGGCTTTTCTGCGATTAGTCTCATTCATTTTGGCCCGGTTATCAATAAAAAACCAAATTTCTGGTGTTTTTCGCTCCATTGGTTTTGTCTTCGTCGCTACAAAACCATTTTAGAGATCATTAATACTGTTTATTGTGGTGTAGCTTCTAAACGATATTTAATTTTTTTTTTTTACACTCGAGGGTTTCTTATTGTGTCTACAACTACGAGCATTTGTTGGTCGTCAACATATTAGAGTGCAGCTATACGTTATATTACAAGAACGACCTCCCCTGATCTGTTATTTGACGCTGAGCTCGTTGTTGTACCTATTTCCTTCTCAACTGCTTCACCGATTTTAATGGAGAAAGCATGCTAAAAACGAATAAAACGATGGGGAAATATAATTTTTACTTGTAATTATAATACATAATTGATAAGATGCATATCACAAACCAAGATGTTTTATCACAAGTGTTTGTCAAACTATTTAGTACGCACTGTGCATCCTGTTCATTTCATGCACACTTAAAAAGTCTAATCCTTAAATGCGTGACTTTTTCTTTTTAAATAAATATGAGATATTTTGTGCTTTACAGTGAACCAATTAAGAAAAAAACAAAATAAAAAAAAATATTTATATTTTTCTGAACAAAAAATTACGGAATTTTTTATATAAATTAAATTTTCAAATATTGCTTATAGATACGTGAAATTCGTTACTGAACTAAGTATCCGTACAATGTTTAATATATTATGTAGAAACACATTTTAGTAAAAAAATGTTTAAGTACCTACTGAACATAAAGACTGCCAAAACACTCATCAAAAAACCGCCGTTTTGCGAGACCATGAAAAGATGGCGGTAAGTTTTTGAATTTCTGCCTTCTCGTTAATAAACAACTACATATAACTCTTTTTTTTATATATGTATACAACAGTCAACGTATGACGAAGAAATATTTAAATGGATTAAATTTCCTTATGAAATCACTCTCAATAACATTATAAATATTCCTACTTTTAAATAAATCTTGAATTCTTTGTTATGTAAGCTGCATCTTACAGTATGCATTTAAGGGCTATAAGCACGTCAAGTGTGTATACACGTGTTTTTATACAATTGCTTTAACTTCGACATAGTGCTTGGAACATTAACGTAAACTCATCCCTTAAACCGTTTAATGATATTCGAAAAATATTTTTTTTTGGTATCCCATACAAAGTAATTAATTATTTAATTGGTGGCTATTGTAAAAGGTCCTTTTGAGTTAGGCAATAGTTAGAGTCAACTTGTTGTCATTTTAACGTCACTGATAAAACTTCATCGATGACAGAATTGAGAGCTCGTTAAAAAATTTAGCTAGCTGGAATGCGTGTGGATGGTCTTGGGTTCAAACCCCGGTAAAGAATTTTCTTTTTGTATTTATTTTTGTTCATTGGCAGTGAAAGTTAAATTTTTTGTGCTTATTTTTTATTTCAGAACAATTTTTGCGATGTGTTTAATCCATTTTAATTTTAATTCACTTTATTTAAATTCTTTCGGGTTATGATATAGTCACAAATGAAACTAATTAAGTTTAAGTATAAACATTTAATTACATAAACAATATTGGCCTAATAAAATAAAATGATCTCCTCATCAGTATTCAACACTCAATATTTTTTATTTAAACCAAAATAATAATTTACTACAACTTGTTTTCAAAGTGCCCGCCATTATTTTCTAAACAAATATTCAACCGAAATCGTATCTCGCGATTTAGTTTGACAGGAGTGGCACGCATGGCATCGGCTTCTTCCTGAATTCGTTGCAGGTCTTCCCTCGAAGCCACAGGTTTGGAGTAGACTTTTCTTTTAAAGTACCCCAGACATTAAAGTCTAAGGGTGTTCGGTCCGGAGATCTGCATGGCGGGCCACGCAAGAGTTTGACTGCCGCGTGTCTAATCCAACGCCCAGCAAAGTGCACATCCAAATACTGTCTAAAACGGCCAGCAAAATGTGCGGGTGCTTCGTCATGCTGGATCCAGTGTGTCCGCAGTGTTTCCAATGGAATATCATCGAAATAATCCAAATTATGTAAACAAAGTGCATATTGGCTTCTTCTTCGGCCGTATAATTTATCCGTGGCATCACAAAGCAAGTGAACACAATTATTTCATTAAAAATTAAGTAAATAACAACAATAATAAATTACTATTGTCAATTTGACGTGACACATGAGAGTCAAGTGAGAGCAAAATAAAAAAAGAACTTATTGATTTAGACCTTGTCGTACATAAGGAACAGTGAAAACTCTTTACATACGAACCAGCAGATAATAGTCTTTGGTTATAAGAAGATTTTACACTGGTTAAACTGAGATTAGTGATTAAATTTGAATATTAAATAATTTGAAAACGGTGCGAGTTAGGAACTTGGTTTCTTTGAGAAATTGACTCAATAAGACGTAAAGAATTACCCCTTAAAGTTAAAGCAATTGAAAAAGTACACCCTGTATACCCTACGCACTTTGATCCATGGGGTAACACTGATAAATTGTTCAATTTTGATTGTAGTTCCACTGCCATTCACGAGACTCATGCATGAGTTGTCATGAAAAAAAAACATAATAATATCATTAATGATATATTATTATGAAAAAATTCAAATTATTTTTACCCAGTGAACGCATATAAACATGATTTTACCTTAAAAATATCTGTTTTTGAACGCATACAAACTTTTGACAAACAAATCCCAAGTGACATAAATAGTGATGCGATATTGCGGCAAAAGCGATCGATTGCTAGATAAGTGGTGAATAGTAGTTTCATATTTTTTAATTATATTTTTGTAATCTAAACATAGCGCACAATCACTTTAAATGTCCACCACCACTTTAAAGTAATATGACGTCCTAGTAAAAAAACTTAGAATAGAAAAATGTGTATATATTATCAAATATATAAATTTAGTCAATAATTGTTATCATAATCGCAAAAATTGTATTGCCAATTTGATCTGACTGCCTCATATTTTCTACCTGACTAGTATGTAATGTAAACATACTCAGGCACATCGATCATATTATATACTTAACCGCAGTTTAAGATGTACAGAAATATTAATTCTTTTTCTAATCAATCCATTGCGAAGGAGACGGGCGGTGATGTGTTATGCAAAAAAACCGGCCAAGAGCATGTCAGGCCACGCAGGCCACGCTCAGTGTAGTGTAGGGCACCGTAGTTGCCCATTCTTCACAATAAACGAAAATTACGAGAAAGATTAAAATTACGAGAAAGATTTCAAGCTCTATAAAAAGGTCGTAAACGCCAAAGTAACTGTAATTACTTATTACCTTCTGAAAGTTATCGATTAAACGCACCAGATAGAGCGAAATGTTTTAATACAGTATGGCACTTAACTAATATGTGTAGCGTTCGAATTATAAGGACACCGCGCGCCACTAACGTCATTTTAAAGAAAATTATGAAAATTTGCGATAACTCAAAAACGGCTCGACCAATTTTATTCAATATAGTTTTCATTGAAAGTAATAAGGCCTCATTTTCATGAATTTTTCCATAATTTTTTGACCCGTGGTTGAAAAGTTAGAGGGGGGGGACACTATTTTTTTTATTTTTGGAGCGAATGTTTACAAAACTGCCATGGCCTATGAGATGAAACCATGAATTTCTATCGGTAACCCAAAATCCTAGGGTGGGCACTAGACCATACTGGGGTGGGCACGGCCCACCCGGCCACCCCCCTATATACGCCAATGCTCATGGTTGTTCTATGTATTTAAGTATATATTTATCTATATAAGTACGTATATCGTCGTCTAGTACCCATAACACAAGCCTTCTTGAGCTTACTTTGGGACTAGGTCGATTTGTGTGAGGTTGTCCGATATTTATTATTATTTATTATTTATTTATTACTGGAGGTGGAGGTACCGGAAAAAAGTTTTTATTTTACTGTTTTGTCGGCGTGATACATACACATACTCATACCAAATTTCAGCTTTCTAGTACTAATGATCACGGAGCTAAGCCGCGGATGGACAGACAGACAGACAGACAGACGGACATGGCGAAACTATAAGGGTTCCTAGTTAACTACGAAACCCTAAAAAGGAAGACGCGGCTACTGGAATAGCTCAACAAACTAGACTTTGTTTTTCGTGCGACGTGTGATACAACACCACCTGTCTTTTCTCGTACAAAGTGCTGCTAGATGTACAGTAATGCTAACTCATATTCTGGTAGATGTAATCTAAGTTCAAACATGTAATTGTAAACATTTCATTTCCAGAGTGGTGGTGGGCGGGCGCATGCGCCGGCGCTGCGGTGGTCGTGTGCGCGGCTGCAGGCGCGCTGGCCCGGCCGCTGTTGCGTCGCCGGCGCGCTGCCGCCGCCGCCGCCGCCGCTTGCCCCGTGAGTTACCTTTGTCCTATCTTCCAATACGCGTGAATAATGCAGTAGCGTACTAAAGATGGCACTCGGTTCTTGGATGCACGACTTGACCAGTGACCTTGACTCACTTTCAATTAATAGTAGCGGCCGTGTCACGCAACCAGTCGCTTGCATTTGTCGGTATTTCACAGTAATCCATTCAAGGTGGAGCGTTGTGTTGTAGTTGCAGATACCAAAATCAGATTGTAATTTTTGAGCAAGCCTACTACTACGTAGCGAGTAGCTAAGTTGACCGAGGTTGGGCGAATATGATAGTGCGGAGAAGCACTTCGGTGGAGGAAGCAATACTTCGGCCAACGGGACTTGCTTGAGCAAGTCCTTCGCGAGTAGTGTAAGCCGACGTTAGTTTCAATTCCGTGAGAATGATTAGTAGGGGAATGAGATAGTAATATACATCTCTCATGCTAACAGATAGCAGCGTCCCTCTCGTTCCGCTGGACCGTTCGATCGTCTGTTAGCTCCATTAGTCGCGTTTTGAACTTTGATAGTTTATAAAAAGGAACTGATTTGATCTGTCAGTCCAATACCCAATTACAAGTATCATTGTTGTTAAGTAATCCAACATGGAATATCAATATCACCTAATCAGTGTTACAATATACCTACCTAGAGGTGAAAAATAAAACTACCGTCATCTTTTTTTATAGCCCGACACCCGGCTGCAGTGGCCTTTTAGCCACCCTCCTGTTTTAATTCAAGTTACGATGTTGCCATTTGTTAAAATTTCCGGTAAACTTAATCGAATCGAACTTCACTACATAGTATCACTACATAGTCCTTTTGTATGCTTAAATCTTTAAAACTACGCAACGGATTTTGATGTGGTTTTTTTTAGTAGATAGAGTGATTTAAGAGGAAGGGTTATATGTATAATACGAGTACATGCATAATTTATCAGCATTGCACCCGTGCGAAGCCGGGGCGGGTCGCTGGTTATGGATAGTTTGAACGCGTTATTAATATTTTTGTTATAAAATTATAAGTATATGATATTCATATCAACCTGTAGAAAATTGCTAATGCAAAGGTTGAAAGCATAATATTTTCACTAGCTTAATTAATAAAATATATAATTTATTAATTTGGTTCCGATCTTTATCGATACTTTCTAAGATGTCGATGTCAGTGCTACATCAATTCAATTTTTACGTTATTTAGGCTCTTCGTGATATTGGTTGTTTACATAAACTAAGTAGCGTTTGAAGCCCTAACTACTTATACGCGTTTCCTCAATCTATTTCTAATGTGTATTGTCAAATGGATTTTTGCCTCCAAACCCGAGGTAAGTTACATCCGAGCTT
Source organism: Apotomis capreana (assembly GCA_947623375.1). Taxonomy (NCBI): domain Eukaryota; kingdom Metazoa; phylum Arthropoda; class Insecta; order Lepidoptera; family Tortricidae; genus Apotomis; species Apotomis capreana. Next base: position 11,586,812 of record OX392510.1, on the reverse strand, counting down.
TTTCGAAAAAAAATTGGGTCCCTTTTTCCTTAGTAACTTGACGTTTTCGGGTTCATCTTACTCAGAATCGATAGCATTATCAATGTGAAAAATAAAAAAGTGTAGGTACTCAATTTGTTCCTTGCATTTACGTCACGTTTGAATATAAATAAAAAAATATTTGAACCAGCGTAACGCATACTAAAATTCCTATACGAATTTTTAACACCTTTTTTTATTCTTTACATTGAACACGCTATCGATTCTGAGTAGGATGAACCCAAAAACGTCAAGTTGTGGAAGAAACCGAGATTCGGGTTTTATTTGGAAAACGCTCACATCGTAATTAACACTTGATAGTTGTATTTAAGTATCGGCATTAGCACTGTAATATTTATAGTAATCACAGAATAAAACTAACTACCTAGTCATGTCATGTCTCAAGCAAATTAATTTCATTTCATAAGTATTATAAGTGTAATTTTATTAAAACTTTCGTGAGACATATTTAATTATTGTATTAAGCGGTTTACACTCACGTGAAATTGTCAGGAACGGCCCGACATGTTTCGTGTATTATAAGTGTTATACATATTATGAACAGGATTACAGGAATGAATGTATCATAGCATAGTAGTAGTAGATAAGTATTATTGTCGGTAGTTACATTTTCATATCTTTGTATTGTGAGAGTCAGAACGGTGGGTGTACCATCCATTTGTAAAACAACTATAAAAAAAACCTCGAAATGTACTATTTGTACCTACTTTAAAAAAATGTACGGCTCCGTTCTTAAAGTTATCACAATGTGAAGGTATGGTACATCCGTCATCCTGACCGTCGGGATGGCGGGTGTATCCCATCCCTGTTTATCATGATGCTATTGATTATTGAGATGTGGTGTTACTAAAAAAATTACTAAATTTGTACTTCGAGATACAGTGATTATATTATTATTAACAATTATGCTATCCGGGCGAATTAATGTGGGTAAACCCCTAAGTAGAAAAAGATTAAAGTATCATTCACGTTACAAATTAGATTTGTTAATATTTTCACTGTATAAGTACAAATTTAATATTTTTTTACAGTAATAACAGTTCTCAATAATCAACATCTTCATTTCATGGTAAACTGAGATACGGATATACTTTCACATTGTAATAACTTTATGTACGGAGCGGTACAATTTTTTAAAGTAGGTACTAAATACATTTTGAGTAATTTTTTTTGGTATATAGTTGTTTTGAAAATTTCGTAATGATACACCCGCCATTCCGACTCTCACTTTGTGTTCACAAAAAGATATGAAAAAGAATTTTAAAGGCACTCCTTAACTGAATAGGTTATTCTTTGCTGCTATGTGTAGATTTGTACCCACCTACTTCGATTTCGTTACAACTCTTACGATTACCTCGATCATTGAGCAATGCCAACCGTCTCGTCTCGTCTCGCAAGCCGACAAACGCGTCATCGCATCGCTCGCTAATACCTACATATAGGTGCCCATACAAACGACGACGGCGCGGCGCGGTGGCAGCAATCGAGCTTCTTTTACATGTGTGCCGAATCATATGTACGTCGTACTCATACCCACATTATGCACACTCTTACCTTGGAACGCACACATGTAGAGCATTGTATCGGCATTCGAGCACACAGACACCGCTAGACATAGCCGGTCATGCCTGTGTGTCGGGGTCGACGTGACACACAACTGCCTGTGCTAGTGTGAGACGACATCGGCGGCAGCCGGTGCACCGCCGCCGCCCGCCCGTTTTCTCCCCGCTACGCGACTGCGAACACCGCGCCGCGTCAGCGTCATTGAATAACAAGACTCGCTCGATGGCAGGCGTCTTCCTGCCAATATGAAAAACAACTAAGACAAAATACGCGATAGTGGAATTTATATGTTATTCTTATTTTAAAAGTAATTTATTTTTATAGTGTTATTGCATTTAAAAACATATTTTATTTATTAGTGAAAGATAGTTAATTATTGCAAAAGCGCTTACGGGTGGTGTAGTCTCCGTCTAGTGCCCTGTGATTGTTTTGTTTAAGTCAATGTTGAAGCAGTTCAAGATAATAAATTCTTAAATGTCAGTGGCTGTGTGGATTTATCCTCGGCGACCATACAAAGTCGAATGATCGATTCGATTTGACTCCTCGGCGTGTCATCGTAAATCATTGGACACAAGCACATCACTAACTGTCATCCATAGGTGAAAAACCTACAAGAATTGTGGACGACAACGTTTCAAATAGTGAGTAGAATTTATTATGAATCGTAAATAGTATGAACACAAGGAGCACATAAGCTACAATGTCACATAAAATATATTGTAAACATAAACTATGCTTTAGTTAGCTGTTAGCCGTAGGGTCACCGTCATCCGAAGATGGTGTTAAGGATTACACTGAATCAATAATGTTAGTAAATGAATGTAGGCGAGTGAGAATATTCGAGTGTTTGATTTGTAGTGGAAGGGAGTGAAGTGAGGCTGCTCGGCAGCTCGCGGTCGCGAGACGGCGGGAGCATGCCAAGTGATAAGAGGCGCGCCGATACCAACGTCACACCCAGACGTTGTTTGTGTGAATTTAAATAAATTTTCATGACAGACAGTTCCGTAATCACCTCTAGGCATAGTTGTGACAAGTCTTTTGATTATGTGCACTGGGCTAGCAAATATGTTTATCAAAAGCAACATACAATCGAGTTATGTGGGTGATATTATTGTATTTGTTTGATTAATACATGTGTTCTAGTATGATGCATAAGTTTTGGTACTTGTTATGCATTTACTAAATTATGTCTAATTAAAAACTAAATGTTATTCGATATTGGTAACTAGTGTATGAACATGTCTAGACAATGTTAACTATTATTGACATATATTAATCAGTAATATCCTACTTTATAATAGTTTCATTATAAACATTTTAAGGAATAAATTATTTCTTTACCACATAATTAGTCAGTGACAGTGATTAATATTGTGTTGTCTGTCTATACACATTCACATATGGTATGATAACACATAGTTAAAGATTTACTTATAATCCATTATAATCCTTTGTCACAAACCTGCTACTACAACTATTAATTTGCAAAGATTACTCAATCATAAAATACCAGTACCATTCAATAAAAATTAAATAATAATTTTACGCTTTTTTCACTAACTACTTACATACTTTACCACCTGAATAATTTATTTTGTATTTGACCATAGTTATGCAAAAAGCGACCAAACTCATTCATTGATTAAGACTTAAGTCACTTTGACAAAAAATCTATGCTGGTCGCTTTCTGCATAACTATGGTCATTTTGTCATTAGCTTATACAATTTTTACAAACTAAAGAAATTCTATTATATTTTATTTTATTAACCTGCTTTAATAGAAATTCATAATATTTTTCATAAATTAGTAGATCTCATATAAATGGTTGTCTTGTCACCAATAGGGTACCTGTAGCCTTCATAAATTATATAACACTAGCAACTTCTACATAAAGCCGCTGCAAGTAAATACATCCAAGTCTGATAGCATTTTTATGTTCTCTAACATTATCCATATCTGGATATCAGGCAACTATGAAAATTCGAAACTATAGCTTGCTATGTTCCTTGATAACTGTCACAAATGTCTTTAATTAGTATCTTTATTTGCTATGTGAATAAAGATGTAGTTGAAAAAGATTTACACAAATTAGATTGTATGAAATTTATATAATATGGGCAATTCCAGAAAGTGTAATGCTACTTACCATTTCATTGCATCTTTTATGTATTGTGCACATTTAAGTGCTTATTTATATTTAGTTAAGTTTTACTTTTATGTCAAATATTGACACTTGAATTTGAATCATAAATAAATTATGAGGGAACTGATGAACATACATACAGACCCACAAACCTACCAGTCAAAATCATGACCCTCCTTTTTGCTATAGCATAGTCAGGTAAAAAACACACAATTTAATGGTAACTTAATACATTGTTTTGGAATCAGAATTGCTCACATCTCATTGATCATTATCAATGAATATTCTTTGGTACACAGACTATATACCTATTGTTTATATAAATTGTGTTTGTAAATAATTGTTAACATCAAACAGTCCTAACACAGAAGACAAAACAGTCACAACATATTATTTACATTTTGATTCTGCTTATTATAAACATAAAACAAATCAGCACAGAACTGGACAAATCTGTAATAATTACTTTAGCAAGAAATACCTAGATAAAAGTGAAAAAGCATACATATTATTTTTGTTTTTTTTTTTTTTCAATATTATCTCCTTCCTTAACATAATTGCTGGGTATTTGATTAATTCTTTTCAATTTATTTTGTTTGTAATTGGACACTTAAAATAAAAACATCCAAAAACAAGTAAGTGTTGATTGACGTAAAATACATAGGTACTTCAAAATAATGGCATGTTTTCAAGGTGGCATAGTATTAAATCTTTTTATTTAGCCACAGTAGATTCGGTATAATAGTTTTTTTTTTTATAACAGGCACTTACATCTGATTCGGCTGCTTCTTAAAAATTGATATGAATTAAATTGCATACATTGGACTCCTCATAAATGCCTTAAATGTATTAGAGAAATGTTTAATATTGTAATAAATATCGGACAACCTCACACAAATCAATCTAGTCCAACAGTAAGCTCTAGTAGTTATGGACACTAGATGATGATAAACAGACTTGTAATGTTTACTTCTTGGGGTTGATTTTTACTACTATAGTTAGGTAATTTGCTTACTTGCTACGGCCAGGATTTTTACACATATAAGATTTTTATACATTTGTACTTTTTTGTAATGTGCAATAAAGTTTAAATAAATAAATAAAATAGTGAAATTACAAATATGACTATGAAAGCTTAACACTTTCGCTACCAGGAACCCGCCTGGTAGGCACTCGTAATCTTTGCTCAGATGCCGGTCACGTATTTTTGCTTAAAAAGCTACCCACCTAGCGGGCTCTCGGTTTCTGGGGTAGGGTTAAATTTTATATCTGGTTGCGAAAGTGTTAAGCTACCTTACAGCTACTAGTATTTTTGTTTTAAAGTCAACTTAGTCTAAAACAACTAAATACTTAACATGTTAATTGTAAAAACAATAGGTATTGATTAACTTATCTAATCAAACTTAGTTGCACAAAACAAATCATACAATACAAATGGATGACTTATGCCAAAAGGCATTCTATAAAATACAAATGATTTTTATTTTACTTTTCAAATACACATTCTTACAGATAAATATATGTCACCTATTTGGCCATAATTTATTATATATCTAGGTCCTAATTAACTGTCTAAAGATGTATCTTCTTATATTATCTTGTGATGCACTCAAGTTTTTTGTGTGAATATGTTTTAACAAAAAAATACATATTCCAATAGTTTGGGCTACTTCACTTTACTGGTTACCATAAGGATGATATTTGCTTGCATTTTTATACCAAAATTCTGTCTATGCATCCTTATGGTGCACAACTAATTGGTAGGTACCTATTTTTTGGAAATCGTCATATCGTCGGGGATATTGCAATACCGCGTAAATAACAGTTGTCGATTAAGTTCTCATTTCAATAAAATGCTTAGACGAAAAATGTGACGATATGTATACTTGTATAGATAAATTTGATAATACTTTTGTTAGATCAACCTAAAATTATGAAAAAAACTATATCAGAATAAATATCCTAGAAATATGTGGATAACCCAGTCAAGCTTTAGAGACTTAAGTAAATATCTATTTAGGGTTAAAATACAGAAATTGTAATTCTAAAGGTACCCGTTAGGTAGCATCAACTTGTCAATAACCCTTAGATGCCTACAATACCAGAGGAGAACTGATGCTAAGACTGTAATGAATGTAATGATAGAAGTAGAAATCAATTTCAGATTGTGACAAATTAAGTCACAAAGTATCAACCAATTTGGATATGAATTTTAGATATTTTTAAGGCGTATGTAAGGGTTATCCTAGGCCACTGTAGAACTCTTGCACACTATGATAAGTAACATTGACACGTTTCTTGCGTCAAAATTACGCTATTTAACAGTGATTAAGTTCTACTCCACCTAAGAACAAAATTTATTGACTGTGTAGGTACTTAACTCTTCATTGAATATCTAGTACTTACTGCTACTTACCTACTCACGTTAAACATGCAGTGGCTCCTAATCAGTTTCATTAGGCCGGTTATGTAACCGGTGTCACTGTCACATCAAAAGTAATCTATCCATAGAGTGCATTATGCACACCTTAGGTATCTATTGTAGTGTAGGTATTTTCCGACTTTATGGAGAATAGACGCGGTTGTTGCATAAATGCTTTTAGGTATCAGTTTTAACAACCCACGACTAAGTGTTAACTTAAACACTTTATTTAATGTTAAGCTGACCAATTATGAATAGTCTTATTGAGTAAACAACTTTCTAATGTCAAATGTCATTAAAAAAAATGTTAACTATGGCCTCAGAATTCAAATAACCGATACCTATCTGGATAATTTTATATTAGGTCATATATATTATGTATTTAGTACTAAACTCAACTCAACCACGAAAAGGCTTGTTAGTTGAATCTGTAAGTAAGGTGCATATGGTTGGAACTTACATACATCCTATAGTGACAAAAATTCAACGGCAAAGGGGTTATTATACTTAGTCAAGGGTGTACCCATTGAAAAAACAGATACGCCTTGCGATGACATCATTTGCAATTATTTACGTATTGTTTAAATTACTAATACCTCACCAATCATGTCATGAGACCAGCATTAAATAATGTTTTTTCTTGTAGCTGTACCCACAACAATTAAACAAACGACACACAAAAACGCCAATACATTTTTGGGAGAGTTAGGATTTGATACATCTTAAGAAAGGGATTTTTGCTCACCAATTGATCATAGTGCCATTGGAAGTAATAACATTGGCTCGTTAAATTACCATAAAGGCTGGCACTTCACTTAGTCTAAATTGACTTGGATACAAGTTCGTAGCAACCCACTTGTGTCCAAACCAAATATCACTGATAAAAATAAAATAGTCAAAGTCAAAATATTATTTATTCAAGTAGGCCTAGCTATCGTCAGTTACAGAGAGCAGAGCAATTTATTAATAGAATCATTATTAAAAATAAAATAAAATAAAAACCGGCCAAGTGCGAGTCGGACTCGCGCACCGAGGGTTCCGTACAAACACTTTCCATCCCTAAGTGGTTAAGTTAAGTTTGCACCTGGTATGTATAGCGCCCCATATAAATTAGGTGCAAAGTTAGGTATTAAAAAAAAAATTATGGTTTTCGTAATTATTCCTTTATCTATGCTATAAGACGTTGCTTCGTACCAAATTTCAAGATTCTGAGTTCACGGGAAGCACCCTGTAGGTTTTGATTCCCTTGCAAGTGTCGAAAATTTGCAAATTAGGTGCAAAGTTAGGTATTAAAAATTTTTTTTATGGTTTTCGTAATTATTCCTTTATCTATGCTATAAGACGTTGCTTCGTACCAAATTTCAAGATTCTGAGTTCACGGGAAGCACCCTGTAGGTTTTGATTCCCTTGCAAGTGTCGAAAATTTGCGGCATAAACGGCTGTATCTTTTGATTGCGTTGGCTTAGAAGTTTGATTTTTTCACAGCTTCAAGGGACAGTAGACCTGAGTAATTGATATAAATTTCAGCTTCATACGTCCACGCGTTCCTGAGAAAAAGGGTCTTGACAGACGGACGGACAGACGGACAACAAAGTGATCCTATAAGGGTTCCGTTTTTTCCTTTTGAGGTACGGAACCCTAAAAACATAAAAAATCACATAGAATTGATGCTTCCCTATATTTGGAAATAATCTGTTGGATTTTTGTGTTGTAGAGCATGCACCGCATGCATTCGAATTCGAATGCACTTGTAAAATCATCTACGTGTGCTCTTTGGTTAGGTAATATCTTGTAAACTAAGCTAAGGGAAGCATGCTTTTAAATATGTAAATGCGTTACTCGAACCTCTATTCTTTCGATGGAGAATGGAGATGTATATTTCAGATTCCATGTACCTACATGATCTTTAGGTCCAAACTGTACACTGTATCAAAATGTCCACCGTATCAGAACGTTCACCATATGAAAACGTCGATCGTGTCATAACTCATAACGTTTCTGTTTTAAAATACCCTCTGCATCAAAACGTCTACTGTATCAGAACGTCCACTGTATCTAGGGCTGCCATCTATGAATTCATCGAACCCGGACAAAGACTATAAAAAGACCGGACATTTGGCGTAAATCGCATTATTTCCCCGGACATGTCCGAAAATAATATTATAAAAAAAATCTTTTTTTTTTCATTCACATATAAAGTGTCCGGGTTTCCCCCGGACACTTATTGAAAGCTCCCCCGGACGGCCTCCGGACAGCCTCCAAACTAGGACAAATCCGGGGAAACCCGGACGGATGGCAGCCCTAACTGTATCAGAATAACCCACTTTATCAAATAGTCCATTGTATGCAATAGTATTGTATCGACTGATGTATCAACTCAACGAAAATGTCCACCCGATCGTCAATTCGTCACCCAGGAAGAGGACATTATGGTAAAGTAGATATTTTAAGGTGGGCGTTACAGTGGATGTTTTGAAACTGGGGACGTTCTGACTCAGTGGACGTTCCGATACGGTGGACGTATTAATGCGGCGGACAGTTTGCACCTAAAGGCTACATGGTGTGTCTCAAACTGAAAACTCATTTTTGTGTTTTGCATACTACCACGATATATGACTTGCGCCGTGCGCGCCCCACATAAGAAACGCTGTTAATTTGTGTCGACACATCCGGTTCAATACTACAGGGTTCTGTTAACATTTAGAGGTAGTTAAGTTAAATAATTATAATTAGACTTCGTGTCATTATTTGGATAATGTTCAAATTTCAATTCGTTTAAGTAAAACATGTAATTCTGTAATATTGAGCCAGAGATGTAGGTATAATATCGAACTCGCTTAAGTTCATGCAAAAAGGCAAAATAAGTAGCTAATAAACAAACATTTTAATTGTTATGCCAAATGTCTTAAGCGGTTTAGATATACGTCGAAACAATAAACACTAGTAGAATGTAGGTTAATAGTGAGGCGGACCACATAAGTGAGAGCAGTGTGTTGTGATTTGCAGATGCTCTCGGTACAAGTGCCGGGGTGCGCGGGCATGGAGCGGCTGGGTGCGCCGGGGGGGCCGCGCCTGCGACACGACCATAGGCATCACCATTCCGCGTAAGTATTTTGGATTTTTACCGTTAGTAAGTAAGTAAACACTTTATTGTACAGAAAAACAGTTAAAACCACTGACTGAAACAACTGAGTTAGACTGAGACAACCGAGTCCTTGCTCTCGGTAAGAAAGAATATGTTGGCGATAAATGTTTAAAGGACTGCAAACGCCAGACATCCTATCCCCTCACCTGTCTAACCGCGAAAGAGGACTTAGTTAAACAATTGGCCGTAAGAAGGCCCATTCTCACACTTTACAGTAGAGGGCATATAAGCATAGATATAGGCACTTCCCCTGAATGACCAGCTCTAAATATAGATAGACCATTAAAACTTTGACCACCAATCCTGACTTAAAATTTCACTGCATTTCATCCCAATAGGGTGAAATACTTGAAATTTATCAGTCTGATTCTAGTGACCTGCCGGGCTCTGGAGTACCTGTGTGTCGCAAATATTTCAGGGTTATTTATGATATTTTGTAAAGAGGATTCCCAAATTACTTATTGACTTATCAAGCGCCAGCCTAGACCCTAGGAATCTACAAATTCTTAAAGAGGATCCTTTAATGATGTAAAAAGTTTAATATCGGAGTTTTCAAAATTCCTACGGGATAGGGCAACGAATTCGAGGCGGGTTGCTGATATTAAAATAGGAATATCTCGCTCAACATTAAAAAGTAGACGGTCAGAGGAATAGAACTTGCAAAAAGTTTATATTCTACGATTAGTTATCATATATTTACGATAAAAATCACACGCGGAGAATAGTAGCGACACGTGCCAATAACATTGTTGTTTAAATAATCATCGACATAATTATCATGTCGATATGAAGTTCATAAGGTTGAGGCTGCTTTTCCTGGAAATACCCAAGGATTTTGGACAAAGAAGGACACTGGTCATTTAGAAACATTTATATCCCACTCTATTTAGGTCTCTGTGGCTATAATCGCACAAATGTATTTTATGGTACCATAGGGGATGACCCTAAGATAACATCCGGAAACATACGCGATTTTTACGTATTCTGAACTTTGCTTCAAACAGTAACCACAATTAACCTACTATAAAGTCATTAATTTCAAACTTGTACCAACATTATCGGCATATCTATAGCACAGTTCCAGACACGTAGCTGGCACGGCGTATGTACCTACTTATCATGCACGTGCAATGGCCGAGATTTAATCAAACATTCAAGCTCCAAAGAAGGCTGTTCTAAAGATCATGACTGACGATTTCACTTGCATTCTGGCCTTCATAATGTGAGTGCAATTTGCGCTGACTTTGACTTTTAGTCGTTACTCGTTACCTTCGTAATCGCAAGTCACTTTGGGTTTAATGAAACTGCTTTTATCTGATTGTTATCTTTGTTGAAACTTGTTATGGATGGAACATTTTATGTATGAATGTAGTTATGCAGGCATTTAATCTCCAAATTCACTACTCTCGACTAGGGTTGTCATCTCTAAATTCGCCTCACCCGGACAAAAAACCCTGGTCTGGTCCGAAAATAATATTATGAAAAAAAGAATCCTTTTACGTTGTCATGCTGAATGAAGCTAGTGCCTTGATTGCGCTTTGTTTTATTTATACGGTTTTATCTACTTTTTACACTATAACGTCGGTAAATAATTAATTCAATAAGGAGTCCTCACATAAAAAGTGTCCGGGTTTCCCCCGGATATTTTTTGAAACCCCTCCCGGACGATCTACGACAAATCCGAGGAAACCCGGACGGTCGGCAGCCCTACTCTCGACTAAAATTAATGAGTTATAGTCTGTCCCTTCCAGTTTTAGGCACTTAATTCAAACCCATCCTCGTAATTTCCAGGGAATGGGAGAAGCAGCAGCGAATACAGGCGATGGTGGGGCGAATTCAGGAGATGGTGGAGCAGGACGCGAGAGCGCGGTCCGCCGCCGCCGCAGAGCGGCTCGGCTTGCCCCCGAGCATACAGCTGCCGGACGGCGAGTACGGGCCGGACGCACATCTACAGTTACGAGTCCCTTATCAGGTAAAAATACCTATTCATACCAGATTCATACGTATTTTTTGATGGATTGGCACTACTATTTCTGGTCGACATGGTGTGAACGTTCTTGTGGAAAACTTTTATTACTGCCGAATCGCAGTTACTTAAAAGTACATAGGTTTTGTATGTAAAGTACTGCCTTCTTATGGAGGAAGATTTAAGGACTGTAACTACGTTTCGCTCCGCCTCCATACGCAACCTGGTACATAGAGAGCATGGCATATCACCCAATGACAAGCATTACAATACTGTTCAATAATAAAATCGTAAAAATGTTAAATAAGTACATATACGATTTGGAGGTCAGCAATTATTTTTTGTATGCTTTGCGGCCTCATCACGACGAAAATAACGGAATTTAAATCCATTAAAATATTGTTGGTAAACGGTACACGTGTAGCTGGGTATCTACCGAAGGTTATATGATGCCTTTAACACGACTATGCTTCAGCAAAATGAGGATTATAGCTCTTCCTTCCCCGTGCAAAAGAAGAGCCCACCGCGTGCTGGTTACAGTAAATAATTGGCGGAATTTAAAAGGATATTTATAATTGGTTTCTTATTGGCTAAAATTCTGTTACGATTCAACTTGATAATGTTTTGAAAATAGACTGTATTAAAATTTCAGCAATATGGATGAAGTCTTTGCATTCATTCGTCCATGCCGAACCTATCTTTTTATCACCCAGACCCGATAAGACCCTTTTATCTATTTTGCAGCATTTGCCCTACTTTCAAGTCGATTTAAACGTAGATTCATAGCGTCGTGCAGCTATTTGTGCTTAGCCCTTTGCTTTGCGAATTTATTATTTTGGTTATTCATTGTGATTGTACCTACCCCTGCTTCATCCCTCTTGTCTTACCAACTCACAACCTTCCGCTTAATTTAATTTATTTGCACCGCCTGTAATCATTGTCACTTTATGAAATCACTAGCTGGTGCCCGCGACGCGACTTCGTCTGCGCAGGATTAGTATTTCGAGTGACTTATATTAGCGTGGGGTAGAAAAGAACTAACATTATGACATTAAAATTATCACATATAAATTAACTTATCGTCATATTTTCAAGAATTAACACAATATCTTTATAAATTGCAGCCTATGTGTTATTCTGATGTACCTATAAGCTATATTAGTAGTAGTTTCTACGTGAAAGAGTAAGAAACATACATCCATACTTACAAACTTTCGCGTTTATAATATTAGTAGCACTTGGAGTCATCTCTAACACTTCGGCAAGTTATTTTGTGATGTGGATATTCAATTATTCAGGGCGAACGATATGAAGTGTTACCAATTTCAAAAGGCTACGTTTTTTTTTGTTGCAACAAAGTTTATTTATTATTAAGAAAATAATGAGGAAATATAACCATTTTTTTTACTTAATATATTTTAACTCGATATGACCTTGACTATGGCCTTCAGACGGTCGAAAAATAAGTTGCACGCTGCACGAATGTGGTACTGCGGTATGTTGTGCCAATTACATACGATCGCTTTCTTCAGTGTATCCATACTGGCATGGTTTCTTGTCCTCACCTTGCACTCCAACATTGCCCAGATAGAAATTAATTGTAAAAAAAAACAAATGCGATTTTTTTTACTGAGAATTTTGTCAGATATGGCCAGTGTGAATTTAGTAACACTTCATATCGTTCGCCCTGTAAGGGCAGATACACACGGACTGCATGCCAGCTACAATTTCTCCGGGAATAGTTCGTCTGTATCGGCCCTTATTGAAGGCTTTTCAATCAATCTACGTAACAAAAGATCACGTACAAAACAAAGGATATTCGTTTAACTTATAATCTGAAATAATAGTAACGTAATAAAATCACTTTGATTATACACATAAATAAAATAAATATAATAAAATAAATATCGGACAACCTCACACAAATCGATCTAGTCCGAATTAAGTTCAAGAAGGCTTGTGCTATGGATACTAGATGACGATATACCATTATTATATAGACAAATATATACTTTAATACATAGAACAACCATGACCATGACCCAAGCACAAATATTTCGAGTTCGTCACACAAATATTTGCCCTGGGCTGGGATTCGAACCCGGGACCGCCGGCTCAGTAGGCAGGTGCTCTACAAACTGCGCCAAACGCGTCGTCGCATAAGTCGATAAACCAATAAGAAATTACAAGTATGCAGACTGTTGATAATGGTGTGTGATGCCTTATCCGAAACGTCAAACAAAAGTCATTTAACTTTTTAATAAAACCCATGACCCTTATGCTAATGTATATCAGTTTGCTTTATACTATGTCGCGTGTAGCACCGTATTTGCCTCATTTTACTATCGTATCGGTGGTATCACTAGCGCCAGTTAAGAGGGCACGCGATACACGACGCGCCGCGGTGACTCCGGCCTGATAGGACCGCTGGGCCGGCGCCGCGAGACGTGATCGACACTTAAATCAGTCCTGGACATTCGGTCGAAGTTCTCAATCCTCTGTACATAAAAATAACTATTCTACATAGAGTTGAGATTTACGACACAAGTGGAAAAACTAGTATAGAGGTAATTCAAGTAAAACGCGCTTATTTTCCATGACTGAGGTTGTCATTGACAGACAACGCATAGCCCAAATAAACCATTTGTGTTCGGAGGATGCAAATGTTAGAACTTGAATAATATAAATCAAAGAAAGCCACGTTGCACTGCGTTTTATAATTTTGCGAGGTACAAATGAACCTTAAACATATTTAGTCCAAACCGTACATTTATTGATGTATAACCGCATATCGCAGAATTTAAACGAACTCATCTAAAGAAATATTATATAAGTGAAATATTTTGTAAGTCAAGTCGATAAACACGGAAACGATAGAACAAGGCTGGTTATCTCGTGAACGGGTGCCGTTTGTGGGGTCCGGTCTGTTCATGGGCCAATTAAATATGTATAGTAACCGCATTCTAGTGTTAAATGAAGTAAATGTGAGAAACTTCATACTGTACTCGATTGAAGTTATTCAATGTTGATTTAAACTTTGAACTCTTAGAGACTGTATAAATCTCTAAGAAACAGCTTAACGTAGAATTACACTTAAAGACTTTGTAAATCTCTGAGGAATTTAATTCATTTATTTTATTGCATGTTGTGACGCCTAAAGACCATATACATCACTAACAAATTTAGATTTAATCATTATTTTGCATCGTTCCTTATGTGGTCCCCAGCACAGTTATAAACGATTATTTTCTATTCAAAAAACTCAGTCTACTTGATTCACCGTCGTCCTATCGTATACACCTTCATATCATAATCATGCAACTTTAGTAGTGCAGTAACCAGACGAAGACAGACAATAAATATACAATATATAATAGACGACGCGTTTGGCTCGGTTGGTAGACACCTGCCTACTGAGTCGGCGGTCCCGGGTTCGAATCCCGGCCGGGGCAAATATTTGTGCAAAATATTTGTACTTGGGTCATGGATGTTATCTATATATATGTATTTATATATTATGTATATCGTCGTCTAGTACCCATAGTACAAGCTTTGCTTAGTTTGGGACTAGGTCGATTTGAGTATGATTGTCCCTTAATATTTATTTATACACCTTTCATAGGTAGTGTTCACTCGTTTGTCATTATTCACCTGTGCTGCCTAAGTAGCAGACAGCTTATCTGATAAATTGATAATTCAATATTATCGGCTAAAGATTACTGCAAAAATAAGAGAGACCTTTATCTGTAGAGGTTCCAGCGAGGCTAGCACGCTACTTTTTATCGATGATACAAAATAAAGACGAGTTTTTTGTTAGTCACAAATTTAAATCACGTAAAGCGGAACACGTTTTGTGCACCGTTTGCTCGTAATTTTAAAACCCTTTACCATGTTTTTGTTTTTCCTGGTTATAACACGAATAAGATAGTAAAGAGATCTAATTTCACTAACTGCTATTTCGATGACATGAAATAAACTTTGATTGCATCTCTTTCTGGCATTTTGATATGCTTTGTGCTATTTGCGCGATTTCCAAAAAAAAAACCCGGAACCCTGTTTCTTCCAGAATTTGATGTTTTTGGGTTTCATCCTACTCAGAATGGCATTTTCAATGTGAAGAGTAAAAAAAGGCGTCCCAGAGTTCCACTAAATAAAAAAAAACATATTCAAAAGTGACGTAACAGACAAATTTAGGACACGTTTTTGAGCGAGGCACAGGCGTTCGGGTTTTTTTTTTTAATACCCATTTATGCACCTTATGGTACATACCCGCTTATGGTACAATTTAAATGTATAGGTTTTCTTACAACGTTTTAAATCTATCTTAGACCTACTTTATTACGCAATTCTTCTTCACAACAATGGGCAATTGTGCTTGTAAGTTGTGCATACATATTGATTATGATATTTTAGTGATAACAATCGTCAATCTTTATCGATCTACAACAGAAAACTAAACATCTGAAAACAAAATGCGTATTAGTAATATGAAATCCACCTATCCCAACGTATTTGGCACTCGAAAAACTTATACTGATTTCAGGAGTTATTTTTTGATTCCTCAGAACTCTCTGTTATCATACGTTTGTCCTCGACCAGGAAGAAGTTTCCTTCATTCTTCGAAGATCCGTTCCACTCGATTAACAAAGGTTTTCGTTTTACTTTCAGCAAGCCGAGTTGATGAGAAGTTTTCAGCCTCCACCGAACAAATGCGTGAGCGACGTGCCCGAGTGGGCGGGCGCGGGTCGCGGGGGCGGGGGCGGGGGTGGCGGGGGTGGGGGGGCGGCGGGCAGCGCGCCGTCCGCACAAGGCAAGAAGGACGGCCTGCTGCAGAAGGCGACGCGCTGGTGGGGCCGCATGGGCGCGCGCGCGCCGGCCGCGCCCGCGCCGCCCTGCGTCATGGTGCCGCGCCGCGCGCCGCCCCCGCCGCCGCCCGACGCGTGACGTCACTCCTCCGCAGCCCCCCTCTATCATATCACGCTTACATTCCATTATCGGGACGATGAGACTCGCCGAGGTGCACGCGCCCGCCCGTCCCGGAGTATTATAGACTTGGTATTTATTTATTTGGGACTCGAGGCCTCGCCGGCGCGCGAACGCGATTGTGATATGTGCGATAGGGTCGTGTAGCGACGCGCGACGCGACCGTGCGATAGGGTCGTGCATCGACGCGCGACGCGACCGTGCGATAGGGTCGTGTGGCGACGCGCGACGCGACCGTGCGATAGGGTCGTGTATCGACGCGCGACGCGACCGTGCGATAGGGTCGTGCATCGACGCGCGACGCGACCGTGCGATTGGGTCGTGTAGCGACGCGCGACGCGACCGTGCGATTGGGTCGTGTGGCGACGCGACCGCGGCGACGCGGCGGCGCCGACCGCCGCGAGAGTGACTAGTCTTAATACTTTAATCAGTTTAGACATAGAGATAATTGTTTCTATTGAGAAGTTATGTTCATAAGACGAGGTTTCACAGCCCGCTAGTTGTGTGTAGGTGTGTATCGCGTGCATAGCGTGTGCGTCCGTGTTCCTCGCATTGTTCTTGAGTTTCGCAATAACTAAGACTGAAATAAATAAAAAGATATAACACTATAAAGTCTACATTGAAGTATATTGTCTTAGGTAAATTTAATTCAAATAGAAACAATTAAAAGTATATAATATTTAATGAATCTTTCGATTGTAACCTTGATGATATTGTATATTATGGAGAAGGTCAGTCAATAGGCTAATGTCTTTGCAGTGTACAGTTTCATGTTTAAGTAACCTATTTAAAAAAATAATTTCTATACAGCAGCTATAAATCTGTGTTTAAACAACTTTTATATTTATTTATAATGGTATATAACATATCCTATATCAGTACAGTAAATGCAAGGAATATTAATTTACATAGCATAGTGACTATTTTATTGTAAATATTATCTCTAATTTAATATTAGATTAATAATGGACAATTGCCAGAATCCGAGGGTCTTTTCAATTGAGTGTTGACTACATTCCATATTTATGTTGAAATCTTCCCGATGCTACTTACTGTACCGACTGTGCCGACAGCCGCCCATTGTCGTTTGTCACATTACCTTCGTCCCTTTCTAACCAACATGCAAGTACGAAAGGGACGAACGTTCTGTGTTCGATAAAAAAGATTGTGTTGGAGAGTCTGAGCGTGCTATAAATACTGTATGCGATACTGACAAGCATATATAGAAATCTCATTAGGGATAGACATTGCTGATAAAATATTGGTTGATTTATATTAGGTATTTATTATTCATAAAATCGGGTACACATGTTCTGATTAAAATTTTAAAATCGGTGCAGCTATTGGCATTTTTATTGTAGCTTATTTATGCAGTGTTGATTATGGATTTAAAATTTTATCCAATTGATCAGCACATGTGCACTTGAATCCAATTGATTTCATCGAAAACAAAATGTGTTTGAACGAACGCTTAAACATGTTAACTAGAGATGCTTACCATGTCGTGTTATGACATGTTGAAGATGGCGACGGCTAATCATACTCCAATTGACAACATTTCATAGTTTTAAGATTATCATTTTATTACTTTTCTGAATTCTGCTTAAAAAGATGAAGTAATCTCTGTTTTTATTTATTTTCTGAGATGATTATTTATTTTATTATTAATTTATAAAAACATACTCATTTTAAAATGTGGCAACACCTAAACCAGAACTTAATGGAACGGTTACTTTAGTCGGTTTTCTTTAAAAAAAAAACTTAATAAAACTCGGTATGCATCTGCCATCTGTCAACGTCAAATAAAAAAAAAAAATTTTTTTTCGCTCTTTGGTTTAGACCACAACCCTATTCAGCCCGTATTGTCTTAGATTGCAGTTATTTGATGTATTTTCTTATATTTCTTTAAATACAGAACAATAAATTCAAAGATTTTTTTTTAAGGTACATGACGTAAAGCCCTGTCGATCTCTATATTAATTTCCACCTGTTATAAATATGAAATGTTGTCAATTTGTTACAAATATTCTGACGGTACTATGTTCCCGTTCTAGGTGAAGCCACTCCCGCCTAACAGAACTGGAATCAGGCGTCGCTTCTACATGTATATTTTCAGGTATCATGCGTGCTAGAGTTCTAATCGATTGTCTATTCTCTATGGATTTAAAACCCAACCAATTAGGATTCTAGTACGCATAAATTGCCTGTAAACAATAAGTCTGTGCTAAAGTACGACTAAATATTAGGTACTTATAGTCAATAGAATTACATGTGTTAAAAGTTTTTATTTTCCGCTGTATAGAACTAAAAGTGAAACCTGATTTATTTTTATAACCTATCTTGCCACTACAGTTAATACAATTCAGTCCATATTGACACATAAATCAATTAATTGTGTACCTATGTTATGCTTATATGACGTGAAACCATAAACAACAAAAATATATTATTAAGATAATAACGGTTCCTTGTCACTTTTTATCCGCCGACTGGCCAATTTTTGCGCTTCGTGTTTAGCTGGCGCTGTGGATCTTGGGTCTTGCAATTATATGTAATTTATTGGTCTACCACGTAAGCCTGTTGTCATCGAAAAGTGATAACCCGGTTTTACACACTTGCCGAAACAGAGTGAGATATGCATAACATCCTTTTCTTATTTACGTCGTCTGAAGGTATGCGTATGTCGCCCAACCTCGAAGAGTATGTACAGGTGACCGCCGTCACATGGCGACATTATGTAGTTGATTTATAATGTAGCTTCGTGCTTTAATAATTTATTATAATTGCTTGAAAACGGATATGTACTAACCAGTCGTCAGGTAGAAAGTTCCCCGTGGGCCTCTAAAAATGTGAATGCCTGCTTACACATCACCTTGTTATTATATAGCCTTAGAATTTTGACCAAAGGTGATAAGCAGGCATTGTAAAAATTGCAAACAAAATATAAAAGTTGTTTAAAATAGTTTCAGAATACTAAGTATCTAGATAACGAACAATATTCCATTGTCATATTAAATAAGTAAAAGCAGAAGCAAATGTTACTAATAAAAAAAACTGCATTAAATTATGACCTACCAATAATAAATGTGATTTTTTATTTATTTTAAGTCTAGTGAGGTCGATTTATGAGTATGTAACCCCCGATCGTCAAATGCCGTATATTTAAGCAAACAGCGGTCTCTACAGTACTCCACGATGTTATAAAAACATGGCCAGTTATTTTTGAGGCTAACTGTACGTACAGTACTTTCTCCTCTGAAAATATTCATACATTCCGGTACGTATCTGTGTCCGACCCAGATCCAACTCAGGGTGTAACTCCCCGAATCTGTCCTGGACTCTAGTCTAACTACGAGTACTACGAGTGTATTTTCACATCTTGTTAGTCACCTATCTCCTGTTAAATTTTTGAACGCCACAGGCTGTGGCCGACAACTAAAAGAAAGATGATTATAACTTTACCATCAACTTTATTTTTAACCCTTTTAGGACAAACTTTGTGACGTCATCGTACCTGAGGAACAGTTTCTACCAGTGGGCGGGGCGCTCAAAAGGTTAAAATGTTAGTCATTTGAGTATATCCAGACATCGCCTTGTGATAGCAGTTTCGAACTATACAAAGTCTACAAAGATCATACTTGAAAATTTTGTGAGCATGTGAGCCTAAACGGCGGTTTATATGCAGTATTAATTACGGACCTAAGGTACTATTAGACAGTTTGAATACTCTATGTTCGAAGTGTGCTCGTGTTGTACCCCCCTGTCAAAAAGTACAGTCGGCAATATACGCTTATTTTAAACCTAAAAAAAAGATAAAACCGAAAAACCAAAATAAAAGTTTAAGTACAGGCATCAAGTCACATGAGTATGAATGTGGGTAGATATGTGCTGGGCTCTTCATCCGCAGTGTACGTGCAGGTATAGGTAGGAATGCAAGATAAAATTTCACAGTCACAGTTCCCGCCATGATGTATTTATTTAATCGTAAAGCAGGGTTGTACGTCGAATACAGCTTATATATTAAGTTTGAGACTCATTAGCCATTTGATGGCATCGTCGTTGAGGTTGATCAGGTCTTCGGCAGGGCCTCCAGTGTAGCGAGTTAGAAGACACTCTTCGATAATGTGCTGAATGGATTGCACTTCGGCACCGCAGTCGCAAGCAGGAGAGGCAGCCCAACCGCAGCGATGCCTGTATTGAGCACAGCGGCCGTGGCCAGTACGGAGTCTAAAGTGTGCACCAATCGGCTATCGCGCCTTGGGAGTAGAGTTATAGAGTAGAAGGCCATGATCAGAAGGCTCGTACGCTAATGGGAACTTGGCTAATGAATATGAATTATGACATAAAAGAAAGAAAGAAGATAGACATAATCTGGTGCAGTTATTTTAGATGTTTCTTTAATATTGTGCAAGGTAAGGTCATTTCTTTAAAATTAAAGGTATTGGACGAGACATCGTCGTTATGTTTCTAAATAATGTAATACGTCTATACCAAAATAAAACCAACTTTAGAATAAATGGGATAAGATTCAAAACACAAAGTATTAAAATCACTAACAACGTTCTGCCATCTAGCGTCATATTAGAAAACAACACGACACAAAGCTAAGCAAGCAAGCGCAAGCAATAAGGCCGGCGCGTAAAGTCAATAAAACTCAATTAACGTAGAATAATACAGTATTTCAAGTTCGCTTAGTTGATTCCATAAAGATGCAGATATACGTAGACTGGTGAGTCTTTATTTTAAAGTATCTAAATAGTGAATCCTAACAATCGAAGCCTTTTAATCAATTGAGGTTATTTTACCCCGGGACTACACTACACCACTAGCGAAGTTGACAGAGTTTAATTATAATTTCACTATTTTAAGCCGTGTTATTCTCTAAGATATATCAATTTTCTTTAACTGATATGAACATAATGCAAATCGGAAAACAATGTGCATTTCTCCAGCTGGAATAATTGTACACAATACGGACTTTAAACTACAATAAAAAAACTAAACGCACTGTCAGTTTCTTTAAATGTCATTTTGACATCAGTCAGTCAAAAACAGAAACGAATCCAAGAATTTGTGGAGTACGTTGCGTTGTTACTACTTACTTCTCGAATAATTTTATTTTGTTTGGATTGCGCTATCACACATTGCCTATCGTGTATAAATTAAAACAGCGTATTTTTTTACATTTTCTGCTATGGCTACAACAGTTTAAGATCGAAGAGAAAACTCGAAAGTAGATTCTGAACTTTACCTATCAAAACTTGGTGAAAAAGTGTGACTTCAAAATGGGCCCTCCGAAGAAAGTAAAGAAATATGATTCCAAACAATCCAGCAGTGATAGATCGAGTAAGTCTATATCATCAAGATTATAATTTTACAACCAAATTGATTATAATTTTTGTAATTATTTTACAAGTTGCAACCTCTGCAGATTGTCAATATTGAAATACTGTGTAATTTTAGGTAAGAAAAAGAAAATAGAAGAAGATATGACAATAGATTTGGTAGATGATGATAATCCTGACAATGTTGGTGTACCTGGAGCCGCCATGCAGGATGCAGAGAAAAATGATCAAGTGCCCGAAGATGAATTTGGAGCCAAAGATTACAGGTAAGTCATGTTTTAGACAAACTATTGCTTGTTCAACACATTATTATTGGCATTGTTCAATTCTGTGGCTCTAGTGAAAAGGGGTTAAACTCGAAAAACACTACTTTACAGGAGATGCAAAAAACCGTTGCGGCTTAAAATTATTCAGACTTTTGATCACTGTACTTCAACCACTATACTTACAAATAAACTTTAAATGCAGTTTTTTAATATTTAAAAAATCCTCTTTCACGGGGTAATATTCTTACTTCTCCAAAGTTAACGGTTAAAAAAAAATGTGACATATCCGTGCCAAAACGTGTTCTTAAGGACTTTATACCCCTTTTCACCCATAACACTTACACTACCCGGGAATATAACTGAACTTATACCAATTTTCACCATTATTTTAGAAAGTGTAAATGGACTTGCTGTTCGGTTTATTTAAAGTTATCTCCTTTTATAAAGGAAAAATACATGAACACCCTAAATAAGAAATACCTAACTAAACGAAACCTATCATTTAAGAGCTTTATTTCAGAGATAATCCTAAGAAAACAAACTTTTACCCTTTTGCACTCAATTAATTTAGGTGTACTGTAATATAAACACACTTTTACCAATGGTTTTTTAGAAGTTATATCATTTTTTGCGGTGAAGTGATAATAAAAAATCTTCATTTTTATTTATTCTTTATTACAAAAATAACGGAAAAAGTGAACATTAGCATGTAAAATTATTCTCGTCGTTTTTAACTTCTGGACTTTCATCGAAAATAATAAAATATTAAGTAATCAACTTTCTTAAGCGATACAAAATAATAAGTACCTAAAACGAGATAAGTACAAAATTTAGTTTTTCCACTTGACTTACAATTACGAATAACTTTTAGTATGAGACCTTATACTAAAATTTTATAGCAATTGTGAATATTTAGACACGGAAAATAACATGTATCACGTTTTGAGCAGCTTGTAAAATTTCAATTCTTGTATAAAATCAATCCTTGCCTGTGCTCTGTTGGCGCCAAAGGATGGGAATCTACCATATCTTCAGAACATAACAATTTTTCGTAAAAGATCTTACACTCGGGTTTATCAAATTTAACAAAAAAACGTTTTTTTACTGATATCCGTATTGGACCGCTGTAAATCTTTCATATACAGGAAATAATGAATTATGTTCCTCGACGGCATTATCCATCACGCTGAATCTAGGACAAGTTCTTTACTGATTTTAAGTTTTTCAGTTACTCCGGAACAAACTTTGATGTTTCGTCAAATGGTTATCGCATTACCAGCCTCTGCAAATGCGATAACACTCTCGTCTTTATTTTTAAATAATTGGCAAACTGTCTATTCTTTGTTGTTGCGTCTACTTTTGTGTTTTTAAACTCTAATTCAATTAAATTAGCAATGAACTGAACCCTTTTGTTATATATTCTCCTAAAGCCCTATTAACTCTCAAATATATTTTTTTGAGTTCTCCTTGCATATTTATTGCGCATTTCATTTAAAAAAAATCCTAGCATCTAAACTCTCTCCTTTATTTTTATGCTTTCATACTTTTTACCAAAAAGTCTCCTATTTTTCCTTTCCTCCCTATGTTTATTTTCTCACTTTTTTTAGGTTGTCGTTTTCGTCCTTGACCGACTCTGTCCCAAAACGAAAGTTACTCTGCTGCTTCTGCCGTTTCGGTTTCTTCCGTTTCTCGTAAATTTTCTGAGTCAGAATCAGTGAACATTAGACAGTGACACAATTATTGTCACCTTTCTCCTCAACAAGTTTGAGCATTCGATCGATTCGAGATCGGCCTGCCATTCTGTGTAACAAACTAAAAAATATTTTTAATCCTAGGGCTACCTTCCGGGCACCAGACCAGTCCCATGGTACCATATTATTATATTGTCATATTTAAGTAGGAAGTAGGTACTTGGGCAAAATTTCAGCTCAATCAGTTGTAGATATTCTGCTTCAAAATTGAATTGCAATATCCCGAACAAACATAGTAACATACATTGCAAGTTAAATAACTTAAAAAAAATGCCTACATCACTACTGTAGGTCAGTCTAACTTGTGAGCCAAATTTTATAATGGGATGATTTATTAGATTCAAGTGTACTTAAAATAAACGACAGCGAAGAGACTTTATAATACAAACTTCTTGATACAAGTAATCGTTGTGGTGTAAAATGATACAACTCACTGGTATAAGTCTATATACACCCATAAATGCTAAATATTTATTCGTGAATATGGATTAATTTCGATTTATTTTTATAAATTATGGGTAAATTGCTGGTGCGAATCGGTACAAGTAAACATTGATCATTAAATACCAGATTTCATAAGAGATACAATTCGACTTATACCATTAATGTTTAACAATAAGTAGTGAATACAGATTAAAGTCGATTTATATTCTTTAAGGTTTGTATACTTGTTTTGTAAAAAGGTATAAGTAAACATTGATCCTTTAACACAGGATGCCTCAAAAGAGACAAATGAACTTAAATCGTTCTCCACATGCAAAACACCAAATTGTTCAATGTTATCTTTAGTTGCACCATATTTCACGACATAATTCACCAGATATACCGTTTGGCACAATCCTAACTTTGTCATTTTAAAAGATAACTTAGCTCCGATTACACCAAAAGATGCGCAATTTTTTTTTGTGAATTTTGGTGTATATAACGCAAAAAGGTCATAAGTGCACTTTAACCCCTTTTCACTAGAGCCACAGAATTGGAACATGCAATTTGGTTTGACAAAACTTTCAATCTATCAACTCAAAAGATACAATGTTTCCGTACCTGAAAAGCGTTCCACGGTAAGTGCTTCCATACCTAATAAACATTTCACAGTAAGTCTTTCCGTACCTCACAAGTATTTCACTCTGTGCTTTTATATTCTGATACCACTTTAGAGGTTTAATACACACCATTCTGAATTCGTAAAGTTTGTTTCATAGCCAATCTTTACTAATTATTTGTACAAAAAACATACTCACATTTAAAATTAAGATGACACTATTATTTGCTTTCTATTTCAGAATAATAATTCATTATTCTTTTCTTATTCAGGAGTCAGATGGCA
Source organism: Apotomis capreana (assembly GCA_947623375.1). Taxonomy (NCBI): domain Eukaryota; kingdom Metazoa; phylum Arthropoda; class Insecta; order Lepidoptera; family Tortricidae; genus Apotomis; species Apotomis capreana. The sequence continues at coordinate 11,561,861 of OX392510.1, read as the reverse complement.
CTGAAGCCAGACAATGCCAGCCGACCATTGTGGGTGGCACCTAATGGGCACATTTTTCTGGAGGCCTTCTCGCCAGTCTACAAACACGCACATGACTTCTTGATTGCCATAGCAGAGCCTGTGTGCCGGTATGTCTTGCTTCATCATCCTTCACTTTTTTCTTAGGTGATATTTTATACTGCAGTTTTGTGACAGTGTATGAAATGACTACAAAGGCCTATGTGGGAGCAACAGTGATGTCTGTGATATTGGCATTTCAATAAGGGTTGCTTTTATGATTGGGTTGGTGAAGAGACCTTAACCCTTCGTCTGTGTCTGATAAGGATCCGGACTACATATTAAGGCCGTCTTTTTGTATATTTTTTATTCATTGCAGCTCAAATGAGGCTTGAACGCAAGGTTTTTATAATCTCACATATGAAAGGTTAATCTCATTTTGGTGTCTCCATCACATTCCGCTGCTAGAGCCTGAAACCAACTCCCATTGTGATCCTTGCAGCCGCGGCTTAGAGACACTCTCTGTTAGAGAAAGTTTCCCAATTAGCAGGGCTGACGTCTTGTTTAAACTGTTTACATTTACCTTTCTTTTCAAGTAATACTCAAGAGCTTGTATACTCATTATACTGCTCCATCTGTCATTAAACAGTTTGTATGTTATTTATGATATTAATCAGGGCCAAAAGATGACCATAGTTATGCAGAAAGCGACCAGTGTTGATTTTTTGGCAGTGACTTAAGTCTTAATCAATGAATGAGTTTAAAATAGTTTAAATGGTTGCTTTATGCATTATGAAAAAAATCTTGGTCGCTTTCTGCATAACTATGGTCATATGACTATTGACAACTATATTGTTTGTAATTTGAATCGAAATAGTATAAAAGATCCAGCTGCAGATCTTTATTTATCTTCTATACAAATTGGATGTGGATTTGGCCTAAGTGAATTAGATAGAAAACTAGGTAAAACATAAGTCTGCTCCCTCGCCTGTATGACACAATTATATGAAAATTAAATTTACTTTAAATGTTTATATATATCCTATGCATGTAATAAAAACTGTTTGTTTTATTTATGTTCCAGCTTTAATATAGATACAGCTAAGATTATTGGTTTTCTTACAGACCTCAACACATACATGAATACAAGTTGACAGCATACAGTTTATACGCAGCTGTGTCAGTAGGTCTACAGACTAATGACATCATAGAATACCTGCAGCGGCTGAGCAAATGTGCAGTGCCGGCCGGCATCATAGAGTTTATCACGCTTTGCACATTGTCTTATGGAAAAGTAAAACTAGTCCTGAAACACAATAGGTATGACTGCCTTATTATTTATTTATTATGGGTTACCTGGCAGAAAATTGTTTGACCGAACATAATGTTTCGCATAGTGCTCATTTGGCAGAAATTGTATTTAGCTGAAACGGGAAATATATTTAAAAATGTTTTGGTGTATCCTAGTAGGTTAGGTTTATTTTATAACATTTCAGAGAAATAAAGGGTGTCCGTAGAATAACAATTATGCGAAATGAGCATTATGCGAAACATGACGTTCTGTGAAATAATTTTTCTGCAAAACATTAGTAAACCATTGTTTATATACTCTATTGGCCATTTACAGCCGCAATAATACAATATTATATACTCACTTTCCACATTATTCATATTTGACTTGTTTTAGAGCAAATCTTGTATTTAAGTACTACTGTATTTATATGTGTTTTATACTTCTAAGAGATCTTTTTGGTATGTTAAAATGCCTCATTGTGTGTTGTTTTTTATGATATTTACTTATTCAGAGCTTTCTTAATTTCAGATTCGTATTTGTACACTAAACGTAAGTTTATGCTCATAATTTGTAACATAAATGATGTTAGTATTATACTAACAGGTACCTTGTGGAGAGTAAGCACGTGGAAGTTCTACATAAATTGTTGCGGGACCCCGTGATCCAACAATGTCGGTTGAGGCGTGACGGCGAAGACGCGCTGCTGCCCACGCCCGCCGCCGCGCCCAAGGCGTTGCCTCACACCGCTGGTAAGCAAACTAATACCAAGGCCATGTATTTAACCAGACATGTAAAAAAAAAAGTCTAACCTAACCCACAAAAACGTTCCCTAGGCATCAATACCTAGTTAATTATTTTAGATGCCAAGTTAATTATTTTAAATGCCAAGCCAATTATTATAGATATGAAGTTATTAATTAACTAAGCGAGCGAAGCGTCTTCATTACAGCTTAGCCTAAAATTATTCGATGTTATCTATATACCTATGTATTTATATATATTATTTATATCGTCGTCTAGTACCCATAGTACAAGCTTTGCTTAGTTTGGGACTAGGTCGATTTGTGTATGATTGTCCCTTAATATTTATTTATTTATAAAATAAATTAATTAATTAATTTCGTATGTCCAGGAGAGTTCCGGCTGTTCTCGTCTAGAGATCGCATTTCTCAACCAATTCTCGTGAAATTTTGTGAGCAGGTTCAATAAATTTAGTTATTTTTTTGTTGAGTCAGATTTTCTAAATTTAAAAAAATGGCAGAGATAAGAAGAGTAGTGTAAAAAAGTAATATTTCCGTGGTGTACAGCTCTCAGAGCCACTAGTTTAGTTGCTCGGAAAATAATAACCCAATATCAAAGGTGGGTTCATCCTTAAAACCGGTTTTACAGACAATGCCTTTCAAGGCAAATGGTCATTATATAGACGAAAATGTATTATTATTACTGATCATCATATGAATGAGACCCCTTCAGGGGCATTTTGTCTAAGTTGGTCTGTCATTTGTATCCACTAGTTCAAGTGGCCACGTTAGAAGTGGCCTTATACAGTATCTACAACGGCGCACGTATCTATTGGAGTGTGTTAAACGTGGATGTCCTACGTTAGGATATTGTATAATTTTAAATAGTCTATGCAATGTATCAAGTGATTGTCTTCGTTCTTTGTGGCGGTACAGAGTGGATTTTATTTGTGGAATACGGCAGTTTACCTGTATCAATCTGTGACATCGTAACTGGGAAACGCGTGGGCCATTTTGATTGCGTTTTTTTTTAAATTTAATTACCTTCTTTTTTCGCGATGATTCAACGCTCTTTTTAAAAAAATCGTACCAGCCAATTTAACAATATACTCACCATATTTTAATCCGTTAGTGGGCGAGGATAAACCGGCCGCAGCCACGAACGGCGCCGTTCCAGACGACATCAGCCAGTTCTACCAGCAACTAGACAAGGACGACGAAGAGGACGAGGCTACAGACATCACCGCCAACACCGCCGTGGCCTTCGAGGTCGACCCCGACAAGATTGAGGTGAATCTTTGCCCATATACATGCCGGTTATGATGTCAACGTACCGGACGACGTCAGCCAGTGCTACCAGCAACTAGACAAGGACGACGAAGAGGACGAGGCTACAGACATCACCGCCAACACCGCCGTGGCCTTCGAGGTCGACCCCGACAAGATTGAGGTGAATCTTTGCCCATATACATGCCGGTTATGATGTCAACGTACCGGACGACGTCAGCCAGTGCTACCAGCAACTAGACAAGGACGACGAAGAGGACGAGGCTACAGATATCACCGCCAACACCGCCGTGGCCTTCGAGGTCGACCCCGACAAGATTGAGGTGAATCTTTGCCCATATACATGCCGGTTATGATGTCAACGTACCGGACGACGTCAGCCAGTGCTACCAGCAACTAGACAAGGACGACGAAGAGGACGAGGCTACAGATATCACCGCCAACACCGCCGTGGCCTTCGAGGTCGACCCCGACAAGATTGAGGTGAATCTTTGCCCATATACATGCCGGTTATGATGTCAACGTACCGGACGACGTCAGCCAGTGCTACCAGCAACTAGACAAGGACGACGAAGAGGACGAGGCTACAGATATCACCGCCAACACCGCCGTGGCCTTCGAGGTCGACCCCGACAAGATTGAGGTGAATCTTTGCCCATATACATGCCGGTTATGATGTCAACGTACCGGACGACGTCAGCCAGTGCTACCAGCAACTAGACAAGGACGACGAAGAGGACGAGGCTACAGATATCACCGCCAACACCGCCGTGGCCTTCGAGGTCGACCCCGACAAGATTGAGGTGAATCTTTGCCCATATACATGCCGGTTATGATGTCAACGTACCGGACGACGTCAGCCAGTGCTACCAGCAACTAGACAAAGACGACGAGACTACAGACATCACCGCCAACACTGCTGTGGCCTTTCAAGGGTTAGAAAATCTGTGTTCATCTTTCTTTGTGATCCTGCGATTTTGAAGTATTACTGCAGCGATTGACACTATCATTCGACGGCTCTATATCGTGCCCTATTGGTATAAGCCACAATACTTCTGTTCTCCGATGTAATATAGAATATTGACGCTCAGCTGCTCACATATTGATGGCCTTTTTGAAAACCGTTAGTAACATTAAAACGGATGCAACATTGTTCCATCTGAAAAAGATAAACTCTATGTAATATGAAGAAGGCGCTTGGGCGTTAAGAAATGAAACAGGTTTTAGACAAAAGGATTTTCTACGTTTATGAACGAAAACATAAACAAATTCGATCTATTTATAAAATTAGATTTTCCATTATGAAAACTCGATTTCCAATGTTTGTTGCATAGGTAATACAAAAGCGCTGTATCGAGCTGGAGCACCCGTTACTTGCGGAGTACGACTTCCGCAATGACGCTGTCAATCCCGACATCAACATCGACCTGAAACCCACCGCCGTGCTGCGACCTTACCAGGAGAAAAGTCTGCGGAAGATGTTTGGAAATGGCCGAGCGAGGTATGAACTTCAACTGCATTTCTTCTAATTTTAAGAGTTTTAGTATTAATAGTTCGCAAAATGTCACAGCAAGCTGAACGTGCGATTATTATATTAGATTATGTAATTTTTCTAGGAAGATCTTCCAACTAAACAACTGTCACACACCAAAGAGATCAATAAAACATGATAGTTTGACACTTAATTTCACTCATACTTGTTTTAGATTTTTTAACTATGTAGCATAATTGTGACACGAGACGTTCGAACAATACTCTAGCATAACTTTGACACGCGACTCTTCGCGCGAAGAATACTACCTGTCACTTTCCTTTCAATACTGTGCGAGCAAGACAGGAGATGCTTACTCGTGCGACAATCGAAGTCGCTGCTAGATATGCTAGCCATGCTGGTGATAACAATACAAATACTACGCGGCAAAATAATTATGCTAACCCTGCAGGTCATTCCCTCTCGCTACGAAGCATCCGTGTGTAACGTATATAAGTGTACGTGTATAAGTGTTGTGTTCCGGTGTGGGGGTAAGATAGCCGGTGAAATTACTAGCATAGAGGCATTCTATCTTCGTCCTCCGGGTAGGCAAGCACTTGTGACTCCTCTGGTGTTGCAGGTGTTTATGGGCGACGGTAATCGCTTTCCATCAGGCGATACGTTTGCTCGTTTGCCCCCTATTTATTTATTTATTTAATCTTTATTGCACAAAAGAAAACTTATCGTACAAAAGGCGGACTTAATGCCATGAGGCCCTATGACATAAAAAAAATAAAATAAAAAAATAAAAAAAATATGGCTTCCAATCTCGGGTTTGGAAACTCTAGCAACGAATGATTATGTTCAGGTCCGGAGTGATCGTGCTGCCGTGCGGCGCGGGCAAGTCTCTGGTGGGCGTGACGGCGGTGTGCACGGTGCGCAAGCGCGCGCTCGTGCTGTGCAACTCGGGCGTGTCCGTGGAGCAGTGGAAGCAGCAGTTCAAGTGCTGGTCCACGGCCGACGACAGCATGATCTGCAGGTACCGCCACCGTGTGGCCGCAACACAGACCACCCCCACTAGACGGAGCATGTAAGGCGACCCGCGCGCACCAACCATATGGTACGGCAGAACATTAAAGTATCAACACGGAGGCCACCGTTTAGTTGCGTCCATGTTTATGAGGTCTCTCTACACCACTTAACACTACAATTTACCATGTTATTTATTTAATTTCTTTTTTCGTTGACGTACGCATGGATCATAAACAAGGACGCAACTAAACGGTGGCCGCCGTGTTCATACTTTAATGTTCTGCCGTACCATATCGTTGGTGCGCGCGGGTCGGCTTACATGCTCCGTCTAGTGGGGGTTGTCTGTGGGCCGCAATCAACAATATAACAACAGTTTAACTATAGACAGTTCCATCTGCCTATCGTAAACGACGATAAGTCGTGGATGTCACGTGAGGATCTCGAGTGCTACAAAGCTCAGAGAAAGCGGCGACTACCGCGTGGATTAGAACGTCCTGAATTTGACGCTAGGGGGACAATGTGCTAATTTTGATATCCTTGAGTCGTTCGCAGGTGGATTTCTGATGCGTGAACACATTATCATTGCACCGCACCACCGGACCACTAAACAATCTTGTACTTTATATGACAGATTCACATCAGAAGCCAAAGACAAGCCGATGGGCGCCGGGATCCTGATCACGACGTACTCGATGATCACGCACGGCCAGCGCCGCTCCTGGGAGGCGGAGCAGACGATGAAGTGGCTGCAGGCGCAGGAGTGGGGGCTCGTGGTGCTGGACGAGGTGCACACCATCCCCGCCAAGATGTTCCGGCGCGTGCTCACCATCGTGCACTCGCACGCCAAGCTCGGTGAGCTATATATAGGACATTAGTACGATGACGTGGCTGCAGGCGCAGGAGTGGGGGCTCGTGGTGCTGGACGAGGTGCACACCATCCCCGCCAAGATGTTCCGGCGCGTGCTCACCATCGTGCACTCGCACGCCAAGCTCGGTGAGCTATATATAGGACATTAGTACGATGACGTGGCTGCAGGCGCAGGAGTGGGGGCTCGTGGTGCTGGACGAGGTGCACACCATCCCCGCCAAGATGTTCCGGCGCGTGCTCACCATCGTGCACTCGCACGCCAAGCTCGGTGAGCTATATATAGGACATTAGTACGATGACGTGGCTGCAGGCGCAGGAGTGGGGGCTCGTGGTGCTGGACGAGGTGCACACCATCCCCGCCAAGATGTTCCGGCGCGTGCTCACCATCGTGCACTCGCACGCCAAGCTCGGTGAGCTATATATAGGACATTAGTACGATGACGTGGCTGCAGGCGCAGGAGTGGGGGCTCGTGGTGCTGGACGAGGTGCACACCATCCCCGCCAAGATGTTCCGGCGCGTGCTCACCATCGTGCACTCGCACGCCAAGCTCGGTGAGCTATATATAGGACATTAGTACGATGACGTGGCTGCAGGCGCAGGAGTGGGGGCTCGTGGTGCTGGACGAGGTGCACACCATCCCCGCCAAGATGTTCCGGCGCGTGCTCACCATCGTGCACTCGCACGCCAAGCTCGGTGAGCTATATATAGGACATTAGTACGATGACGTGGCTGCAGGCGCAGGAGTGGGGGCTCGTGGTGCTGGACGAGGTGCACACCATCCCCGCCAAGATGTTCCGGCGCGTGCTCACCATCGTGCACTCGCACGCCAAGCTCGGTGAGCTATATATAGGACATTAGTACGATGACGTGGCTGCAGGCGCAGGAGTGGGGGCTCGTGGTGCTGGACGAGGTGCACACCATCCCCGCCAAGATGTTCCGGCGCGTGCTCACCATCGTGCACTCGCACGCCAAGCTCGGTGAGCTATATATAGGACATTAGTACGATGACGTGGCTGCAGGCGCAGGAGTGGGGGCTCGTGGTGCTGGACGAGGTGCACACCATCCCCGCCAAGATGTTCCGGCGCGTGCTCACCATCGTGCACTCGCACGCCAAGCTCGGTGAGCTATATATAGGACATTAGTACGATGACGTGGCTGCAGGCGCAGGAGTGGGGGCTCGTGGTGCTGGACGAGGTGCACACCATCCCCGCCAAGATGTTCCGGCGCGTGCTCACCATCGTGCACTCGCACGCCAAGCTCGGTGAGCTATATATAGGACATTAGTACGATGACGTGGCTGCAGGCGCAGGAGTGGGGGCTCGTGGTGCTGGACGAGGTGCACACCATCCCCGCCAAGATGTTCCGGCGCGTGCTCACCATCGTGCACTCGCACGCCAAGCTCGGTGAGCTATATATAGGACATTAGTACGATGACGTGGCTGCAGGCGCAGGAGTGGGGGCTCGTGGTGCTGGACGAGGTGCACACCATCCCCGCCAAGATGTTCCGGCGCGTGCTCACCATCGTGCACTCGCACGCCAAGCTCGGTGAGCTATATATAGGACATTAGTACGATGACGTGGCTGCAGGCGCAGGAGTGGGGGCTCGTGGTGCTGGACGAGGTGCACACCATCCCCGCCAAGATGTTCCGGCGCGTGCTCACCATCGTGCACTCGCACGCCAAGCTCGGTGAGCTATATATAGGACATTAGTACGATGACGTGGCTGCAGGCGCAGGAGTGGGGGCTCGTGGTGCTGGACGAGGTGCACACCATCCCCGCCAAGATGTTCCGGCGCGTGCTCACCATCGTGCACTCGCACGCCAAGCTCGGTGAGCTATATATAGGACATTAGTACGATGACGTGGCTGCAGGCGCAGGAGTGGGGGCTCGTGGTGCTGGACGAGGTGCACACCATCCCCGCCAAGATGTTCCGGCGCGTGCTCACCATCGTGCACTCGCACGCCAAGCTCGGTGAGCTATATATAGGACATTAGTACGATGACGTGGCTGCAGGCGCAGGAGTGGGGGCTCGTGGTGCTGGACGAGGTGCACACCATCCCCGCCAAGATGTTCCGGCGCGTGCTCACCATCGTGCACTCGCACGCCAAGCTCGGTGAGCTATATATAGGACATTAGTACGATGACGTGGCTGCAGGCGCAGGAGTGGGGGCTCGTGGTGCTGGACGAGGTGCACACCATCCCCGCCAAGATGTTCCGGCGCGTGCTCACCATCGTGCACTCGCACGCCAAGCTCGGTGAGCTATATATAGGACATTAGTACGATGACGTGGCTGCAGGCGCAGGAGTGGGGGCTCGTGGTGCTGGACGAGGTGCACACCATCCCCGCCAAGATGTTCCGGCGCGTGCTCACCATCGTGCACTCGCACGCCAAGCTCGGTGAGCTATATATAGGACATTAGTACGATGACGTGGCTGCAGGCGCAGGAGTGGGGGCTCGTGGTGCTGGACGAGGTGCACACCATCCCCGCCAAGATGTTCCGGCGCGTGCTCACCATCGTGCACTCGCACGCCAAGCTCGGTGAGCTATATATAGGACATTAGTACGATGACGTGGCTGCAGGCGCAGGAGTGGGGGCTCGTGGTGCTGGACGAGGTGCACACCATCCCCGCCAAGATGTTCCGGCGCGTGCTCACCATCGTGCACTCGCACGCCAAGCTCGGTGAGCTATATATAGGACATTAGTACGATGACGTGGCTGCAGGCGCAGGAGTGGGGGCTCGTGGTGCTGGACGAGGTGCACACCATCCCCGCCAAGATGTTCCGGCGCGTGCTCACCATCGTGCACTCGCACGCCAAGCTCGGTGAGCTATATATAGGACATTAGTACGATGACGTGGCTGCAGGCGCAGGAGTGGGGGCTCGTGGTGCTGGACGAGGTGCACACCATCCCCGCCAAGATGTTCCGGCGCGTGCTCACCATCGTGCACTCGCACGCCAAGCTCGGTGAGCTATATATAGGACATTAGTACGATGACGTGGCTGCAGGCGCAGGAGTGGGGGCTCGTGGTGCTGGACGAGGTGCACACCATCCCCGCCAAGATGTTCCGGCGCGTGCTCACCATCGTGCACTCGCACGCCAAGCTCGGTGAGCTATATATAGGACATTAGTACGATGACGTGGCTGCAGGCGCAGGAGTGGGGGCTCGTGGTGCTGGACGAGGTGCACACCATCCCCGCCAAGATGTTCCGGCGCGTGCTCACCATCGTGCACTCGCACGCCAAGCTCGGTGAGCTATATATAGGACATTAGTACGATGACGTGGCTGCAGGCGCAGGAGTGGGGGCTCGTGGTGCTGGACGAGGTGCACACCATCCCCGCCAAGATGTTCCGGCGCGTGCTCACCATCGTGCACTCGCACGCCAAGCTCGGTGAGCTATATATAGGACATTAGTACGATGACGTGGCTGCAGGCGCAGGAGTGGGGGCTCGTGGTGCTGGACGAGGTGCACACCATCCCCGCCAAGATGTTCCGGCGCGTGCTCACCATCGTGCACTCGCACGCCAAGCTCGGTGAGCTATATATAGGACATTAGTACGATGACGTGGCTGCAGGCGCAGGAGTGGGGGCTCGTGGTGCTGGACGAGGTGCACACCATCCCCGCCAAGATGTTCCGGCGCGTGCTCACCATCGTGCACTCGCACGCCAAGCTCGGTGAGCTATATATAGGACATTAGTACGATGACGTGGCTGCAGGCGCAGGAGTGGGGGCTCGTGGTGCTGGACGAGGTGCACACCATCCCCGCCAAGATGTTCCGGCGCGTGCTCACCATCGTGCACTCGCACGCCAAGCTCGGTGAGCTATATATAGGACATTAGTACGATGACGTGGCTGCAGGCGCAGGAGTGGGGGCTCGTGGTGCTGGACGAGGTGCACACCATCCCCGCCAAGATGTTCCGGCGCGTGCTCACCATCGTGCACTCGCACGCCAAGCTCGGTGAGCTATATATAGGACATTAGTACGATGACGTGGCTGCAGGCGCAGGAGTGGGGGCTCGTGGTGCTGGACGAGGTGCACACCATCCCCGCCAAGATGTTCCGGCGCGTGCTCACCATCGTGCACTCGCACGCCAAGCTCGGTGAGCTATATATAGGACATTAGTACGATGACGTGGCTGCAGGCGCAGGAGTGGGGGCTCGTGGTGCTGGACGAGGTGCACACCATCCCCGCCAAGATGTTCCGGCGCGTGCTCACCATCGTGCACTCGCACGCCAAGCTCGGTGAGCTATATATAGGACATTAGTACGATGACGTGGCTGCAGGCGCAGGAGTGGGGGCTCGTGGTGCTGGACGAGGTGCACACCATCCCCGCCAAGATGTTCCGGCGCGTGCTCACCATCGTGCACTCGCACGCCAAGCTCGGTGAGCTATATATAGGACATTAGTACGATGACGTGGCTGCAGGCGCAGGAGTGGGGGCTCGTGGTGCTGGACGAGGTGCACACCATCCCCGCCAAGATGTTCCGGCGCGTGCTCACCATCGTGCACTCGCACGCCAAGCTCGGTGAGCTATATATAGGACATTAGTACGATGACGTGGCTGCAGGCGCAGGAGTGGGGGCTCGTGGTGCTGGACGAGGTGCACACCATCCCCGCCAAGATGTTCCGGCGCGTGCTCACCATCGTGCACTCGCACGCCAAGCTCGGTGAGCTATATATAGGACATTAGTACGATGACGTGGCTGCAGGCGCAGGAGTGGGGGCTCGTGGTGCTGGACGAGGTGCACACCATCCCCGCCAAGATGTTCCGGCGCGTGCTCACCATCGTGCACTCGCACGCCAAGCTCGGTGAGCTATATATAGGACATTAGTACGATGACGTGGCTGCAGGCGCAGGAGTGGGGGCTCGTGGTGCTGGACGAGGTGCACACCATCCCCGCCAAGATGTTCCGGCGCGTGCTCACCATCGTGCACTCGCACGCCAAGCTCGGTGAGCTATATATAGGACATTAGTACGATGACGTGGCTGCAGGCGCAGGAGTGGGGGCTCGTGGTGCTGGACGAGGTGCACACCATCCCCGCCAAGATGTTCCGGCGCGTGCTCACCATCGTGCACTCGCACGCCAAGCTCGGTGAGCTATATATAGGACATTAGTACGATGACGTGGCTGCAGGCGCAGGAGTGGGGGCTCGTGGTGCTGGACGAGGTGCACACCATCCCCGCCAAGATGTTCCGGCGCGTGCTCACCATCGTGCACTCGCACGCCAAGCTCGGTGAGCTATATATAGGACATTAGTACGATGACGTGGCTGCAGGCGCAGGAGTGGGGGCTCGTGGTGCTGGACGAGGTGCACACCATCCCCGCCAAGATGTTCCGGCGCGTGCTCACCATCGTGCACTCGCACGCCAAGCTCGGTGAGCTATATATAGGACATTAGTACGATGACGTGGCTGCAGGCGCAGGAGTGGGGGCTCGTGGTGCTGGACGAGGTGCACACCATCCCCGCCAAGATGTTCCGGCGCGTGCTCACCATCGTGCACTCGCACGCCAAGCTCGGTGAGCTATATATAGGACATTAGTACGATGACGTGGCTGCAGGCGCAGGAGTGGGGGCTCGTGGTGCTGGACGAGGTGCACACCATCCCCGCCAAGATGTTCCGGCGCGTGCTCACCATCGTGCACTCGCACGCCAAGCTCGGTGAGCTATATATAGGACATTAGTACGATGACGTGGCTGCAGGCGCAGGAGTGGGGGCTCGTGGTGCTGGACGAGGTGCACACCATCCCCGCCAAGATGTTCCGGCGCGTGCTCACCATCGTGCACTCGCACGCCAAGCTCGGTGAGCTATATATAGGACATTAGTACGATGACGTGGCTGCAGGCGCAGGAGTGGGGGCTCGTGGTGCTGGACGAGGTGCACACCATCCCCGCCAAGATGTTCCGGCGCGTGCTCACCATCGTGCACTCGCACGCCAAGCTCGGTGAGCTATATATAGGACATTAGTACGATGACGTGGCTGCAGGCGCAGGAGTGGGGGCTCGTGGTGCTGGACGAGGTGCACACCATCCCCGCCAAGATGTTCCGGCGCGTGCTCACCATCGTGCACTCGCACGCCAAGCTCGGTGAGCTATATATAGGACATTAGTACGATGACGTGGCTGCAGGCGCAGGAGTGGGGGCTCGTGGTGCTGGACGAGGTGCACACCATCCCCGCCAAGATGTTCCGGCGCGTGCTCACCATCGTGCACTCGCACGCCAAGCTCGGTGAGCTATATATAGGACATTAGTACGATGACGTGGCTGCAGGCGCAGGAGTGGGGGCTCGTGGTGCTGGACGAGGTGCACACCATCCCCGCCAAGATGTTCCGGCGCGTGCTCACCATCGTGCACTCGCACGCCAAGCTCGGTGAGCTATATATAGGACATTAGTACGATGACGTGGCTGCAGGCGCAGGAGTGGGGGCTCGTGGTGCTGGACGAGGTGCACACCATCCCCGCCAAGATGTTCCGGCGCGTGCTCACCATCGTGCACTCGCACGCCAAGCTCGGTGAGCTATATATAGGACATTAGTACGATGACGTGGCTGCAGGCGCAGGAGTGGGGGCTCGTGGTGCTGGACGAGGTGCACACCATCCCCGCCAAGATGTTCCGGCGCGTGCTCACCATCGTGCACTCGCACGCCAAGCTCGGTGAGCTATATATAGGACATTAGTACGATGACGTGGCTGCAGGCGCAGGAGTGGGGGCTCGTGGTGCTGGACGAGGTGCACACCATCCCCGCCAAGATGTTCCGGCGCGTGCTCACCATCGTGCACTCGCACGCCAAGCTCGGTGAGCTATATATAGGACATTAGTACGATGACGTGGCTGCAGGCGCAGGAGTGGGGGCTCGTGGTGCTGGACGAGGTGCACACCATCCCCGCCAAGATGTTCCGGCGCGTGCTCACCATCGTGCACTCGCACGCCAAGCTCGGTGAGGCGGGAGCTGGAAGGGCACTGTACAGCCCGTCTAACCATTTAAGTCGTAGTTAAACTAGTGTAGTAAGGGGCCGGTCATTCATTACGTAAGTGTTCGTAGGGGGAGGGGAAAGGTTACTCAAAATCTCTACATCGAGCGATTTCTAACACAATGAGGATGCTCTTACATGGAGGTCCGGATTCGGCTGTTCTCGTCTATGTTCGTATAGGTTGTTGTGATGTTTCTCAACCGATTTTCATGAAATTTTGTGAGTAGGTTCGTTAATTACATAGCATGTTTGTTGTCGATTCAGTTTCTCAGGGATTGAAAACGTAAAAAGTTACAAGTTTCAACAATTTCGAAACTCACTTTCGAGGTCTACAGTTCAAAGAGCCATTAGTACATATTATCATTTATAATCAATAAAAGACATCACAATGTGTTCACACAGTTTAGTAACAGACATCAAAAAAAAATAAAAAATTAACAAAAAAAAAACCGACTTCAGTAAAACTAAAAAACCAAAAATAACCCGTTCAAGTACAGATTACATTTGACAATTGACTCACCCTTCGATTAAAAAAAAAAATAAAAAACGGTTCACGGTTCTCGGAGATTTCGAGTAACATACATACAAAATAAAAAATTAGTTCGAATTGAGAACCTCCTCCTTTTTTGAAGTCGGTTAAAAAGGAATAAAACGTATCTTTCATGTATGTATTGTATGGATATTTATTTGATTGGTCAGGTCTGACGGCGACGCTGCTCCGCGAGGACGACAAGATCGCGGACCTGAACTTCCTGATCGGCCCCAAGCTGTACGAGGCCAACTGGCTGGAGCTGCAGGCCAACGGGTTCATCGCGCGCGTGCAGTGCGCCGAGGTCTGGTGCCCCATGACGCCGGAGTTCTACCGGGAATATCTCATACAGAAGTAAGCCACTCACATTTTAATAATAATCATTTATTTCAGGTCATAGACCCATACTCATACTCATATCTACTCATACTCATACTCATTTATTCATAATGCACAAATACATTATATACAATACATACAATTACATACAATTGTTAGTAACAATGGTACTTAATCTATGTTAGCAGTATAATAGGTAATCACAGTTCAAAATCCATTAAATTAAATATAACGCAATATAACGCAATATAAATATAACGCTCATTTTAACCTTTTGAGCGCCACAGTCGGCTGTGGCCGTCAACAAAAAATCGCCACGTCGGCCACAGCCGTCCGAATTTCAATGATCAAAACCTTTGTAATTCAAGTATTTTTCAATCCCTGTTGATTTTGAGGCTTATCTTTTTTTTTTACCCTGGCGTCAGTGGCACGGTAAATTGCTAGACCGCTTGGCGGTCAATAGGTTAAGAGGCCTTATTCCTTTAAAAATGCTGATTGCTTTAGATATTTTTCTCTATGATCATACATGTTTCTTAACATATTATTGATGTTACTACCTAGAACAGGGCTATTGGGATTTATTGGTATATATTTGAAACTTACAATTTGAATTTTGCACTAATAACTTTTGTTTCAAAAACTACTCGAAATTGACCAAATTCACGCGAAAAAATTTGTTTTTTCAACTTATTTTCGACTGCACGCAATATAAGCATGAAATAGCTATGTTACTACCTAGAACTTGGGGAAAAGTATTATGCACTTCAAAAGGTTGGTGGAAATTATCAATATATTTGTCATAATATGAAAAAAAAATTTTTTAAAAGGAATAAGGCCTCTTATTACGCATCAATTTCCGTAAGAAAATAATAGCTAATATCATTTCTGTCTATGAGTTCTCAGTGGCGCCGCTACAGAGTATGCTCCACAGCGGCGCCACTGTCGATGTCCATTATTTAGTTTACAGGTACAGCCATAAACATCATACGTACACGGTGTACGTTCAACGTACATCATTTCATCATATAATTAATTGATTTTCATTATGGTGGCGCCGCCACACGCGCGTGGCGTTCATATAACTTGTTTCCCACCGGCTTGTCTATTTTGATATGATATGATTTATTCAGAAACAATACAGATTTGTATTTGACAGAAATAGTACAGTGGAAATAAAATGACATAATCATTAATCTACTATTACATAACTACTTATTTAAAGTTACTATTTACTACTAATCATTAATATAAATTTTCTCAATACTGTAGAAGCACCCTCTCAATAAAGATCAAGATAAGGCATATGAGTATCTTAATCAGCCGTTTTCGAACGAAAACTAAGCCAAATCTGCTCGGGTTTTACTAAAAAGATATTGGACGCCAAGCCATGCTACCTAGTTGCTCTAACTTTGATGCAGATTTCATGAATGATTATGAATTTATGATATTTCCTAATGAGATGAGACCCAAGCTGGTTAGGGCAGCGGCCGATCTATGACACCAATCTTCGGTGTCCCGTATCCTGTATGACTAAGGATCGGATATTGGGATTCTATTCTACCTACACTTCGGCGTCGGTGTCGATGTTGAGTTGTATGGAGACCGACACAATTTAATTTATTATTGTAATTACCTGTTCACTTTAGTGTTACTGAATCTTTTTTTAAGTACCTATCCGTTTTAACAGATTAGCTAATTTGTTCTCATTTTATTTTATATCTATCTAATATTTCGTACTAGGTGAATTAATTGCACGGTAATTAAATAACATTTAGTAGAATTATACCTTTAAATTACCTTCAATTAGTTCATTTTATTTGACGACGCGGTTGGCTCAGTTTGCAAGCATCTGCTTACTGAGCGGCGGTCCCGGGTTCGAATCCCGGCCAGGGAAAGTATTTGTGTGATGAACTCAAATATTTGTGCTTGGGTCATGGTTGTTCCTATGTATTTAAGTATATATTTATCTATATAAATATGTATATCGTCGTCTAGTACCCCTAACACAAGCCTTCTTGAGCTTAATTTAGGACTAGATCTATTTGTGTGAGGTTGTCTGGTATTTATTTATTTATTAAATATTATGTTTGAATCATTAAATTTAATCGCGTCCGACACCAAAGTTTAGGTATAAAAGCATCCGTGCGCCTGTGAATATGACCTATCGAATATATTTTGTTAACAGAATAAACAAAAAAATGCTGCTATACGTGATGAACCCCTCGAAATTCCGCGCGTGCCAGTTCCTAATCCGCTACCACGAGCGGCGCGGCGACAAAACAATAGTGTTCTCGGACAACGTGTTCGCGCTGCGACACTACGCCGTCAAGATGAACAAGCCCTACATCTACGGGCCCACGTCGCAGAGCGAGCGGATACAGATCCTGCAGAACTTTAAGTTTAACCCCAAAGTGAACACGATATTCGTGAGCAAAGTCGCCGACACGAGCTTCGATCTGCCGGAGGCCAACGTGTTGATTCAGATCTCGTCGCATGGCGGCTCGAGACGACAGGAGGCGCAACGATTAGGTATGAATGTTACAGGCTCCGCGCACTACGGCTTCTTCTTGCCGCCACAGTGTACTTGTCTCTTTTCCACGCTCGAAGTGAGAAAAGGAGAGATTTACTGTCGCGGCCACTAGAAGCCGTAGTGTGCATTGGCTCTTAATGTTTTTTTACGTCACCCTATGCCGTAATTAGGCTAGAAAATCTCACTCCCTGGCCAAGGCAAGACGTAAAACTTTAGACAAACCACGGGCGGCAATTCGTAAAGACCCAGATCGCACATTTATGGGTTTGGGCCACAAACACTTGCGACCTGGGACATTCACGAATTCACAGCTATTTGGTTCGAAATCATCGAACTTCCTCCATAACAGTCTACAGCTATTCGTCCTTTGCTTTTCTGATCTAGTAAACAACTGTCTACCCTCAAAATGTACACGTAAACAGCAGTTTTCTCACAAAAAAACAAAATTTCGTTTATAAACTGCAATGTGATACCCAAAACACTGATTCAAATTATATCTTTTATGAGAAAATAACATAATAGAAAGTAGGTTTACTTTGTGGTTAAAATATTGTATTACACAGGTATGGAAGAATAACTTATACGGTTACACACTAACCGAATATTGATTCATCAACCATCACTTCTTCTATACAAATTATGCCACTCTCAGGAAACAAATTTACTCTTATTTCAGGTCGCATTTTAAGAGCGAAGAAAGGAGCCATAGCAGAGGAATATAACGCGTTTTTCTACACATTGGTATCCCAGGACACCTTGGAAATGGCATACAGTCGGAAGAGACAACGGTTTCTCGTCAACCAAGGCTACAGTTACAAGGTATCCAAAAATATTCATCAAAAATCTTCTACAACTGCAATACTATGCTTGGTGTTACCCAAGGTCTAATTATATATTGTAACTGCAGTCATTTAACGTATTCTAGGTCATAGCCGCCTTCATAACTCTGTGTGAGTAACATCGATGAATTGAACGTGCCGATTAACATTCAAAATTACGATATCTTCCACCAGTCCACTAATCATTCACTATTTTAAGTGACTGTATTTTGGTTTTCCTCTGCAGGTTATCACTGAACTGAAAGGTATGGAGACGGAACCTGATCTATTTTACGGCACACGTGAGGAGCAAGGATTATTATTACAGCAGGTCAGTAAACACACCGACCTTTTACACGGTCGATTTATCAAATTATCATCTAAAAATAGGATACGCAAAACTTGCACGGTTCTTCCAAATATATTTAGTACTAAAAGGAACTACGTCCACGTGGAAGAAAAAGCCATAATATTTTTTTCTTTCGCTTCTCCGTAGTCGGATAACAAGTATCCTATAACAATTTCGTCGTTCGTTCGCGCCACATAGACAATGAGACACCCATAGTATGAGAAAACAAGGTATGGCACTTCGGCTAGTGACTTTCTACGCCACTGATTAGTTGCCGCTTTATGGTAACAACATAATTATAAGGAAAAATAATGTTTGGTGCCAGTCGTACAAAAAATAATAATTATGCATGTATTACGATTATTATGTATTACGAGTTGTCTAAGTTTAATTATGTCGTAATAATTGATTTAAAACGCTCACGATTTTATGAGATTCATGCAGGTAACAAGGGAATCGGGGAATTTTATGATACACCATTACACGGATTGACAGAACCCACCAACCAATCATAGCGTGATGACGTCAAAAATCTCGCCTGTCATTCCAGAGTGGCATACCTTATTTTCTTATACCACGGAGACACCCTTATTATCGCAATGTCCACGCCTCGAATTGTCAAGCCCCGGCTAGCCGTCTTGGCTTCGCCGAAGGCCGGAAGGCACATAGCGGGCCACTGGGGGCCCATGCGTGCGGAATCGGTTTCGCAGGCACGCAACAACGCGCCTGGTCTTCGGGCCATCATTTTGGGGATGGCTTCAAGATATACGTATATGCAGCGGGACCCCATGTAGTTATGGTTTAAGTCCTAAATAATCGAGTTGGTATATATTTCTACCTCTCGATCTATGTACTTTTAAAGAGACCGTTTGGGACACCATACGGAGCGGACGCGTTTTCTTAGCCTCTGCCGCTCTGTATTGGCATCGTAAAAACCCGGGCAAAACAATAGAGTCACGAGACAAAAACAAGGCTCGACCAGATGTTTGCATGGTTGCCTGTTAATTTCTTACCGCGTGTAAACGAATTCAACGCGTTATATCTTTCCTTCTGTCTTTCTTTCAAATATTTAGTTACTAAGTAGATAGCCTAGTGTTTGGTGCGTCTATATTACTCGGCCTATCCGTGAGTGTTGATCAAGTGTGTGCAATTCCGAGTCTGCAGTACTCCTCCGCCGCGCCGGCCACACCACAGCAGCTTAATTTGGTGAGACCGTTCCATTTTCTAATGCCAATTGCAATAATATTATACTCCTTGTCTACGGCTATGAAGGCCCGCCACAAGAAAAGCTAAGCGAGCCCAAAGGTTACGGTTTAAGAGTTTAAGCTAAAACCAGTACCAAGTTTAGATGGACATAGGGCGAAGCACGGCCCGTATAGTAACACTCTTTAACTAACGTCAATTATGCACCTTTTCTTGGAAATCTGGCCACACTTCATCAACCTCTACCTGTGGACCAACGGAATATAGTACGACCCAGCCGTCTCACGGTATTCGTCAGAACAATTATATCTTTAGGTATTTTAAGTTGCAAATAAACGGCACCCGCAACAACATCAGGAGTTGTTGAAAAATATACATACAATATTTGTCATTTAATACATTTTATTACTAGCAAACATTCAATAAAATATTAGTAATAATTTAAATAAATAGGCCAGTTAGTTTAAAATCCAGGCTTTATTTATTGGAATCGTTAGTATTAATGTAGTTTTAGGCTTTATCCACTGTAATTTTCATTACTTTTCCTACCCGAGGGACTTTCCCTCACTTCAGTACTTGTACTACTTTCCCATAAAACTTATATTTCTAACCGTAATTTAATTATATTAGGTTTAGTAGATGATTGTGGACAGTTTGTAATTCATCTAGTGAAATGATAAACTAACCTAACCTATCCGTCAGTCACTGTTTAGATTTAAAACGGATGGTATATAGTCATAGTTGCTGTACGTTTTTTATCCTTTTATGTTTTACAACCATAATCGAAAGATTTCGGCGTGCGCGTGCTTCCTGCTGATATAACCTACTTCGGTTCGATGGTGTGATTAATGCCTTATACTCGTAATTTTGTTTAAGTAAGAAAGCTCTCTGTAAGGGACGAAGAGGTGAACGGCCAGCTAAATAATTATTCGATTATATTTTCGTTTTAGTGTCTTTTTTTGTATATTACTACACTATAATTATGCTCGTTACATTATGTAATACCAAAACTATACTAAGAGTCCTGCCTTAAACCGAATATTAACCAAGTGTGGTGTATGATACACATCTATATTTTTTGCCGTAGGACTCAAATGGCATAGTTTGGGTAACTTACAAATATATATTAACCGTTCAACAGTAATAATTACGTTAGAGGCTACGAAATCAAGAAATGCAACAGCTTGCAAGCAATAACTTCCTAGAACAAAGAGGTCCCTTTTTTCATTGCCCTTAAAGGCCAGGTCACTTTGTCCCAAACACGTGCGGACACCGCTAGCTAGCAACAATTAGCCATTTTCAAAAAGAAAGGGACTAACATAAACATAAGTGCCTCGCCGGCTCATCCATAACATTAAACTCGACTGTCTTCATTTATCACGATAGAAATTTTACCAATTCCCAAGGGAGGCAATTAATTGTCTGTACCTATAAGGGCGATGGCGAACCAGTTGAAAATCGTGTTGATACCAATTTCGACCATCGATGGAGGTTCGAGGATTGCTCGCTAATCACTTGTCCGACGAGAAAAATTACAGTCAAATCCAATTAGACATTAATGGCAGTGCTTCAGACTTAATGTCTCCCGGTTAGAATGCTTCTCCCTTCGCGGAACAAATTGATAACACATTCGGAACTAGTTTAGAAACGGTTTTCAGGGTGGAGAAAATATGATTATATTTGCCGCCGTGAGTTGCTCTACGGTAACTATCTATGTGCATATGAATCACCAGCGATCACTACAATATAGGACACCCCATATACCTACGAATACCGCAATGCCAAATCTTCGTGTCTTCTACGATTTTGCGGAGCTCCGTCCACTTCAACAGTCCTGACACTGAAGCATCACTGATTCAACAATCCAGCCAAACCACGACCAAACCACGACCGATGTAATGCGCAGCTACCGATTAATTGACGCACAACCTAAAATAAACTAAAAACGCATGCTATCACGCTACCTCACAATAACAGCTATGGTAAAGAAATATCAAAAGGAAGTTAACCGTCATCAAACGGCCATAACCACGATGTCACAAGGTGAAGAAGAATGTGTCTAATAAGAACCCAACATGGGGCGAATCCAACGAGATCTCATACAGACATCAAAATGACCCCGCCATAGAACTTGATTTGGATCGCGACCGCCTTCCAATTTTCAATTATCACTAAAGAAACTTCAAGAAGTTACCTACAAAGACGTCCACACACACGCAATATTATCTCAACTGAAGTCGAAGGAAAGCAAGCCCAAGCAAATTTTATTCACTAGAGTAATCAGCCAGAAAATCTAAAATAGATAGAAACAGACACGGAATCAAAACCGGAGGACAATTACATACAAAAGCGACGGCTCAGCGACATCAACCTACAACACAAGAACTTATCCTACGTGGTAACCGGAAACTTTGGACGACGAGACGCAGTCCACTATCCTTCCCTGTATATATTTACACAACTATCTGTCTATTTCCTTTCTGGCTCGATGCTGGTATTCTTGTCGGATCTCTCCCGTCGGTCCTCATCCTGACTGCAAAATAACCTACACTCCCAACCTGTAAACTTTTGGCTCCCCGGTGCCTCGGATAGGAGGGCCAGTTGATCTTACCGGAGCGGCAAAAGACGGAGGGGAACACGAGAGGACCCGGATGCGTGCCCCGTCTCAGAACCGAAAGCTCCGGCCAGGGAATGTTAAGGTTTCTATACTACCCTGAACGACTTCCGGTATTGTGCCAGTATGCGCTTCTGAGTCATTTCGTTGAGCTTCTTTGTCTTTCCCTCTCTTGCATGCCCAACGCCTCCGCGTCCTTGCAGCAGAACTGCTGGCTGGGTGTAGTCACCGAAACGAAACGAAACGAAACTCTCGATCTATGTACTTTTAAATTTCTACCTTTGCAAATTTATGAAAAAAAAAATGATTGTGCCAGCGGGGCCCTTTGTTAATTGTAAGTTTACAGACTAAATAAATTACTATTCATGGAGCCTCTTATTTCTACCTTCCAAATAACTCTTCACTACACCCTAGATATAAATAGTTTTTGAGAAATACGCGTTCGAAGTTTTTGTCCTTCTAATAGCAGGGCCTTTTGGTATTTAGTGACTTACATGACCCCAGGTAATTTTAAAAAACAGATGGTTATTTCTACCTACTGAATCAGTTGTGACCAACTTGCTAGTGACAGGTTTTCAAGAAAAAAAAATAAAATAAAAAATTGGGCAAGTGCGAGTCCGACTCGCGCATGAAGGGTTCCGTACCTATATATATATGTATATATAGGTATTACAAGTTTGTTGTATGGGAGCCCCCCTTAAATATTTATTTTATTTCATTTTTAGTATTTGTTGTTATAGCGGCAATAGAAATACATCATCTGTGAAAATTTCAAGTGTCTAGCTATCACCGTTCTTGAGATACAGCCTGGTGACAGACGGACGGACGGACGGACGGACAGCGAAGTCTCAGTAATAGGGTCCCGTTTTTACCCTTTGGGTACGGAACCCTAAAAAATATTATTGTATTATATTATCACTAAACCTGTCACTAGCAAGTTGGTAATAATAGGCTAGTTGACTCATGTCAAATTGTAATAAACTAATGTTTATTCCGTATAGTATTTAGCAAAGGAAACCTAAATATATATTTTTCAATTCATAAAAGTGAAAGATGGCTGAAAAAATTGAATTTGAAAATAAGGTTTTTAATCTGTATTTTGAAATGCTAAAAACGCTGTCCGCCATTTTAGCTTATGATAGTGACGTCATTGGGCATGTAAACAAAACTGAAAGTCTACTTTGACGACTTCGAATAGTGCCGTCCCTCTCGATCTCCTGTCAAAGTATATTCGAGTGAGCGGAATGGCACTATACGACGGTCGAATTTCGAATATTTACAGGTAATTCTACGTCACGCCACAGATTAGCAAAAGGGAAAAATGGCGGACGGCGTTTTTGACTGTTTATGAAATTTCTAATATTCAATTGATAAAATTTAGCTTTCTAGCTTTCACAAAAATACGAGACATTTTTTTTAGAGCTAGTAAGATCATTATTAACCCTTTCAAATATATTTCAAAACTGGGTCAACTAGCCTATTCTCAAGCCCCGGCTAGCCGTCTTTTGGCTTCGCCGAAGGCTGGAAGGCACATAACGGGCCACTCAGTCAGAATCAGTTTCGCAGGCGCGCAACCAACGCGCCTGGTCTTCGGGCCATCATTGTGGGGATGGCTTCAAGTATCGCGATGTGTCCCTAGGTGCTGGCGGCCTCGGAGACGGAGTGCGAGGAGGAGCGCGAGGGCGCGGTGGGCGGCGCGCGGCGCGCGGCCGGCAGCCTGTCGTCGCTCGCCGGCGCCGACGACGCGCTCTACCTGGAGCGGCGCAACGCCGGGAACAAGCACCCGCTCTTCAAGAAGTTCCGATACTAGGTATCAGACGATGCCCATTTATTTTCTCCATATTCTTTTACGATTAAGGGGCTACCCGCTCTCAATGACCTTCGATCTGTTGCGATAGATTTTCCCATATTATAAATAGCTAATCATAATAACATAGTTTTTCCACAACAAAATACCGTATCAAGTACCTTTCACATGTCACTGACTTTGAGATACAGGCCGTCATAGTTTACGATTTTTTCGGGGAAAAAGTTGTGGAAACGGTTTTTTGCGTTTTTCTCGAAAAGTATTGAGAAAAATAGAAAAAGCTTCAGAACAAATTTTGTGGAATATGGTTTAGAACAATAAAATGTAAGATATTTTCTACATATACACCGGGGATAAAAGTAGAAACGAGATAAGTGTATTTTTGGTCCTTCACCGAATATTTTTTTATAAAATACACAATCATTAAATCAAAATTCGGGTCTATACAAAGTGTTAAGCATAGATCATACTACAATATATATTAAATAGGACATTATAACTCTATAATCCACAAACTAGATACGATGTAAAAATCATCAAATTGGCTGATTTCTGCAGGGAGCCCCTTAAATATCACCACTAGTGCCTTAAATTAGTTTATCTACCCAAATATCATAAACCCTCCATGATGCGTTCAAGAACCGCACATTATGACCAACATAAAAATAAACTGTTTTGTTAGAACAAATTTCTTATCTGTGAAAATGTTATTATTGCTAATTAATAACATCGATTTCGATAATATTATATCATTCAAATTTCGAACATCTCTGAAAACCAAAGAAATTTGGTTTGACCTCTATTCTAATATCAGTCGAGATGACGTTTAGTTCGAAATGAATTGTCAATTTGCAGACAAATTGACAAATGTCGCACGCAAGTAAGATATCGAACGATATGGTAGTTCGGGCCCACTCTAGTTTGTCTCTGAATTAAAAAAAACCATGACAGCTGCCAGAAAAGAAAAGAAAAGTTTTCATTGCCGCCATAGAGATATAGTATAGTAGTTATAGATTTGCCACAGAGCGACCAGGCGTAAGAGAAAGACATATAATGACGACAAAATGTCGGGTTGCCATGGTCGCAAAAAAAAAACCCCATAAAAAGTGGTTAGAGTGAAACGTTCCAAGTACTCAAATTCACAACATTTAATTTTTTTTACTCATTTTCCAATAACATCAAATAAAGGATAAAAAAATTATGTATTCCCTTTTTATATTTTTGAAAATATTCCAATTAACGATTAAAAATCTATTTGTTCCTCATTTTAAAAGACCATAGGCGAAAGGTAATTGGTCACAGCGCAGTAAATCATAAGTCGGACTATTACTAAGGCGGATTTAGTATAAAAATTGTAGCGCTGTTCTTTTATAGGCTATGACTGTCAATTTTCCACAAGGTGTCGTCATTTGAGTGCTGATTGATTTGAGTCTTAGACGACGCTGCTTTCACCTTTATATTTAGTATTTTCAAAACTAGTCCGTATAATCAAATAAAAATAATATACTTGGGTTCTCTGATAATAAAAATAATTAAATTAGTTTAAACTTTAAATAATATGTATTTACAACAATTGTTTCTAAACAAAATTTTAAATAAAAATAGGATGAAACTTCTTTTTTCTTCTTTTTCTTCTATTCTACTCAGGATACTTTTAATCCATCGTGACAGTCCACGTTCGTGGACGCACCGCCTTATTGGGACATTCTGTAACAAAGCAAAATTAAATAGTAAAATTGTAAATGACATAAGTAGATAGGATATCACCAATACTAGTTGCTAAAAAAATCAAATTTTTCTCAGGCCTAGCTATTCATTTTTTACACGGTTCTTTCTCTGTCGGAATCGGAGGACTGAAAATATCAATTTGCTATAGATTCCCCAAATATGGGGGAATTTTTTATTTTATAACTAGGCATCCCCAAATTGGATTATAAACCGACTGATTTATTTAGACGTCTATGTTAGCTGGCTTCCATCGTAGATTTATGCTACGCAATTTGAGCGATTTGCAATATTGACATGTCAAAATGCTCCGAGTTATTTTGAAAATAATTTACAGATTTTTCCTATTTTATCAAGTTTTTTCATGATATAACTAATGATTTAACTTTGTAACTTGATTCTTGTGAGATTTGAGAAAGAAATAGGTGATCAAAACACAAAGAAACTTGTACTTACGCATGAAATGTAAAATCCGCTTATTTTCGTTAACTGTTGCTTTTCTAACCAAGCACTGAACACCCCACCATTTTTGAGGCTACACACAAACACTCCACATCCGTTAATATGTCAATTATCTGGTAATAACAATTATTAAATACACAAAATCTTCTATTTCTATACCGCTTTTGATACTACCTGATTTGTTTTGCTTCGAATTTGAAGTGTGCCAATAACCCGACCATGAAAAAATGCTCGGTCGCTGATAAAGACAAAACATGTCACTCTTTTCTATTTCTTCTTTTAGGAATCGCAATAAGGCTATCTTTATCTATCAAAGCGTGTCAGACCCTTGATTGCCGCCATTACCGGTTAGAATTTGTTTTAATGCATAAAATTGATCGATTTGTTGAATATAAACCATAAAATGAGCTATCAAGATGATATAGATATTTTGGCGACGCCTCCTGATATCCGTAACAAAGCACCTAACGTCATTAATTACTTATTACCAGCTAAGTCAAAGAAACAGTAGGTATGGTGGTCATAATATGCGGCTCCTGAATGCATCATGGAGGCTTATGATATGTGAGTAGATAAAGTAGTGTATGTAACTATACATAATTAGGCATTAAACACTCGTGTGATGTTATTATGACACTCGCCTTCGGCTCGTGTCATAAACCCACACTCGTGATTAATGCCCTTCATTATGTACAGTCACATAAACTACTATTAAAGGTCCATCATTAGGGGCGCGCCGAAAGCTGGAACTTTCGGGAATAAGACCGAGCACTAATGGCTAATGGATTGAGTGATGATTGTGTAAAAGCACGATTATTACTTATTTTATTAAGCAGTTTACACTCCCGTGAAATTGTCAGGAACGGCCCATGTTTCGAACTCGCATGGACCTTTTCATCCCTTACGATTATTACTTAATGGAATCTACCTTCATGTTAACCACTTTATGATGTATAAATGGACACGGGTATTATCATTCACTCCATTCGTGCCAGCTGCAACTCGACCTATAACTATAACATGTATTTGTGTACAATTGATACAAGATACTAAACAAAACTTAATTGTTTCAGGTTGCTGTTTTTTTTTAGACTTAATAAAATTGTTACAAATTATTTTTATTTCATTTAATTGTATCTGCCCTTTAAAAAAATCCCAAATTGAATTTCCTCTAAAATCATATGATGATGATGAACTTTTTTAATTTCTTTACAGTAAAACGGAGAATGAAAATGGTGTTCCAGAGTGGGCCATAGTGGAGCTACAGGGTCTCATCCAAATGAAAAAGGAGTCAGTGGGACCGACTGTTATCGGCGATCTTCACTTCTCCAACCGCAACAAACATCCAGTCTTAATCCTAGGCCACCATGTCCTTAATGGAAAAGAAGTTCAATTGGAACAACCCATGGCCGTCATAGAAAAACAAATTGATGATTCTAAAACGCAATACAAAGTGAAAGCAGTTGTCAAAAAGAAATTGATATTCAAGTCTAGACCGAAACCTATTATTTCTAATGTTGCTGAAAGAATTTGATAATTAAAATACAATGTTTATTAAATGTTGTTTATTTCATCCTACAACTAAAAATCTGTATTGGATATGATGGGACTACTCTGGAGTGATTTTTAAAAGGCTGTCTTTCATACAAAGTAACGTTAACTCATGGTCATGGTATAAGAAAATAAGGTACTCCGGAATGACAGGCGAGAGTTTTGAAGTCATCACGCTATGTTTGGTGGGTTGGCTCTGTCAATCCGTTTCTGTGTTGCCAGTGGTGATCAAATACTCCCCACTTGCCGTGTTACCTGTATGTATACCATAAAATCGTGTTTTAAATCAATTAGGCAAGTATTTTTTCTTATAATTATTTGGTTAAGCGGCAATTAATCAGTGACATAGAAAGCCTCACTAGGCGGAGTGTCATACCTCATTTTCTTATACCAATACCATGCGTTAACTATCACAGCAACAGCACAGTCCATGGTTCAAAAAATGATATTGAGGCGAAAGTGACAACATAGAAGTACCAAAACCATTAATACAAAGATCAAAGAATAAAGAAAAATTAAAAAAATACAATGCAAAGATCGACACACAAAGCATAAGGAAAAATTCGTCAGGGCTACTACTAGGGTAGCGAAGTGGTTAACGCGCTGGACCGGTAATCCAGAGGTACCGGGTTCGATTCCCGGTGTCATCCACCAGGTAACTCTTTTTTCAATTTTTCTTTAAGCTTTGATCTTTGTATTAATGGTTTAAATAAAATTTGTGGTGTACCCACATAAAGAAATGAGACATTACATGTTTCATAAATTTATAGGAGTACCAATTTTTTACAATTTCATTATTTAACAGCCCATTAGTTACAAATGTCGGGAATATGGCAGACAGTAAAAAATACTGTTATTCCATAGCAGTCTAATCATAAAGTGTAAATAAATGGCACCCTCTCAATTTCCTTGACTGACTGAGCTTGACTTACCTTGGCGTAACAACCACCATTCAAGCCCTTAGCAAAATAACCAGATGGGACGTTTCCCCTCTCAGTGAAAAAAAAACCTCAACAAATTCTGCACAACTGCATTTTTCAGGGTGCCTGGCATTTTGCCCAGTCTTGCTCACTAATTAAGAACAATAACAATTGATATTGGGAGAGTACCAATGCGGTTTCCGGCCTTATCGCTCTACTGTAGACCAGATTCACCTCCTACGGCCTACGGCAAACACTGGAAAAAGCGTATGAGTACGACATAAACTTGCATCACATGTTTGTGGATTTCAAGCAAGCTTTTGACAGTGTAGACCGTACGCAAATACTCTCTAGCATGTTACATTTGGGAGTGCCTAAGTTGGTTAGACTTGTCCATGCCACGTTAAAGCACTCCAAAGCTGTTGTAGCCATACAGAATGACTTGTCCGAGCCTTTTAAGATTCGCTCAGGAGTGAAACATGGAGACGCGCTATCTTCTATATTAGTATTAATAGTCTTCAATCTGGTACTTGAGGCTGCCACACGTAAATTGAATGTTAATGGACAGATTGACTACAACACTACTCAACTCACTGTGTACGCTGATGACATTGTCATTACCAGCAGGTCAAGAAACAGGATGGCCGACCATTGCCTAACGCTAGAGACAGAAGCCACTACTTTTGGATTGCGCGTAAATACATCTAAGACTGAGTACCTTGCGACAGCCAGGCAGCCTGGACGGCCACAAAACATTGATGTCGGCAATCAAACCATAAACGGCGTGAGCAGCTTCAAGTATCTAGGATCGATGATTACCTCCAAGAATAGATCTGACGAAGAGATAAGGGCAAGGATAGTTGCTGGGCACAAATCTTTTTACGCGTGTGTTAAACTTTTAGATTCTAAGCTGCTTAGCATAAGATCGAAGCTCACTATCATCAGGCCTGTTGTGACTTACGCCTGCGAAACGTGGACCTTAACCCAGAGAGCCGAACTGGAACTTGCCGTGTTAGAAAAGAAAGTTCTTAGAAAAATCTACTGTCCCGTGAAAGAGTGTGACGGCACATATCGGCAATGTATGAACCATGAGCTAGATGCACTCATTGGGCACGAGAACATCGTCAGGTTCTGTAAGTTGATATCCTCCATCAAGAATGTCAGTGTCATTGCACAATGACAGGTTCCACAGCACCAAATGGGTGTATTGTGTTCAAGTGAACTTTTAAATTATGTGGCTGAACTGCTGCATATGAACAATACTTGCATTTATGTTGCCGACCTCCCTGTAACAACACATAAAATATCCTTTTGATCAATTTGATTATGAATCTTAGAATATAAATCCAAAATAGGATAAGTACAAAGTTTTCACCATATAATTATGATCAAATACATAAATGTATATACCTATACCTACTTTTTCATGTATTAGCAAATGCCTTATGTATGTAGACCGGTACACTGTTTTATAGTCACAGATATCACAGTAAAATTCTGTTCTGTATTTCTTCACCTTAAAACAAAAATAGTAAAAGAATGAAATACAATATCTATGCAAAAAAGGAAATGAGAAAAGTAGTAGATTAAGATAAATAAATATTAAAGGACAAGAGTAGATCA
This sequence comes from Apotomis capreana, assembly GCA_947623375.1. Taxonomy (NCBI): domain Eukaryota; kingdom Metazoa; phylum Arthropoda; class Insecta; order Lepidoptera; family Tortricidae; genus Apotomis; species Apotomis capreana. The sequence goes on along the minus strand of OX392510.1, from coordinate 11,531,726 downwards.
ATTTGTGTAAGATTGCCCAGGACAATCTTACACAAATTGATCTACTCCCAAACAAACTAAGCAATGCTCATGCTTGTACTATGGGTACTAGATGTCGATACACATAACAAGTGCATCAGTATTTTCCATACTTAATTACAATTAATTTTTGAATACTCCTTACTTATATCTCTTACCTTAGGTTGTTGACTAGATTTATTTTGTTTTTGTTTTGGTTGACAAGGCTTTAACTTTATAAACTTGTTTTTTCTGAAACAGTCAAAATAAAGAATTGTAATAGCAATTACAATGAGGCCAGTAAAGGATAAGGCGCAATAGAAGGTGCAGCTTCAGTGTGTTTCGGCTGATGATGATGATGTTCAATAAAAAAGATTGATGTAATCATAAATATAATTTGTGTAGAGTTGAACCTAATGTAAGTAATGTTTGAAATAGCGTCAATGAAAACAATCAACAAGTAATACTTACGTCGTCAGCTGTTTCCGCAACTTTTTTACCGTTTTATCAGTATCGTGAGCATTTAGTATATGACAAGCAATGCCGTCTTTACTGTCGAATGTCTCTTTGCAAGTACTGCATACAAAAACGGCTACTTCTTTCATATCGCAATCGCATCGGTTTCGGATTGTTTTGTAGACAAAGTGTAGTTTGATTGGCACAGTGTTATTTACTAACAAAGGTTATCACATTTCTTTGCGACTCTAATCTTAATACACTTAATTTTTGTGCGTTGATTTTAACGTAAGTATACGCAAAGTTGTTACTCCGGATAACAAACATTGACCCACAAACTACTAAACTGATTGCTGATACGGCTCGTCCTTTAGGACCATCCATGGACCATCCGCCGGAAATGGCGGAAATGCAATTTGGTTTGGTGTGATTTGGTGCAAACCGTGCAAATCATGCATGAATGGGGTGACATTGACAGTTCAGTACTTCAGTAATTTACAAACGCGATCCGATTGGTTGGTCATAGCAAGGTAGACATACTGTGCTCAGTTGATCACATCGGTTCACCATATAATCCGACCAGCGCTATTGGCCAACGAAAAAACGCGGGAAATTATGAATATGAAATGAACGGAGATTAGTTGTTAAAGTAATCAGATCACCGTAACACGAGCCCTATACTTATATTATATTCTAGGATCACGAGCGTCGCGAGCACAGCACAGATAGAATCCAGAGCGTAGAGAGGGATTAAAGACACGATATACATATAATTTGCTTCGTGTGATTACATAACATCATAAGGCTTCAGCGCATATTACAGAATTCATGTTCTAGTTTTATTTATCAATTCTATCAACAGTTAGTTGAATTGAACATCCTTTTCTATTGACAAACACGTGTTCGGCTTGCCTGAAGATAAGTTACCGCAACATATGAAAAATTGCAGGACTGAAAGCATCACGTAGGGCAGGTGACCGTGTTGTGACCATTCAAGAAACTTTTACATTCCTCCTCAAATTCCTCAATATGTAACTATACCCGCTGCCCACTAGGCAATTTTCAGCTCATTAGGGAGCCCCATCCACATCCTATCATTCACGGTTTATTTAAAGTAAGAGGTTAAAATAAGAAGTCTCAATGACACAGTAATAAAATACGATTTATTCAATCATATTCAAAAGAACTAATAATAACCATTAAGTGTTGAAGTAAACATGAAATTCTACATATAATACGATTCTAAGATTCGTCGTATTCAGCAACCAACCCGTACCATGGTGCATTGAATCTCAAAAGTAGCTCACTTTATCCATATAATTAGTTCGTCTGTATTTCTCATACTGTTCAACTACAGGCCTTAACCTGTGTATAACTAGTAAACCGCCCTAAGCAGCAGGTAGGTATGTTCAGCTACTTGTGAGACTGTCAATCTTACCACTATATTAGGTATGTTCAAGTGGTTGAACCCCAGGGTGAGAAAAAGCCCGAGGTACATCTGTCCTAGAATAATATGTCCTAAGATAATTAATTATATGCGTAATCCACAAATCACGTCGCGCTGCTTCCGTTAAGAGTAAGAATGAATCTTCTGTATACTTATTGCAGCAAGCTGTACAGTCCTTAGGAATTACTTTTTAACCCAGAGGTTTTAAAAACACTGCGCTAAGACCTTAGTCTAATAATAGCCTCGTCCTACATACTCGAGAGCATGGCAAATTAATAAACGTACTGTACGTGTCATTATTTTCCCATAATTCAACCAGTTTCGCATACGAATTGTACCTCGTGAGTCGAATTATAATTTCAACTGATTTCCATATTAACTTTATTAGGTATTTGAAAAAAGCGCGCCGGCACCGGTGCACGGTGACGATATGATGGAAAAGAAACAATATTGAAATATAACAGTTAGGTTAGATATAGACAGGTATAACGGTCGGAAGTTATAATAACATTCGTCTTGAAATAAAGGAAAAACCAATTGAAAAATAATAGAGGCAAAGGAACACTGTTTGATGCCTTTTTGTCGTTTTCTGAATAATAATTATTCCCAATATTAGGTAAAATCGACTGTGAAGTGTGATAATTACCTTAGTCTAACTATGGTGTTAAAACAATGATATTATAAGAAAGGCACTTTATTTATATTCATAAAAAAGTAAGACAATAAATTAGGGCTATAGAAGTTGTAGCCAATAGTGATATGATATACATATGTCTATAGAAAAAAAGGATGAATAATAATAAAATGTCAACAAAGGAATGCCGCTACTTATAAAATAATCCTCTTGATTCTATCTAATTTAATGTGTTGATTGATATATGGAGCACTATCAAAGGAACCTAACCAAAACTTGCTAAATTTAGCGTTATTGCAAATATTGCTATGCTTAAAACGAAGGCGTTCGTGTAAATCTAATACTCTAGTAATTATAAGAATATACTTGTTATAATAATCATTTTCAATGCTTTACAAAAAGACACCAATTCATTTCACTCAAATGTATTTAATTGCAATATCTAAGGATTTGCATCCACTACAGACGATCGATCGTTTTCAGTATAATGTTGACGAAATAGCTATTAGCATAATTATTAGTAGCCAACGTAGGCAATAAGGTATATTTTTTCCATATATATTATATACGATGGGTTGTAATAGTTATTTGTTATACAAGGGGGGAAAGTTGTATTTTACCCGCGAGTGTTTATTTGAAACACGAGCTAGCGAAAGGATCCTATGATTGACCACGAGCGAAGCGAGTGGTTCAAAATAGAATCCTGAGCGTAGCGAGTGTTTCAATACACGAGACGTAAAATAACTTTCGCCCGTGTATAACACAAAACTTTTCACCTCACTACAGCGAGGAAAAAAGATGAAGGGTTTGTACTATATCTTTGAAAAATATTTGCAATAATCAACCAATTTGCCATTTATTAAAACTAAGGTCTAATTAGCTTTCATGTAGGTATTTTAAACGGGATTTTTCAGAAAATAAGCTCATGTCAAATTTTACTCTAGCTGCGTTGAAACGTCAAAATTCTTTCTCCACATGTGGATAAAAAGCGATTTTCTCAATAGATATCAAACAAACAAACTGGGCTTTCCGAGCTAGTGAGGTGAAAATATTTTTTCGTAGAGTCAGTTTACCATTATAACTTAATAATTTAGTTTTGTAGTAAGGATGGTTTAGTCGATGAACTAATGGATTCTTTCAAAGAATGGTAGTAAAACTTTGGCTGGAGTAAGTACTCTACAGTAAAATTTCTTTAGTATGAAAATTTAACCTCATGTTCGCCCGCATTTCGAAAAATGTTCCATGGACGCCAAACAATAAACCATGACGTCATGGCGTTGGAGGCAATTTTCACTACAATTTGAGACACTAGAAACAAAATACCAGCCTATTGCGCCAGTTCTCTTTTACAAATAATAATTTAATTCAAAACCTGTGCGCTCTTATTAACTGCTCTCCCAAGTGCCAAGTCAATAAACAAGGAAGGAGGAAAGATTATGGCTTAATCTTAAATGTTGAATTGTGATTAACCATAAACTTAAATATCTGAAACAACTACATAAACAATTTCATCTATAACATAAAATAATGTAACTAAACTCTAACAACACCTAGTCTGTCAAAAACTGCCTCATTACGTTTCATAAATCCATTTATTACGATCTGCACGTTGAAACTTGTATTTTGAGCTAAATTTAATGAAACAGTTTTATACAGAATATAATTTTACCCTAGATAAGGTAGTGAACCTATTTTTATCTTTGCACTGATATATTTATTATACGTAATGTTTTAAGATGTAAAAAAAAAAAACAAAATATGCATATCATGTGGAATATACCCACAATCTAACGACATAATATTCACCATCAATATATTGGGGTTAGGTACTACAATGAAAATAATTACTTTCATTGAAGACTCAAATTAGTATGAATAGGCTTATGTTAGACACATATCGTCGGGATAGACATACATTATGGTATTAATTAGTATGTAATGTATTTATGACAATGATGTATGTTATTATTTAATACATTTTGATGATGTTATGTTTAAAACAAATAAGTTTATGAAATTTCAGACAGACATATATGAGTCAATAAACAAGAGCTATAAACCCATACACCCAATATCAATACAAGCTAGTTAGACGTTACATACATATATTATTATGTTTTTGTCACGATCGCCAATTATCATCCCAGCTTAGTCTTTAAAAACTAAATTCAAATTTGTATTTCAATTGCAGACCAATGAAAACAACAATAGTACCGACACTATTCAACAAAACTCTCGCACATTTTCACAATTATAATCGCAAATACATTTATAATGATAAAGTGTCACAATTTATTCAGATTAACTATTAATTATCGTTAAATTCTAATTAATTTTCTTAATTTACATTCACGAATAGTCCACCGAGTGGGGCTGAAAGTTAGGCGTCCAGGGCGGCGCGCAGGGCTGCCATGCCCTCAGGCGAGGTCCAGTAGTCCGCCAGCAAATCGCGCTCCACTTCCAAGCACGACTGGAATGTTTTCTCATTTCTGTTTATCGTCAGAAGTTGCTTCTTAACCAGGAGACTCTGCAACGAAACAAATTAATGAATTTTATACTTTCCATGTCCGTGTTCACCATGTTTTTGTTCGTTCGTTCATAGGTGCATGCATACACGGCTTTTTATGATATTTGTGTATACTCAATGATACAGTCTTTAAGTTCTTAAATATCTTCGGGTTCAGGTGAAGTCAGTGAAGTTCCAAAGTCTACTGCATAAGACAAGAGGGATAAAGATAAAAAGTCTTTTTATTTTCCATCGAGGACCCAGGATTATTAATTTTTCTCAAACATGCAATGAAATGTCGTCATAACGCGCGTTATAGCAGGCTGCGAAGTATCACGTTTCGGGCGGAACAACTCATGAGAACTGTAAGTAAAGGAATTTCATACAAAATTGATGGCCTAGGCCAGGAAATATATATTTTTAAACATGGCGTTTCCATTCATGAACAGGCTAAACAGCTGAATATTTTTTTTATGGTGTATTTTTTGTTTCAATGCATATGTTTGAGAAAAGCACTATACATGCCTTAGCCGTGAAAAGGACTTGGCTTCGTATCACTTTCCTCTACACCTACTCACCCGGCAAGCCCTTCTTTCCCGGCGGCTGCAGATGTACTATTATTACGCTCATTTATGATATTTGCCCCAGTCGGGGTTCCAAACCACTAACGTCGTAAGCAGTTACGCTATCAACTAGCCCAAATTATAATATGAACTTCCAACTGATCCATCCGAAGAGAGTTTAAAAGACCATAGCAGTATTTAAACGAGAAAACGAACAACGCATTTTTAGATGTTTGATTTGAAGTGGTGTACAAAGCCAGACATAGACCGAAAATTAGATATCCGGATATATATATATATATATTATGTAATCAGTTCCTGCGATGTCTCAGATGACGTATGCTTGTTAGAGACAAAGAATCAAAAACATAAATTAAACTGGCCAATAAGACTGCATACAAAAAGCAGCTATAATATTCCCGTCATAATAAGCTGTAACAAGAACAAGGTTATCCTTTATCGTTATAGGTTACGACCTCCCGACGGTTTCAAGCCGATGATTCGCAGCCGCAGTATAGATGGATTATTCTCCAATGTGGGCCTTCAAGATATTCTTAGTTTCTTTGTTTTTATACGTCACGTGTCAAAATGGACAGGATCCGGTCTTGTATTATTATGGTATAGTGAGTATCGCATCATTAGTGATAACCGACACAGAGTAATGGAGTATTGGAGTCTAATCTGTTATTATAAATGTATTTACTTTTCATTAACAATGAGCTGTCTATGTTGAAATATTCTATTTTAAAATCCAACTCGCTGTTAAAAACTTCACCGCGTCGTAATATAATTTTAGGAAACTTAACACCCATTTCAAATCTCTCCAATTGGTATTTACCTACTGTTTACAAAAAACGTATTCTTATATTAATTTCCCTTTAAATGTATGACTTTTTTATTTCTAGATTTTTAGTACTTACAAACGAACACAGACAGCATTTGTAAACTAATATAAAACTTAGTACAACGTGTTAAGGTCTATGGGTGTATAGTTAACTGTGTCTTCGTTTGTACCTACTTAAGTTTCGATATTCTGAAAACAGACTCCTATATTATAAATAATTATTTATAAAAATAAAAATGTGGTATTTCCACATGAAAAATAGAATCGATAAAAAAAGATTCTTTAAAAAAAAAGACTCCTATATTGATCCTTGTAAGTATTTGGATCAAATGGCATTTGCAAATTTACAAAACTACCGTTTTTATTTTTCTAGCATTCTATCGCCCGCGTATAGATATTTTAAACTATAAATGCCGACTAAAAGAACACAAGTTAACGTCTTCTAAGATTGTTTTCTTGTGGTACCCTACACCCTACAGCTTACTGCCCCTTTTATAATCTTAGACTTGTAGGTATATGTAGCATAGCAATCAGCAATTACCAGCAGCAGTAAGTCCACATGTCGTAGGTAGATGTTTAGACTTGATTTCCTCCTAGATAATCTGGCATCGGCCAACAGTACGTATAGACATAATTACTATAAAACAGCACACTGTGACGTCTGCGACTCAGCAATGGACCGGTCGCTGTGATTTCACGTCGTATTGCGGCGTCTCATAAAACATTGTCCCTACGCTCGTCGCTCGATCAAACTCAGCAAACTCTTTAATGAATTTATGAAACATGTCTCATTTTTTTAATGTGGGTACCCCACAATTTTTACTTAAACCATGAATACAAAGATCAAAGCTTAAAGAAAAATTGAGAAAGGAGCTACCTGGTGGAAGGGACCGGGAATCGAACCCGGTACCTCTGGATTACCGGTCCAGCGCGTTAGCCACTTCGCTACCCTCGCTCCACGTAGACCTGACGAATTTTTCCTTATGCTTTTGTGTGTCGATCTTTGCATTGTTTATTTAAAAGGTTTTTACACCTTAGCGACCTCTATGTGAATACGTTAATATTCACATCTTACCGCACCACTTTACAGCGGTGAACGAGCAAGCGAGAGACCACCAGGTAGCTCCTTTTTTTCTTTAAGCTTTGATCTTTGTATTCATGGTTTAACTCTTTAATGGTTTGATGTCAGGACGAAAGCGAGCGCAGTCTGCCGCTATGCGAGACGCGCGCGGCCTGTTCGGCCGTGCTGCACCGCTACTGGCGCGCGCCGGCGCTGCTGCGGCTGTGCCGCTGTCCGCGGCGCGCGCGCTGCGACGACCTCGCGCCCGATGGCCGACGCGTCGACCTCAACAACCGCGCACACTTCCAAGTGAGCCGAACTCTCCATTTAGTGTCATTTCGTACCTGGGGCGCCAAAACCAAGCCTACTAATTTCGGCCAAGCAAACTCCTATAAGCCTTTATTATAGAAATTTCTCCGTAGCGTGTGCTGCGTAGCGGGCACATATTGCCATTTGGCGCAAGCGGCGCCTAACCATGTACCGAAGGCCGAGATCCATAACGCGCTGCAAGCGCAAGTAGATTCACTTTTAGACCTTACAGAACCATACCCTCTCCTCAGACTTTGATTAGACCATAAATAACATATTGAGCATTAAGTACTTTTCGAAAGTGTACCCACGTTTAGGCCACACCATTGTACGACAGACTAAAACACCCGAATTCCGTATTCGTATTGTCAATGTTAAATGAAAGAGAAAGATGTGGTCCCTGTAAGTCATAAGATAAAAGTTTCCTGCCGCCAATTTCGACCTCCTCCATTGTAATCTAAACTTCCTATAATAAGACGTTCGAATTATTTTTTCAGTTCTGTAACCCGATCAGTGATTGGCCGGTGTGTGCCATCGGCGACGTTCCTCTGCGCGTCGAATCCACGTACGACCGGATCGACCCCGAAGAGATCGAAAACTTGCATCACAAAAACATACAACTCTCGCCTCCCAAGATTACGTTTAAATGTCGCTGTCGACACCCCACGTATTGGAAACTGAATTCCACTACTGACAGTGAATATATCCAACAATATAGATGTGCCGCGCTGCCTTCTTGCAAAACAGGAGAGCTATGCGGGCATGTTACTGCAGATATGTATGCTTTGTATCAGTCTTGTATGTGTCCTAAACATCATATTTGCGTCCAAAGCGGAGGTCTACCCGAACTTGAAATCTCAGAACTACTTTATAGAGGAAAAGGTTGGCGAGCACACTGTGAACGCATCAGTGATGAATATAGTTACGAAGATTATTGAATAGTTACCCTGCTAGGTTGTTTGGCGATGTCCTTAGCTATGCTGTGGAGTTGCTCAGTGAATCTGTCGGGCCACACGACCCGGCTGACGAGGCCGCCGCGCATAGCTTCCTCCGCTGACAATGTTCGTCCGAAAACAACTAAGTTATCCACCTGTAAATTAAGTAATTATAGTTTTATACGCCGAAAGATAAATCATTATTTTTATACTAATAAAAGGAAATCAAAATATGTTGAACGTTATTAAAGTAGACCATAAATAAGAGAGATAACTGTGCATACTGTCAAACCCTCTCCTGATATGAGCGAGCTCTTACACTCAGTTATCTTATGACTTCAAACATGATTAGTTTACAGAGAGACTACAAGTCAGGAATTTCCTGTCTCGGAGAATTACGGTGGTGGGTGGGAATGCTTTAATTCAAGTCAAAAGACAAATCAGATAAGAGACTGCCACTAACATAAAGGTGAACAGAGCTTTAGAAGAGAATGAAGAATGTGGCCTGATCTCTTTTGCTTGAGAGTAGAATATGATCCACCTAGATATCTTGGCAAGCGTCAAGTATGCCATGTGAAGGCAGTCGTGCCTACAATACCGGCTACTGGCGCAGCGCGGTTGTCGTCGAAGGAGAAGCTGGCGCGCTCCGAAGCCACCACCACGTCGCTCGTCGCTACCATCGCCAGGCCCATGCCCAACACCACTACAACTAACCAGAGGTTTCGGCAAGCGCCGAGTATGCGATGTGAAGGCAGCTGTGCCGATGAGCAGTGGCGCGGCGCGGTTGTCATCGAAGGAGAAGCTGGCGCGCTCCGAAGCCACCACCACGTCGCTCATCGCCACCATGGCAAGACCCACGCCCGACACCGGGCCCCAGATACCCGTACACATCAGCTTGCCATGCTGCTCCACGGTAGCCAAGAGCGATCTGAAAAGATTTATCAATATTTATCAATAATATGGTACCTGGAAAATGTTTATAGGAAAAAAAAACATGACCTGTGTAACCTGTGCTACATTTTCTCAGAGTATTATAAACAAAATATTTCATAATCAAACTTTCTTGTTGATATAATATCTATAAATAATCGTCAGAATAAATTAATCAAGAAAAATCTTATATCGGACAAGTTAATTTGGTACCTTATAGCTTCAGCAAAACAGATTGCATTATTATGTCTGGTCTCCATATCTTCATCCAATAAGGAACTTAAATCTACTGATGCGCATAGGGTCCCACATTCAGATGTAAGGAGTGTAACGGCTATATCTTCCTTGGAATTAATATACGCCAGAGCCAGTTCTAGGTCCTTTAGAGTCTGAAATCAAAAATAAAACATTTCAAGGTATGTTTGAAACAATATTTGGCATTTTTTTTTGTTGTCTTGGACTACAGACCTCAATAGTGTAATGTAGTCCTCTCCTTTTTACAGTAACTTCAGCTAAATTGTTATCGAATTTAACCGTCAAATTCTTTAACTTAGACAATTGCATTTCTTCCTCTGATTTAACTGCAATTTTTTCATCATATTTAGGGGTCACTTTCTTTTGCTTAGCAGGTTTGTCAGTTTTGGTATTGTCTCGTTTTCTTTTGTTTAGTACATTTTGAAGTTTTGAGTTCAACTTTTGTTTGATGGACAAACAGTCGCTCTTATTTATTACTTCACTAGGCGATGCTGTGTTTTCTGCCATGAACACTTCAGAAATTTGGTCAACGGACTCTTCATCAGCATTGGAAACATTCTGACTATCTGAAGTTTGACGAGAGACGCGTGCGGCGCTATGTGCGGTGGAGTCCTGATCATTAACTCGGAGAGGGCTCATGCAATTACTAGAGTATGAGCTTGAAGAATGGCGACGATAAATTATGGAGTCATCTGCACTGTGATTTTCGAAGTCATCACATGTTGACTTGACTGAGCTACTCAGAGAACCCCGCTGCTTCCCTCCTAAAATTTTCTTAGCTTCTCCTTCTTCCTTGGAATTTTCCTTCTTTCTCTCCCTGAACTTCATTTCCTTGCCATCAGGAGTTGAACTCTGAATTTTCTTGATAAATTCTGCTTTGGTTCTCATATTTTTTTTACCTTTTGGGGCTTCTGGTGTCAGTTGATATATCATGTTAACTGCACCTTCATCCATTAACAATCTATCAACTTCTGAAAGTCTTTTATTTTGTTTACTGGGCTTGGGTACAGGTTTTTTCCAATGTAATTTTCCAGTTGGAGACTTTGATTTTGGCCTTTGTGGTACCTCAGTCTTGATTTTTTTAGGAGCAGGCTGCTCCTTATCAGAAACTGCTTCTTTTTTAACAGCCACTTTACCTTTTGTGAAAGTGTCTGGATTATCAGGGTCAAATATGACCTTTTTTTTAATAACTCTACCAAGTCTGCGCTGAGGTTGACTTTCATCTGCACTTCTATTGATAGCTTGACTGTCACTTGCGAAACTTGCTGATGAATCCATGGATGAGCCATCAATACGCTCAGGGTCTACCACATTCTCCAGTTCTGCAGCAAGTTCTACACTTGACTTAACAAGCTCTTCACTTTCTTTCAATAAAATTTCTGCAGCATCATCTTTTATTGGTTCATCATCTTCCCAATCCCTCACCAAGTCATTTACAATTTTCTCCTTAACAGTATTTGGTTTCTTACCACCAGTCTCTAAAGTTTCATCATCTTCATCTGTATTATTAGATGTTGCTAAAGTATTACGAGTTTCTTTTCTGGTTTTATCTGACACTTTCAAAATAATATCTACAGTTCTCCTACTTTTCTTGCTTTTAGCTTCTGATACAATAGATGCTGCTTCACCACTGGTTACTTCTGATATTTGTTTGTCTTTCTTACTTTTTTCTGCAGATATTGTTTCTTGTTTATCGTCTAGTACTCTCTTATCCTTTTTATTAGCCTTACCTTCATTTGCAGAATTTACTGAAATTTTAGTAGTACTGGAAACCTTTTTATTTGCTTCAGAAGTAATCTCATTTTCATCAGCAGTTGCTTCTGATGCCTTTTTGTCCTTTTTAGAATTTAGATCATTGCTATTATTTTGTGCGATCCTTTTTTCACCTTTTTTCTTCCGTTGTGCTGGTGCTCTTTCATGGCTTCTTCTAGATTTTGTTGATTTTAATCTTGTTAGTTGTTGCAAGGCCAACTGAGCTTCAATAGTTTTGATACTTTTATGATCATCTTTAATGATCTTAATGAACTGATCATCAGCCTGTTCAACATCACCTTCCAATATATTCAGTAATTCTTCCTTGTTTAAAACCTCCTGCCTCACTGGACTGTTATTGTTTTCCCCATTGTCTGCCTCTTCAGAATGTAACACATCACTCAATTCGATATTTTGTCTCAATGCATTGAGCATGTTTTTAGAAGCATCAAGCTCATCAGTCTGACCTACATTTTCATCAGTTTCAATAACATCATTTTCATTCCTTTCAACAAGGATTTCTGTTTTGAAACTTACTTTATCACTAGGTTCCGCACTTATTTCAACTGTAGATCCCTCGACTTGTGGCACAACCTCTGAAATAATGTTTTCTGTGTGCTCCTCTAACAACTCAGATATTTCATCAGGGATTTTAGAAGTTAATTCTTCTTCCAATTCCGGTTGATGATCGATGTTTTGGTGATTTACGGAATCCGTAGTGGACAACACTGTCTCAGCATGACCCTCAGAAGAAACAACAGTTTCTACAGATATTGTTTCACAAATTTTAGAATCATCAATAGGCATCGGCACATGATCTGTTGTGCTGTCAACTTGTATCTGATCCTGAACGATAGTCTCTGCGGCCACCGTCAAATCAGAGTTGGCCATGGCACCAGGTTCGGCGACACCGTTCGGCTTGTGACTCTCACCTGCGTCACTCGAAATGCAAGCCGTTCCATCGCTCTCACTTACTAGCACTTCCTCAGTTACAGAATTATGAACCACAGCTTCTTCAACAACTTCCATAGTTCGTTTCTATTTAGTTTATATATTATAACCTATATGCATAAATAAATCAAACAACACTACAAGTAACACAAATCAATTTCAATATTCTTATAAGTTTACATAATTACTAAATCATTAATTGTAAGCAACTAATATAACACACAAATAATCTATTATTACTTGTTTTTTAAAGGTTTCACTTTATTTAATTTTCAATCAAATAAGTAAATCAAGCTAAGTTTTTTCGCGTCCATTTTAACTTCTACGTCAGACATCTTTACGTTACTAATCATCTGATGTCAGTTGAGTCTAGCAACAAAAGAGATTCCAAAAATTACTATGTAAGGGTGCTTTTAGAATGACATATTGATAAGAAAGATGTGAAAATTTTGTTAAACTTGCAGTATATCTACATCCATAGAGAATCCAACTCGACTCTTGAAATATGGCCATTCCAAAATTCCGCCTGTATAATTTTTGTTAGAGTATCAGGCTAGCCAACAAAATAAAATAATCTAAAGAGCGTTCAGAGTTAATCAATTGATTCGTTACTTTACTATGTACACAAAATACATGAAATGCAATATCGGAACACCCCTTAGTAAATGTCAATGTCACTATCACACTGTACGTCTTAGAGTTGTACGTGTACGTCTGTACCATAGAGTAAATTATACATACTGAGATAGAGTCATCAGCTTCCTTTGTGTACTAGCGCCATCTATTGAGCGAGTCTCGAGTTATCTGAATCATGTACATATGTATATATAGCAATCGCTATGCACTGTACTGTAGGTACTTTCAATACATATTATATGATTCATCTCACACTTAACATAATAAGTGGGCTTTAAAACTAGTTATGCTTGTAGGAAGGTATAAAAAAGACACATTAATAATTAATTATTTTTATTACATTAATTTTGGGACACATAATTAGAACAAACGCTTACCACAGGTAGACACACACAACATTTTTTACTGCAACCTTGACTTTAAAATAAGTTTAAAACGAGGCAATCGTGATCCATTACACAAAGCCGGGATCGAAATCCTTCCTGGAACTTCTGTCGTCGGAATCCAAGTTAGCGTAAAGGTCAACAACGTAGAGCCGATTCGCTAATATCCGTAAAGCACAGAAGAAGTAAATTTCTTATACCCGTTTGAATATCCACCAGAAAACAAACTTGTCCATAATCCATATAAAGTAAACTGTCAAACAGCACTACGCTACGCGTTCCTCTACACCGATTTGTATTAACTAAGTAGTCTTTTAGTTTTCTTTCTTCTATTGTTTTTTTACATTTAAAAAATACGCATTTATCATTTTCCATTTTTTTTGTGGATATTAAATTTTTGTGACAATCATCATATAACTGCTTAAAATATAATAGGTGAAATCTAAAAAATAAATGAGTGGAATGGAACGGGGATCTAATCTTAAGCCGTAATGTTGCCTGTAATGATAAATTAAAATAATGCTTTATAATCTTTCACAATAACTTATAATTATGTTTTTATTATATGTTTATTTATGGATAAAATATTAACATAAAAACAGATTTCATTTTAATAACACAAATTCAAATATTGAATTTTGCTCCATCTATCGAGCGAGTCTCGTATAAAACGCAGGCAAGTTTTAATGTATGAAATCTGTAAAGTACTGAGTGAAATGCCCCTGGTCTGTACGACACAACACAACACACTACATAACTCAACTCACTGACACCGACTAAAATATCGAAGAATTTTGTGATATTCAATAATTAATTTATTTTATTTTGGATATTCATCTCCATATGATTAGTGTATTTGTTCAGGTTCAAGGTATATTTTCAGTATGAATATCCTACCAAAAAAAAGGTAAGTGTTGACAAGTTGTAATTTTATGTATTTATTTCTAAATCTGTGCTATAAATTATCAGTATTTATCTAAAGAAAAGTTCTTACCTGTTAGTATACTTGCTTTCATCAAAATAACTTCAATATTTAGAAAGTTGTAAAAGCAAATTTAAAAAATTGGGCAAGTGCGAGCCCGACTCGCGAATGAAGGGTTCCGTACCTATACATATATATATAATCTATAACAAGTTTGTTGTATGGGAGCCCCCCTTAAATATTTATTTTACTTTATTTTTAGTATTTGTTGTTATAGCGGCAATAGAAATACATCATCTGTGAAAATTTCAACTGTCTAGCTATCACAGTTGTTGAGATACAGCCTGGTGACAGACGGACGGACGGACGGACGGACGCACGGACGGACGGACGGACAGCGAAGTCTCAGTAATAGGGTCCCGTTTTTACCCTTTGGGTACGGAACCCTAAAAAGTACTTAGATACAAATAGTTTGTAACATGTGATTTTGAATTCCAGATGGCATGTAAGAACCAAAGAGAATATTGCAAGAGTGAGAAGGGATGAAGCAGAAGCAGCAGAAAAGGAGAAAGAGGAAAGATTGAGAATTGAAAATGCTGATCGGGAAGCTAGATTGAACATTCTCAAACAAGGAAGCAAACAGAAGTTATTAGAATTAGGTATCACTGAACAAGAACCTCAACCCGAAACATCTCAACCCCAAGAGCATATAAATTTATTCACTGATTCAGAACATGCTGTTAAAACATCAAATAAAGATCATGATAAAGAAGTGAAAGAAAAAAAGGAAGAATATGAAAAGAAAATTGGCTATCTAACTTATTTAGGACAAGATACAAATGAAGCTCTAAAGAAGAAAAATTGGTATGAAGTGTTACCAGATTCATCTAGATTTTTAAGATCTAATGACATCAAGGACACTTATGACAAATTGGTACTTCGAGATGAGGAAGGTAAACCAAAAGTTAAAGAAAGTGATGTCAAAAATGGAGAAGTTGCTTGGAAGGCAAAGCAAAGAATTGATCCCCTACAGAAATTTATGACTTATTGTCCTAAAAAGGCCACAATTGAAACCAAATGCAAAAGCCCAAGTAGAAGCCAAACATGTTTGGTGAGTCCAGAAAGAAAAAGTAAACATAAACACAAAAGCAAAAAGCATAAGAAAGATAAGGATAACAAAGATGATAAGCATAAAAAACTACTGAAACTTAGAGAAGAGCGTTTGAGACGAGAACAGCAAGAGAAATTCAAGACACAAATGTTCCTGAGTGGCCTCAATCCCACGGCAACACCAAAACAAGCAGACTCTGGCCCACCTAAAGTAAAACCAAAATATAACTCCCAATTTAATCCAGAACTTGCCAGACAAAATTACACTTAGATTGCTTTGATTGGCAATGTAAGGAAAAGTCACATGACATAGTAAAACTCGGTTGTTAACAAAAATGTATGATATAATACCAATTATTATTTATATGAAAATAACATGATCATAACCATTTTCTATGGAATATATTAATTTAAATCTTAATAATTGTTTTCTTATATACATGCATCCTCAGATTATTTTTGGAATGTTTGTGTTAGCATCGCTATAGGAAGTTTGTCCTCAATTTTGTTGTAACTATATTTGAATGTTTCGCAGAATATTTCTAAAACTCTTCCAACAATGGCACCTTCACATGACACATCCGATGATTTTGATCTGAAAACAATGCTAAAAATTAAATTATATTTGAGTCCACAAAAAAAAACTGGATAAGAGCACAGCACTATATTAAATTTCTAAATAAAAAACATTATCATTATCAATCATGTACTAGCATATGAAAGTACTTAATAGGACCAAAGCGGCTACTTTGAAATTCACAGGTTATAACATGACCCCCTCCACCAGTCTCAATTCTTCATAATATTTTTCAGTGATGGCTCTACACAAACTTCAGTGTAGCCTCCTTTTGCAACTGAATTTCATTATTTATGGAAAGTAGCAACTTCAACAAGAAAAAAAAAAGCGTAAAATACAAGATGGCGATCCATATCACTGAAGTACAAAATACTTTGACTAGTTTTATATAAAATTAAAAGTATATAACTAAACCTTAACAAACTTAAATTATGACTTAAAAATGTACGATATGGAAAATTTACTAGCTTAAAGTACTAGGAAACTTACCTGGCGAGAGTAGCGTTTTTCATATAAGAACTCAAAAATCTAACAAATGTTTCAATGTTGTCCTTTCCGGCTTGGCGTAAAAGAGTATAAATGCCGACCAAGAACGGATAGCCGTCCATGTTTTCACCAGGCTTCCTTGCAATTAAATCTCCTAAAATAATAATAAATTAGGTATAAAAAATATTGACAAAAAAATTTCCCCATGAATTCCATGTTCCAAAATCTATAGGTACAAATACAAATACATCGAGAGCAAAAATAACGGGTACAAGTTGTACGGAATTTCAATACAAAATGTACCCATTTTATTTGCTCTCAGCTGTAGGTAGTACTGTCCTATTCCTATGTGGTAGCAAATGAAAAATGTATGACAGCGCCTGTTTAGGAGTCCTAAACAGGCGCTGTCATACATCCTATCCAATCCTAAATTAGGACTCGCAAGCCTCTTCTTTGACCGCTGCTATATGAGTTCTATGGCATTGTATGAAAGTCGAAATTAGGCTGTGTTTCCACTAGTGCTAAGAGCATTAGAGAAGAAAACTCTCGAATAAGATTACTGACTGAGTGACTGAGCGACACTCGGTGCACTTCGCTATTGGTGGAGTTTTCCTCACACGCCGCTTAGCTAAAGGAACTTTAGCTCTGTTTTTCTAGGATATCGGTGCCCTCAGCTGCGAGCGGCGGCCATAGGTGGGCGCGAGAGGTCCGAGTGCGGTGTTTCACTTTCTCCCCCGCTATCCTAGGAAAACGGAGCTTTAGCTGTAGTGGAAAACCAGCATAATGTGTCAGGTACGTCTACTCGAAACATTGTATTGGATCTGGGTACACCACTGAGCTAGGAATATGTTATATTACATAAAATTAAGCACTAAATGGTGCATACCAGTAGTAGCGCAAAATTGCATCTTCGGCAGTTGTGATATCAGCAGAATGGCACACACCCGTCCCACATCAGAGATTGTTAATTCTGTTGCGTTCCTGATGTAGATTTTGTCGAACGGCTCGTAAATTCCGCACCGAACTAGGTAGTCTTCCAAATATTTCAAAAGCTCTGACGTCACTTTTTGTTTTGATTCAGGGTCTTTCGTTTTTAATTCGTTTAGCAATGACCTGTAGGAGAAGATAAGTATGTTAACTAAAGATATACAAATAGTGTGTTACCTACTTCCTAAAACATCATTCAGAAATTTATACAAAGTGTTTCTAACCCATTTACCGCCAAAGTATGACTTTTGTCAGTGTTTTTAGCGTCGGTAAGTACGTGTATCATTATTCGATTAAATTTAGTTTATGTATGTATGTGTCGACTTCTTTGGCCGTGGCTGAGGACACGACTAACCTATGATGGCCTACAGGTTAATAATAAAGTATAAAGGTCAAATACGAATATAAAAATAAGCTCTCACTCATTCATTGTCTGTAGAGAGGCTTCCAAATGTGCAGAGTCGAACTTAGCCGAACTGTTCAACTGATATGCGATATGCCTCCTAAGAATCTGTAGGCTCCCGATCAGGACTATCGCATCTGCCAGTTGCTGGAAAACCTTTTGTCCTTTAGTTATTGCCTGCTCCAAGTCCTTTACATCAGCGTTTATATTGGTAACATTGATCTTCTCATGACCTGTCCTGAATATATTCTGAACAGTGTGTAGCTGATTTTTGATCATGAACGCATACAAAGTGTCCAGTCCATGAAGACCCACCACACCTATGGCTTCGTTTAATTTCGCGAAAGTTTTGGTATTCACAATTTCGGTTTGACTTTTCACGTCGAACCATGCAGTGCAAATATTGATATAACAACACACCCTGAAACAAAAATGAATGGATCTTTAAGATATTGAACTGACTTTAATTAATTAGCATTTTCTTAGAATCAAATCGAAAAGTCACCTGGAAACGCTATCTATCGCTTATTTCTCAAGAGTGGTTAAAGCCACCAATCATCTCATGACATCACAGTATATTGACTTGACACTTTATCAAATGGCCCTATCGCGGCGCGCTACAATGGTTGCGTCAGCTGATGATCTTTCGATATATTAAATTTAAAATAGTGATTATAAGATTAAGCAGTACCTTGCATCCGTTAGTTGCACGATTTGCCTTGCCAGGCTCCCCATGAATCCAGCGGACGGGCTGTACAACGTTACTCCTTTGCGTAAGCTGATTTCCTTTGTAACGCTGTCTACGATTATGGCAGATACCTGCAGAAAAATAACGAACAACATCAAGGACCATTATACCTCTGTCAGCCTTTGAGTGCTCCGATCGCTGCCGAAAAACTGTGCTCTAGATCAGCCGAGCCGCAAAGTGTGTTCTGCGGCACACGGCTTTACCATGTTCATTAGTTGGTGTACAAAATACGGTTGGTCTAGTTAAAAAGGCAGACGGAAAAAAATACGAACACAGCTGTTTTTTTTTTTTTTTACGTTATACCTACGTCCAAATTCTCCCGATGTCTTTTTAGGCTTTATGTGATGGTGTTAAGGTTCAAAAGTTCCGCGACTCTACCTTGAATGCAAAAAGGTTGCGGTAGGTACACTGTTCTAGATAACCAGTTGGAGTACAGTATTCCTTGAATGTGATTCGCCTTGTTTGGCGTTAAAAGGGTTAATCAAGGCATTTACTAACAAAACGGCGACTATTCGCTACTCGATAAGAACATTTGGGTGACCGTCATACTAAGAGCCTTAGCACACAGGCGATTTGTGTGCAAGCTGGCTCCATATTTAGCGAACTCGCCGCGCCCTCACGGCGAAATCGTTGTGCACTCGCTCCGATTCCGATTCGCTTACAAATCCCCCGTGTGATAGGGCTCTAAAAACGGCGTATGCTCGGCTCGGCTTGCTGTTTTGCACGCTCTGATCTATTAGCACCTTAAGCTTACATTAAATAAAATAAATGACGTATACCTGTTTTTGCCAGATCCGCAATCCGTGTATGTTAATGTAATCTTGTATATATTCGAGCGATCTCTTGTAGCCGTCCATGCTCTCTGCTAGTTTCTGTAGTCGTGATAACAATGTGTTCGGAGCTAGTGGTTTCTTGGTCTGCGGTTCGAGGAACTCTACGAATTTCTTGCTAATGTGTGTGTCAAGCTCCTTCAGTAAACCTTCCTCTAGTAGTTCTGCTGGATCCACTCTAATTACGCCTACTAAAGTAGAGCGCATATCTAAAATCCCTGTAGTTAAAAATATATATTTAGTAAAATAAACGCATAGAACTAGATAGAACTAGCTTACTTAAAGAACGACGGAAGAATTTCTGTACGATTTTGGTATAAAACCCTTTTCGTTAGGGCGTAGCGACCACCCTATATGAGCTGTTTTAATCACATGGGTTGCTACTGTGATCTCTTCTCACGACACAATTATGCTACAGACCTTGTGTCCATCTAGATTCTAGGGTAAGCCACTTGGCAAGACCCACTTCTAGCAACAATGTCAGCTTTGGCAGAGAAAAATTGTGCTTCTCAATCAACCTTTGACAATACACGGCTCAAATAATCAATATACGCAATATAATCCGTTAAAATTGTCTTATATAAATGTGTGATGGTCGCGGAAACTGAATAAATATAATGTCAGTTTCTTACCTGTAGTAAATGTAGACGCAGAATGCGTAAGCCTAGCAACCTCCATTCTATGTTCCAGTTGAGCAAACTCTTTTAGCCTCTCTTTATCTAACCTCGTTGGTATTTCCTTAATAGTCCACGTCTGCAGATCAATGATCTTCTCAACTATACTAAACACCATCTGTGGAATTATTTGCAAGACCTTCTGAATGTATTTTATCAGTTCATTGCTGTAGTACTGTGATACGGAAACCAGGTCATCGCTGTGAGCCTGGTTTATCCTTAGTAAAGGTATTTCCATAGCACTGGCGAGTTTAAGGAACAGAGCTCTAAGTCTGCTTGTGACAGCTGGATTGTCTTTTATACTTTCTTGCATATACTGCGTGTATGAATCAATAATGCACCATGCGTAACTCACATCAGCTGCTATTTCAAGGGTCACGAGAGAATCATCTTTTAACGACGCAGCTCTCAGAGCGTTCTTTAGCGCATCTTTGCTTTCTGAAAGGAATTGTAAAACAGTTGAAGTGCTTTTAATACTATGGAATTCTTCAACTTCATCTAATGCCTGGATGAGCTGCGTTATTTTCTTCATAGATTTTGTGCTGATCGAATCCCCAACAGATTTGATCTGATTGGCTATGTTGGTAAACCACTGCTTCAATTGGTCGTTTTCTTGGACTTTCGCGAAGGATTTATCACCAGAAAATAACTCTGCCAGATTGTTGAGAGCCTCCAGAGCTTCAGCTTTGCTGGTATTCCAAGTTTCATTTCTGCTGTCTAATAATCTATTTAACATTTCTCGGACCTTCAACTCCAATTCAGCAGTGCTTATGAGCAGCTCAAGAATTTTCAGTTGATCATAATTCGATTCTTTCAAAACCAATTCCTTTAGTTGTTTGCTCTTTTTGTTATTATCATAAAATATCACATTGCTATTATGCAACAATAGCCAGCGCAAAACAAAGTTAGAATTAATCAGCAAATTCAATATTTTATTTATGTTATCTAAAACAAAATCATCGGTCATTACGCCTTCCTTTAATAACTGATGCGTCTTGTTAATCAGCATGGGTACAGCACTGCCTCTTTTAGAAAACACCTCTTTCACCATCTTGCTGTTGCATGTGTTGCTAAGTGCCATCTTGGCAGCTTTAAAATTTTCCCAGTAGTCAATAACGTTTACTGTGACTCCCATATAGACGGGGATGATCCAATTGCTGGGAAAGAATTTGTCGGCAATCTCACGCATTTTGGAAACATCGTTATGTAGGTATTGCGGTATAAAAAATAGGCAAACCACAAGCATGCTTGCTTGCGTGGCGAGGGCAGACGCTTGGTGTTCCGGCATCGTGTAGACTGCAAGTTGGTTGTAAATATCCTCAGATCGCAGTTTTCCGACCACTTTTTCAATGAAATATGGGTGAATGTTGATACGCCTAAAATAAAAAATAAAGAATAAAAATATTGTAAATACGGGCTCACGCAGGTGAGTCGAGTCATTGCGGCCGGGTCACGACTTCGCGCGATCTGGGGAGCGGCGAGCGGCGGCCATAGGAGTGAGCGAGACACCGCGCTCGGACCTGCCGCTCCCACCTATGGCCGCCGCTGGAAGTTCCGCTCCTCCGCTGATCGCACGAAGTCGTGGCCAGGCCGTTACGCTCGGTACCTTCGGCGCACAGACTACCCCCACTAGACGGAGCATGTAAGGCACATGTAAGGCCACCCGCGCGCACCAACGATATGGTACGGCAAAACATTAAAGTATCAACACGGCGGCCACCGTTTAGTTGCGTTCATGTTTATGAGGTCTCTCTACACCACTTAACACTACAATTTACCATGTTATTTATTCAATTTCTTTTTTCGTTGACGTACGCATGGATCATAAACAAGGACGCGACTAAACGGTGGCCGCCGTGTTGATACTTTAATGTTCTGCCGTAGCATATCGTTGGTGCGCGCGGGTCGCCTTACATGCTCCGTCTAGTGGGGGTTGTCTGTGCTTCGGCGTTACGGTTGGCGCAGTGGTAATGCAGCGTCAGCCGGCGTTCCTGGGTTTGATTGGCAAATATTCGTGTTTATGAATTTTATGTGTATTTAAGTATATGTATATTTATCTATATAAGTATATCATCGTCTAGTAGCCATATGACAAGACAAGCCTACTAGACCTTAATTTGGGACTTTTAGGACCATTTCTATGAGGTTGTCTGATATCTATTAATTTATGATTAATCGAATTTTAGAATAAGTATTTACCCAAAATATTCCACAGGATAGTCGGCAGGTCTCTTTCTGTGTAATTGGTCATAGCCAGTGTCCCGCAGCAGTTTGCATACATCATCAACATTGGATTGTGACTGACTTGTGCTGTAGCGATAGAAAGCAACTAGCAATCTTTCTCTTATTATTCCCGGTATGTACAGATCACATAGGAGCAGCATAGATCCATACAAGTAAAGAGATTCACACTGAAATCAAAAATATATATTTTTAAATCTATTATTAAAATTGAGGGAGATTGCTTAAGACCGGGAAAGAATTAAAGGGAGGCCTTTGCCATCTCTCTTTAAAACCATTTTGTAATCTGGTCTTTGACTATATGGAAAGTAAATTGTATCATGGAAGTCACTAAACACACGGAACCAAATAAACTACCACTCTACCACTAATGAAAAATAAATAGAAGTATTTTACTACTGACTTTTACGATGTCACAAGCAAAACGCTCTGTTTTCGTTCAGTTTTCGAATGGAATGCCATCAGAAAGTGTTTCTGTTTCTGTCTGTCATATGGCAATGTCTCAGTTGCTGATGTCATTCCGTTCGTAAACCGAACAAAAAGCGGCTCTTATAATTAAAAGTTCCCAAAAGCCAGTGGCCAAAAATCTATGTAATCAATGACTAATTAGATATTTCATACCAATAGTTGCTTTCCCTCAACATCCTTCATAACAGTCTCTATGTTTTGCTGTATGAAAGCCCCGTCATACAACTGCTCCACAAAGGAGTTCAGATCAATTATATATTGGTGAATGTTTTCAAACAGCAAGTAGAAGCGGTTGATAATTTCCAGATATTTTTCTTTAAGATCATCATCTAAATCTTGCAGTTTCTGTGAAATAAAATGATGTTTTCATAAATAAAATAGCATTACTAAAAAGATGGGTGATATTCTGCCATGCTAAGGTAAAACGTGACCTTTTGCTATGGAGCTCCATACAAAAAGGTCGCCATTTAACTTAGCATAGCAGTATTATTGTGAATAGACATGGGAAATCAGCATTTGAACAAGTGCAATGCTTCATGCATAGCATTCCCACTCCCAATTGCTCAATTCCATGTTTATTGTAGAATAATGGGCCATCATTTAATACCATTAGTGTTGACATTATGTAAAACAGTAAGACTTAATGAGATTTAATTACCAGATTCATACTGATTTTCTTTTCTTGATTGTCGGCAATCTTGAAATACCCAAAATCCAAGATAACATCTTGATATTTTTCCTTGTTTTCTAAGCTGAAAAATTAGGGAAATTTTGTAAAATGATATATTAATCTGTAGATGATAGAAAAATGTTGAAATTAAATTAAATAATTTCATTTACTGAATAAATTATTGGTAATAGTTATTAGGTTATTTACTGTTCCAACATATCTATCTTGTAGGTGTAAGTACTTTCTTTAACTATAAACTGGGAAAGGGTGAAGTTTACTTTCCAAATAATATTTTCCATATAACGTCATTGAACAGTAAATAAAGAAATTTCTCATTTTTAGATTTTACGGTTTAAGCCGATCACCCAGCGCAATGGGCAGGCTATGGCTATTAAAGCCACAAACTTGCTTGCTGGGCTTTGCTTTGTATTGTTTCTTGTTAATTTTTTTGTCCATTAGACGAAGAGGTAAGACCAGAAATTTTTTAATATGTAATGAAATGGACTAAACAAGAAAATATAAACAACTTTATTTTATCTCTTGAGGAAATAAAACAATGTTTCACCATGTTCACGCAAAAAAGAAAAGGAAATGGAGTTTCAAACGGTATGAATAAGAATTTATACAAATTTGTTAGATTAAAGTGGATCATAATCATAAGGCCAATCAATCGCAGGCAGGTGGTTTAAAAATTATTATAAATACTTACAAAAATATTGTTGGAATGTGGTCCTTCAGCCTCAGGATTTCAGCTATTATAGCATTTCCATGTGAAATTAATTTCAACAAATTTTGAGCACAAAGATTATCTTCTGCCATGAAAACCCTCATTGTGAAATGTTTTGTACTGTTCAATCGTCCATTTAAATAGAAAAATCGGCATGTATCGTCATTATCTCATAGGCAAGTTACACTTTTGACGAAATTACAAAACTTGATCATTAAAATAAACAACAACAAATAAAATACTCTTAGAAATTCACCACAAATTCACAAATCACAATCACAAGTTCAAATCAAAACTCGTTCGTATTTGTCTTAGAAAAATACTCCTACCTTCTGTAATCTTGACAACCTGTTACTTAATGTTACCATAAATAAATGCAAATTTTCATGATAATTAGTATTTTGTTAACGTTTAAGCAACATAAATCAAATTAAATCATATAAATAAATGATACTTTTTTTTTGTTTTCCATTTCAATAACATTTTTGTTTTATTATCATGAAAATTTAAGAATTATACACGAAATTTTTTGTATAACTTGGAAGAAAATGCTCTTTATGGCAATACTATGTGTATTTTTCTTGTATATTTTATACAATAAAATTATAATCGCACCGGCGGTATATTTAACCGCCCCCTTCCGCACCCTATGGGCTGTCAGTTGGTGACAACTTCATTGACAGATGTAAAAATAAATATAGGGCCAATATTAAAATAAAAAAAGACAACTCATGTAACATTATAAAAGCCAAAAATAATAATATGAGATAAAATCCGAAAGACGAATACCAAACAATTAAATTTAAAACTATATTGAAGCAGAATTTGATAGGCTTAATAAGATTTTGAGTGGCAACATTTTATTGCGCAAAAAAATTAAAAAAAGTCAGTCTGTCAATCGTAGGGTTAGGAGTGGGTTGTGCATTTGTTTGTGAAAATGGAAATGAATTAACGATAATGTAATTATTACATTCTGCTTATCAAAAAGTTATAATTTGCCTGTATACACCAGATTTTAACGTGGAGGCGCTTATTTTATTATTCTGGTGAATTTAAAAAACTGTAGAGTGCAAAGGGGCAAGTTGCATGAATTGTTCGATTGAATAGCTGTAATAACAGCTTTTTTTAATAACGAACACGATAAATGTTCCCCTAAACGAACATCATTATATAAAAAATGCCACCACCGAATCCTTCACTCTTCAGCTATGAGACCCTCGTTCATGCTATGGCTGGGGCAACGGTAAGGCTTGATTTATACATTTAAAACAAGCGTTTGCTACGGTTACGCAAAATTTGTACCTCGGACAACCTTAAGCATTTTTCTATGAAACAGTATGAAGATATCACTTGGACAACGGGGACAGAGTAAACAACACAAAAAAGTTGATTCACCCCCAAAACACTATGCTTTAAGAATAATATTTTTCTGATGCATCTCATTTATTTTACATCTACATCTAGACAGCATATCATTTATACCCAAATGTGTAAAGGAAAATTAATAATTTTTCATACCATAAATCTGGACTTTTTCCCTAATCAGTGACCTCTAAATACTCTTGTACTATATTTTCAGTATTACTTCTTTAATCAGTTTTGTATTGAGAGGGGTCATTATTTTAGGAAAAATCCAAACAGTGTAATGCAGAATTAGTATTGGCAAACATTTCTTTGTGTGCTCAATGGTCATTACAGCATAACAACTAAATGGATTTTTACCAATATTGCTACAGGGATAGCTGGACATCCAAAGATGGTTATAGCACTTATAGCATAGTTTTTACTCTACTATACATTGAATGTGGATGAAGTTATTGAGAAAATTAATTTTTACAGGTTTATAATAGTAAAGATTAATTTTTCAGGGAAGTGTTGCGAGTATGGCTGCATTTTATCCTCTGGACACCTTGAGGTCAAGGATACAAGGTATTTACTTTAATTAGCTTCACTCATAACCAAGTAACTATCAAACAATGTAATCATATATCAAAAGGCAATTTTAATCCTATTTCTAAATAGCCATATTGAAATAGAATTTTGAGCGTATTGTGTATACATACACATACAAAGATATATCTTAAGTGGTCTGATAATGGCACTCCTAACTTCATGAGCTAAACCCACCATGTTTGGGCTCATTTAATTGGTCCCAAACCCATTGCTGCATAGAAAAGAACATATTTGAACTATTGACCCGTGTCAATAAGGTCGAAATTATGATCATATATTGCATCATAAGCAATCACTGCCATGCAGAGATGGGCATTATTCAAATAAGTTTTTATAATCATTCGAAATAAAGAATAATTCGCGTTTTTTTCGATGATAACATTCGCAAATGATTTATTCGCCGATGATTTATACGTGAATAAATCATTCGACCGCTTTTCAAATGACGAATGATTTATTCCTTATTTTTATTCGAATAATCTACGAAAAATATAATAATTTTTTTTGGTTAAAGATAAAGATTAATTTGTTTTCAAAGATCGTATACATTAGATTACATCATATATCTTATATAAGATCCAACAGCTTGCATATTTCGGGCATACAATAGCAAATAAATATTATTACACTAATCTTAACTAGGTATCTAAACTCCTAAAATACCTATTACCTGACCGAGCGAGCGAAGCGTCTCGGTCTCAGCTTGGTGTAAAAATCTTTCGTAGGTATGAACATACGAAGGATGTTTGGATTTCCGGCTGTTGTCGCCTATAAGCCGCATTTCTCAACCAATTTTTTATTATAGCCAGTTTAGGTGTCCCACTGCTGGACAAAGGCGTCCCCTTCCGTTCTCCACTACAGCCTATTGCCAGTGCGGTTCAGACATTCGCAGTTTTGCAATCTTCACTCCCACATCTAATACATCGGTTTTGCCCATCTCTGCTTCCATGTTTCTCATAAATTTCTTATACTATTATAGTACCATACCCTGTATGCTTTTAATTTACTTTTATTTATTTTTTATAGTTGTGCTTTTCCAGACATTACACTGTTTATAATGCGATAATTTTCAGAATAAGGTTTCAGTTTCCATTACACTATCAATTACATCCTGTATGTACTTTTGGTTGAAAATCTGGCAGACCTGTTTGTTGCATTTAGTAATTTTGTTTACACTGTTTATTGAATATCTTTCCATATTTTTTTTGTCTTTATTTGCAGTTGAAGACTCCAATAAATATCAAGGCTCATCATCATGGGAACTACTTCTCAAACTGGCTAATGAAGAAGGTATTGAGTCTCTATATAGAGGCATAGCTCCAGTCCTGCAGTCTCTCTCCATCTCTAACTTCGTATATTTCTACACATTCCATGCCTTACGTAGATCCGCTTCTAAAAACACAACAGCAATTCAAGATTTATTGTATGGTATTGCAGCCGGAAGCATCAATGTGCTTATCACTTCACCTCTATGGGTTGTCAATACAAGAATGAAGTTAGAGAAGAATTCATTCAACAGCTTGTTTGAAGGCCTAGTGACTATTTTCAAAAAAGAAGGAGCGAAAGGGCTGTGGTCTGGTACAGTTCCATCTTTGTTGTTGGTCTCAAATCCTGCCATTCAGTTTATGGTGTATGAGGCGTTGAAAAGGCACCTTGTGTCAACGGGACACTTCAAGAGCTATTATGCTGCCTTCCTAGTGGGTGCGTTTGCTAAAGCCATCGCAACAACTGTCACATACCCGCTGCAACTGGTGCAGATGCGACTGCGCTCTGGTACCAGCATGAAGCCGTTGTTTAAAGATGTAAAATCAAACCCTTGGCTGATGTTCCGCGGTCTTGAAGCGAAACTCTTGCAAACTGTGATGACTGCGGCATTGATGTTTCTTATTTATGAGAAGCTGGTTAAGTTAGTTTTTAGTATAATGAGGGTAAGGGCTAAACATAATTAATTAAATAAGGTATTTCTGGAGGTAATGTTGCATAAATACATGGCCATGGCTTGCTGGTTTAGTTTTCTATTTGATTTGTGATATAATTTAGTACTTTAAGTAATTAGCATTCCCTTGCACTTCATACAAACAAGAAGGCACACAGGTGAAGGTTCGTCTGTCATAATTGCGTTTTAGATTTTATTACACCGGATAGTAGTTTGTAGATAAATTTGGGGGTTTACTTATGTGAATAGATATAAGATAACTTTATCTTCAAGGATTGATTTCTTGTAAATCTTGGAAAGAAATAACTAAATTAGCATGTGGGTAACTGGGTTGGTTAACAAAAATATTATGAAAACTACAGGAAATGCTTTTGCACTAGTTTAAAGAGTTCCTTTTTTTAAGCGTTCCCACTCAAAATAGGCTTGCAGAGTTCCAAATGACATTTTCTCACGTTTATAATTTTCTGATATGTAGGTATATGTCTATAAGATAATAGGTACTAAAAAGTCAGTTGAAGGATCGACCTGTGTTTGCGCAACCGAAAGTAGGTAGTGATCGTTAAGCAATCAACGCTTCAGTCGCATTTACTGCATCGCATTTGTATTCGCATCGTGAAGCTTCGGTGTATTGGATCCCCCTTTGGCCGCTAAAGACGGCAAATCACGTCATCGGGAATTCGTGCCATTGACGCCAACGACGCCTATTGACGTCAAAAATTTCAATGGTCAAAAACATGCTAATTCAAACCACTATCTGTTTTTCAATCTCTGTTGATTTTGGAGCACTTTTTTTTTTGGTTTGGCGTCAGTGGCACGGTGAATTGCTTTGCCGCTTGGCGCTCAAAGGGTTAAATAAAAACCCAGGCCATGTGCGAGTCTGACTCGCGCACCGAGGGTTTCGTACAAACACTTATCCCGTCTTAACTGGCCGGTTAAGTTAAGTTTGCACCTGGTATGCATGGCATTACATCAAATAAGGTACAAAGTTAACGCAACCGATCACGTTTGTTGTATGGGAGCCCCACTTAAATATTTTTAAGAGTCTTAGTATTTGATGTTATAGTGGCAACAGAAATACATCATCTGTGAAAATTTAAACTGTCTAGCTATCACGGTTCATGAGATACAGCCTGGTGACAGACGGACAGACAGATAGACAGCGGAGTCTTATTAATAGGGTTTTTACCCTTCTAAAATCCTAAAAATTAGAACCTAATAAACCCGCGTGAGCTCGTACTTTTCATCTATTTATGGATGTGTCAAATGTATTTAGTAAACCCAAATAAAAAATCGCACCTTGGCAAAGTTAAATACACTTAGTACCTATGTTTGTTTGTTCCACTACAAAACGTGATAAGAGGTCAGAACGTGCCTCGTGACTTTGGTCTTTATGACAGTAGAATAGTTCACAATATTTGGCATTGTCAATATAATGCAATCATCGCGAAGTGTTTGGCCTAAGGTTAAGGTTATTTGCATTGTAACTAATAAGCATATGCAAAGTTGTGCTACGGTATAGCATAGCATCTTCCAATAGTGACCATGACATTATTTAAGGTAGTTGAGCGTTTTTATTGCTCTGTGAAAATTTTGAGAACTCAAAATTTTGACAATTGCAGTTTACTTACCAGATTTCAATTAATTATACATTTTTCCATTTCAAATTCATTATGATCATGATAAATATTGCTCGACATTTCTTTAGTTCTTGAGTTCACCGACAAATTCGCACGTAATCGGCTTAAATCGTTCAAAAAAACCTTAATGACAATGCAATAAGAGCGACGATAAGGTCATTCGGCTTGACTCGCATCGGACGACGCGGCGCGACGGCAGCCCACATTTTTCGCTCTAATTGCATTGACATAAAGGTTTTTTGACCAGCTTAAGCCGATTCCCCGTACGAATAAATGTGAATGAATCCCTATTATACTTATCATGGTAAAAAGTCAGATTGAGTGACAAACAATGATGCAACTATGAAATATTTATTTTACGAGCATATAAAGTTGTTCCATCTAACTATAAGATCAGAATGTATATTCAGAAAGTATTGTGTTGCTTACTTAGTTGCTTATTGCATACATACATGTTATTAGAAACGCAAATGTAAAGTTGATGGTGATGGTTGGTGGTTGTTCCGTACGAGATAAATAATAATAGCAGTGGAAATGACTTCAAATAATACAAATATTCCGAAACTCATGCGTTTTATTTATCCTATAAATATTACAATTCTTAGATTTAGTTCACAGTTGAATAGTTTAGATGCGCCTGTTTCATATCATTTGATGTCCTAATTAGTGTTTGCGTGTACTCATTTATCAATGCATTCAGCTCTTCATATGCCTGAAAACAAAATACATCATATAAGTAAAGTAGATTATATAACATAATGAGTGATTCTCATGAGCGTTTGAACTACCGTCACAATCATGGTATCTTTATTAGTCCAGCCCTCACCACTGCCCTGTCCCGCTGCCGGCGGCACCCTAGGTTAGGTTTTTTATAATCGTGTGTATTTTGTTATTATGTTTATTGGATTTAACTTTTTATATTCGTTTTGTAAAAAAAATACCTTAGACTTCGAATAAAGTGAATAATAGCTTATGTGTAATAAAAAGGTAGGTAATCGTTTTAACTCGAATTTATTGGAGGACAATGACAATTGCCTGTAAGTAGTTAGCGCAAGCGTTCACATTATGTAAATTTACTCGAAATATCTAAACATGAGAAAACACTTTAAAAGGGCAGTAAGATCTGTTATTATGTACCATTGTATATACAAGTTCTTTCATCAATAAATTAAGAAAGCTAAACATTTTTCTCGACCTTTAAACTCATTTGTTGTATGTTAGGTATATGTATGTTCTGTGTATGACAGTAAATAATTAGTTTTTCATCATACCAAAGGTCGTCTGCCTGCACGATCCTAGCGCATGCGGCTCGAGGCCAGCGCGCGCAACCGCTGCTTGTGCAAGCTCTACACTACTTGCGAAGTTGACCAAGGTTGGGCGAATATGATTGTGTGGAGAGGCATTTCGGCGGAGAAAGTGATACATCGTCAACTTCGCGAGTAGTGTACAGCTGGGATTAGATTGGGTTTACATGAACACGCGTCTATTTATTATATAGATACTGCGGCGGACTAACTACATACAATTTTGAAGGAAACTAAAAGATGAGATTAAGTGGTACAGATTGACTAATATTAATATATGTATAGCTAGCGACCCGCCCCTATCTTCGTACGTTTGAAATGCTGATAAATTATGCATGTATTATACATATTATAAACCTTTCCCTTGAATCACTATCAATTAAAAAAACGCATCTAAATCTGTTGCGTAGTTTTTTAAGATCTAAGCATACATGGGGACAGACAGCGCGACTTTGTTTAATACTATATACTATTAAACACAAAACAGCACTAACTATTTAATTAAACATTTATTCAATTAGGAAAATAGAGTTTAGCACGGCTTATGTTTTTAACATTCGAAAATTACTCGAAGCGAACTGTCAAACGCGGAAGGGATGTGCCACTAGCGCGCGACAACTAGTGTTGTTCCACGAAGATCGGTTTCTTCATCTAACAGTAGTGATAAAGAACTAACCTCGGCGTACTGCGAGTTGGGGTCCTGGCTGGCGTGGGGCAGCAGCTCGGCGCGCAGCGCGTCGGCCGGGCCGAGCGGCGCGGCGCGCGGCTCCGCGTGCGGCGCCAGCCCTACCAGCGCGCTGCGCAGCACGCCGCAGCAGGCGCGCGTCGCCTCGAGCGCGCGCCCGCCGCTCAGCAGCGCGCGGACGCAGCCCGCGCCGTCCGCGTCCTGGGGATTATTATTCCTATTTATTTATACATGGAGAACCAACAGCTTAACTTACGCTAATAGTGACATAGCTAGTAATACAGAGCCAATTATAGGATCTCACATATAGCAACGTAATAATATTTAACATTAAGTTAAATAACACGCACAGTTTTAAAAAGACACATGCAATAATAACAGCAAATTAATCTCATTATTTATTATTATTCCTATTTACCTAATGGTGTCTAACTATTCCTAGGGTTGCCTGTTCAAGGGAGTTTGAGCACTCATCTCCATTGAAGAGAAATCTAACTGAAAGCCCGTATTGTAAACCCTGCCGCGCACTAGACAGCCTGGCTGCGAAACATAGGAATTGACAAGATTTCATATTTTTGATTCTGCAAAAAGAGGACGTAATCACTGTTTTTATATGTTTCCTAAGATTACTCATTATTTATTATTAATTCATTCTAAAATGTAGTAAGTCCAAAACTATGACACATTAGAAAGGTAACTTTAGTCTGGTGTCTAATAAAAAAAGGAATGACGTTGAGCTTGACATTGTAGACAGCTTATTTTTTATCGTGGATAGGTCGAAGACTAAAACTCTATGCAGGCATAGTTGTCGTAGATATTCGGTTATTTTGTGTATTTTCTTATATTTCTTTACACACAAAAATTATTCAAACATTTTTTATGGTGCAGACGACACAAAGTTCTCTCGAAACCTATATTAATTTCCACCTCTTAGAAATATGAAATGTCAAGTGCGCGGGTTGCCATATATCGGCATATGTTCGATTGGCCGCCTAGTGAGCGGAGGCTTAAATCCAGATAAAGCGGGCGATGATAAAAGTAAATGCTAGTAAGTAATAAATATAACTACGACTATAATTTCGTCGGCAACGTACCATGTAAGCTTGGAGAAACCATCGCGGCAGGAACTGATCCGTGCTGAGCGCGCGCTTGGTCACACTGAGCAGGGTCTCCGCGCCCGCGTCTTTCAGGTACGGGTAGAGGGCGTCGAAGTCGATGTTTTCGCCACCTACATTTCAGAAATTCATTAAATTATCGATGTAAAAAAATATTAAATCGACCACCAACTTTTTTTGCAAGGGCCGCTAATACGCGTCTGAAATGAATTCCCGGGCCAAAAAATAAATATTTTGGAGGGTAAGTCATAAAAGGTTAGTGGGCTCCATGTTGAGAATAGCTGACCGGCTGTTCGCTGTAAGAGAATGGTGAATCACCAGGGGAATTTTGTTTATAGATTAATGACAACGATCAGCCACTACAATAGGACGTAGTTAACTATTATTGACATTTCTATACTGTTATAAAATTCTATTGAAAAGTCAGTTTTCTATGGAGACAGGTCATTATTTCAAGAAAGATCTTAACAGCGTGAAGCAGGGTACGGGCGCTAGGCACCAGCCGTACTGCCTCATCTGTTGATCAACATTCCATTGTCCGCACATCACGCCGAAACGGCTGGACGAATTTCAAAAACCTGCTAAGTGCGAGTCGGACTCACGCACCGAGGGTTCCGTACACACACTTCCCATCTTAACTGTCCGGGTTAAGTTAAGTTTGCACCTGATATGTATGGCGCCGCATACAAATGAGGTACAAAGTTAACGCAACCGATCACGTTTTGTTGTATGGGAGCCCCACTTAAATATTTATTTTATTCTGTTTTTACTATTTTTTGTTATAGCGGCAACAGAAATACATCATCTGTGAAAATTTCAACTGTCTAGCTATCACGGTTCATGAGACAGACATACGGACGAACAGCGGAGTCTTAGTAATAGGGTCCCGTTTTTTAACCATTGGGTACGGAACCCTAAAAAACGGTAAACATGATTTAATAATATTCATTGGTAAATTGAAACCAAAACAATATATATTTTTGAAAAAGAGAATGTATGTCTGACTCCCACAGTAGATTGCTAAAAAGTATAGGTATATTTACCTAGTAACGCTTGCTGAACCGGATCGAGTGAGTCAGGAACTTCGTCGCGGAGCTCTGCAGCCAACTCCTCAGGACCGATCACCTAAAATACACCAATATCATTTAATTCCGGTATATGTGCAAGGAATCATGAAAACAGTCAACCGTTTGCGTGAATGATACGTGAGGCAAGCAGCTTGGATTCATCTTGAGGATTCGTTCTAGCGTTATCCAGGTAACAGGCAGGTCTTCTCTAGCGGGTGCGGAAGGTGTGCCAGGAAGACAGCACAGCGAGCCGCGCGCTCGTATATATTATACATAAACGTATCGTATCGATCATCGCTCGTCGATCGTATACTTGTTATATGAAATTAACATAATTATCGGTATGTTCATTTCATATACAAAGGCCCGATTTTGTTGGATAATTGCTTTTCACTTCTCATGCTCTAAAAGCTCGACTTTATGCTGTGTGTAGGCGACATAAAGTCGCTTTTTATGCTCTAGAGCATAAAGTAAAATCGTCGTCGAAAACCAAGGCGATCGGTCCAACAGCCACACGAACAACTTAAAACTTCATAGAATACTCTTCATTTTATTTCGTTTCGTTAGTATTCTAAGACCACGGCAAAAATACGAACAGCCAAAGTACACAAAAAAACTTCTTGAAATAAACTTGTAATTTTTATTACTATCATTT
Organism: Apotomis capreana; assembly: GCA_947623375.1. Lineage (NCBI taxonomy): Eukaryota > Metazoa > Arthropoda > Insecta > Lepidoptera > Tortricidae > Apotomis > Apotomis capreana. The sequence goes on along the minus strand of OX392510.1, from coordinate 11,496,873 downwards.
ATTGATTTTTAAACTTATTTTTATTTTAGTAAATCAATATACTATATATTTAAACTACTTAGGTATAACAATAATTTATCATAGATATAAAAACAGTGTTTTTAAATTTTAATTAATTATGTTTTTAAATATAATATTTACATGATGCAATTTCATTTCCTCGCAATCGAAGTGAAAAGTAGAGTGTACAACTCGTCCATAAAACGCATTTTGCACTCGACTTTATATTCATCCTCGCTCGCAAGCTCGCTCGGATGGATAAACGTCTCGTGTAAAATGGTGCGTTTTATGCACTTGTCGTACAATCTACTATATGATCTCAACTTGTCGTTATTACCAAACAATAATAGTATTTTATGCAACAGTTGTATAAGAGGGGGCAAAAACACGAGTGGCATGGGTTACGATGTGAGCGAACATCGTAAGAAGGATGCCGCGAGCGTTTTTTGACATACTTATACAACGTTGCATACAATACTTTTTCTACCACTCGACATTTACTAAATTAAATGCAAATAAACAATAAAGAAAATAATTACATTTTCCAGCTCGCTCGGAACCAACAAAATAAAAATAAAAATTGTCTGATAACCTTTTTTTTTATTGACGTCCATCTGTCAAAAAAATATGAACTAACCTAAAGGTTAGTTCATATTTACACTATACTATACATCCATGCACAGAAGATAAAACTTATTTTTTAAGTTGGCAGTAATGCCTTAGTACAACATGTTTTTATTTAATTGCAAATTGTGTGAGTGCAGCTGTTTATTTTGTAATCTGTGGTATTAAGTAATGCTTTTTTGGCGACATTATAACATCATTTAGCAGTGTTTTTTTGGGCTGTAGAGTATAGACTTTTACAGACTTTCATAATTTATGTCTTTATATTAGAGTTAGTGACTAAATGACAGAAAAAAGTACTGGAGTAGAAAAAGTTCGTATCCTAACCATTTGTTCAATTGTGACCGCCGTTCAGACTGACAGACGTGTGAATGACGTTCTCAAATGGAATCGGGTCTTGGTATATGAAATAAAGTTTTTTTTTTTATGGCATACGGGGCAAATGAGCAAACGTATCGCCTGATGGAAAGCGGTTACCGTCGCCCATAAACACCTGCAACACCAGAGGAGTCACAAGGGTAAGTGTAAGTCACAGACCACCCCCACTAGACGGAGCATGTAAGGCGACCCGCGCGCACCAAAGATATGGTACGGCAGAACATTAAAGTATCATCACGGCGGCCACCGTTTAGTTGCGTCCATGTTTATGAGGTCTCCTACACCACTTAACACTACAATTTACCATGTTATTTATTTAATTTCTTTTTCGTTGACGTACGCATGGATCATAAACAAGGACGCAACTAAACGGTGGCCGCCGTGTTGATACTTTAATGTTCTGCCGTACCATATCGTTGGTGCGCGCGGGTCGCCTTACATGCTCCGTCTAGTGGGGGTTGTCTGTGGTGTAAGTAAACAATAAGAGTGACCTGCAGCGCCCTTGGCGCGGGGTGCGCGGGTCGTGCGAGGAAGGCGTGGTCGGGGCGCGCCAGGCGCAGGCACGTGAGCGCGGCCGCCAGCCAGCGCGCGCGCGACCCGTCCGCCGCCGCGCTGCGCTCCGCCGCGCAGCGCGCCGCCCGCTCGTACATTATCGACGCCGCTGCAGACAAACAATAAACTATTGTTGTTTTGCTTTGTATCGAGATCAAAAATACCTATAGTTGTGCTATAAAATAAACCAAACTGACCTTTACAGTCATCATCCTCCTAGCCTTTGTCCCATATTGTAGAGAATGAATTCTCAATCGGGGTCGGCTACCTAAATCCCAAGATGTGGCGTAGGCACTAGTTTTTACGCAAGCGACTGCCATCTGACCTTCCAACCCAGAGGGGAAACTAGGCCTTATTGGGCTTAGGTGGTTTCCTTACGATGTTTTCCTTCACCGAAAAGCGAGTGATAAATATCAAATGACATTCCGTACATAAGTTCCGAAAAACTCATTGGTCCGGGCCGGGTTCGAACCCGCGACCTCCGGATTGAAAGTCGCATGCCCTAACCACTATGCTACCACCGCTTCCCAAACTGACCTTTACACTCTTTACAGTAATAACAAATAAATCATAATAATTAAATAAATATCAGACAACCTCACACAAATCGCTTTAGTCCCATATTAAGCTCGAGAAGGCATGTATTATGGGCACTAGACGACAATATACATACTAATATAGATAGATATATACTTAAATATATTTATTTATTTATTAGGAGAACCAACAGCTACAAACAATACATTGCTCTTAGAAATAGTTAATGGAAAGACAGGTTCCCACCGGTTCTGACCTTTTATACAAAAATAAAGTGCTCGCACAATGCACAACATCGCAACTACCTGTGATTACAAAAACGAAGTGTAATAGAACTAATTTAATCAATGAACCAGACAGACAGACATTTTTCCTATAGTTACGCGAGGAAAAAGGAACTGAGAGGGGAGGGTAGTGTCATTTAGCCTGGATGGAGTATTGAAAGAAAGTTCAGCAAGCAGTTCAGGGCAATCAACATAGTTGTTTATAACATTTAAAATATAAGTTATGTCCGCAATTTCTCTTGGAGTGTGCAACGGAATGAGATGACCGTTTCTTACACATATTGACATAATTCGTCGTCTTGTAAGGAGTTTTTAATTTATAACAGAGGTATTTGAGGTATCTTTTCTGGACGTGTTCTATTCGGTCTATATAAGTATTATAAGATGGATTCCAAATTTAAGACGCATATAGAACAACCATGACATGAGCACAAATATTCGAGTTCATCACACAAACATTTGCCCTGGCCATGATTCGAACCCGGGAGCGCTGGCTCAGTAGGCAGGTGCTCTACAAACTGTGCCAACTGCGTCGTCATGTTTCCGGCATATGCAGCGCGTAAAGGAAGTCATAATAAGGATTGTCGCCGTGTGCATCGTGTAGTTTGGACGGAATTTAGGGCTAAACTTAACCTGACGCACTCAGCTATTCAACACAAACTAACCTTTCACGTGCCTGGAAATATGCAGCGCGTAGAGGAATTCTTGGTAAGAATGGAGGACGTGAACGTCGTTTAGTTTGACGCGAGCAGCCGCTGCTCGTTCCGCCTCGGCAGCCAACGCCGAGATACTAGAGAAGTCAGCTTAACATCGCAAACTGACCTTTTCTGTAATGGTGTCTAGAGATGTGCAGAGCGTAGAGGAAGTCGTAGTAAGGATTGTCGCCGTGCGCGTCGTGCAGTTTAGCGCGAGCAGCCGCCGCTCGTTCCGCCTCGGCGGCCAACGCGCCGCAAGATACTAGTGCGCTTAGTTGCTTTCGGGACGCTGAATAACAAAAATGGAACAAATGATAACATTGTGTAGTAGAAGATATTCATTATGCTAGCGTTTGCAAAACATCAACAGTTACAAAATTGAATAGAACAAATACAAATACATCTTTGAACTCAAATGGACGTCACCATTTTCAATTTACAAATATTGCACGCCCGAGATTTTTTTTTCACGGTGAAATTATACAGGGTGTAAAAACGGTGTCCAGATACCTGCCATATCTTCAGACCATTACTGGAAAGTAGTGCAGTTTTTAAAGTGCTCTCTCTAATCGTCGACACTCGTCGGCGTGGGATCAATGATCGCATTTCCGTGTTGATATTACCTAGTGTAGTGAGCAGCGTGGCGGCGGCGGCGGCGCGCGCGTGCGGCGCGGGGTTGGCGGCGGCGGCGCTGAGCGCGCGCTCCACGCGGCCCCCCGCCAAGTGCCACTTGAACACCACCCACTGGAACATCGGCTGCGGAAACAATGCACGAGTCAAGGCTTAAAGTTTTTCTAACGAACTGACTACGCGCGTTTAAGCTGCACGAGTTCTGTGCGCGTCTAAATAACGTTCTGTGCAAAATGAAATCTTGTAGCACTTAGCGGTGGCGAGTTTCTGCCAGACATTAGTGGGTCACAGGTGATTCATAAGAGATTGGATAAACACCTCCGTAAGTATTATTATTTCAGAATATCTAAAAAATAGAACGTAGATACCTATATTAATAAGTCTCAAATTATTTTAACAAAATGTTAATCGTGATAAAAAAGTGTTTAACTCATTAATGTTTCGAACGTAATGTTACGTTCATGGTCTCGAAGGGACGTAAGTTTCATTAAATAAAGTAGAAAGTTTAAATCCCGTTTTGCTAGAATAAGCTGTGAAAATCGTGTAAGTTTAATTCAATTTAATAGTACTGTTTCTGTAATTGTTATGAACTTACCAGGTTTGGATCGTTCTTGTCGGCAATACTGATGGCAGTCTCGGCAAGTCGCACTACACACGCGCCCGCGTCGTGGATCTCGAACAGTTTTATGACCTGAAATCATAAATTAAAAAAGTGCCTTCGTATAGCGCAGACCGCAAAATTATTCTCTAAAAGCAATATATGGTGCATATTACAATGCAATAGGTTAGTAATCCAGTGAATAAAGGATTTTGACCTTACAAACGGTCCGGTAGTTTTGAATTTTTTATATGTTGTCTAGGATAGTCAGTCAGCGTTTAAAATGCAAAATGCACAATTCCCCCCACTCCGCGCCCGCCGCCATTTTGAAAAAAACCGGCCAAGTGCGAGTCGGACTCGCGCACCGAGGGTTCCGTACAAACACTTTCCATCCCTAAGTGGTTAAGTTAAGTTTGCACCTGGTATGTATAGCGCCCCATATAAATTAGGTGCAAAGTTAGGTATTAAAATATTAAAAAAAAACTACTTACTAGATCTCGTTCAAAACAATTTTCGTTGGTAGTTTTTATAGTAATGTACATCATATGGTTTTTTTAGATTTTTCATTTTCTTATTTTAGAAGTTAGAGGGGGGGGGACCAACTTTTTTCCACTTTGGAAGCGTCTGTCACGCAAACTATTCGGTTTAGAAAAAAAATGTCTTAGAAACCTCGATATCATTTTTGAAGACCTATCCATAGATACCCCACACGTATGTGTTTGATGAAAAAAAAAATTTGAGTTTCAGTTCTAAGTATGGGGAGCCCTCAATATTTATTATTATTTTTTTATTTTTGCATCAAAATCTTAATGCGGTTCACAGAATACATCTACCTACCAAGTTTCAACAGTATAGCTCTTATAGTTTCGGAAAAAAATGGCTGTGACATACGGACGGACAGACAGACGGACAGACGGACAGACGGACAGACGGACAGACAGACATGACGAATCTATAAGGGTTCCGTTTTTTGCCATTTGGCTACGGAACCCTAAAAACCGGCACTTTCTTCATATTTTTGGTCATATATAGAAAAAAGCTACGACATTGTTATACAGAGTTAAATTTACTATATTCTGCATTTTACATTTTGTTTCTAGGACAGATAGTTACGGAGATATGCACATTTAAAAAAACTTAAGAAATTGCAATTTCCAACTCAAAAACAAACTGCTGGATTATATCTTCGTTTAGGAGCATTTTAGCTAGAACAGAGCTTAGGCAATGTTGTAGAGAATAGGGATCATTAAGTTTTCCAAAAGTAGTCATATTTTATATTTTTCCGATAGTATACGTTGTTTGGACCCTGAATGTACGAATAATTTATATTTCAGTCGTATAGTTTTTTAGATATCATTTTTTAAATCCCCTAAATGACAGTTGGTAAAATACCGAAAGTAAACATTACCGTTCAAGTCAAACAATATTAAAAAAAAAAATAAAAAAAAAATAACAACTTTTGGTTGTCATGTCATTGTCAAACGAATTAACGGTTTTGCTTGTTATTTACGTTTTCTTTTGTGTCTGCTGTTTTCTCGAGGTCTCGAGCCTCGGTTTATTTCTACATAACCTACTGCATGCTGGACATAACCATTTCTTGATGCCCTAAAATGTAAACAAAAAATTAGTTATCATACTGTTATAACACTTGCATTTTTAAAATAAGTTACTTATTCAGTAACTTACATCAATGTTTTCACACCCCTTATCTCTGCAATGTTGTGTTTGTCACTGGTCTGTAAATATTCTATAATAACTGCCATATCCACATCTGGCAAATTTGTAGAATCTGCCTGCACAAAACCAACTGATGCACTCATTGTAAATAATAAGCTGAGGCTGGCCAAGGGTTGTTTACATCGTTTCCCAAAATACGTGCGTTTGTCGTCACAAAAGAACCAGTCGTAGTCCAATACGTAGCGCGGGGTCGTCGTGAAATGCAGGTAAGTCGGAATCCAGAAATCAAGCACAAGTCGTCTTTAAAACCTCGAGAAAACAGCAGACACAAAAGCAAACGTAAATAACAAGCAAAACCGTTAATTCGTTTGACAATGACATGACAACCAAAAGTTGTTATTTTTTTTAAATTATTTTTTTTTAATATTGTTTGACTTGAACGGTAATGTTTACTTTCGGTATTTTACCAACTGTCATTTAGGGGATTTAAAAAATGATATCTAAAAAACTATACGACTGAAACATAAATTATTCGTACATTCAGGGTCCCAACAACGTATACTATCGGAAAAATATAAAATATGACTACTTTTGGAAAACTTAATGATCCCTATTAAATTTACTATAATAAACATTTCAAATTTTGTTTCTAGGACAGATAATTACGGAGATATGTAAAAAATAAAATCACAATTTCCGAAAATGTATGTAAAAATGGACATGAGTTTTATAAGCAATTATATTTCCTACATGTTTTAAAATGTCTTAGACTAGTCCGTAACTGAATGTCAGCGTTCTAAACCAAGAATTTTGAGAATTTTCCGGAAAATTCGACTTTTCCTGTTTTTTAAATGTGCATATCTCCGTAACTAACCGTTCTTGAAACAAAATTTTAAATGTAAATTATAGTAAATTTAATTCTCTACAACATTGCCCAAGCTCTGTTCTAGCTAAAATGCTCCTAAACGAAGATATAATCCAGAAGTTTGTTTTTGAGTTGGAAATTGCGATTTTTTACGTTTTTTTTAATGTGCATATCTCCGTAACTATCTGCCCTAGAAACAAAATATAAAATCGAGAATATAGAAAATTTAACTTTCTATAACATTGTCCCAGCTTTTTTCTAGCTAAAATGCTCCTAAAGAAAGATATGAGCAAATATATGAAGAAAGTGCCGGTTTTTAGGGTTCCGTAGTCAACTAGGAACCCTTATAGTTTCGCCATGTCCGTCTGTCCGTCCGTCCGCGGCCTAGCTCCGTGATCATTAGTACTAGAAAGCTGAAATTTGGTATGAGTGTGTGTATGTATCACGCCGACAAAACGGTAAAATAAAAACTAAAAAAAAAAAATTTTTCGGGTACCTCTCGAACACCTAAAGTGGGGGTGAATTTTTTTTTTTCGTTTCAACACTAGTGTGTGGGGTATCGTTGAATAGGTCTTTTAAAAATAATAGGGGTCTCCAAACATTATTTTTTGATAAGGTCAGCAGTTTAGTAAATATTCGCTCCGAAAATAAAAAAAATAGTGTCCCCCCCCTCTAACTTTTCAACCACGAATCAAAAAATTATGGAAAAATTCATGAAAATGAGGCCTTATAAGTACTTTCAATGAAAACTATATTGAACAAAATCGGTCAAGCCGTTTTTGAGTTATCGCAAAATTTCATAATTTTCTTAAAAGGACGTGAGTTGACTTCCAGAAGGTAATAAGTAACTACAGTTACTTTGGCGTTTACGACCTTTTTATAGAGCTTGAAATCTTTCTGGTATCTTAAGTCTATTGTGAAGGATGAGAAACTACGGAACCCTACACTGAGCGTGGCCTGACATGCTCTTGGCCGGTTTTTTTTTTCAATATGGCGACGGGCGCGGAGTGGGGGGAATTGTGCATTTTGCATTTTAAACGCTGACTATCCATCCTAGACAACATATCAAAAATTCAAAACTACCGGACCGTTTGTAAGGTCACCCATAGTACTTTAGTCTCTATTCACCGAACTATAGTGGTACGTTACTCATACGTCGGGTTTAGGGCCTGCAATTCCGGAATTAGTAAGTATAAGCAGTATCGGAAATTCCGGAATTTTCGATACTGCCCATACAAGCCAATTCCTTCGTCAGTATAGGAAATCCCGGATTTTTCGATACTGCCCATACAAGCTAATTCCGGAATTGCAAGCCCTACTCGGAGGTACCAGCAGAACACGGTCGACACCGGCAGCGTTCCAGTCAGAGTGCCACGAATGACCAGTAACACTCTATGCCAGTAACATTTGTACAAATTCCGTAGGTTGACACATAAGGTGTGTCACCGGCATAGGCGTAAGAATTCTTTGAACACATATGGAGACGAACGTGTTAATGGAATCGTATGCATTCATGAATGGCGAATGCCTTCCTAGTCCCCGACGTCCAGAACAGCTAAATGACGTATTGCTCTAATAAAAGTACCTTCATATAGTAAAGCACGAGCGCCTGGTGCTGCGTTAGCCGAGCGTCGGGCGCCGCAACAAGTTGCCTTAGGAATGGTTCTGTGCTAACGCCTTTTGCCGCCTTGCAGAATGCCGTATACGCGCCTTCTGCGTCCGACAGGTCCAGGAGAGACAGGCCGAGGATAAATTGACCTGTAGACAAATGAGTAAGAAAAGGATTTCAGGATATAGATGCGAGCTGAAGCAGTGTCTAGTCCCTGTTGTATAAAGGCGATCGATTTTGGAAAATTGTGACGGGGTTTAGGGTCGCCACAGACGTTCGGAACTTTCGTTTGGTTTCCGTACGGAAAGACGTTAGCAAGTGAGACATCGCCATATGACAGACGGAGACAGAGAGGCTTTCTGCCCTTAAAGTGAAACCTCAGCAATTTTGTAATTGTTCTTGTGGACCGTTGCCGAACGCCAGCTATTTATAAGGATAGATTTCTTGGGAAATATGAAGCATCCTTCACAACAATGATTTATGAACTCACGTAAGCACGCGTTTCACTCGAAACAGGGCCTTAGGGCTTTGAACACGTAGCGTAGCTTTGCACCAGTTGTGGTTGAACGATGACCACAAGCCGAACAAAGTCACTGCCTTGAACAGCTTCGCTAACAAGCATCCTTCATGACGACGGATATACATTACACACTTATGTGAATGCGCCTTCCACTCGCACCAGGATTCCAGTATGGATGTAGCTCAGCACCAGCCGTGGCCAGTTGATGGACGCCAGCCTCCAGCCGAATTAAAAATCGCCGCTTACTGCCTATTTCAGTAGATTCACTAAGGGAAGCATTCACCGTGACAGTGGCTACACTCACGTGAGCACGCGTTCCACTCGCACCAGGGCTCCAGCATGGACACGTAGCTCTGTACTAATCGCGGTTGGTTGATAGACGCCAGCCACCAGCCGAATTCAAAACCGCCGCTTACTGCCCATCTGAAGAACTTCGTTAAGGAAACAATACTATAGAGTTATCACTACAATTCATTTGCGCCGTAATAAAAAAAGATTGTACTAGTTAAGATATTTATTTATTTATTAGGAGTACCAACAGCTACAAATAATACATTGGTCTTAGAAATAGTTAATGGAAAGCCAATTACAGGTTCCCACCGGTAGTGACATTTTATACAAAGATAAAGTGCTCGTACAATGCACAACATCGCAACTATCTGTGATTAAAAAATAAGTGTAATACAACTAACTTAATCAATGTACCAAACAGCTGATTCGGTTAAAGACATAATGATTAAATCCAAATAAAAAATCGCATGGTTTTACAGAGGTGTTCTGCAAGCTAAACCATGATTAATGGAATGAACTCTCCACAAATTACACCTCGTATGACCCAACACGGACGGCAGCGATGTTGCCGGCCACCGATTACCTTGTGCTTGTGCCTGTAGACTTGCAGAGGCAAATAAATATGTATTCTCAAAAGTTATTGAGAAAGGGGCCTCACATAGCTAATCTAACGGTTTAATGATTTTTTTTTTGTTTTTTAACACGTTTTTATTAGTTTCTCGTGTAACTATGTTTCTTTGTCAGTAACTATTAGTGTTGGAAGTCAATTTTAAACTATTATTAATTGTCGTATCGTATCGTAATGAAACTTTGCAAGTAATAAATAATTTGATATCTTGGACCTGACTTAATGATGGAGATGGAAGGCGGCCGTAGGAACTCCTAAACAGCTTAAGATACACCCATCATATTTGGGTTAATTTGATTGGCCTTGATAAGAAATTAACGTTCGTGTCAGAACGTACAGTCGGCAATGAAAGTGTTTAATTTTTTTTTATGTCAAAAGCTTTGCAAAGGATACAATTGATGCGCCAGATGGTAGGTGAGCAAGGGCAGCGCCTGGTGCCAGTGCGTGGAGGCGCGCGCGGCCGCGAGGTGCGCCCGGGCGCGCGCGCCGCCCGCCCCCGCCGCGTAGCTCGCCGCCGCGCCGGCCGCCCCCGACCCGCCCAGCGACCCGCCCGCCGCCGACCCGCCCAGCGCGCCCAGCTTCAGGCGGAACAGCTCCGGCGATCCCGCACCTCTGTGTGTGTATAAAACAAAACATAGCTCCGGCTCTTAGGTGGGTCTACGCTAGACGAACCGAGTACGAGCGAAGCACGAGCGGAGCGTTCTCGGCATCGTCGGTCGCGGCGTCAAATGTGGACGTACTACGAACACGTCCACGAGCGCACTGCGAGCGCGAAGCGAATCCCTTTGTGTTCGTCAAAAAACCGACAACTGGCGGAACGCAGCCGAGCACGAACGAAACGCTCGCAGCGCGCTGGTTCGAGGCTTGTAAGTCGGTCCACATTCGACGAATTGTGTTCGGTTCGTGCTCGGCTCGCCAAGCGTAGACGCACCTTTAGGCTATACACACTCGCTTACGTGATTGCCTAGTTGCGGCTTTATTATTTCCTAGCTGCACCGCGCTGTGTTACCCGCTCATCCCACGGGAAAACTACGTTTTTCGGGATAAAAAGTAGCCTATGTGCTAATCCAGGGTGTCAGCTACCTTCATACCAAAATTGATCAAAAATGGTCTATCCGTTTGAGTGTGCAAAAGTAACAAGCATACACATTAACACACAAACACACTCACAAACTTTCGCCTTTATAATATTTAGTGTGATGTACTACAATTGTCATTTTCTTTGACTAAATCTTAGTTTGTCATGATAATTAATTTAAAATACTTTCGATATTTTTGAGACTCATATCAGGTAACAAGATAATCAAGGAGTTATACAGGGTGTTTTTTTTATTTGCGTTAACTTCGACATAATGCTTGGTACGTTAAAATAAACTATCTTGTAAATCAGTTTTAATTAAATTGGAAAAAAAAAAATTTTTTACCTTTTCATACAAACTAATTTAATATTGAGTTGATGACCATTGTAAAGGGCACTTTTGAGTTAAAGAAAGTTAGTGTCAATTAAATGTCAGTGTAAGAATTATGTAAATGACAGCACGTTTACAAATTTAGCTCAGTGGTAGTTTGATTGCTTATCAAGTAGAAGGTCCTGGGTTCAAACCCGGTTAATGCATTTTTTTTTATAAATTGGGAATGAAAAACGTTCGTTTCAGACAACTGCGACTGTGTGTGTGTGTTTCAGACGACTGTGTGTATTGGGCCCCATAATAATAGGTAATGCTCCAGTAGTAGCGTAGCTACGGAATATCACAACAATTTTTCTCCAACTTGCTTGGAAATGTTCCCATTAATGTAGTAAAACTGGACCGCGAAATCGTTCGTTATATTTAGAGGCGTTAATGAAAATTAAAATATATATATATTATTGGCCTTAGCCGGGAAATCAATATTATTTAAATAAGACGATTAAGTAAAAAACACACCTTCCGTTTATAACGTCTCATACGAATGAGTGTAATCTTAATTTGGCCGGTTACTGCATTTTTACTTTTAATTTTTTCAAAGACTGATAATTCACCATACAGCCAATTGTCCACTAAATTTAAAAAATAAAACTTTAAATTGTTCTCTGCGTTTAGTTCTTGCACTGAACATTTTTTTGCTCTGCTACTGTCAATGTATTTGAAATGTCGACAAATTTCGAATTACGGACAAACAATTTAAATAATAATCTTATATGCCGTTAATTTATTTTCATGATTCTTAGTTATTTATTAGAGATTTCTCACGAAAGTTTTAAGTTTAATAATATGATGATATTTAATGAGTGAGTTGAAAATTAATAAGTGTACCAAACGTAAACAAATAAAAAATAAAACAGAAATGATTGTGTCCAAATCAATATAAAAGTTATTTTGAACTTATGATCTTCTCCGAATGATAAATATGGTATGGTTTCTAAAAAAAAACAGTGTGTTTAGAAGTTGTTAATTTAACTAAAATGTATAATTACCTATGCGCATATTTTTTGTTATTGTGTTTTCATATATATTTAATTCTTATTCATATATTTTGTTTTAAATCAAACATATGATTCGGACCCGAATTTTTATTCCTATTCCTAAAAAAAATAAGTACCAAATGAACTTCATGGTACTGATATATTAAATTAAAATGTAGATTGGTGATTATTTCCAAGCATATTTGGAGAAAAGCACTATACAAGCCTCGGCGGGAATGTCAGTTCGCAGATTCGTATTATTGAAGGACTCGGCTACGCCTCGTCCTTCAAAATCATACTCATCCACGAACTGCCTGTGCCCTGGAGAACATAGATAGACTTACCAGAGGGAAGCACATCTACATACTCAGTGACAGTCAAGCGGCACTTAAAGCGCTAGGTGCGCCTAAAGTGGATTCTAGACTTGTGTATAATGGCGTCCTAGCTTTGAACAAGCTTGGAAGGCACAATAAGGTGCAACTGGTATGGATCCCAGGGCATGAAGGCTTCATCGGTAATGAAATTGCAGATGAACTTGCTAGAAAAGGGTCTGCGACAAGTTTCATAGGACCTGAACCATGTGTGGGTCTCTCGCAGGGAACCATAGCAACAGCCATCAAGGACTATGCCAAAAACCAGCACCAACAAGAGTGGAGGAAAATGGCAGGCTTGAGGCACTCAAAGCTATTCATGGAATGTATAGAATCAGGCTGGACCAAGAAATTATGGGAATACAGCAAAAGACAGCTCCGAATCATAACGGGGGTGTTTACCGGTCACTTTGGGGTCAAAGGACTATTGGCCAAGTTGGGACTGTCTGACAATACAGATTGTAGAATGTGTGGCGAGGAGGCAGAGACAATGAAGCACATACTGTGTGAATGTCATGCCCTCGCCAGACTCAGAATGAAGGAATTCGGTATTGGTTACCCAGAACCGAAGGAATTCCAGGCACTACCAACTGGTTCCATCATCCGATATATGAAGGTGGTGGAACAATCCTTTGAGTAGGCGCGATGGGGGTAACTACACAAAAGATCCCATTGGGTCGAAGTGTATCCGCAAGGACCCCTTCCTAATAAGATAAGATAAGATCCACGAACTGACTTTTCCCGGCCTCGGCAGTAATACCTATACTATTATTTGATTCCTAATTATTTCAACCCTGTAGACTTTTAACAGTAGTACATAGTTAGTCATATTTGTGGAATAAAATAAAATTAGGGTATAGTTTTATAAAAACCGGTCAAGCATGAGTCGGACTCGACAAACACTTCTCATCTTAACTGGCCGGCTAAAGTTAAGTTTGCACTTGGTATAAATGGCGCCGCATACAAATGAAGTGCAAAGTTAACGCAACCGATCACGATTGTTGTATGGGACCCCATACAACAATCGTGAAATTGTTAAATATTAATTTTATTCTGTTTCTAGTATCTGTTGTTATAGCGGCAACAGAAATGCATCATCTGTGAAAATTTCACTATCACGGTTCATGAGATACAGCCTGGTGAGAGACAGACAGAGACGGACGGGCGGACTGCGGAGTCTTACTAATAGGGTCCCGTTTTTACCCTTTGGGTACGAAACCCTAAAAATACAAAAGCAATAAATATTAAAATACATTTATTCTTTATTATTAACACATAATGAAATGAAGACTCCTAAGGCAAGTTTCGGGTTATGTTCGGACAAGGACAGGAAGGAATTTACGATTCCTGCTCTTGCAATTTGTGTGTCGCCCATCCACAATATTTTTCCGATCAGTTGCGTTAATAGTTAATTGCAAATTGTCTTGTGGCAAAAAACCTTTTCGGTAATGAAATGATTAGACCGTATCGCTTCCACACGCCGCGTAACAAAATCGGACGGATCCTCTACGATTACGTTCATTATGCAGATTTTATCATTCAACGCTCAAATTTGCAAATCGTTTATAATTCACTGAAGAATGTAAATATGTCGGATTTGTCTATTGGGATATCGGCGGCTGTCCTTCCGTGTTGTTTCTGCGGCAATGTCTTATTGAATTAGGTTCCTCTTCAGGCGGAGAATTAAATCGTAGCATAATGAATCAAACAAAAATGTATTATTGAAAAAATATTGTCAAATTGACGTGTCATACAAACTGAAAGGCAACGTTAAACGAACTCCTTATCTTTGACACATTCCTGTTTTGACCTTCTTGTCATGCAAGTGTAAGAACTGAAAACTCTTTAATTGAACGAATTGAAATTAAATAATATTTGGTTATGGATTACAGTCCGACCAAAAAGAGTAGAAATTAAAAAGTGGCAATACTGTAGTGTCGTCCCCGTTTTCTTATATTGCTTAGAAAGGGAGGACACTACTGTATTGCCACTTTTTAATTTCTACTCTTTTTGGTCGGACTGTAAGAAGACTTTACACTGGTTTAACGTACTTAAGTGAGAAAATTAGGATCTTGAATATTTTAATAACTGCATGAGTTGAGACATTAGTTTCTTGGAGAAATTTACTTAATTCGATCTGTAGAATGTGCCCTCGAAGTTAACGCAAATCAATAAAAACACGTTGTATGATACACCACTGGCAATACAAAAACAGAATGTCAGAACCAACCAACCAATCAAAACAGTGATAACGTCAACTGTGTCCTCCTGGCGCAGTCTATTCTTATACTAATTTTTAGGGGGTGAATATTCTATGTATGCGTGCGCGGCAGTGTGGTCACTTCCGCGTGGCACTTCGCGGCCCGTTCGTTTGTGCGTTGTACTCCGACACGACTTACGGTGACAGCCGGCTCTTGTCCAGTTCAAGATATAAAAAAAAACTTACACTCGTTGCAGTGTAGCAGCGCGTAGCCATAGCAACGCGCGGTAAGCCTGCCAATGTACGGCGCAGTGTCCCGCGCCCGGCACCCCGCCCGCGCCGCGCACGACTCCTAGAGCCACCAGGGCGCCGCGCACTACTCTTAACCTGGCGAGGACAGTGATACTTGTATATATACTTTTATTATAATTAAATGACAAGTTTAGATATTTTTTCAGTTTTTATCGCATTCGATCCGAGGTTATTTACACAGAAAATAAGTTCAATGCCATCAGTTTCACATCATAATTGTGGAAAGATTCAATGTATTTTACGACGTCTGAAAGGACTACAGGATATTAAATGAATAGTCATAATGTTTAAGATACATGTCTATGAGAAAACTGTGTTCATGATATTTCCTAAAGCCGTGTATGGACGAAACAAGAACGTGCGTATCGCTATAAAAATTTCATACAATTCATACAATTTGTCTCAGTAATACTCTATTAACTATACCTCTCTTACTGTGGACGAAAACTTAGTTAAATGTTTCACCAGTATGGAATGGTTAACTTTTTTAGCACCAACGACGACACATCACGTCATCGGAAAATTATGCCACTGACGCCATCATCCGCAATGACGACCAAATTTTGTAATTAAAACTGATACCTACAAGTATTTTGATTTTGGAGCACTTCTATATTTTTTGCTATGGCTTCAGGGGCAAGGTGATTTGCTTTACCGCTTGGCATTCCAGTGGGGCTGGCATATCTTGCCACGAATCAGCGTCACCTGTCATGCTCGCATGGTATTGAAAGGAAAGTGACAGATATTTGTCGCGTTTCAAAGTTATGCTAGATGTACAGGGGTTAAATTAAAGTAAATCGACTTATCGACTTACCTCATTTCAGCCATCTGGCGGATGG
Source organism: Apotomis capreana (assembly GCA_947623375.1). Taxonomy (NCBI): domain Eukaryota; kingdom Metazoa; phylum Arthropoda; class Insecta; order Lepidoptera; family Tortricidae; genus Apotomis; species Apotomis capreana. The sequence continues at coordinate 11,480,820 of OX392510.1, read as the reverse complement.
ATTCGGTTACGATCGACACGCCGAGATCGCTGGCGAACAAACTGTCGTATTCACTTTGGTCTTCATCCTCATCTGGAAATGAGCGATAATTTAATATTTCAAGGGTTAAAGGAAAATGATGACTCAATAGTAGTCACGGTACATACGGTCGACATATCATAATCTACCAAGTAATTTATCCCAGCGGATATCTGGTCTTCGACGAAATGACCAATCCCGGCTGTTGATACAGCCTAACAATAACAAGTGTCGGTCCGACGTCCGGCCCAGGGATAGTGGCACGACAAACAGCTTTCATATGGCTGTAATATATGTAATGATGTGGTCGTCAGGGGACGTGGATGGGGACAAAGTATATGCCGAGCTCTAGATAGTAGTGAACGTTTAATTACTTAAAACATTAGCTTATATACATTTTTACAATAAGGTTAACGCTTATCCAAGCAATATGCATTAGGCTACAGCTATACTGCATGCTATACTAAATGTAGACATTAGCTACATACTACAGCTTCCCCGTAAGATCCCTTCACCCCCGGGGTGCTGGAGAAAAAGAAAAAAAATAATGCATGTTACTTGTTTACAATTCGATGGGGACCACTGTGTAAACTACTTATAACTAAGTTTAAACACTTTAAAAGAATTTATCAAAATTTAGTTGATCACCCCATAAAAAAAAATATCGTCATGTCCCAGTGTCACTGTGTCAAAAGAATTATTTTATAGTTAAAGTTAAAATTATTTTTATTAAAATTCCTGTCTGTTTTCAACATAATAATCAGTATTAAATCTTATCAAATAATCTCTCTCAAAATAAAAAAAAAAATAAAAATTTGCCATTAAAGTTGTGTATTAATCACATATAAGGTACTGGTACGAGTATTACGGTATCGGTACATTTACCCTATAGAATATCTAATGCCGTACCAATGGAGTCTCCGCTCCAAAAATAATTAACGGGAATGGCTACCCAGGGCATGGTCACCCTATACATATAATGTCCTCAATGGGCTACGCGTCCACGCGCACCCTTTACTCAAAACATGGGCATGGTCACCCAAATGGCATATCAGGCTACATGTATTATGTGCCTGTAAGTCGGAGTCGCAAATACATTAAGACTTAATAAGTCTTCAACTGTTTTCACGGAGGGCACGATAGTCCAGAACACCATGAGCAAACAAGAAGGACTAGCGCCCAAACTTTATACTTAATCAATATGTACCGTACCTTACCAAGTACTGAGAGAGTAAAAAAAAAATTTAAATTAAAATTTCATATTGTATTACTTTATAAAAGAAATTTCTACGCAAATATAATTCAATTAACTGTCACTAAATTATTAGGTGATCAATGCAATAACTAGCTATAGTATAATTGTTCAATAAAATTTAAAATTTCTAAGTATCAAATAACATTCACCAATAATTAAAAGTTTAATTGTAGACAGCGAACACGCGTGACCTACTTAAAATTTTTGCTTACGCGCGGACTTCGCGGCGCGGTATGCATTTCCGTGCGGGCGGAAATTGCGAAATGTGTAAGTTGTTTACGACATTTGCATCTAAAAATTTATTAGCGACGATTATTATAATGATTTTAAGTGATGATATCTGGTTTAAAAAAAAAAAAAATAATAATAATTAGAAATGCTAAGTGACACGGGTAACAATTTCATGTACGAAAGTTATCTAACAATTTATGTATGTAAAAGAATTTTTTTTTTTGAATGAATTGGACGTTAACCTGTATAGCTAATTAATTTTTATATAATAAAAAAAAAATATCATAAAAAATCTCATTCTAATTTCTTAGATGCGATTTCCTTTTGACGCCTCTGAGGGCCAAGTTTAACTAAATATTCTCTTATATATTCCAACTCAGTATATAAATCTTGCAAATCAGTAGACATAATAAAATTAAATCGTGCGTAAATGTAAAATAATTATAACCGAAAACATAAGTTATACAATAAAATATTCACTTACTTAATTCAACGCTTACGTAGGAGTAATGCCTAACGATATTGAGGTCATCACGTGTCGTCACGTTGCGCGATGCATGGCGGGACGTTGATGCGCTGGCGGCTGGCAGGCACGTGGAGGCACGATGCCGTTGCTGATGCGCGATGCGATGACGGGCCGGGCTAACCCTGGACACCCTCGAGCATGGGCCGGGATAACCCTGGACACCTCTTGATTTGCGAGCCGGGATAACCCTGGACAACGCTCTTCTTTTCTTGAGATTTGTTTCTTCTTGGCTTCTTTCATAATTGTCTTCTTCTTTTTCAAGTTAATTCAAATCTTCATTCTTGAGACTGCATCGTCAGTCTGGTGGTTCCTCTTGTTTCTTGTGGTGTCCCGGACGGTGTGGTGTCCCGGACGGTGTGGTGTCCCGGACGGTGCGGTGTCCCGCCGCACCGTCCGGTGCGAGGTTCTGAGGTTCTGGCTGGTTCAGAAGTTCGTCTTCGGAACGTTAGTGCAGGATCGCCATGTAATATATGTAATGATGTGGTCGTCAGGGGACGTTGGATGGGGACAAAGTATATGCCGAGCTCTAGATAGTAGTGAACGTTTAATTACTTAAAACATTAGCTTATATACATTTTTACAATAAGGTTAACGCTTATCCAAGCAATATGCATTAGGCTACAGCTATACTGCATGCTATACTAAATGTAGACATTAGCTACATACTACAGCTTCCCCGTAAGATCCCTTCATGGCAATAATGCGCATACGTCATATATTTGCATTACTGTGGACCTGGCGTCGATGACGTCACGTCGGCGCTCTGGTACGGTGCGCGACGCGACGGGGCGAGCGCGGGTAGGTACAAGGGTGGGGGGGGGGGGGGGGGGGTGTCGCATTCCAGCGAGGTCCACAGATATTGTAACCGTGTTGTACTAAACGTCATCGTCATTACCGATTTGTCAAGGATTTGTTATTAATCAAATTCAAAACATTGTTTAACGGAACGCTGCTCAATTATTCGTTCTTCTTGCGAAATAAATACTGAATCCTATTGAATAGCACTTGACTTTCAGCATAGCTTTAACTATTATGAAAAAAAAAAAAAACTTGAAACTGGCGGAACATTTAGTCCTGTTTCCTCTTTGTTTCCATACATCAGCGACATTCACCGATTTTCAACGTCAAGTTACCAAAAAATTGTCGTTGCCAGTAAAATAAATTAGTACCACAAAAAATCCGCAATATGGCGCGGGTTGAGAAACACCCTGTTAGGGTATATTTGCTTGCATAATGCTGAGGGATTTTATCCTTCACAGAAACTCAAGAGTACCAACGTATTTTTATTACTGAGCGACTTTAAACGTGACACATTGATTAATACTCCTATAATACTATACTATACTATACTACTACTACTACTATGATAATACATATAATATACTACTATACTATGTAATAATATATCGTGTAAGTGCTTTGGTGCCATGTATGCTGTAAACTTACATTGTAATTAAATGAATAAATGAATATAATCTATATATATAAAAGAAGAAGTCCTGACTGACTCATCAACGCACAGCCGAAACTACTAATGTTAGAGAGTTGATTTTTGCACAGTAGGTTACTTTTATAACGTGGGCTAGGGATAAGAAGGGATTTTTGGAAATACCTGCCCTAAGGGTGTTAAAAAGGGGTGCAAAGTTTGTATGGGGGAAACTTTTTTTTTTGAGCTAGAGACTTGAAACTTTGTAAAAAGATTACTTATTAAAAAACACAAAAAGTAATTTCAGCGTTTTTAAAAATTTCACCTCTAAGGGGGTTAAATAGGGGTGCAATGTTTATATGGGAGAAACTTTATTTTTCGAACTAGAAACTTGAAACTTTGTAGAAAGCTTACTTAATCGAATACAAAAAAAAATAATTTCAGCGTTTTGGAAAATTTCACCTTTAAGAGGGTTAAAAAGGGGTGTAAAGTTTGTATGGGGTAAACTTTTTTTTTGAGCTAGAGACTTGAAACTTTGTAGATAGCTTACTTAATCAAATACAAAAAAGTAATTTCAGCGTTTTGGAAAATTTCACCTCTAAGGGGGTTAAAAAGGGGTGCAAAGTTTGTATGGGGAACACCGCTAATGTTGTTTATAAAGAAGTGTTACGCTAAGGTTATCAGTTTATATTTTTTTTATTTCCTGTCTTCTACCCAGTGACTACGTATTTTTTTTAAAACGAACTTGCACCCCCTTTTGGGTCATCCATAAATTACGTCACACGTTAAGGGGGAGGGGGGGTCATAGCAAACGTGACAGTACATGTTAAAGGTATAGCAAAAAAGCGTGACATAGGGGGGGAGGGGTTCAAAAAGTCGACATTTTGTGTGACGTAATTTGTGGATGACCCCTTTTCTATGGTTGACTGTCGACAATATTTTCTTAGTGATGTCTCTTATTAAGTAATTGTGTTCCAAACTATATGTGTTCCTATATTTAGTGAGTTGTCTATCAGCACATGAATAATCTATACTTTATATACCTATTCTTACTTTATTTAGCTTCTTCAGAAATATAGAGAACTGTAGCACCAGAATATATTGAATCACTCTTAAAACAATACTACTAGCCTGTAGACCAAAATAGTAATCGCATCATTAAATTCGCTTATGTGCATTAAGTTTTTAATGGTCACATTTCAGCATTTTCTTTAAACACATAAGTGGGGTACCTGCTAGACCATTTAGAAACATATTGGCCAGCCTCGGGAACTTCGCCACACCACTCTTTTCGTTTAATAGCCAGGCCGGCGTGTACAAATACCAGTGCTGCCTTCTTATGGAAAGAGGTCATTATTTATTATTGTTTTGAAATAAAGTTTATTATTTATTATTATTAAAAGAGATACTCTTCATTAAACTGCCTCCGTCTCTAGATTTCCAGTGCTGAGTTTAAGATTGTTTTAACAGCCTTACGATATTTAACTTTTTTTTTAATCTCACTCATAATAACTAAGATCCCCATTTTCTAACTCCAAATCTATGCGTCGCTCTATATCATGCAGAGTCATTTTTGCCAAAGATTAAAAGCATCAGGTAACTGACGGAATAAATATTAAGCATCCTGCAAACAATTCCCGTAATCTAATTGGAAAACCTTCTAAAATTCTTTAACAATTGCATATCAGTGTCTGCCACTGTTTGAAATGTAATATGTCTAGACCATTTTAATTAAGAATAAAATTCACTTACCTATTTTAATATCTTTGTCATCATCAAAAATCTACGCGGACGAAGTCGCGGGCGGCCGCTAGTACAATAAGTATAATGATAATGACCAACTCCAATACTCACTTTTCGTAGTATCTAAATCGGGCACATCCAGTCTCAAAGCGTCGTTTAGCTCCAAAACTGCATTCTGCAAATCTTTGATGGGTTCCAGGACAGATTCCAGTTCGTCTATTTGGTTCGGCGCTAAGGTCTGAAAGCGAGTATAATATTTGAAATATTACGTCTGAGTTGTTTAGTCTCCGTGCGAAAACGACAGGGGCAAATCGTCGGGGATAGTGCAATACCGCGTAAATAACAGCTGCCGATAAAGTTTTCATTTCAATAAAATACTTAACATTTGTTTGAATATTGATTTGTATCTACACTTGTTACTTTTGACGACGCCTTTGGCTCGGTTTGTAGACACCTGCCTACTGAGCCGGCGGTCCCGGGTTCGAACCCCGGCCAGGGCAAATATTTGTGTGATGAACTCGAATATTTGTGCTTGGGTCATGGCATGGCTTCTATGTATTTAAGTATATATTTATCTATATAAGTACGTATATCGTCGTCTAGTACCCATAACACAAGCCTTCTTGAGCTTAATTTGGGACTAGATTGATTTGTGTGAGGTTGTCCGATATTTATTTATTTACTTACGCGGTATTGCACTATCCCCGACGAAATGCATGTTATTGTTTTATTAGATTGTATATATTTTTTTATACAATTCTTTATCAATTGACATTCATTATCATTTTATCATTTCACATTCAGTACTTCCAAAGAGTACTAAATGAGAAAAGATAAATAACGCATATTATTTAAAAAATACGCACACTATGTCGCCGGCGGCGTTGGTTTAAATAACTATTTAGATACAAAAACAGACGTTTTATTTGCTTAAAGTAAAATGGCAGGTTAGTTTTCTTTTTCTTAAAGTATTAGTAGCGGTAGAAGTTTGGCATCTTTTATGCAAAATATACAGATATCTATTGCCGCTACTGTAGTTGCGTCGACGCTGCGCCGACGCTTGAAAGGCGCTACGGAGATGCCACGAATAGGCTAGTAGACCCAGTTTTGAAATATATTTCAAATGGTAAATAAGATCTTACTAGCTCTAAAAAAATGTCTTGTATTTTTGTGAAAGCTAGAAAGCTAAATTTTATCAATTGAAAATTAGAAATTTCATGAACAGTCAAAAACGCCGTCCGCCATTTTTGCCTTTTTGCTAATCTGTGGCGTGACGTAGAATTACCTGTAAATATTCGAAATTCGACCGTCGTATAGTGCCATTCCGCTCACTCCAATATACTTTGACATGAGATCGAGAGGGACGGCACTATTCGAAGTCGTCAAAGTAGACTTTCAGTTTTGTTTACATGACCGATGACGTCACTACCAAAAGCGAAAATGGCGGACAGCGTTTTAAGCATTTCAAAATACAGATTAAAAACCATATTTTCAAATTCAATTTTTTCAGCCATCTTTCACTTTTATGAATTGAAAAATATATATTTAGGTTTCCTTTGCTAAATGCTATACGGAATAAACATTAGTATATTACAATTTGGCGTGGCGAGCGAGAGATCCGAACGGCCGGCCGCGGCCATACGAGTGAACGAGACACACGTAGCGCGCGCCGCGCCGCTCGCCGCTAAGACCGCGTTCGTGGCATGCACGCTAGTGTGGGCATCTCTTATGCCTTGATCACACCTACCGAGTACAGGGGCGAGACAGTGCTCTGTCTCGCCCGTTTGTCTTGTGTGTGACAGGGACGAGATCACTGTCTCGCCCACTGTCTCGGTAGGTGTGATCAAGGCATTACCGGCAAGACTTGCGTGTCCGTGTCGGCGTGCTCGAGCGGCGCCAGCAGCAGATGCAACAAGCGCGGGAGCAGCCGGTGTTGCGGCGCCGCGCACGCGAACAGCCGCCTATGGAATACAATATAATATTCTTGTTCATAAACATTCAAGGGAATTCTGTCCTTATCAGATATACAATTTTTAGTACTGGGTCAATCAACTTTTTTCTTATGCTTGTTACCGTTGTTATATCTCCTGACCGTCTGTCTATCCGCTCAATTGCTTCGAATTTTAAGTTGGACTCTATTTATATAATAAAATAAGAGCGGTGACAGGTAGCCGTAGTTACCAAAAGCAATCTAGTGGCTATAAAACTGCGATTTTCGAGGATTATGTTTATAGTCTGACAAGTTGTTTTAAAGTCCACGCTTTATTGCGAATTAAAACATAAATAAATTATGCCTGGGTCACAGGACAGAATAACAACACAAAAAAAGATGATCCACCATTATAACATATTGTCATTAGGTTTTTCGCAATGCGGAATCTGGTTTTTCACGATTTCAAGATGGCAGCAAATTTAAGCTTACCTTTCAAGCTCCGCCGCACCGCTGGTAGTAGCCGCGCGTTCCCACAGCGCGCCGGCCGCGACGACGCGCACCGCGTCGGCGGACAACTCGCCCGCCCCGGCTATTCCTGTACCCATTGACGTATTAATTACATGGACACACAATCCGACGGAAAAAATGGCACCCTCCCAACTAATGCAAAATCACAAATCGCATTAGTTGGGCGATCAGTCTCGTTTAGACCATGACACGTGACGGGTCTCAAAAATGACTTAATTTTCAGTGAAAAATTGCATAAATCACAACTATAAAATAAAGAAAAAGGTCGGAATATTCTTTATTACGCAGATTCTATTGATTAATAAACGAATCCTATGTAAAATCATAGCATATTTTAGATTAGAATTATTAACTTTGTCCCTACAAAATGCACCTCATCACAGAACAAAAATCTAAGGAGTCGCTATAGTTTTATATTTTATTAATTAATAAAGGAGTGCAATAAATAATTATCCTATTTTTTTTATTAAAGATTCCCACGCGATCCTAAACAACGTGAAAAATTGAGGTCACGTTTAGTAAGAGACAGACGTCAATAATAATTTCAGCCAAATAATTCGTTTCTCGTGTGTTCGTTCGGCATAATTATATATTATGTTTTTTTTAATGTTTAATCAAAAGAAGCGTAAAAGTCTTTCACTCAACACAGCTTTAATATCTCAATAAAAACGTAAAAAAATGACAATGTATACAAAAGAAGCGTAAAATGGTTATGTACCTAGTGTTTGTGGTAGTAGGTATCTATACATAAATAGATATACACTGTCTCAGGCGCACGTCACATAGGATGCTGCGTTTCGTTACACGCGAGCCGAGGGCGAGAGTGGACGCATGACATTGCTATTTGTGCGGCGGCGAGTGAGCCAGTGTTATGAACATATGCCTTTTACAGGCAGATCCTACAGGTTACATTAATAAATTAATAAAAAAATTGCTCTGTTGTCATTGTTTTATTTTGTCTCAGAGTCTAGACACTGACAGTTTAAACCTTTGAACGCCAAGAACACCTAAAGACAATGTGTGCTGCCGTGCATACTACGCCACCGACTTTCACGCCACGCCATCAAACTTTAAGGATTAAAAATGTTAATATTTTGCACTTGCCTTACTCTCATTTCACATACTAGAACCAGATGAGTTGAGAAATCATAATGTCATTATTACTGTTCCCTTCTATGCAGTGTCGGCACCCTTTTATGCAGTTGTTAAACAAAAACGTAACTTAATTTGTTATTAACAATTTACGAGTTTATTTAGTTCAAACAACAAATATATTTTAATACCTACATAAAATAATAATGAAAATATTTTTAGTATGTAAAACTATTAAAATCTGCTCCATTCGTGCCATGTTCCAAGTTTGACAAGAGACATGAGTCAGAATACGCTAAAAAAGTTAATTTACACGAAAAATATTTGTGGTAATAAGTACGTAAGCCAATTTGACACTTAAACGTTTGAGTAAAGAGTCATTTTGTACGAAGTAATTATTTTTTTGTAAATTATAAATAAGCGTTATTGGCATCTACTTGAACATGACAGCAGTGCCACTTTTTTCGTCAATTTTGTTCGGGTCTGTGGCTCTATTATAAATAATACCTCAATGCCTGTACCACATAATATTGAGATAATATATATTTGGAAGGGCTTTAGTTGTAAGTTAGTACATCTTGAAACGGTTTTGTTGTCCCATTTCTTAAACAGTGTCTCTATTACCGACCTACTCATTAGTCTATTCTGTATATCAGGGGTTCCCAAACTTAGTTCGCGGCGCCCCTGTAATTAATTAGTAATAGGTTTAGTATTTTGTCTCGGCGCCCCAGCCGGAACCATGGTGTAGGTTTCTGGAGGCATTTGAAATGTGGTGCTGGTGAAGGATGGAAAAAGTAACAAATGAAGAAGTACTAAAAGAGTGGAAGAAATCAGGAATTTGCTGGACTTATAGAGAGTAGGAGTGGGTAAATGTTAGGCCACCTTATACGACATGATGCTTTTATAAATAACATCACATCATAGAAGGAAAGGTTGAGGGGAAGCGTGGAAGAGGAAGGCCAAGAATAAGTTACATTAAATATATAAAAGAGAAGGTAGACGTCATGTTGTATAAGGAAGTTAAGTGGCTATTGGTAGAGTTAATTGGAGAACACATATTTCATCAGCTACACCGACAAGAATTTGACGCCTAAATTTATGATGATGGTCATGAAGGAGCGTCTCACTGCGCCCTTCTTTACACTCCACGGTGTACCAGGGCGCCGCGGCTCACAGTTAGGGCAACCCTGGGACCTGGTCACAGACCACCCCCACTAGACGGAGCATGTAAGGCGACCCGCGCGCACCAACCATATGGTACGGCAGAACATTAAAGTATCAACACGGCGGCCACCGTTTAGTTGCCTCCATGTTTATGAAGTCTCTCTGCACCACTTAACACTACAATTCACCATGTTATTTATTTAATTTCTTTTTTCGTTGACGTACGCATGGATCATAAACAAGGAGGCAACTAAACGGCGGCCGCCGTGTTGATACTTTAATGTTCTGCCGTACCATATCGTTGGTGCGCGCGGGTCGCCTTACATGCTCTGTCTAGTGGGGGTTGTCTGTGGACCTGGTATATACAGGTATATATATATACATGCGGAAAACTCCCTTTCAACACTTTAGCGTCAATGTGTGGGCTGGTGTGCTAGGCAGGCATCTCATAGGACCATATTACTTGCCGAATCGATTGAACGGGCCTGCTTATTTGGAATTCTTACAAACTGCCTTGCCAGACCTGTTAAATGGAGGTTCCTGTAATTAATGAAGACGTCCCGATTGTTTACCAACACGATGGTTGCCCGGCACATTTTCAAAGAGAAGTTCGAGAGCACCTCGATAACTCCTTTCCTAACGCGTGGATAGGCAGAAACGGCCCGATACCTTGGCCCGCACGGTCTCCAGACCTAACGCCCTTAGACTTTTATGTCTGGGGACCGGCGAAAGAGTTGGTTTATGTTACGGAGGTGCCCACGCGAGAGGGATTAATTGAAAGGATAAACGCAGCTTTTATGACAATGAAAGGCGAAATGCGGCTAGCTACCGTAACTGTTCAAGTAAGAAAAAGATGTAGAGCTTGCATTAGGAACAGGGGAGAACAGTTCGAACAAAATTTGTAAACTAGAACACAGTTAAGTATGAAATAAAGTTATCTAACCATTAAAAAAAATAAAGTTTTACTGCTCGCAAAGTCATAATTATTTCCGCCCTATTGACGAAATATCCCCATAATTTGACTCAGATTTATTTGTTATTAGTGTGTAGCATATCGTTAGCAAGGTCATAAACTAGAGAACTTTTTTAAAAAAAATGAAGTCCTCTATTGTCTTTAGTTTCATCATAATTGAATTTCGAAGTTGGATCTTTTTCACACAATCAGTATTTTTGTGGAATAAAATACCTCGTACGTCCCTCTGAGACCATCAATTAGAATAAAAACTGTAATTATTTGAACAAGTGTGTATTGCCAAGTATTAAATACAAAACAAAACAATTGTACATACATTAACAAAAAAGTTATAAACGTTTAAAGGCGAAATTTCGGGAAAATTGAGGAACAACATTTAAAAAATCATATCTCCAAAACCGTGACCCTTAGGACCCAAGGTCCAAGGGTGAAAAGATAGCAAATAACCCCAACTATATCCCAAAAAATTTTGTCGGTCCATGTGCCGAACACCCTGTATACTAACCTGGGGTATCCAGCGCGGCGACGTCCGGCGACAGCATCATGCGCTCGAGCGGCTCCAACTCCCTGACCAGCGAAATGCCGGCGCGGCCCACTACGCCGCACCACCATCCATTATCTGCGTCGGAGTTCTGGACAATAAATTAGTTTTCTCAAACATGCAATGAAATGTCGTAATAACGTGTGGCATAAGCATAACAGGCTTCGAAGTACTTATCACGTTTAGGCCCGAACAGCTCGAGAGAACTGTCAAGGAATTTCAAATAAAATTGAAGGCCTAGGCCAGGAAGTATTTTTTTAACATGGCGTCTGTGTTCATGAACATGCTAAACAGCTGAATTATATATTTTGTTGAGTGGTGTATTTTTTTATTTCATTGCATATGTTTGAGAAAATCACTATACATGCCTTAGCCGTGAAAAGGGCTTACCGGCTTCGTATCACTATCCGGCCTCCCTACTCACCCGACAAGCCCTTTTTTCCCGGCGTCTGCAGTAGTGTACTATTATTAAAGTTCTAGATAGTATCAATAATATAAGCAAAGTTAGAGGGAGATATTTTAACTTACTGATTTCGACACCATTAGACCCAATGGCTTTTGAAGACCTTCCATGTACTGCATACACCAACTATACAAATCCGACCAGCATCTAAAAAACATAATTTCTAATTAAATTCAAGAATAAATTACGTATAAAAAAGCAATGAAATATTAACTTATGTTTCAGTTGCACGCATCTGCATAGATCCAAATTTACCCAAACAAGTACTTTGTGCGCATGCAAGTTACTATCGCGGGACCAACCCATAAATGGACAATGTTATTTACACCGTTTGTCCATGCAATACTGAACGCGTAGATTGCGAAAATATTACAGAGTGCATCAAGTGCGACTTATTGCTGCACCGCGCTCATGGCCGACTCGCTCAGGTCACCCTCGCTCGCTGACTCGTTGCTGCCCCATGTGACTTACTTGTGCATCAAGTGCGAGGGGTCGGGCGAGGCGGCGCGCGCGGTGTGATGCCGCAGCCGCGCCTGCACCGCGCTCATGGCCGACTCGCTCAGGTCACCCTCGCTCGCTGACTCGTTGCTGCCCCATGTGACTTACTTGTGCATCAAGTGCGAGGGGTCGGGCGAGGCGGCGCGCGCGGTGTGATGCCGCAGCCGCGCCTGCACCGCGCTCATGGCCGACTCGCTCAGGTCACCCTCGCTCGCTGACTCGTTGCTGCCCCATGTGACTTACTTGTGCATCAAGTGCGAGGGGTCGGGCGAGGCGGCGCGCGCGGTGTGATGCCGCAGCCGCGCCTGCACCGCGCTCATGGCCGACTCGCTCAGGTCACCCTCGCTCGCTGACTCGTTGCTGCCCCATGTGACTTACTTGTGCATCAAGTGCGAGGGGTCGGGCGAGGCGGCGCGCGCGGTGTGATGCCGCAGCCGCGCCTGCACCGCGCTCATGGCCGACTCGCTCAGGTCACCCTCGCTCGCTGACTCGTTGCTGCCCCATGTGACTTACTTGTGCATCAAGTGCGAGGGGTCGGGCGAGGCGGCGCGCGCGGTGTGATGCCGCAGCCGCGCCTGCACCGCGCTCATGGCCGACTCGCTCAGGTCACCCTCGCTCGCTGACTCGTTGCTGCCCCATGTGACTTACTTGTGCATCAAGTGCGAGGGGTCGGGCGAGGCGGCGCGCGCGGTGTGATGCCGCAGCCGCGCCTGCACCGCGCTCATGGCCGACTCGCTCAGGTCACCCTCGCTCGCTGACTCGTTGCTGCCCCATGTGACTTACTTGTGCATCAAGTGCGAGGGGTCGGGCGAGGCGGCGCGCGCGGTGTGATGCCGCAGCCGCGCCTGCACCGCGCTCATGGCCGACTCGCTCAGGTCACCCTCGCTCGCTGACTCGTTGCTGCCCCATGTGACTTACTTGTGCATCAAGTGCGAGGGGTCGGGCGAGGCGGCGCGCGCGGTGTGATGCCGCAGCCGCGCCTGCACCGCGCTCATGGCCGACTCGCTCAGGTCACCCTCGCTCGCTGACTCGTTGCTGCCCCATGTGACTTACTTGTGCATCAAGTGCGAGGGGTCGGGCGAGGCGGCGCGCGCGGTGTGATGCCGCAGCCGCGCCTGCACCGCGCTCATGGCCGACTCGCTCAGGTCACCCTCGCTCGCTGACTCGTTGCTGCCCCATGTGACTTACTTGTGCATCAAGTGCGAGGGGTCGGGCGAGGCGGCGCGCGCGGTGTGATGCCGCAGCCGCGCCTGCACCGCGCTCATGGCCGACTCGCTCAGGTCACCCTCGCTCGCTGACTCGTTGCTGCCCCATGTGCGCCGGTAGATCTATGGAAAAAAGTACAGCTATAAAGCCCGCTCTACACTTAACCCTCGGATCATGGTGTGATTTTTGCGATAAATGCTCGCTACATCGATCAATCTTAAACCGGTCTATCACACATATTTTAAGTGAACCTCGGACGAAAATAGAGTGGAAACTGCCGCCTTCGATATCACCATGACGCAACAACACTCACCGCTAAAGCCTTCCTGACGACCGAGGGCGGGAACAGGCCGGGCGTCAGCAGACGCTCTCGGTACTGCTGGTGCGAGGACAGCTGCGGCAGCGGCGGCGGCGGCTCCCGCGCCGCCACGCAGCGCCACGACACCTCCGCGCTCAGGGTACTGCCTGGGACATCACACAATCTGATTATCGATATGATTATTTGATCGTAGTGATGCAAAATATTCCAACCCTCAAATCACTCAAAATTAAATAAGAACTACCTATATGTTATTGAGTTCGAACTCTATTTAGAGTGACTTGTGGGTTGGAACGTTTATGCGTAACTACGTCCATTTGTACACGTTGTGCTGTGTAGAGAAAATGTAGGTATCCTATGTCAAATTGTAACTAAATCTACCACGTTTCAAACTTTCGGGCCGGCAGAGAAGCAGCAACGCGATGCGACAGCTATCAACTGCATGCCTGTTATTATGCGTCTTGTTAGTTTTGGATTGAATCTGACAAATATTCCATATACATACGACAAAATGCATAAGAAACTGTGTAAATGTATATATGAAATGATCGTCGATTCAATCTCATTTCTGTGTACAAAAAACGAAATGCGACTGATATAGACTTTTTGTACAGTTGGAGAAGTTATAATAATATTTACGTTCTTACTTGTAATAATAGTGTCTCCATCAGGTTGACTCCATAAGGCCCAAATGACGTCATTGCCATCTCCATAGCCAATTGTATAATCCAAAAGATCCAACTGAAACAGAAAAATATGTGTGTAACGTGTAACATTTTTTTAAGCGTCACACTCCTTAATGGATTTGGCAGTTCATAACAAGGAACAATTATTAGAATGTTTATAATTATAACGAAGCGAAACGGGATTCAAGTCCATGTCTAATCGACCAGACAGGTGATCTACCTATCACAGTATTTTGATACCTTGCATTATGCTGCATTCAAAATTAAATAAATAGGATTTTTTGGATACGCCTATTACTTTCCGAGATATAAGCAAGTTATCACTCTGTCAGGCAAGTACACCGTTGTAGTTACTTGGATAGATTACCTGGGGGCCGAAGATGCGACAAACATGGGAGAACTTGACGGCGCCAGCGCCTGCATCCAGCATCTTCATGACAACGAATTCGCATTCATTTGGGAATGACAGATATGCTACTAATGTCACATTTCCATTTGATCCAGTGGTTTTTTGCAACATGTGACCGTGTGCTGAAAATACAAGCGTATAAGTAAATAAAGTTTGCTGTTATTGCTTGCGCACGACACATACTTAAGTCTGATGTTGGTATAGACTTCGTAAAGATAAAGGTAAAGTCTGTACGTTCATTCTCATCCTCCACCTCCCATGCTCACCTATGATCAGTCCCAGATTTTTTTCACGATTTTATTTTCTGCCAACTTTCTCCTCTCTCAACGTATGATTGCGAGAGTTGGATTCTACAACTCTCGCAATCATACGTTAGGTAATTACTTTCATACACTTATGGTGTAGAGGTTTAGGCCTAACAATCGTCTGGGACCGTGGCGGAATAACGGCGGCCGGCGCTCCGCCGTCGTTGTCGGTCCATGCCCGACGCACGCGTCGCCGCAGACAGCTATGGCAAGCCTATGTGTTAGCACTACTCTATATGTCTTTATTCACTTACGGGGTGGTTTGGGCCGCACAAGCGTCTGTGATAGCGGCGGGGTAACGGCGGCCGGCGCCCCGCCGTCGTTGATGGCCCATGCCCGAAGGCACGCGTCGCCGCAGATAGCTATGGCAAGTCCGTTTGTGAGCACTACTCCATATGTCTCTATACTGTCTACGTTTTTCCCTCTGAAAATTACAGTACTTTTTAATATGTATTTCATTCGCTCTATTTACTTCCAAAAAATAACCTAAATTATAAGCTACTAGATTCTTAGGCATCAGCAGTGCATTGTCTGCTTACTTTTGTAATAAGAAATAAGCGCGCAAGTTATAATTAATAATACACTAAAAAATATTCTTATTTTACTTTTCAGACAGTTATTTGTAAATCAAACAACATTTTTTTTTTCTTTTCCTCTTTGATAACCTGCGATCAGTCGTCTACACTATAATCAGGTGAGTTGGAAGTGGTCGTAAATCTAACAACATAAATAATTAATATTGTACATGCTGAGTACAGTTTCAGATAATAACAACTTATGTTCCACATACCTCAGTGCTCCAGTGATACCAGACAAGAATCTTGGCACCGTAGACTCTCTCTTAAGTAAAGTGGTGACGGCCGATCCGGCTGCAGGTAATTTCACCAATAACAAGCCTCCTTCCCCACCATAACCAAAGGCAAGGGCAAACACCGCCTCACCATTGTCGAGGAGGAGAGATGCGCAAGTGTGAGCTACTCCTGTTGCTGTAAGGGTGAAAAAAATATTTGAGATTAAAAAAAAACGGACAACCTCACACAAATCGATCAAGTCACACAGTAAGCTCTAATAGGCTTATGTTATCGGCACTTGACGTGGATAAACATACTTATATAGATAAATACATACTTAAATACAAAGAAAACATCCATGACCCAGGAAGAAATATTCAAGTTCATCACACAAATATTTGCCTTGCCAGGATTCTAACCCAGGACCGCCGGCTCAATAGGCAGTTGCTTTACTACTGCGCCCACCACGTTGTCAAAGAGATAATAGTCACTAGTTTGTGAAATATGTATACTAAGGCCAGTCGGGGCAAGCGCTACACGGCCTAACACGGTTTAAGCGCACCTACCATAAAAATATCGAAAAGTTCCGATGTTGTAATACTAACGCCATCTTACAACTATGGCATTAGAATCTGTACTTTTTGATAATTTTATGGTAGGTGCGATTACCCAGTGTGGTGGCGTGTTGCGTAGCGCCCGACTGATCTTATTTTTAACTTGAGAGTTTAAAACTGCAGCTCTTTAATTTTTTCTCACCATGGTTATTCCAAAAACATTTTTTAATTTTCGTCATGACAGTTTGTAAATAAATAAAAATTCAAACAATGAACCTCCTCCATAGAAAACTGATTTTCAATTGAATTTTATAATAGTACAGATGTACCTGGATAACAATAAGCTTAAAGCTTAAACAATACTTACTTGGTGTTGAATACTGATTGAGAATGTGGTAATTATTAGGATTGTTGATAGCGCTGGTGTCATGGAATATGGAAGGAGTTGAGCTGCTCATTGACCCAAAGGTAGACTGAAAAACAAATTTTAGTTAAATCAATAAATAGCTAAGTTAAGCTTTTACTTTTACATTATCTTATAAGAAAAAATATTTTGTGTTAGCTAGTTTTTTCTTTTGCCATGCATCACCTTGCAGATATTTTCTTAAATAACAAATAAACATGTAGTCTATAAAGGGAAAAGCAGTAACTGCACCTTTTTCCGGTGCTGCTCCAAGCGAAGCAGCATGTCCGTGTTAAAAGTAGAGCAAAGGGTCCATAGGACCCCAAGCAAACCGTGAAAAAAAAAAAGTAACTGCACCATATAACACATTCAAACTCAAATGTATAAATAGTTGAATTGTAGTGGCAAGTGGAAGTGGTATATTGTTAATAAAACCAAAGTAGGTTTGGCTTACTTTTTGTTTTAGAGCAGAAGAGAATAAACAATTTATTTAAAAACTACAAGAGTATATACAAGCCAATAGGAATTGACTTTTCTGGATTGTGAATTCCCAAAACAAACTGAGTAGTCTTCAGAGGTCAGCACTAACACTAAACAAAACAAAACTAAAAACACACTACATATAAACATTTAAAGTTAATGAAATAATGAACTTTTTTCTATAAGCAGGCCACAAGTGCTCAATTACATGTCTTGAGTCTACCTGCATTTAACAAGACGAGACCACTGTTGAAGAAATGCCGAAAGGATATTTAACTATTATATAAGCCTTTGTCTACAGTCATTGACTGTCTTGCTTTTCAGCATAGGCCTATTTAACTATTACAGTAATATGAACTCAGCCTAATATGTACCTTTTTTAAGAAATAGGCATATACATAGTTCTAGAATAAAATATACTAACAGTGTACCTATAGAATAATAGTATTGAATATGAAACAAAAAAAAAACAAATAAAAGTAGTTGCACAGTTGTCGATGTTACCTTTTTATCAATACTTTCTGGATGTGGAAATATGAGTCTGTGCACAGATGACACCGTAGCCGCTAACATAATGATGTCCTGTGAAGCTGTTCTCTCATAGACGGACATCCCACTGAGTGGCGGTGTACCGGGAGCCACTTTGCATCGTAAGTTGCTGCCAGTAAGGTTCACATCTAATGAGGCTTCTGATAGTTCAATAGCATCTGATGTAGTTTGCCTAAAGCACAAGTAACAATATTAACACACTATTAAATTGATCAGACTAATATAAATGGGAAATTTTACAAGGGTAATTGTTAATTTAATTGTATGATACACTCTAGATGTAAGTTTTGTTATATGTCAAACATATGAGATGAAACTTTAGATTTGTCTAAAGTTTAAAACAGACAATAGATAGGCGGAAAACAGCATACTAAATATCATTGAAAATATTGTTGTTTAAAACTAGCTAGAATTACATTTTAATAAGAAATTTTACCAGAAAATAAACCGGTTTCTCGTATTAGCTTTTTTAGAATCCTTGTACCAGTATCCTCCAGCCCTCTGAGGCAATTTAATATCTTGCAATGTGCTGTGTGTACCACCTAAAACCAATTGATTCGTTAAAACAAAAATGTAATGATCAACGCGCACGAGACTTAAGATAGGATGGGTACTCGCCTGTGTTTAACACAACTTCCTTCCATTTCTCAGGGACGTTATTAGTCGGAGTTATTTCTTTAAAAGTTACCGGTATAGCATCCACGAACTCCATTGCTAACGTAAACACGGAGAGCCGTAAGGAAGCTTAAGCAATTATTTCACCGGTGGTAATAGTAATAGCACTATTTGTATGGTAACATGAAAGCAAATTACTTATTTTAAAATGATTTCATAGGTTATTCCGAATATTTCGACAATGTAACGACTAACGAACGGCGGGTATACAACATTGGCATGAGCTATGTGACAGTGACAGTTGTTTGTGTAGTCCATTTTTTTTAATTTACTCTACGGTGATTCTGAAACACCGATTCGGTAACGTCGTTTTCACCACGAGGTGAAACAAACTAATGAAGAAGCTTTTTTTTTTAAACATAGACAAGAAAACGCATAGAAAACGTCAAGTTTAGCCGAATAATTTGAGAATACTTGAACCTTGACAACTTTGACTGTCGGAATTGACTTTCATATTTAGTCGATTAATTTTTCTTTCAAGGTGCTGAGCGAAACTAATTTGAGCTTCTTATTATTTTAATTTTCGCAAGATACTGAATTACAATTGCTAATGGTGAACAGTGTTAAATTAAAACTAGTTAAATGTGCTGACATAAAAGTGATAATGGTGTTTTTAAAGCTATTAAAACGTATATAGGTCTGTATGAAATTGCATCGATTTTTTTGTTTATTTCGCTCCAGCTAAAGTTGTTTAAATTATTTAATAAAATAAAGGTCTCAAAGTTATAATTTTATACAATATTAAAATCTGATATTCCTCTGTAAAAGTATTGTGTTAAGAATATTTATTCTTCTTTTTTATTGGAGTTTCGCTGTCTGATATTCTTCAACCGAATGTTGCAGCGTACACTGTTAACAGCTTGATTTTTTGTTACGGATAATAATGTGAATATATTTATTAGATTGTTTGAATGACACTGCTATATACACACATTTTTCTACTAATATGAATACTACTCTCATTCAAGTGTCAGTTTCATTCATTTGAAGTAGTTTTTTTTAAGAAACTATTAACGATACTATAACGCTTTTATTTTCTTCAAAATGACGCCTTTGGCCAAAAATATTAATAAGGAAATTACTTGAAAATGTTATAGATTATTCTGTAACTTTGATATATTGAAAAATTATTTCTACTTATAGAAAAATTCAAGGTTTCTGAAAATTTCATTCCTTTAATTATTTACTACTGATGCATGCGTGCATAATTTCTTACCTATTTATAGTTCAGGGTTATATTTCCACACTAAAAAATTACAGATTTACTTGTCAACAGATTAATGAAATACAATCATCTGAGGCATTGCAGCCACAGGTGGGCCTTAGCCTGGTCTCACAAATCTCTCCAGTCCAATCTATTTGTGCCTTTCCTTCTCCAACTTATTGCCACTAAGATACTGGTATTCTGTTTGACACTATCCAACCACCTGAGCTTGGGGCTTCCCTTACTTCTAGAAGGCATGATGGGTACTCTGGCCTCATCCATTCGCAACACATGCCCTGCCCATTGCAGGAGTCCGATCTTTATGGCCTTTATAACATCTGGCCCATCATACATTTTGTATAGTAAATAAAATACAATGTAAATTATACAATACAATCATGCTATTGCACACAAAAAACAGTTTACA
Source organism: Apotomis capreana (assembly GCA_947623375.1). NCBI lineage: Eukaryota > Metazoa > Arthropoda > Insecta > Lepidoptera > Tortricidae > Apotomis > Apotomis capreana. The sequence continues at coordinate 11,460,421 of OX392510.1, read as the reverse complement.
GAAAAATACACAATACAATTATTATAAGTAGACAACTGGCGGTCTTATCGCTAATGAATAATGAGTGATCTCATACAATCGCAATACATTGTGTTAATATCTAAAATACCTAATACCAACTTTTCCCCCATAATCAAAACTGAACCCATCCCCAATAGCCAGGGCATATTCGTATTTTCAGTTCTTATAAAAAAGAAAGATTTAGATTGTGTGTTATGTGATTGAACTTTGCTGCATTGGGTCCTGTTTTGTGTTATAACTCCGAAATAAATATTAGTAGGTACCTAATATAAACTTGAAGCCCTATAAAACATAACATATGTACCTATTCCTACTTAGTTACTATTTGTGGTGTAGCAGGTCATTTTTGTGAAACATTTGGTTCCGCTTGAAATATGAACACCTAAACAAATATGATGACAAAATATGAATGGGTATAGCAGTGGCATGTTATTGTAGACATATATCCACGTGAGCGCTGACTCGGTGTGATTGTCGTGTGCGCAGTATCGCGGTGGCGGGTTGCGAGCACGGTGCGGGCGGGGGCGGGGGCGGGGGCGGCGCGGCGGGCCGCGGCGCGGACACCATCCGGCGCGTGAAGGTGAAGATGTCGTCGGTGTCGGCGCAAGGCGTGGTCGAGCGCGCGTCGGCCGAGCTGTCGCGCCGCATCACGGGGCTAGGGCTGCGTGGGAGGCGGCGCTCGCCCGGCGTCGTGGAGCGCGTGGCCAACGCGCTGTGCGGGCCCGCCGCCGCCGCCGCGCCGCGCGTCCCGCGTCGCCGCAGACCCTCGCCCCGCCCCCTCGTCTGGACCCAGTACGTCCAGGAGGAACGGTTCCTGGACAAGTTCTTCCTCTACTTCAATTCGAACGACCGGCGGACGCTCGCGCAAGTCTGCACGAAGTGGAGAGACGTGCTGTACTCGTCGCCGCGGTGGTGGAACGGGCTCGTAGCGGTTCTGGATTGCCGCGAGCTCCGTTCCGCGACCGGCTGCTGTATGCAGAGGTTCTATAACTCTTTAGTTAGAAGAGGAATACGAGGGGTTGTGTTAGTTTCGGCTAGTGATGATGATATTAATGAATTTATAAGGCAGTTCCCGCTGTCGGCTCACCACGTTCACGCTATTAGCCTAAAAGGATGCACAATAACGGATAGAGGGCTTGAAGCGATCTTGGATCACTTGCAGGTCAGTTTACTAACAATATAACATTGACTATTCATTACATATTTCTTCTATGTGAACTCGAATAATGCTATTTTATTCACTTTTTAGGTTCTGTTTGAACTAGAACTAACTGGTTGCAATGAAATAACAGAAGCTGGTTTATGGGCATGTCTAACTCCACGAATTGTCTCACTCACGCTTACTGACTGCATTAACATTGCTGACGAAGCCGTAAGTATTATCAAACAATCGACTTACCTACCTAATTGGATTCCATCAAGAATGGTACCTACTATTACATAGGTCACGTTTAAGTCAAAACTACGAGCAATCTAGAATAAACCGATACTATCTCATTCCAGACCACTCAACAAAAGAATATACAGTAAATTCCTTTAAGTATCAGATTTATACTCTTAATGTATAAAAAAAACTGGTGTCAATTCAGCTATTCAGCACTCTGTAGAAGTATCTTACTTGTTTTCTTTTCACACAATATAGGTAGGGGCAGTAGCACAACTCCTACCGTCCCTGTACGAGTTCTCCCTCCAAGCGTACCACGTCACGGACGCCGCGCTCGGCTACTTCTCGCCCAAGCAGAGCGCCTCGCTGAGCGTGCTTAAACTGCACAGTTGTTGGGAGCTCACAAACCATGGCGTTGTCAATATTGGTGAGTTTAATTATAACAGGTGGAAACGTCCAGGGGTAGAATCCGAGCCCGATGGGTTGGTCCGACCAAATCAACACTGTGCAGTCTCTTCTCTCCAACTTCCACGACCCGCTGAAGGTGGCCAAGGTCTGCGGAAGATACTCCATGGTGGCTGTCACGACCCTCATTGCATGAGGAATACGATGCACGGAGGAGCAAGTATGTAGCGGTAGCGCAACTCCTACCATCCCTATACAGTCGAGTTTTTAAATTTATGAACAAAAACGTGGTCTGTGATGTGTGGTAGTGTGAGTGTGATATCTGAACAAATAGTTTATATAAAAAAATTCCGAATAAATTTATGAAGGCGACTGTACGAGTTCTCTCGCCAAAAGTACGTGACTAATAGTCCTCTATCCTCGCTCATGCCGCTAGAGTTTAACTACTTCGTCGATATTGGTGAGAAAGGCGCTAGATGCTTCCATTTCATCTTGGGGCTATAGTATATTCTCAATTCTCATCCATTAAAGTCAGAGTCTGTTGTAGGATTGCTCTTAAAAAGTAGTATAGTTAAAATAGTTAAATGAAATATATATCTTTAAAATGAAAACGGCTATCAATATATTCTACTAGCAATAGAGAATAACCGATAGACAGTGCACAACCTAAACCGAAAACCAAATCTAGATGCAATATATTTCGCTTAGAAAACTTCATGTAGTAAAATTCATCAAAGGATTAAACAGAGGTGAAATATTAATATGAAAATCGTATACACACAGCAAATTTTCAATTAACAGTTTTCTAAAATCATGCGCCACCTAATTTTTTCTACCGAGTACCTACCTAAACTAGGAATAGCATAACACAGAGCGAGCGTCCAATTAGCCCAAGTGAGTGTCCCACATCCGCAGCATTCGTGTCAAGCCGATCTTGTGCCCGCACATACCTACAATACTCTAGCAAAATAAATGCTTGGCATACGTATTGAAACACAATATAACCTATTTTTAACTTAAGTACTAAGCTATAAGAACTGTATTGCTGTGACTGAAACTTGGCATAGTGTACAAATAATTAAACGGTTGAAACGTCTTTTTGTTATCTGCACCGCCGACCGTTGTTCTTTTTAAATATGCATTCAAACGTAGTGCTTACTTTAGACTTCTTGAATATGAATGGGAAGAATGGAATCTAAATGAAAACGGCTTAGTCTTGGAATAAACAGAATCGCCATTTTATCATTTACTTATTCTGCAAAACGTAGTTAATTTCATTATTGTCGATGGTTAGCTTTAGATTATTCGCTATATCGTGCTGGAACATTGAAGCTGTATCTTGTTTAACCTTCCTATGTCTAATAGACTAATAATAGTATACCATTGCCTCATAAATATCTTACAAGACCTTCAGCAACTGAATGATCAAATCATCATAAAATTAACAATGAGCGAAAAAGTCGTATTTGTTTTTTTTTGTTGAGATCTAATCGATCCCATTGTCATCAACGATCTAAAATCTGGTTCAGATCAATTTGGGTTCGAAAATCTTTTCACGTTTGAATTTTGCGAAGTACGAGTTTTTCAAAACGCGCATTAACATTTTAATTTTGCTGCGGTTGAAGTCCATGTCATTCTAAGAAATATCAAACGCTCAAAGGGTTCACCGGGATATATTTTCAAGCAGAATGCTTTAATTTCATCCCGCCGTCTCGCCCAAGGGTGAATACCGAATACACGATATGCCAAGCATCATAAATATTATTTATCTCCGACCCGCCCCCGTAACCGCGACAGTCACTAAACTGAAGATCGTTGCCCCGAAAAGCATTCATCGTCTTACGACAGCGCTCGTAAAATACGGACTTAGTGACGTAAGCTCTCTGGTACCGCAGGATTCCACCAATCGATATGGTACGCCTACACAATATGAAAAACGTTTTCCTACGTACAGTCTGAAGGCAAGTTTATCTAAAAGGACCGCTGTATGCCTCGGGCGTTTGCCGTTTCAACTAATTTGGGAACTTTGTTTGACAGCTTGTACCTACGCAAAGTTTAAATTACCGCACAATAACCCATTTGACTTAGCCGTAATATTCGTACTTTAATTATATATTTTGTAACAAGCTATATTGATATATCTCTCAACTTCTTATGGTGTTGTTTATGACTAGGATTCGAACTTTTCATAGGATTTTAGAGAGTTATGGAGCAGACATTAACATTAAAATGTAATTCATACACATAAGAGTGTGTATTTAATTTACAAATTTAATGTCAAGGATAAAATCGGAAAAATATAAGGTAAGGTGGCATAAGACTATCACCGGGAGAAGACTGCCACAGTCCTATAACTAACTAACTGTTGGTCTTATTCTATTAGACAATGAGCTATGTTAGATTTATCCCCCTTTATCTTACATATAATGTCCTGATTTCAGTAGATATTGTTTTTTTCGTCATCATAAAATACATGAATAATTGCGATTTTTTTCATGTTTTCTGGCGTTTATTGGGTTCTATATTCATCGAAACGTCACGACTTGAAAAAACATTGGAATAGTCAATTAAAAAAGTAAATTGTAGAAATTTTCAATTATAATTTTAGTCATTGAATACTGTAATAACCATAAATGCACATTTAAATGAAATAAATTAACAAGTAGGTATAATAATTAATTACATTTTAACGTCGTCGGCTCCATAGCTCCAACGTCCTACCGTAAGGTACCTATGAAAACTCCGAAGCCTGTTTATGATTAATAAGAAATAGCCTCAGCAAGAGAAAAAGCATGACAATAAAAGCAGACTGCGAAGATGCGCGACTTCACTCGCTACTCATTGCATGTTTTATTAGGCGAATCTTTCGAGAGTTTCTTCTTTTTTCTTCGCACAAAATCACGTCGTTCTCTTGGTTTTCGGCTTGTTCTCTACAATGAGTAGAGTAGGTAAATAATATTTATGAGAATTCAATAAAATATTCAAAGTTACACATCTGAATCCCGCCAAAACCCGTTTAGAACTTAACTTTCAGTCTGTCTGTTCCGTGAGGATAATAAACAACTCAAAAGCTCGAGATACCAACGCAAATAGGATTCGTTGTATTTCTGAAACTTTATATGTACGTACCTATCTATCTGCAATGTATGTTTTATCTCATCAACAGTGCACTCTCTTCCCAACCTGACCGTACTATCGCTGAGTGGATGCAGTAAAGTGACGGACGAGGGCGTGGAACTCCTGGCCGAGAACCTGCCGCGACTTCGCTGTCTCGATCTGAGCTGGTGTCCGCGCGTCACCGACAACGCGCTGGAGTACATCGCCTGCGACCTCAACCACCTGGAGGAGCTGACTTTAGATCGGTATGATACTCTCTACAGCTTGATTGCGTCAGTAAATTGACGGACTAGGGCGTGGAACTCTTGGCCGAGAACCTGCCGCGACTTCGCTGTCTCGACCTGAGCTGGTGTCACCGATAACGCGCTCGAGTACATCGCCTGCGACCTCAACCATCTGGAGGAGCTGACTTTAGACCGGATTGTTACTCTCTACAGCTTGATTGTATTAGGGAAGTGATGGACGAGGGCGAGGAGTTTCTCGTCAAGAATGTGCCGTGTCTCCGCAGTCTAGACCTTAGTTGGTTGCACGCTTTACTGACAATGTGATTGAATACATCGCCTAGATCAGCATGTAACCTTCCTATCTGTCTACGCAGCCCACTTCCCCTGAGTAGCGGAGAAGGCCGAACCACCAACCGCCAAGTAGGCTCCCGATACTTCCCAACCTGATCGAGCGGGGGCTGTATGAATCAAAGTCACATTCTCAATTGACATTATAGGGTATACGCAGAGATCTGTAGGTTATATTATATATTTGTTTGAAATGCCGCAACAACGTCTCGCATTTCAGCTGCGTGCACATAACGGACATAGGCGTGGGCTACATCAGCACGATGCAGTCCCTGGTGGCGCTGTTCCTGCGCTGGTGCTCGCAGTTGCGCGACTTCGGCGTCCAACACCTCTGCGGGATGAGATCGCTGCAGCTCTTGTCACTGGCTGGTGAGTAAAGACCTGTAGTGTAGTGTTGTACTGATTAGCGCAGTCGGTGAGATAGTTTAACACTAACACTACAACATTATAAAGGCGAAAATTGATGAGTGTGTTTATTAATTATTCATACTTAAACAGCTTGAACAATTTTGATAAAATTTGGTAAGGAGGTAGTAGACACCCTGGATTAAAACAGGCACTTTTTATCCCGAAAAATTTAGTGTTCCCGTGTGAGCAGCGAGTAACAACGCGGGGCACAGCTAGTACTATATCGTTTGTGAAACAAGAGATTTTTCTAATCAGCTTAGCTCAAAATTAGACTTTATATTTTGCCCTTTTAATGTTTTTTTATTTAGTTTTTTCCTTTTAATAAATATCAGACAACCTCAAATAAATCGATCTAGGTACAAATTAAGTTCAAGTAGGCTTGTGTTATGGGTACTAGACGATGATATACTTTTTTATATAGATAATTATATACTTAAATAAATATATAGAACAACCACGACCCGAAGACCCACAGACAACCCCCACTAGACGGAGCATGTAAGGCGACCCGCGCGCACCAACGATATGGTACGGCAGAACATTAAAGTACCAACACGGCGGCCACCGTTTAGTAGCGTCCATGTTTATGAGGTCTCTCTACACCACTTAACACTACAATTTACCATGTTATTTATTTAATTTCTTTTTTCGTTGACGTACGCATGGATCATAAACAAGGAGGCAACTAAACGGTGGCCGCCGTGTTGATACTTTAAGGGGCTCCCTACAGAAATCAGCCAATTTGATGATTTTTACATCGTATCTAGTTTGTGGATTATAGAGTTATAATGTCCTATTTAATATATATTGTAGTATGGTCTATGCTTAACACTTTGTAGTGACCCGAATTTTGATTTAACGACTGTGTATTTTATAAAAAAATATTCGGTGAAGGACCAAAAATACACTAATCTCGTTTCTACTTTTATCGCCGGTGTATATGTAGAAAATATCTTACATTTTATTTTTCTAAACCATATTCCACAAAATTTGTTGTGAAGCTTTTTCTATTTTTCTCAATACTTTTCGAGAAAAACGCAAAAAACCGTTTCCACAACTTTTTCCCCGAAAAAATCGTAAACTTTGACGGCCTGTATCTCAAAGTCAGTGACATGTGAAAGGTACTTGATACGGTATTTTGTTGTGGAAAAACTATGTTATTATGATTAGCTATTTATAATATGGGAAAATCTATCGCAACAGATCGAAGGTCATTGAGAGCGGGGAGCCCCTTAATGTTCTGCCGTACCATATCGTTGGTGCGCGCGGGTCGCCTTACATGCTCCGTCTAGTGGGGGTTGTCTGTGCGAAGACCCTTTAACGAGCTGAATATATTACGTAGGTTGCCCACTGCTGACCTCCGGCGGGCTGTCGAGCCTCATCCAGCTGCGGCAGCTGCGAGAGCTGGAGCTCACCAACTGCCCCGGCGCCTCGCCCGAGCTCTTCGACTACCTGCACGAACACCTGCCGCGGTGCACCATCATAGAATAACTACAGGTCAATTCATAGCCGAAAGGCGCTTAACGCCATTACTAAGCTAGACGAGCGTGATTCGAATCGCGTAATTGACAACATTTCATACTTTTAAGACTATCATTTTATTATTACTTTTCTGAATTCTGCTTAAAAAGATGAAGTAATCTCTGTTGTCATTTATTTTCTGAGATGATTATTTATTTTATTATTAATTTATAAAAACATACTCATTTTGAAATGTGGCAACACCAAAACCAGAACTTAATGGAACGGTTACTTTAGTCGGTTTTCTTATTAAAAAAAACTTAATAAAACTCGGTATGCATCTGTCATCTGTCAACGTGACAACTCTTTGGTTTAGACAACAACCCTATTCAGACCGTATTGTCTTAGATTGCAGTTATTTTATGTATTTTCTTATATTTCTTTAAATACAGAAAAATAAATTCAAAGATTTTTTTAAGGTACACGACATAAAGCCCTGTCGATCTCTATATTAATTTCCACCTGTTATAAATATGAAATGTTGTCAATGTGTCGTGGTCACGTGATATGATGTATAGCGCGACCGAAATTACGCGACTCAAATTACGCTTGTCTGCCTTCACTCTATATGAGCACGAATACATTTTCAGTCTTGAATTGAGAAATTGTTAATCGCGTGACTTGCAATATCTTGTTTCCTCGTTGTACATGAAAAGGGGCTAACATATTTAATGCCATACATCACATGTCTTGCTCGGATGGTATTGAAAGAAAGTGACAGGTAGTATATGTCGCGCGACCATAAATCGCGTAGCATAGTTATTGTAGACATGCAGGTTCGCTAGGCAAGTTTTGCTAATCTAGTCTTTTTAATACTGAAAATGTTTTCGTACAAAGAGACCCGATTCAACACCAAGCAATACAAATGTGTGGCGTGAAATCATTTATTTTACAACGCACCTGATGTTTTATTAATATAGTGTTCCAGATCCTATTATTTTGAATTGTTTTTATGTGCATAATAAAAATAAGTCAATTGTTTAGTTCGTCTATTGTTTTAGATATATTATGTCTATAGATATTATTATTCTGGGAGCTATTTATATTGAGAGTTTTGCATTAAGCACGTGTCAACATGACGTGTGTAGGTGTAAAATACTGAATATGCAAACACGGTATAAATTAGTTCTAACTATTTGCTCAAATTGTTTTATATGTCATGACGGGAACAGTGAAAGGCATATTATTATGGGATGTATTTATGTAATTATTTGCCAATCAGCTTGTACATATTTAAATCAAATCTGATTGTTAATAATTTTAATAGATATACATATTATTTGTGGGGTTTACTACGGATAAATGTAATTATGTACACATTTTTGTTTTACTGTTTAAAAAGCCTAATATTTGTCATGTAGTAACTATGTATTTTGACCAATATATTTCCTCTATGAAGAAGATAACGGTTTTGTGTAATATATGAATATTTTAAATATGTGTACTATCTTCAAACTAAATTCTGTATACCTAGGCTTATTTCAAAACTTTGTCTTTCTAAATTGTTGCAATTTACTTATTTAAATAAAAAATGTTGAGACTTCAGGAAAAGGCCTCTAAAGTATATAATTACAGAATAATACTAATAAGAATAAGCCAATTGTATTTTGTCATTATTAACCTTTTAATTTAACGCGGCAATTATCTTAGCTATAAGTTAATTTCTCTTCATTTGTAATAGCTCTACTTCCCATACAAACATATTACATTGTCAAATGGAAAGATTGTACAAACAATTTCCTGAAAACAAACTTTTCAGAAAATTACTAATTGCGTTTGTATGGATCCGCATGCTCTAAAGACCTTGTATGTATTACTATTCGCTTGTGTATTGAAAATCTAGTCAATAATTTGGGAAGTTCAATACAGAGCTTTATATTAAGTAATCTTATCTTATATTTCTTAATGCAGCAGCTAACTTACGTTGACAAGTATTCTACCGCTATACTTCAATATACAAGTATTTCATGTCTTATTCATATTGTACGGTCCACATCAAAAGTAGCTGACAATTTTACTACTGGCTTATGTCACTTATGTGAAATTGCATACTAAAGTGTCAGCCACTTAAAATGCTGACTGTGCATAGTTACGTTACCTTTTGTGCTCCTTGCATTTATTTTATATCAGTATTAAGTATTTGTGAAGTTCAATGTATTAATCAATTGCACATTTTTCATGTGAGATACGTATTTGTAACGTTTCAGTATTTATAAAATTTTTGGCAACTTTATTTATTGTAACAAACGAGCGTACAATATTTTTTAGTTTGTCGTTATACCGTCCGAAGTTGTGAGTTTGAGTGTGAGCCTACGTTCGTATCCATACGGCATAGGAATGCCCGATACCTTGTATGTGCCAGAGACCCTATATCTCCAAGGTAACGTTTCTAAATGTTCGTGTGTATTCGGCCTTAGAATATTAGTAACGTAAGTCGCGGTACTCTGCACTGACCTCTTGTGTCCTAGAAACTAAAACACCAAGCATAATATATATATGAAGGCACGTTTTTGAAACAAGCGTGCATTTTATGATAAGCATAATTTTTCGACGGCAACTAGTACTGTAACGCTTTACTAATGTAAAGAGATTCTCGGAGTAATCTTATGGCCTGGTCACGACTCCGCGCGACCTGCAGCGACCATGGGTGGGAGCGGAAGGGCCGAGAGCGGTGTCTCGTTCACTCCTGTGGACGCCGCTCGCCGCTCCGAAGTTTAGACCGAGCTGTTAAAGTGATATTTCAGGCATAGTATATTGTAATATAAGTAATAAACGTACCGTATGTACGTAAGGTTTCATTCGTTGTGGTAATGTTATCAGCATAGCAATAATAGCAGTAACACGAATCTTTGATATTGTGCCTGAAGTATTGCCTAGTAATCACTCATTCTAGCGTTAGTTCAGTCCATCGTTCTGGACTGTCAGTTTACTGACACTTTTTTTTCACCAGTCCGGACCGTTAGTCCGAGAGGATACCCGATCTTTCGCTCGTCATTCTTACCAGATAGATGGTTTGAACTGACTCCAGACTGAGCGTCCAACCGCTGTCTAAGAGTAGGTACTCCCATCATATTAATCGGTGTCAGTTTGGATTTTTCTAGTCATGGATTTATTTATACCTAAACGAAGTGTACTATTTAGCATTTCCTATTCAGTAATCATGTGGCAGTTTTAAAGTAGTATGTAATGAAAACAAAAAAGATTATTCTTAACGCGTGTAGTGTTACTTAAAGAAAGATTTGCAATAACATAGACAGACTGTTAATAGATTTATATACTTATCGTATCGTGGCGTCAAGTCAAGACTAATTATGACAGTCATCGTTGTTGTTACCCAGTAGAGCAATCTCGGTTGCAGTCCTATTATGCTCATTATTGTTAAAGCATCCGTCTATTTCTAAACCTAAATGCGTGAATCTTCACGTTGATGCGAGTCAAGATAAAATCGTGATTCATTGACCAACCAAACATTGACGTTATTCGATGTACTGTAGTCAGAAACCGCTATAATCTTCGCCTCGTCTCTACCCGCGTCAAATTGTAATGTACTGAAGATACACATTTTAAGACTTCATGAGACTCCACCAACTTTCTCTTTGTATTGACTTGTGCCCGCGAGTAAAATAAAATTAGATACTACCTATACTTAGATACAAGTAAAATAATACATAGATTACATACAAAATTTATAGTAGATACGTAATTGAAATGAAGTATCTATTGATTTGAAGTTGCCTTTTAGGAAGTATCATCTGTGGTGAAATAGCAATACCGTCAATTGTAATTTGAACTGTTTTCCATAAGCGTGCCAGACCTACGATTTACAATTTTACATATTTCGTAGTTCAAATTTAATTTGAATAACTCCTATCTCTCTATTTGGATTTCAAAACTACTTCTTTCCGCGACTCGTTCTGAAGACCAGAGTGCATAGGCATCTTCTGTGTGCGCTCGTTCTAGACTTCACAATGTTTACCAACAGACATGATAAGAGTCATCCATTAAAAATAAAGAATAAAATATTTATAAAATCGTAATAATAAATAATAAATCCAGTAAAAACTAAAAAAGACCTAACTCAAGACTGGATCGTTAAAAATGAGTAAGTTTTATTGTGATCCGTACTTGGAAAGCAGGACCATGGATGATATAAAATACGGCGTGTTTTGTATATAAACTATTAAATTAGTAAAATAATATAGTGTGTTACGTATATAAATCTCACATTGTTGAAGAGACTTCCTTCTCCATTGCTTTACAAAGGTTGTAATGAAATCTAAAGAAGCAATACAATTGTAATAATTATCTACCTAATTCTTGGTTTATAGTTCCGTGCCTATAAATGTAACTTTTTTTTATCATAAGCACCGCTAAGCTGTAAGAATTGTACATTATAAATACTGGAGATATTTTTGTACAGCTTCAAATCTTCAATTAGACATAAGAACATGTGTTTTTGCTCGAATATAATATGGTGTACCTCGTGTAGACCGACTTTGTTTACCTTTACCCTGAGTTGTGTATCGGCCACTATTTTCCGTATGTTAATTAATGCACCTGCTAGAACTTTATTGGCGTCAGTGTATTTTTTCCATTTAAAATTATTGTATCTAGTAATTTGAATTAACACCCAATTTGTACAATACCCAAGTGAGATGTTATAGTGCAATATAGATGTATTGTTTTACCAAATGTGTATTTTATTTGCCTTTCTCGTAAATGAAAACAATTGAAAAAGACAGAAATTCGTAGATACTTTGAGACATGTTAATTATTTGGAACTAGGTATGTGATTAGTTTGAGCAACTCTCGAAGATACTGACTGATTTCTACTTGTATAAAGTAGTATCCGTCTTTTTTAGGCTACTTTACCTATAGGATCACCAGAATTCGGAATGGATGGATGAGCTACAGCAAAACATTCGATATACTCTATGAGCTACAGTCTACCCATGACATAATAATATAGACACACTGAAAATAAATATTAATACAAAATAACTATTCATGATAAATTTATGATTGAACAAGCATGACAATTCATTACAAAACGAGTACTAACATCAGGCTTTTTTTTTATAAATTCTTAAGTTTCTCTGTAAATATCGGTTTTTATATATTTTCTATTACACAAAGAGGAATACTATTAAATGACAGGGTATGTCCATGTTGGCCAAACTCTCAAAACACTCCTGTCTCCCCATTCCGTGCTCTGAGGATCATTTCACTGAGAATCAAAAACTATAGGGTACTTCCCGATGACCTACAATCTTTAAATTTGGCATAAATGAAGATCTTGTGGAACAACTGACCATAGTTATGCAGAAAGCGACCAAAGATTTTTTTTTCATTATGCAAAAAGCGACCAAACTCATTCATTGATTAAGACTTAAGTCACTTTGACAAAAAATATTCCTTACTCTAAGCAAAAAATCTACGCTGGTCGCTTTCTGCGTAGCTATGGACATTATAGTCCTAACATCACAGGGTCTCGGTCCGAAGCAGTCAAGTTGAATGAGACAAAATAAAATAATTATATTCTTGTACCATTTATTGCAATAAAACAGTCTTACAAAACAATTCAGCAATGACAGCGATAAGACACTAATAAACGATGGTAACTTCATTTCATTATTTTAAGATCACAAAAATTTTGACTGAACTTGCACGCCTCTAAACGACAATTTTCTATAGGTACTTCCTTCATTTGTATGTGTGCGTGTGCAAGCTGACTTGGTACTCGTGTGGTAGGCGTAAAACTATTGCACACTGGTAAATTAAATTATAATATGCTACTACAGTTTGTCAGTATGAACAATTACACTAATGTGTTAGAAACAATTGTACTTTCCCAGAATAAAGAAATAAAACAAAAATAATGCTCTCAGCACCAATATTACAAAACTCGTAACATAATCTAAACATAAATTAAAATAATATTTTACACATTATAATACATGATAAATCCTGTAACTATAGCTTCTCTAACAATAGCCCATTCAAACCCAGCCGAGTATTGAAAGAGTTATGATGATGGACCGTATTTCGTAGAATTGTACAACATGCACTCCTTTGCCACTGAGGCAACGCCTGAAACAGAACCTTCAAAACCAAATTTATGCAAGCCACATTCGTGCACATGATCGTCGCTTGTGAGTCAAGAAGGCTCATGCAATATACACTATAATTTTACGATGTCATTTCACTGATATAAATGCAATTTTAAATCGAGCATAATCAGCCTAAAAGATTCCTCTACATTTATTCATATCATTTTCAATTTTTTGTATTGATCTAATAATTTAAGCTTGGACTCCTATCTATCTTTACGTATGTACTTTGGGTATTTCTATTCATAGCGTTGAAAAAATTTAGTAACCAACTTCATTAAATCTTGGTCTATTGTTCGAACGCCCGATATGATATAAAGTTGTTGTTGTCAATGAACTTAAAATTTTGCTGTCTCTGTTGGACTTCTTTTCTGTACGTTAATTACGTGATATGGGCTCTCATTGTTTGATCAGAAACTTAGGATATCAGTTGTGATACGTTTTTCGTATAGTCGGCATTGGAATTAATATTAAACTCACCAGCAGGCCGCCTCGGTGACAGACTAAAAGTGATATAGCCAGCCAAGTAAGACGTCACTGGCAATTAAACTATGTTGTGCATTATTATACCCAAAATAAAATTGAACGCGGCAATAATTGGAGGGTTGCCACGTTGTCTATCGGTTTGAATACGAATAAATGTGTTATGAAAATAACGGTTACAGATATTAACTGTATGTTCGCAATATCTTCAAGGTGACTGAAAATGCTCGTATTATGTAAACAATTAAATGAATTTAATAGCAGGAGCATACAACAAAGAACAAATATTTTATAATATATGGAACAGCGATCTTCGTTATCTTATAGTACCCACACGTTTTTAATTTGGAGTGAGTGAAAATATGATAAACATTAACAATATTTATAAATACTTCCTCAATGTCACAGTTAACATATAACAATGTCATTTGGAAATAAATCAATACAAATGCTAGCAGCTCAGCTTAGTTGATAAAGGTCTATTGAAACATTAACTGGACTTCGTTGTAGTTTCAGTCTTGTATCATTTGGTCCTGAAACAACGAAATATAAATATATTAAAACTTATACGTTTTTAACACATTATTATAACAAAACGTGACTTAATCGTGTAAAAGGCGTTTACTGAATTCCCTCGAAGGTTCAGGCGTAATGTTACGTCCATGGTCTCGGAGGAAGTCTCTAAATAAAAACATTTTGGAACGCGTTTAAGTCTCGTTTTACACAAATTATAACGGTTCCAACGCGATATTTCTTATTTACCTTCATAATCTAACGTTTCGGCGGGGTTGCACACGCCGTGGTCTCAGATGTACTGAGTACATAAAAAAGCTGCCAAGTGAGAGTGGTGGTCGCGCATTGAAGATTGCGTACCGATACAACACAATACACACCCACCAAAACATTTCATGTAAAATTGACGGCCAAGACTCACATTCTCATAACGCTTTAGCTGTAAAAAAGTTATCAGATCCCAGGAAAAGCCAAGCCCCTAAGCCCCGACTTTACTAACCCCACCACCTTGGTTTAAAAAGTATGGCATCAACTGGCTTCAAGCCCCTAAACCCGGAGTTTACTAAACCTACACCTTTGTTTCAAAAGAATGGCTTGGCCGTTTCATAGAGTACCGTAAATAAGTCCAACGGACCGTCTGGCCCATATGGTATCAAGAAATTAAGTTTATGTCTTTGATAATATATACTTATAAACTTAATTCCTTACCATAGGGGCCGGACAGTCCGCTAGACTTATTAACGGTACTCTATGAATCGGCCAAGCCATACTTTTGAAACAAAGGTGTAGGTTTAGTAAACTCCGGGTTTAGGGGCTTGAAGCCAGTTGATGCCATACTTTTTAAACCAAGGTGGTGGGGTTAGTAAAGTCGGGGCTTAGGGGCTTGGCTTTTCCTGGGATCTGATAACTTTTTTACAGCTAAAGCGTTATGAGAATGTGAGTCTTGGCCGTCAATTTTACATGAAATGTTTTGGTGGGATCTCATTTCTTTTTGAAAGGTGCCCTAGTTTTTTATTTTTTTTGGGCTGTAGGGTTTCTTGGGCGTCAATTGAAGTAGACAATTGTGTATTTAAGAAATACTTAAGTTTAGCCCCATATAATATATACACTTTTATCCCCTATTATGGGAAACCCATACAAACTTCCATCCCCTTATTTAAAGGGTGGGGGGGTGATTTTTTAAAAGTCCTACAATATGTATTTGATTTATAACAATGAGTCCCTATAGGTTTAAATTTTCAGACCTCTAGTATCAAAATTTGCGGAAATTTCATACAAACTTCCATCCCCTAGTTTAAGGGGTTGGGGGGTAAAAGTTCCAAGTTTTAGAATTATTTTGTTGTTTGTGTACTAATACTAGCTTACATACCAAATTTCAGCTTTCTAGGTCATCGGGAAGTACCCCAGAGGTTTTGATACGTCAGTGAGTGAGTGGCAAAATCGGCGTATTTTAGGTACCTATAAAACCTAAAGTATACAAGCTAGATCAATTAAATTTAGTACATTTTATACGTTTGCTAACTGCATCTTAACCTGAGAATTTGGGCGCTCTAGTGTTAACTGGGACGAAACTATGAGGGTTTGAATATGAGACGAAACGGTTCGAGAAAAGGTAGGTAGTGCCCCCTTCTTTTTTGTTCGTCTTGGCGGGGGCACTACCGTGCCCCCAGATATTTATTGACTAAGTATAAGAAATAAATCATTACACTTTCTGTACTTTTAGGTTATTATTGTGTATCCACTGTGTCGCGGCGATGCGATGGCCATTACTTTAGACCGTTTGCTAACAACATTTCAATCTTTAAAAAAAAACTAGTATAGTTAGGCGGGCGTCAGTGGTAGTACACTGCAGGTAGGTGGTGGAGGCGAGGTCGCGGCGGAACCAGTCTCGTCTCGAGCGCCTGCTGCACGGAGCGCTCGGTGCCGGCGACTGGTGCCGCGGCAGTAGTATAGTTACCGGCGGGCGTCAGTGGTAGGACTGCAGGTAGGAGGTGGTGGAGGCGAGGTCGCGGCGCAGCCAGGCCGCGTTGAGGCGCACGGTCTCGAGCGCCTGCTGCACGGAGCGCTCGGTGCCGGCGACTGGTGCCGCGGCAGTAGTATAGTTACCGGCGGGCGTCAGTGGTAGGACTGCAGGTAGGAGGTGGTGGAGGCGAGGTCGCGGCGCAGCCAGGCCGCGTTGAGGCGCACGGTCTCGAGCGCCTGCTGCACGGAGCGCTCGGTGCCGGCGACTGGTGCCGCGGCAGTAGTATAGTTACCGGCGGGCGTCAGTGGTAGGACTGCAGGTAGGAGGTGGTGGAGGCGAGGTCGCGGCGCAGCCAGGCCGCGTTGAGGCGCACGGTCTCGAGCGCCTGCTGCACGGAGCGCTCGGTGCCGGCGACTGGTGCCGCGGCAGTAGTATAGTTACCGGCGGGCGTCAGTGGTAGGACTGCAGGTAGGAGGTGGTGGAGGCGAGGTCGCGGCGCAGCCAGGCCGCGTTGAGGCGCACGGTCTCGAGCGCCTGCTGCACGGAGCGCTCGGTGCCGGCGACTGGTGCCGCGGCAGTAGTATAGTTACCGGCGGGCGTCAGTGGTAGGACTGCAGGTAGGAGGTGGTGGAGGCGAGGTCGCGGCGCAGCCAGGCCGCGTTGAGGCGCACGGTCTCGAGCGCCTGCTGCACGGAGCGCTCGGTGCCGGCGACTGGTGCCGCGGCAGTAGTATAGTTACCGGCGGGCGTCAGTGGTAGGACTGCAGGTAGGAGGTGGTGGAGGCGAGGTCGCGGCGCAGCCAGGCCGCGTTGAGGCGCACGGTCTCGAGCGCCTGCTGCACGGAGCGCTCGGTGCCCGGCGACTGGTGCGCGCGGAAGAACTCCTCGATCTCCTGAGCCGCCGACTCTGAGGCGAAGTTCTCGGTGGTCAACTTCACTAGTCGCGCCAGAAGGAAACCGCCCTGGAGACATGAAATATTTGGAAATGTACTTCATATGGTTTAGTGACGATTTGACGAATAGGCCGATTAATAGTACATTACTGCAGACGCCGGGAAAGAAGGGTTTGCCGGGCGATTAGGTATAGACGGCCGACCTCAGGGAGGCCGGATAGTGATACGAAGCCGGCAAGCCCTTTTCACGGTTAAGACAAGTATAGTGCATTTCTCAAACATAAAAACACAAGAAATATATATATATAATTCAGGTGTTTAGCCTGTTGAAGTGTTCACGAACACAGACGCCATTTTGAAAAATAAAATACTTCTCGGCCTAGGCCTTAAATTTTGTATGAAATTCCTTTACAGTTCTCTCGAGTTGTTCCGCCCGAAACGTGATACTTCGAAGCCTGTTATGACGCACGTTATGTCCACATTTCATAGCATGTTTGAGAAAAAATATATTTTACAAGATGTTTCATTTCACATACTGTGTTTACCTAACAGACCAGATTCTACAGAACGCTAAAAATAACGAAGTCTTTGGTTTCGGAGATAAGAGTAAGTTGGGATATGACAGAAACGGAAAACAAAACTGTTGTACACCATAAAATATAGCATGTCACGAACCTGGTAGCGATCCATGAACTCTTGCCAGTGGTCCTTGAAGAACTGCCACGCCAGGTCGCGTCCGTTCCTGCTCACTGCCACCGACACGATGACGAACACTGTGTCCTGGGCGCGCACCTCATCCTGCCATAAGAAATGTATAGGATTAGACTTGAATCGTATAGTTCTAAGTACATACATGTTAATTTACACATGTCAGAATACATTCAAAGTATCAGCCTAGAACGGACTACTCTACAATTTTGCATATTTTTAGTGCAGGCATAAATATCGATACCTTAGTTCCACTCGTACTAACTTTTCGGAAAAAGTAATTGCAATTACGACGTTAGTGCACAACCCTATGTGGTTTAAATTTCACTGGCAAAAAATCGTGATTAGTACGAGTGTGAACTAAGGTATCGATATGCAAAACAAGCTGCAGAAGCGCTTATACACTCTTATACCGCTAATTTAAGCTGAATAAATAGTTTGCTACATGGGAATGCATATCAACCGAACAGGACCTCTGCTTTCTAGTAACCCATAAAATAAGCTCCAGTAAAAATATTGGACACATTTTAATAATCCACTCTGGGTATGGGAATAATGCAAAATCAGCAAGTTATTCAACAGCACCTAACGCGCTGATGCTGTTTTATTATCTAGGCAAATTAACTAAGAAGTGTCAGATGACAGATCGATCAGAGACCGAGCTATACAATCATATGTATATTTAACTTACCGAAATAGCAAAATCGAGCACTCGTTTCAGCAGCTCAGGATCTTTGACGGCTCCTAAGGCGCGACTGATGCGGTCCTTCTCCTCATGCAGGTCTGCTGAGCGGTACAGCTCCAGGAATCGCTGGAAGGTGGCGTCGTCGGCGTCGGCGAGCACGGCGCGGTAGCACGCCGAGCGCAGGTCCGCCGGCAGTGTGACCGCGCCCGACACGTGCTTCTCGAAACTGCCATGCAATTGAACGAACGGTCTTGAGTCTTATAAAAAGTAACATCCGATATCGCGTAAGTTTAATATTCCGTGTAAATTCCTGTCAAAACACAAAACAAACCTAACCACAAGCATTACCGAAATTTCATCTCATCAGGAGCCTTTCTAAAAAGTTCATTGACTTATATGGGAAACCAGAAAATGAGATATCCTAATATTTTTATATCATGTACTTCAGCGCCTTGTTCATCCTTCCTCATCACACTGAATGTGGCCAACAAATATAATTGAATTCTGTTACTGTAATTTAAACTAATTGTCTATTTTTTGTAAAAAAGAAACACAATGGGCAAATTTTAATTTTTAATACACATTTAAATTTTTTGGATACAGATTAGCGAAAAACTCCTAGTGGGGTAATATTTTTCCCTATTTAAAAAATGTAATGCTGTTCGATTTTTGCTTGATCACTGATCAGTTTACCTCGCTCATCCCCTCCATATTAGCTATCGTAAAAAATATTAAGCATTTCTACATAACTAACAGAGGTCCTCCACAGGAAATATTAATAAATACACAGTATCAAAAACATGAGGATAACGTTTTGCGGTCGAAACATTTTCACTATCAGTTTCACAAATAAAAAAGCAAAGTGTCGTTATCAGCTTTATCACTAAGTGGAATTCACTCCATATCAATTAGAGATTTACTTCACTATAGTTAAATATAGCACTATTATTGTGTTGCTTCTTAGTTCTTAGTCCAATTGGTACTTCATTGGCAACATCATCAAATCAGACGCAAGACATCAAGACGATTTAACGGTTAAAACAAAATTAATTACCCTTTCAAGATATTTAATTAAAAACTAGCACTATTATCCTTAAATAATAGTTTTTTAATTAGAGCCACTAGAAAACGAATGCCATGCTTTGAATTGAAGTATCTTGACGAGCGTAGTAGAGAAAACAACTAATACAACAAACTCACAAATTATTTTTGTTTAGAGCATCTTGTTGAGCATCAGGCTGCGTAGTAGCGTGTCAAATTGTACGTCCCAGTCAAGACGAGTCATTGGCCCAAATAGTTGGCGTCTGTAGGAGGGAATACACAACTAATATAAGAAGCTCACCGATTCTTAGCCTCCTTGATGGTCTCTGGGTCTTCGAAGCTGATCATCTTGTTGAGCACCAGGCTGCGCAGCAGCGTGTCCAAATGGCTCTCCTTATCCTCCGCGTCCCAGCCAAGATGACGAGTGACTGGTCCAAACAACTGGCGGCCGTAGTTCTTGAGTGGCTTGTCGAGGGCGGTGTGAGAGAACAGCGCGCTGAGCTTGGACATACAGTTGGAGATCGACGACCACACGGTGAAGTTGGTTTCGTTGCTGAACGCCTCCATAAGTTTTAGGGACTGTAACAATATGTCTCAATGTAGCCTTAATTAAGTTCTTAAGTTTGTGTCCGTTACCAAGCCTTATCTAAATAAATAAATTATTAAATAGGTTTGCTTTTGAAACATGTAGCGTGCGGTGACGAGGTGTTAATAGAATCCGATTCACTCGTACAATTCGCACCATTCCGTTTGACTTTATCTAACGAAGGTTGGATTCGACCAAACTTTTATTCCAAGAATACCCTTACTGTCGGATAGTAATGTCAAATTATGATGGGGTTTTGACGTTACAATACGAGAGTAAGCGTTATTGTTGGGATAATAATTTAGTCAAACCCAGCCTAAAACCTTTATTT
The DNA here is from genome assembly GCA_947623375.1 of Apotomis capreana. Classification (NCBI taxonomy): domain Eukaryota; kingdom Metazoa; phylum Arthropoda; class Insecta; order Lepidoptera; family Tortricidae; genus Apotomis; species Apotomis capreana. The sequence continues at coordinate 11,439,681 of OX392510.1, read as the reverse complement.
CGGCTATAGCAACGCCATTAGCAGCTTATTCCAAAAATGCAAAATAAAGTGGTAAAAATGAAATTAATTAAAAATTGCTTTCCTGTTAAACTGCACCATCCTCGTTGTAGCATGATACCCATGATTTCAATTTCAATTATAAATATAAGGTTTTTGTATGCCAGAAGGCAAAACATAAATGTTGTCATTGTCAAACTCAATGAGTATTTTGGTTACAAACAAAACAGTACTGTTATGTGGTTTTGTAACTCATTATCGTCCGTCATAAAATAGAAGCGTGCTTTATAAGGTTTCATTTTGGTGAATTATCAACTCTTGGCCTTTGCCAAGAGTTAAAATTACTTTAATAGAGGTCCTCAGGAAGAGAAACCTTAGGTAGTCAGGTTTGGTCACTTTTTAGCGATAAGACCACCATCTTCCGTTATTTATAAAGAGGGGTTTACACGGGTCGATTTTCGCCGTGCGGCTAGCCGCGCGGCCAAAGTCGAATGCTGTCCAACTTTGGGGCTTGCGGCTTTAGTCACGCCGAATTGCCATTTAGACGGTCGATTTTAGCCGCGCGGCCAAAATCGTGCGGCTTTAGTCATTCGTGTAAACCCCGCTTAAATTGTATTTGTCTTGTTTCCTTTTGTAAACTTTTATTGGCGTGCAATAAAGTATTGTTGTATTGTTATTTAACAATTACTAGTAAAGTCAGTCTTGGCTAAAGGCTTAGAGTTGATAATCCACCTAAAGTCGCCGTCAATAGAACTTGCTAACTATGTAAACAAACCGCCATATTGGAATTGTCTCTGAATGATGAATTCACTAGTGATGGGCAAGACTCTTACTTACTCCTTTACTTATGTCAAACAATATCGAATAATAAAATACAGATAGTAAAAAACAAGTAGGTACTTATTTTAAATTTGTTTAATCACGATCAGAAGAAAAATCGGTATTTGTAGATGAAGTATTAGTGTCACCAGTATTGATTACAAAAGGTGCCGTTATATCATCTGTCGCCCTATCGATGATGCCGTCTAAGTTTTTCATTTTATTCTCTTCCTCTATAACGTGACCCACGCATTTCTTCCACTGCTCTGCTCCGATTCGCGACAAGCTACAACCACATTGGCAGGTACAGAGAGTGAGTTGGATAGTGTGTAGCGGCTTTAATATATCACCAACTTGAGTCACAACACTACCCATCATAGACTATTGTAGAGTTTAAAAGAAACAAAAACGTCATTCCATCAGGTCCTAATAACCTAACTTATTAAACCATTTTAAACTATTGATGAAATATCCAAGATGCAGTTATAAATTGTATGGTTTAGCATTTTACGGCAACGACCATTTCAATAGTGTATGTTTTGAATGACGTTTGATGAGGTGGTGTGAAAATTCAAGGAGAAACAGTGAAAAAACAAAGTAACGTCCTTTGTTTACATAGTTAGCAAGTTCTATTGACGGCGACTTTACGCACCACGCTTTTCATTTATGGGGGACGATAATAAGGTACAAAACCACACAACAGTACTGTTTTCTTCAGTGAGATCGTTCTAACGCCAACCGAAGGACTATACACCACTGTACCTATGTTTAACAAATTATCATTTATTGAGTTTCAGTTTAATGCGATAACTCGTAGTCTAAGACATACCTCGTGGGTGTGCGTGTGGCCAGCCTGCACCAGCGCGAAGCAGTCGTCGAGCAGCCCGAGGCGGTCGAGCGGCGGCAGCGAGCCGTCGCGCACCGCGCCCACCAGCCGCGCCAGCATCACGGGCTCGTATCGCGTGCGATAGTAGCCCACCTGACACAACACTAACTCATTAGGAACAATAGGAACGACACATACCTAATGGTGAACCGCTACGGCCCTTACTGATTCATCGAGCGAACGAATCTTCATTTCATCGTGGCCAAAAATTGTTTTGTATACCCGAATTGAGATGTCCAGATTTCCGGCTGTTCTCACCTACATGTCGCAATTGTCCACCGATTTTTGTGAACAGTTTCGATAATTACAAAGGTTTCAACAGTTTCGATAATTACATAGGTTTTTCTATTGTCGAGTCAGTTTTTCGATATTTAAAAAATAAAAACATTTTAGCTCGTTCTAAAGCAACAGTAGCAGTAAAAATAAAAGGGAAATATAGATTGAAGCGGCCTAATTACGGTCGTTTCAAACCAGCACGTCTAGCTTTACTGAACACGCGACTCTTTGTCGGGGGACAAATACTGCCTCTCACTTTCTTTTCAATATCGTGCGAGCAAGACAGGTGACGCTGAGTCGCGCGACAAGCGAAGTCGCGGCAAGATATGCTAGCCCTGCTGTAACATTTTCAAGCTTTTAAGTTATTATTATTAACCGAGTCTCCGCCAGCGGTGAGAACCTCGGGCGAAGCAACAAAGCGTTTGGAGAAGCACGCGGCAGGATATTTGCAGCCCCGCTACCCGCAGTTAATTATGTAGCTCAGAAAGTATTTCAAGGAAAAATTCTTGCTTTCGTGTTGGTGTACAGTTTTTTTTTTCATCTAGTAGGCATATATGACACAACGTCATATGAGTCCCGTTCAATGCTTTATGCGTCAATTGAGTAACAAATATTTTAAGGATTATCGTGAATAAACGTTTAAATGAACGACTATAATCAACAGGCATTATTAATTCATAACGGCGGCCAAAATTTACTGTCGTTTTGGTGATATCGGTTGAAGTTGAAAATCCCACCGCGAATGTGGTACCTACATTATTATCAGTCCACACAGGGCAATGACCCGACAGCCGGTACTAGGCCGAAATTAACATTGTGTGAAATCAGTAAATAGTATGTTGACAGAACTGGGGTGTAATAATGTTTATTGCGTCAACTACGCACGTACCTACTCCGAGTGGAAAACAAGTTAATCCACTTATTCAAATGTTATTTCTTTTAACTTGAAATAAAAGTGTAAAATTATTTGTATTTTCTTGTTCCTCCTCCTTGTGTCGCGTCCTCATTGCCGAGGGTCGTGACCTCCGAGAATTATTTTGTGGACGATCGCTTTCCCTTCGTTGCGGTCTTCGGCGCTGTGTAATGCGTGGACTTTCGATTTAGAGCTATCGCGGATCTAGTCTGTCCAGCACAGAATTGGGCTTCTTCCTTTTGGTCGCCTTCCCTGTATTTTCCCTGTCACCAGGAGCACTATTGACCGAAGAATTCGAAGATCCTGCGGAGACATAACGGTGACCTACTTCTTAAATAATTGAAACATATGTGCGGTGGGCTGTCCAAGGAACTCATAACATCCGCCTCCACTGCAATGCAAGATCTGTCTGCCTTTTTGTGGATCCAAGTTTCCGCACTGTAGGTGAAGATCGAAGATCGGCCGAAACTCGAAACATTGTCCATAGCAACTTTTCTTATACAATCAGCAGCAGAAATAGCTAAGCAGTATAACATGGTCACAATGATCTGTACAACCCTTATTTTTTTGATACGAGTATAGTGGTATACAAAGCGGACATCAAACGTCTTGACGCCTTTCAATTAAAGTGTTTCCGGGTAATCCTACGTCTGGGATGGCAAGATCGTGTGTCAAACTCGGAGCTTCTACGTCGTACTAATTTGGCTGGTATGGAGTGTCTTCTCATGAAGGGTCAACTGCGTTGGTGTGGGCACCATGTACGTACGGAGCCCACCAGGCTGCCCAAATCTTTTACTCTGAACTATCCTCAGTAAACATAAAGCTGGAGGCCAATACCTGCGTTAAAGGGACGTCCTGAAACGCCATTTGTCTGTAACGGCATACCATGTGAATTGCGGGAGGAGCTGGCTGCTCACAGATCGGATTGGCGAAATGCTGTCAATGCGGGTCTTGATAACTTTGAGCGCACCCGCTTTGAAGACCTTGACGCCAAACGTCAACTCCGTAAAACTCAGCCCAAGCCCTCCTACCACTACACTTATAACACAGATGGGGGGATATACTTTGCTACATGCTGCCGCACTTTCAACACCAAATTCAGGTTTGCTAGTCATGCCCGCGCTCACGCGCCTAGGCAAACGTAAATTTATACATTCTTGTTAGGGTGTCGCCGTCGACGGATACGTCTGGGAGGACATCATCATCACATAAGTTTAAAATAAACAGTCTGTGAGATTGTAACCCTTTGAACGCCACAGTCGTCATATTACGATATCAGAAATTGTGCCACCTCAACGTCGCCTAATGACATCACCGATTGGCGTTCAAAAAGTTCGGTTTTGTCCGGCCGAGATTTGATATAAACCTCTGTGATTTCACTCTAACTTTAAGGCTAAAAGCTCCAGTAATGTAAAGTTGTTTAAAAAGGCTTACTGTGCCAGGGTTAAGCTTGACCCATGAAGACTCTGCGACATTTTCAAGGACGACTTCTTGAGTTCGCTTCTCTAAAACCGTCGACAATGCCACCTGAGAAGGACCAATTTTTCTGTTAAATATCACATTATGGACATTACAGACTACACAATAGTTCACCCAAATACGACTTATTATAATTATTAGCCGTTTGACGGATATATTTAGTATATGTAAAGTAAATAGATGATGATAGTGGATACAATAAACTTAAAAGAGAAACTGATTGAGACATTTATCAATACTACCGTAACGTCATTTCTTGACCATACGTTTTAAAAGAGACTAAATCATTGTGCCAACTTCACGCTCAAGTGGATGGCCAGATTTCAATTATTTTTGGTATTATAGGGGTAGTTGGACATAAGGCAATTTTTTACCCAACTCCGGTAAAGAAGTAGTTGCGAACACCTTGTAATAAGTAAATAAGTATCATTACTTGCATGGATGCTGTCAATATTATTCGTTTTACAAGGGCATATGTCATTATCTTCATCTGATCTCAACGGTGGATTCTTTGATGAACTATGTTGCGGCTGTAAATCATATTTTGAGACTTTTATCGTTTAAGGAACTGGTATGCTATCAATAAGGAAATCAAGATGACTATGTGGGTCAATGTGAACTCTCATTGCAAGGCCGCTGATAAGATTATTGATCGTGTTTTGATTCTATGTGATAAAATATGAGTGATTCGACAACCCAATCGCAAGGTTCTACATGAAGAATGTCTTTATGGGACAACTATTCCTTCCATTTAGGGTTTCCTTAGTTTTAAAATGCCCAGCCCCGTAAGTGTCGCAAAGCAAAGTTTTTTTAAGAGTTTTAATTCCTTCGTGCTGAGAACACAGTTGCCTGTAATAAATGTTTTCATTTCATTTCAAAGCTCTGTGCTAATAGCTCAAACACCATGACGTCATTATTTAGATAGGTTAACAATTCTGTATATGAAAATATAAGTAATTTACCATATCGCTCATGAAAACTACGATTAAATTGATTGTTGCCATAAAATACGGTTGTATTACTTAAAGGAGACAATGTAACAAAGTCAAGTAATGATTATTGTGACTACAAAAATTATCCAACTAACTTTGGCAGGCTGTTCCTGTGTAGAGATAGTAATGGGCACCATCCATAAAATATCCAAAGGATCCTGGCTTCCATCCGCGCAGAATTTCTGCTGCGTAAGTGTCAGCACCCGATCAGGGCCCCTTTGCTCGGAGTGCACCTAAAATAGAAACAATACATAGTAGCACCTTCACTATCAACCTAATCATAAGTATATATTTACTTTAAGACTATTGTCTGACTCCACAATGGACTATGAATATAACTTGCTTATTTAATGGCAGACAATGAGTTGAAGGCTTTATTATGATTAAGACCCATTGTTACGAAAATAGTGTCTTCAAATATGTAGGTGTCATTTGCTATTATAATTTTAACATAACATACAAAGGGCAAGGATAGTCGGAAATATTACGAGGAAACCTCCACATTGAGTAAGTTAAACTGAATGATTGTTTAATAAGATCATGTTTTACTACCATGACTGCCCCAATTTTTAAAAGAATTCAATCACTATTAATTGTATATTACAAATACGAAGACAGAATTACAATGCCATGGCAGGGCGTCACAAGGCACCAGTTCTAATTTCATAAGATCAATCAGTTTCTTTATTTTTATTTGTAAACTAAACTTGTTAACATGACCTTATTAGTCTGGTTTATCAATAGCGAGTTTCAAGAACAGATAGCACTTGTCTGATTCTAATTATCTGATCTGTCAAATGTAGTTATGATAGGTCCCCCCAAAAATTGGACAAGGCTATGAAGGTCAAGGATAAATATAAACTGAATACTTGACAAACCTGTACTACTGGAAAACCCATTTGTTTGGTCCATGTGGACATCACAGCCCCTACAGGCTTATTTGAAGCTTCCTCTAAAGCAGCCCATAGATCTTCAGTGAAAGTGTTTTTGTACTGAAATATAGAAAATTCATTATATAGACTGCCACAAATAGTGAATTAATAATCAAATAGATACATTTCCTTATCAACAACACAATACATATTATAAACAGCCAGATACTATCTCTGTACCATTAATTAGAGATTATAATAAAATAAGAGGCAATAAAGGATTGGAAAATCGGGGAATGAAAAGGATTGTCATTTTTCAACTTTATGTGATGGTATTAATGTGGAAAAGTGACAAACATTTTCATTCCACATCTGTACATTTATGTGATGAAAGTAGACAAATACCATGCTATAATTGTCAATATCACTGATAAATGTGATACATAAAAGTCAACATATGTGTCTAACAATATGAATCTGCTACATTTACTGATATTGATACATGAACACTCAATACCATAAACAATGTACCACACTATTAACACTAATAGTCAATTTAAATTCTTGATATCAGTTTATGATTAACCATGTTAAATCACTATATTGATTAGAGTAAGAGAATATAGAATATGTAGTTCTTTGGCTACTGTTACATTTCAAATGTTTGTACAGGTGAGTATAGGCACTGTAGAACTACTTATAAAGATCCACATAAGAGAATGTCAATAAAGTACCTGATGTCTAGTTAAGTAAATGTTCATTCCCTTGCGGAAATCATCATCACCAATATATCTGTGCAACATGCGAATGACAGAGGCACCCTTGTTGTACGAGATGTCATCAAATATTTCATCAATCTCAGAGGGGTGGCCTACAGGTACTTCGATAGGGTGTGAATTTTTCAAACAATCTAATTCTAAAGCCCTGAAAATGACACTAGTATTAGTAGGATACAGCATTCAAATGTGCACATGGAAACAAAAAAATGTGATGACTGCACTATTTGTGAACAGTCATGTGTGCACTGGCAAAGTGCCAATTTAGTACTTTCAATTACACAAAGAAACAAAAAATTGTAAGTCATGCCAAAAATGCATATTATGCATAATTATGTATACGAATTTGAAAAATATCAAAATTGCTTGGTCATAACAATAAAAGAATCATACCTTATGTAAGTTTCAGTAACAAACTGTGTCCAAATGTCATATTCAGGGAACAAATGGTTGACACACAAGAATTCCACAAACGAAGCATAGCCCTCATTCAACCAGAGATGAGTCCACCACTCCATAGTGACCAGGTTTCCAAACCACTGATGGGCCAGCTCGTGGCCCACAACAAGGGCTATCCATTGCCTCCTCACAGCTGATGTATGCTCCTCGTCCACCAGAAGGCATGTCTCTCTGTATGTCACCAAGCCCCAGTTTTCCATAGCACCAGCAGAAAAGTCTGCTATAGCAATCAAATCAATCTTGGGCAACGGATACGCTATGTCAAAGTATTCCTTGTAGTAGGGTAGGACCCGAGCTGCCACTTCCAGAGCAAACATACCCTGTTTGCTCTTGCCCACAGGCGTGTACACACGCACTAACACGCCGTCGCGCGACGTCTTCTCCACGTAGTCGTACTCGCCCACTACAACGGCCACCAGGTATGTGGACATGATTGGAGTAGTGTCAAACCTCACAAAACGTGTGTCACCAGTGATCTGCTCCTCTTTGACGGGCATGTTAGAGAGCGCTACGCGGTCGGCGGGCACGCGTAGCGAGATGTCGAAGGTGGCTTTGATAGCGGGCTCGTCCCAGCACGGGAAGCAGCGGCGCGCGTCCGTCGCCTCGAACTGCGTGACGGCCGCGTAGCGCTCCTCGCCGCTGGGCGTGAGGTACTTGCTGCGGTACAGCCCCTTCATCTTGTCGTTGATCTCGCCGGTGAACTCGCACTGCAGCGCAGCCTCGCCGGCCGGCAGAGGTTCCGCGAACGAGATCCTGGCCGTCTCCTCGGTCGTGCTGAGTCGCACCTCCGCCGGTGACAGAGGTTCTCCATTCTCATACTGTAACTTCACGCTCTTCAAATCCAAGTCCAAACAGTTGAGCACTATTTCTTTGGTAGGATTGACGATCTGAAAGTGAATACGTCACGTTGAAACGAGATAATTTGCGACGGCCTGACGAGTGATGAAATTCCCTCTTACCGATACTTTCACTGCTGTCTTTCCCGTGAACGTTAATTTCTCGAGATCTGGCACCAATTCTAAATCGTAATGTTTAGGCACAACATTCTTCGGGAGGCGCTGAAACGGTGTGTTTTCGGGCATTGTCACTTTTTCTTTCACGATCGTAAATGTGGGACGCGCTGCAGAAAAATACCGTAATGACCGAGTGACAGAGTGAACTCGCCGCGCTCCCGCGCCGCCGATACGTGCCCCCCGCGCGCGTCCGACTCTCTGCCCCCACTCCGAATAACGGTATTCGCTCGTACGTAACAACTTGCAATGGCGATTCAAATTAATGCAATTTTCTGAACGAAATGCAAATGAATTACGTATGACGCGTAGTAACTGTAGCGTCATGGAAAGCGGTTGTCGGAGTGACGTTGAAAGTGAAAGTTATTCAATAGACTTGAGTCGTGCAGTTATTTATGTTGGTTGCATGGGATGAAAAAATATTTATGAGTTTTTGAGGTTGGAATATTAGTGAATGAAATGAATAGTTCCTTTTTAGTTCACTGTTCACTTGAATGACAGATCAGATAACGAATGACTTTAATGAAATTCAAAATATTCGAAATATTCAGATTAATTAATTCATGTTCATCTGCAGATCGCAGGTAATTGAAATAACTGTTATCGGTAAGAATAAAAGTAGGTTTGATTCAACTAATTATGTAACATTACATTAGTCGAATGTTCGTAGTGATTATATTCTCTTTGTCGAATGTTTTCTACATTTTTTGAAAATAAGAATAAAAAAACTAAATTTGCACCAATATATCCACGGAGTATATCATCCAGATAAATAAGTCATTACATTAAATAACGTTTTTATATATAACTTAAACACGCTTGAAATGACAGCAAACATGGTACACTGGGCAACAAAATTAAATGAGCCTTTTCATACAATTTTGGATCTTAATGCAAAGAGTAAAGAACTATATCGAATTATGACAGGTGATTTTTGCGATGAATTCTCCCGTAGTATTCGCGTATTGATTTTAAGCTTATTAGGCTAAATGTTAAGTAAACTAGTATTAAATAAGAGTACAAAATCATTTTAAATAAAGTTTTACACTATACTCTGAAGTGAGAAGGAAGGGCTATTGAAATGTGTAATTTAATGAGACTTTGTTTGTTAGTTTCCACAGGTTAGTATATTTGCAATCTATTATGTTATTTAAATGCATTTCAGAAACCGCTTGATTATCTTCATTAATTACACGCAAAATACTTACTGTAAATTGCCACGCCTAGTATGCTCACCAATTTCAGAATACGTAATATTTTCGCTAGGTAGTCACTTCCTATTGTTTGTAACAAACTTTACCGGTGAAAACACTGAGATTTGTTTAAAATATAAACCAGAAATGTTTGTTGGTTCACAAGAAATTAGATATTTATGTTGTTTAATTTCAGCTGTATATGGAGTGTCATGCTCCCGGGTATTAGAGCTAAGCGACAAGTTTATAGACATCAGCCATGATGGCATGTGGTTCGTCAAGTTCTACGCGCCGTGGTGCGCCCACTGCCGCCGCATCGAGCCCATCTGGGCCCATGTCGCCCAGTCTCTGTACAACAGCCATATTAAAGTGGCTAAAGTAGACTGCACCAGATTTCCTGCAGTAGCTACTCATTTCAAAGTCCGGGCTTATCCTACTATATTGTTGTAAGTATCTTTCATACATCGTAAGGTGTTTGGGAATGTAATCATTCAGAAGGCGGCAACTGGTGACTTTTTGAGCTGCCCTCTTGTAAAAACCTTGTCTGCTAAAAGGTCACAGACATCTGAAATGGTAATCATAGTACAGTTTAATTTTACCTCATGTTTTAAAAATTGTATATATGTATACCGAGCATACAATGGAATTAAGTATGTACAATTATTTATTTACCCCTCTTTTAATATGCCTACATCCTGTTTTACTTTCATATATTTTACATTTAGGTATTGTAATAGTATAACAAAACTTGTTTAATTTCTCAGCATCAAAGGTTCACAACACCATGAGTACAATGGTGAAAGAATGAAGGATGACATGGTTAACTATGCAGTGCGCATGTCCCAGCCGGCAGTTCAGAGGGTGACCCAAGCTGATAGCTTAGGATATCTTAAAGAGACGCATGCCGTTTTCTTCGGGTTTGTTGGGAAACAGCAGGGACCATTATGGGTAATTAGCCATATATAATAAGTTGTTAACAATGGGATATTATTTTATTATTGACTGCACATTCTCCATAAACATTACCTTTTCAATGTACCAGTCATCATTGTCACATCATCGTAAAATTGTGCCACTGATACCAACATTGTCTAGTGACAACTAAATTTCAATGATCAAAATCATTATCATTCAAACTGGTACAATTTTTATTCAATCCCTGTAGATTTTGGCACACTTCTTTATTTTTTTCCATGCAATAATTTTATGTAAATAATTATCGCATTCCAAGATTTATTTACGTAGGTACTAGTACTACTCATACTCAGTTATAGGTGAACCTAATATAAAGCGTTTATAAAGAAACAACTACAATTTCACATTCAATGACTAACACAACATTCCAATAATAAGCTCTACGCTTACCATTCTATGGGAACTGGATTAAAATGTCCTTGTTACTCCTAAATATCAATGAAAAAAAAAGAATCTAAGCAAATGGTTACATAGCTTCTGATTTAAGTAAGTGTTATGACTTATGAGGCAATTTAATATCTAAAATATAACATCTTTCTCACCATTTATAGGAAATGTTTCTGATGCATGCTGACAAATATCAACCGCACAGTTGGTTTTATGCCATGTCAAACGAAATAGTGAAGAATGATATACCAAACGATTCAGCAGTATTCTGTTACAAAGAGGATGAAGCATATTTCTTTGATGGTAAGCAATCATAATTTCATAATATTCTCTGTAATGATAATACATATAAGAACAATATGTTGTATGCTGAAGTTGTATGCCGGAATAAAGTAATATAGTATCCAGAATTGTATTAGAAGTTTAAACCAATGACATAATTATAGATTATGTCATTCTCAGAGTAACTCTAGGTATGTACTGCTAAAATAGCCCTCAGGTTTATATCTGCAGCGCAGTAAGTCTTCGCCTAACATAGGATAAAGGCTCAGGCCCTACTGCCCTGCACATCTGTCTTACCGAAGGGAAGACTCATTTAAGCTTAATTCCAGTTTTATCTATATATTTGTTAAAACTGGAATAGCATGGGGGGGTCATCTTGATGTTGGTAATTCTTTGCAGCTGATCCTGCTGTGATAGAGGACAATGAGGCCCTGAACAATACTTTAGATAAATGGATTAACGCTGAGAGATTCGGTTTCTTCCCCAAAATCACTAGATCCAACATTCACCATCTTATGGATACTGAGAAATACATAGTTATTGCTATTGTGTCGGAAAATAAACTGAGTGAGATAACTCAGACTGAAAGGGACTTTAAGGATATGATTGAAGGTATTATTAAGTAAGTATGATTTACACTTGTATAAATGTTTAATTCATCCCATTACAATCATATTAAGGCGCGACCCAGGCCTTCCTACAGCTACACATACAACACTGACGGATAGCTATACTGTCCCGCTTGTGATCGTGTATTAGTGAACAAGCTGGGATTCGCCAGCCACGCCAGAAACAGTTGACAGGGTGTCGCCGTTGACGGATACGTCAAGGAGGACACCATCATCATCGTACCGAAAGCATCATACGTACCTACTAACTAAAAGGCCAGCAAAATGAGGAAACAATTAAATGTGAGACAGAAGGCCGTTTTAGTATTTCCTAACAATAAAATTTATCAGATAAGGACAAATTTTCACTCGCCACGTCAACCAAGCCCCTAGACATAATCAATTCTATACCAAACACAATCAACAAATCTTTTTGTTTTTAAAGGAAAAAGAAAAAATCGCTGCATTCTCGTTTCCAATTCGGATGGATGGGATCTCTAGAGCTCGCCAACTCTATAGCCATGACGGAGCTATCCACGCCGCACCTGCTGGTCCTGAACTCTACCACGAGCCACCACCACATGCCCGACGACGACCCCGTGCTCATGACCCCGGAGGCCGTGGCCATCTTCCTCGACCAAATCCATAACCAGTTGGCACCGGTAATCTATTATTTTAATAGCCGTTTCATAACTTTTTAGCATATCAAAAACCAGTTTCATTATCTTCACTAGTTATCAATAGTAGATTGTTAACCAAGGGTAGAAAGTGACCCATCGCACCCGAGATATTTCTGGCGCTCGAACGAAGTGAGAGCGCCAATAGTTCGAGGGTGAAATGGGTCATTTCACCCGAGTTAAACACACTACTTTTCATTTCGACTGCGAGGAAAATAAAATACACACGCACATAAATGTCAAGAGTGAGTTATATTAATGTCCATGTCATTTTTAACAAATAATCAATTAAAGACACGGTATTTATATTTAATCTCGTGTTCCCGCTTTTTCTACTGCAAACTTTCATTCTTCTTACTTTTAATAGATAAAAAAAGTTAAGATATACGATTACGTACCGCCAACATTTAAAAAGTTAAAAAAAAAAACAATCTAATGGTTTCAATTTTATTTTTTAAATAAACGTACGATCTATCAATAAATGTGGGTCGGAATTATATGTATGTATTATGAAGATAAGGGAAATTTATATTTAATAATTAGACATAAGTAAATTAAGCTTGCCTATATCTAACCTTTGGAGGCCTTTTTTCAATGCCACTTACCAACGGCGACTAGATTGTACCTAATTTAGTTGGTCACGACGTGCATCTAGAAGGCAATTAATTATCTTTGACTCCGTGGCAATTAAAAAAAAAATACTTTCCACCCTAGGGATGGAAAAGCTATTTTCCACCCGGCTATCTACTCATGAAAATGACACTTTCCGAACAGGAGAGTTGAAAAAGAGATGTAATACTTTATTAAATGAAAAAGCCAAGAAAGAGTATCAATTACGCTCGTAAGTACATATTTGTCGCATTTTCCTAGAAGTACAATATATATGCCACAAGTTAAAATAAGAATTAATAGGTACCTACGTATCTCATGTGTAAAAATGAAGTTTATTTTTATTCCAGACCTATGGGGGCAACAGCTGGCCAGTGCGCGTGTACCGCGGATTCTTTGAAGCCCGCACTACTCTGAGCAGCATGTGGCGCGGAAACCCCGTGCTCACCGCTCTAGTATTCGGCCTACCTCTCGGATTCTTGTCCCTCATCTGCTACTCCGTGTGCTGTGCTGACATACTCGACGCCGAAGAAGAGGAGGTTCCAGGTAACAATTCGGTGTTTTTTTTGTAGAAACTACTATCCTCTATGGGATCTTCGAATCCCACACCACTCTGACCGCACTCGGCCGCCCTCACTGCGGTGGTGTGGTGCCGCTCGGGTTGCTGTCCCTCAATATCCAAATCCGGGTCCGGCACTGGCATACTCTACGCCGAGGAAGAGGAAGTTCCAGTCCAGGTAACTGTTCAATATTCGTTAGTAGACAAATATTTACTATTTGTAATCACCATTTCTCGTGAGTTCTTTAAAGCCTGTAATACAACTGCTACTAGCTGCAGTAGTTACCCTTCCTTTCGCACCTCCGGATTTCTAGATAACACTTTAGGACAGACTAGACGATGTGGGGTTGGAGTTGACAGATTAGGTTTTGTGATAGCACTGACACGGATTTGAGATTTTGATAATTAAACGAAAAGTACTATACTTAACGTTTTGAACGCCAAAGACAGACGGTGTGACTGACATCGGAAAATTGCTCCTCTGACGCCAACGCAACGTCGGCCACAGCCGACCACAATGATCGAAACCTTGTAATTGAAACCAAGTATTTTTCAATCCCTGGTGATTTTGGAGCACTTTTTTATTTTCTTTTTGCTGTGGAGTCTGTGGCATAGTGAATTGCTTTACCGCTTGGCGTTCAAAAGGATAAAGTGCGTCCTATTACACGTTCATTTTATCAAATTACGAATAATGAGTTGGTACCTTTTCTAATAATAATAATAATAATGAAGCTTCTATGAAATTAAGATACCTATTTGAAATAAACAGTCTTAGACTAAGAAGCATATCACTTGACAATACTGTCAGATGAATGTTCTACAAAATCAAATACCCATTTTTCACTGTTCGTGGAATAAAGATTAATTTATAAATTATTGTTTCAGAAACTCACGAAAAGAAGGACTAAGAAAACTCGAATGACGATGCAGGGATGCAGTCGTTAGTAGAGGCCGCTTCGATTTAGCATTTAGTTCATATGGAATTTTGTTGTTCTTTGTTATTTACTTATCATTTGACGAGCCAAGGGTACCCTTCAGGCCAAGCCGCACCATATGCGACTGCAGCGCGTAGGTATGCGTCGATGTATGCGTTGTGAATGGAACCCACAGATTTGTGGTGGAACCTCATAAGAGATGAAACACCGCTTGCGTGCCGTATGCGTGCACTTATGACACCTTTCATTTCTAAGTAGCAGTTTGTGGCAGTTCATAATTGCACACAATACCCATTCGGTCCCATTGTTAGAACAAAGAGAAGATAATTCGGTCTTCCGAATTCTAAAACAGGATTACCGCTATACATGCTGCAGACGCATGTGTGGCTTGGCTATTATTCAAAGATCTCGTTTAAACTATCAGTCTTTATAGAACAATAACCTGCCACCAGGTGGTGTATTATGTACCATGGCATAATACTTAACTTATTAATTATACATTTTACCAAAGTATTTTACGATAAGCAAATATCTTTGAATGAATTTAATATGGATAATTATTTATTTTGTGGCCATGGTTTTGGATGTGACTAAGTTTTATTTAGTTGTGTAAGAGTATTTCATACAATCATGTTTGATTTTCTTTTTCTAATGATTCTTCCTGTTATGGGTATTTCTAGAAATGTGTATGTATTTGATATATTTTATTTCGTAGGTAGATAAAGTTGAATAAATGTCTAAATTTTAAAACTTGAAATAGTTTGTTGTCAGTTCGTGAAGACGAGGAGGGAATATCCAATGATAAATAAATAAAATTAGATATGTTAATGTTAAAATATCATCAGCGTCAGTTTAGTCAGCAATTCAGTATTCAGTAACAGTCTATAACATCAAAGTGATAAATAGCAAAATATCATGAATAGCAAATAGCAGGAGTTTCCAAACAGTCGATGGCCCCCTTACAGGTTTAGTATTTTGTGTCTGCACCTTCGCCAATCGAAGTAGTGCGCCTTTACATCCCAATAGTAGACCGGAGTGCCTCACATCACGGCGCAGCTATTTTCTCTACACGGCGCACAGTTTGAGAACTCCTGTTATATAGGCTTTATGGCGATATATTTGACCATTTACATGTTACAGATGTACATACTCCTCGGATATTTTGTTACCCTTTTTTGAAGTTTTCTTAAAATTCATCATTATGAAAAAGACGTGCCATACATTTTTGACGGGTAATAATACATTTTAGTCAAAAACTATTATTTACGTATACAAATTTAGAAATTACATTTAACTTACCTATATAGAGTCTATTGTTGTATGTTTTGTGTACTTTATTTTTGTTTCAATTTAGTTCACGGATTGACATAATTGCGCTAAATACAGTACGAAATTATCTTTTTTAAGGTAATTCGTAATTATTTCCAAGTCAATTCACATCTGCGTAGATATCTAACAAACATTAGTACTTCTAGGCCTCATTTGCATTTAAAATTACATGTACCTTACTGTGTTTCGATGTATTTAGTTTATATTCAAAGAGTATTAACTTTTGTTCTTATTGTAATTAATAAATCTCTTTACAAATGAAGACTATTTTGCTTATACATATTTCCACTCTGTTACAACAATTCCTAGTGAGATTCAAACACATTTACAGCTGTGACATTTCATTAATATAAACAGCCATTTCTATTTGTTGTGTTCTGAATTTTAAATAATTGTACCAATTAATATAGCTGCTAGAATATCCATATACTTGTTCGTGATTTAAATAATGGTGATTATTTTGATTGTTATGTATATAGTTTTCAGTATTTGCAGAATTGGACTGAGATTTCATGAAGTCATATGATGCAGTATTATATCCATAGTCATCACTGTCTTCTGAAGAGTGGTCACTGTCTTTTGAAGATAAATGTTTTTCGTTTTTGTGGTGAGATAGTCTTTGTGAGCATTCAGATTTATTGCGTCTATTATTTTTGCCAGTAACTTTTGCAGTTTTATGATGGTACTCATCTTTTTCTTTCCTTGATACATTTTTAGATTTTTTTGGTTTAATAATGTCCTGATAATGTTCATTTTCGGCTATTGCTTCATTAATTTCGTATTTAGGTACAACCTCATCTACAATTGAAATTGCTTCATATTCTACCTTTGTCTCTACTTGGTTGACTGGAATGCCACAATGCTGTGTTTTATGTTGTTTATATTCTGCAACTGATAGATTGGCAACTGATATAGTCTGCAGACATTGATATTTACTGCTTGTATGACTATCTTCAACATCATTATTTTGAAAAGAATCTAACAAATCTGTGAAAGTTTCAATCTTGCCTTTTGCTTCTTTGAATGAACTACATAACATTTCAAATGTTTCTATGACATTATCATTATGTGTTGTTTCACATGTCAATGCATTCCATAACACACTGAAGTTATTCACATTTGTTATTTCAACATCATTATTATTATCTTCTAATTTCAACAAAGTCATAGTGCGCTCCAAAGGAATCTCGATCTTTAAACCATATTCACTATAATGAAATTTTTCATCATTCCAAAAGGACCTTATGTCCAATTGGAATTGCATGGCATTTAATAATTCTTTGAATTTTTTTTCTTCTTGACTGCTGAGGATAGTGACAGCCAGGCCATATGCTCCAAATCTACCAGCTCTGCCTATCCTGTGCAAGTATGTCTGCCAGTCATAAGGAGGCTCAAAATTGATAACCAAATCAACATGAGAGGAGTCCAGACCTCGGGCTGCTAGATCTGTTGCTATCAGTATGCGGCACTTATATTCCTGCAATGTCTTTAGTGCTTCCAAACGATCCAATTGTTCTTGTTGACCATAAAGCTTTTCTGCAGGCCACTTAGCCTTATTCAGCATTTTATATAAATCTGTTACTCGAGCTTGGTAGTTACAGAAGATCAGGCATTGCTTAAACTCTCTTTTTGACAATATATTAAGGAGTTCTTCAAATCTATGTTGTGTTTGTCTCACAATATTTGCATTGTGACTGACCAGAGTTACTTTTTGTGAAATTCCCAATAATACGCTGTTACTATCTGGACAAATGTGTTGAGAAACTTGTACATATTTATTGATGAATGATTTAGATTCTTCTGGAAATGTTGCACTACTGAAAATAATTTGCCTCTGCATCGGTAAAGTTGTGAATAAGTATTCTATGTCTGCTCTAAAACTTTTTTCCATTAGCTTATCTGCTTCATCTAGAACCAAGAGCCGGACAGTTGATGTATCAATGTGGTTGTCTCGTATTAGATGATGGAGGCGTCCCGGACTGCCAACAATTATGTGGACCTTCTTCTTGAGTCTTTCAATATCATCCTTTACAGGTAGGCCACCCATAACAACTTCTACTTTGAGACCTATAAAATAAATGTTTAGATCTTAAAATTATACGAATTTCTTCCATAAGGTTTAACTTTTAGTTCAAGTTTACACATTCACTATTCATTGAATATTTAAAGTTTCCAATAAATAAAATTCCTTGAATTTGAATATTTAAAATTCCTTGTGTAAATGTTAGTAACCAAAAGATAAAAAAATAGAACATCCACAATTAAAACATTTGCATATTGTAAAAATATATACACGATGATTTTTAATTGGTGATCAGGAGTAGAAAAATATTAATATCCAGCTAAAATTAAACCTAATAGGCGAGGTCTCATGCAATTACCTCACTGTTTATTTAATTAAAAGTTGAAACATAATTAAACCTAACAACCACTAGATACACGGTCATCCTACATAAATTTATTAAAAGTATGATACCTACGTCAAGTGTCATCGCTTTGGCGGGAAATTTTACGAAATTTCCTACGACTTTGTATAGGTAATGACAATGACAAGTTATTACTCATAAATTGTCATTGCCATTAAATTATTAAAAAGGTTGTAAGCTTACAGATACAGATTAGTAGGGTGACAAGGAATTTAAGACAAAATTGATATTTTAAATAAAAATTATCAAAGAAAAATAAAAGTTTGTTTTCATGTAATTTCGACTTCAACATGACCGCCATCATTTAGTGAGTTAGAAAAGTTGGAACCTGATCACCGATTAAAAATCATCATGTATATATACTTACCTAACTCAAGGACAAAGTGCATGACATCGTTTTTTTTATTGCCTTTCTACAAAATGTTGCACTGGCAATTATCATAAGCGGAATTTGCATTATTGACTTTTAAAATGTTTATAATGATTTTTATATTGTCATTTTGTAAGTTATTCCGTAAGGAAATCAGAGGTTTGTATAGTAATATAAGCTTGTTTCCATACTTTTGATCTGGGGTGTATGTTGTGTTACATCAGGGGCAATTGATATGATAGGGTGTATAATACTAATGGCAGTTTCTTCAAAGGGGCTAGGTTAACACTTTCACGACCAGGTAAAACAAAGAAAACAACCCCAGAAACAAACAGAGCTAGCTAGGTGCAACTCCACCATACATACTGACAGAGCCCGCCAGATAGGCACTTTCATAGTACAATCCGCATGGTGAGCTGGCAACTGAGTAGAAGTTACAAGCTCCCACCCGGTGGGTTGTTGATCGTAAAAGTGTTAATTATAATTCAAAAATATATAGGTGCTTATGAGCAATACTTCACCTTGATGCTCGCTTCCAATTTGTTTCATTACATCACATATTTGTGCAGCTATTTCTCTAGTTGGTGCTAAAATCATAACTTGAAGGCCGTTGTTCAGATTTATTTTTTCCAGAGCAATCACGGTAAATACAGCAGTTTTTCCAGTTCCAGATTTAGCTTCCAATAAAAGATCTAAAGGAAATAGTTGTGATTAGTCATGTTGTTTGCTAAAGAAAAATAATATTGTGATAGAAACATTCTCTCAAATAAGGTTATTAATGAAGCTTACCAAATCCGCATTTCCCTAAAGGTATGCCATGTAGCTGAATAGGAGAGGGTTTGAAGAAGCCAGAGTTTTTCAAACCTTTCAAAGTAGTATCACTTAGAAGCATTGTTTCGAATGTTACGTCTTGAGATACTTTTACATCTTGCGTTCTACTCCCATGATCCAAACGGTGACCAAGCACCATTGTGAATAATTAATTATTCTGTACTATTGACTACTATTCACCAATAAAAGATATTAAAACAAGGTACATGGATTTACCGGGAAAAGTTAACCTTTTTTGGGCTAAGAAAGGATGAGATCAGAAATCTCCAAATATCGGTTATCCCGAGCAAAACTAAGTTTACAATGTAACATTTTTAGATATCTCCGTAATTAATTAAAAGTAAGTGTTATGAAATGATAATTGCAGTTTTTTTTTAATGTAGTAAGGTGTAAAATACAGTTTGTATTCTCTAATATTATGGCACCAAAATGTTACTGCTTGAGGTAATATATTGGTAGATTTGAACGTTTCGTTTATTAGACACAAACTTGACATGAACTCTGGACATGACGTCAAAATGACAGTTATCTACCGTCTGTTGCCACAGCAAAAAAAATTATCAAGCCCTTCGTTGCATCGGAGATCGGACTTCGGTCCCAACATAGATTTTGGAAATAATAGTAATAATGGTTAAGTGATTAGCGGCTACTTGCTAGAAAATTACGTTCATAAACTTACTCTAAATTCATAAAGGAAATGAATTACTAGAGAATAATGCCGTGAATGGCAGACTTTAAACCTTATATGTCCAAAATTCGTTCAAAAATTGACTTCCAAACACTTCCAAACGAAGCCAAGCATAGTAGTTACAGTTTCTGAACTGGTTTTGTGAAATGGCGAAATTGTGACTTCAATCAATTTTTACTTACGTTCGATATTACAATTTTATAACTAAATAATGCGATTTTGTCGTTTTAAATACTAATTATTGTTATAAATTATGTTAGTGTTGCTTTGATATCATTTAACTATGACACGTGAAGGAAGTTGATGGGAATCCTGCCCTAGTGTTGGTTTTCTCTGCTTATTATAAAATTATTAAAATTTTCCACGTAGGTAAGCAGCTATTTTAGATTATAGATGGCATCTTTATGTGTAATATATCGTAAACCATATGTTATTTCGTTTACCACAAACATCCTTAGTGTTATAATTAGGTCATAAATTTACTGCCTGCCTTCTCCCATGATTTTTTTGGGTAAACATGAGCCTGACTTATCAACAAACAATCAATGTCTATTTGTATTTTGTTGTAATTTAGAAGTAAGAAATAGTGGTTCGAAATTGGTCGTACATTTATCTAGTCAATATTGATAGGGTATGGTTTTGGGTACTTACTACTCACGACTTTTATTTTCGTTTAAACACTACTAAATAAGTTATCATTAGTGATCGCAATTAAAAATAACTTCATTTATTCAACATTTATTACTAAATGTATGGTATTCTCTATTAATAAAAAAACATCTGTGGTGAATGACAACACTCATTCACTAATTTGTGGATCAATTGCTTAATTAATGTCGTTTTTTAGTTGGTTTTGAATGAAGCATTAGGATACAACGGGTTACCTATGTTTTACCAAAATATGTTTGCCAAATTATCACTTCCCAAAAGAATTGTTGAAGAATTTCATTTGACAAATTAAATTTTCGTAAACAATTCTTACGCAAACCTAATGTTTGGCACATCAACGTTTAGACAGTGACTTGTTTGACCAAATTTCATTTAGTCAAATGTTTAAGTTGGCATAACATATTTTACGCAAAATATATTATGCCAACTAGCAAATGAATTGTATCGTCAAACTTTTGTAAACGTTGGAGTTGGACTTTCTGGACACATGATTTTTTTATGATGTTATCGTATAGAATACGCTAAAATAAGCGTGTTTTGTATGGGCAACATTTTTTTGCTAGCTTCGCTCGCTCGGCTCGCGCGATGTTGTGGTCGCAGTTCTAACCTAGCCAAACCCAGCCAGGTCGGTTTTTGCGCTTTGCCGATTACTGCCGCGGCAAGCTAGTTTCGCTCGTTCGACTCGCGTGCTGTTGTGGTCGCAGTTCTAACCTAACCTAACCCAGCCAGGTCGGTTTTGGTGCTTTGCCGTTGCTGCCGCGGCACGCTAACTTCGCTCGCTCGGCTCGAGCGCTGTTGTGGTCGCAGCTCTTATGCAGCCAAAAATATCAAATTTTCCTTTTTATTCATTGTTTTGTTTTACCTTAATACAGCATTTGCTAGACCAAATGCCTAAATGTAGTTTTTCGTAGTAGTATTTTGCTAAATGAAAATTTTACTAAACGTTTATTAACTAATATTTTTTTGCCTTAATAAAGTATTTGCTAAGAGACCAAATGACATTTTTCTAAGTAATATTTCGCTGAACGAAAATTTTACGAAATGAAAATGTGCATATTGATTATGCCAAAGATTGCATTGGCAATAAAAACACTTGCTAAAATTTGTTAAAGTAATGAAATTTGATGAAAATAATTTTGGTAAAACGACAGGATCCCGATACAACATATTCTTGTTTACATAAAATTGATGTATGCCTTGCTGTGGATGCTATATTTAATTACCTAAAAGCTACTGGAGACAAAAGAAGCTGCTTAAATGGTGTACAATGTGTATTGGTTATTTGTTCAAGAAAAATGAATAACAATGGGGGAGGTGCTGGTGGAGGGGTGGGCATGGCCAGTGGTCCCTATGAGACCAAAATAGCTGGCCTGTATGATCTCCTTGACACTTTGGGTTCTGGACACTTTGCTGTGGTCAAGCTGGCTCGGCATGTATTCACTGGTGAGAAGGTTGCCGTTAAAGTTATAGACAAAAGCAAATTAGATGACGTCTCGACTTCACATTTATTCCAAGAGGTAATTTTAACTTATTTTATTTTATAACATAATAGTGTTTGTGCTTATTTAAATAAAATTATTTAAAAAGTTATGTCACAATATATACTTTGAGGAGTTATTGATAAGAAAAACCCAATTAAATTTCTGCTTTGCACTATGGAAATGAAATGGATGAAATTATTCAAGAATGTTAAATCTTTGTTTATTTGTTTATCCCCCTGATTCGTAAAAGAAGTTACAGATTTTTGTCTAGCATAAAAAAAATAAAAATGCTTCTTTCCTGTCTTGTGTGAAAATATTGTAAACTATATGAAACAACATTTCAGGTTCACTGTATGAAATTAGTTCAACATCCTAATGTAGTAAGATTATACGAAGTAATAAACACGCAAACAAAATTATACTTGATTCTGGAACTGGGTGACGGAGGCGACTTGTATGATTACATTATGAGGCACGAATCTGGCTTGTCGGAATCTCTCGCCCGCAATTATTTTCGCCAAATAGTTCGTGCAATCTCATACTGCCACAGGTGAATATAAGTTTATCATATCCATTAGTTGGATACATATCTTTAAATTAAAGTTTGTTCCGCAAAGGTTGGAGTCCCATCTATAATTAGTTAAGAAATATAGAAAAAAAAGAAGTTTGGCTGAATAGTGGAGCAGGTAAACACATGTAATGTTTGACAAGGGCCAGTATCTTTTCTTCTATAAATAGATGTTATGTTATGTTGTCTCTTGCTCCCTGAAGGCTACAAGGTTACATTAGCATAACTAGCATTTATTAACTCGCGGATTCGCTTGATCTATATTTTAATCTGTGTACAAAGTTCAGTCAGAATCAGTTTGACGATGCGTCAGTCAAACTCGTGAAATGTTTGAGGACATTCATCTAAACATCATTTGCCTTTGTGGGTTGAGCTATGTATTTATGCTACAAAAATTGTTGTTGTAAGGTCAATTATTGTTGTAGCAGGAAGACTTTAAATAATTATAGATGCTTATGTATAAGTACTAATCATTAAAGTGCTTGTGTCGTGCAAATAATTGTTGTTATTACATTCCGTTTGATTGCAGGTTACACGTCGTGCATCGAGATCTGAAACCTGAAAATGTAGTTTTCTTTGAAAGATTAGGTGTAGTTAAATTGACTGACTTCGGTTTTAGCAATAAATTTTGTCCAGGGCAAAAATTAGAGACTTCATGTGGTTCCTTAGCATATTCGGCTCCGGAGATCCTGTTAGGGGATTCGTACGATGCGCCAGCGGTGGACGTGTGGTCGCTTGGGGTCATTCTATACATGTTGGTCTGCGGGCAGGCCCCGTTCCAAGAAGCCAATGACAGTGAAACACTAACTATGATTATGGACTGTAAATACACGATACCGCCACATATATCAACAGGGTGCAGAAAGTAAGTGCCTTTTGTAATGAATGGGATTTATTTAGAAAATCGATGATGAAATCATAACTTATATTCAAAATTTCTGTTTGCCCACAGGCTGATCGGGCGGATGCTGGTACGTGAACCCGAAAAGCGCGCCACTTTAACAGAAATCGCAGCGGACCCGTGGGTAACGGGCGGGTCTGGGGCGGCGGCGCAAGAATGCGACACGCCACTCGTGGCGAAAGAACAGCTGTCGGAAGAGGATCGTACGACTATCATGCAGCGAATGGCTAGCGTCGCTACTAAAGAGCAAATTTTGGAAGCTCTTGAAAAAAACGAGTATAATCATATCACCGCCACATACTATCTGCTGGCTGAGCGGAAGCTTAGAGCTAAAAGGTCGGTTATTTGTCATCTTTACAAGATATTTTATGGAATTAGAACTTGGAATGCAGCTGTTCGCACAATCGCGTTGCCAGCGTCGCATGGCCAACATCGCCACTAACGTCATGAAACTTAACCCCTAAAGAAGAGTAGTGGAGGTAGACTGTAGAACCACTGCCGCCATAATTCGAACTGCTCAGATGTTATTATTGGAGTCTGCTTCGAGCGTTTGAGTGGTGCACGTGTGCGGAATTGATTTTTTGGTTATAAGCCCGTTACGGTTTGAGTAACCCCTGATTCTGTTTGTGTTTTCGTCCCTTTGTGTTGTTCATTATTTGTGCATCTGTTTGTCACGTAAGTAACTCTTTTTGTTTGCGAGAGGACAGGGCAGCAACTACTCACATGTGAGTTTTGTGCTCCCCTCTCCAGGACTCCTCAATATGGGGTCCCCCCAATTTGATCCAGGTATCTCTGGATTTATAGAAGATCCACCCTCTCCAGCTTTTCATATGGAAATCCAATATTCTCCAGTATCCCTGGATCAAATTTTCTTGAATAGGAATGAAGCAAATGCGGATCTACCCCCCAACTCGGATTCTCAAAAAAAAATCAAAAGTGTAAAAAAACGAGATCTATCAGCTATTACTCGCGATCCCTCTGGCTCAGGCGAGCAGCCCGATTCTCCCAAGATGCCCCGTTTCAGCCAAGAATCCGCCCCTCCAACTCAAAATACAAATAGCCCTCGCCTCACCCCCCCATCCCAGTTCCAAACTCGCAATGAGTATTATCCCTCAGATAAAGGACCCTTCATCGTTCACGTGTCGCGGGAGACGCAAGAAGCCGATTCTGGAGCTTATTTACACCCGGTCAAGTTTGGGCAATACTTATTCACGAATGGAGTAGCTAAAATCAAAGACGGTGGGATTAAAAAGATAGGTCGAAATAGGATAAGCGTGGAGTTTACCTCCGCCGCGGCGGCTAACAACTTTTTAACCTCCTCCTTAGGCTTCGATAAATATAAAAGGTTCATACCCTCTTACCATATATCGAAAACCGGAATCGTAAGGAACATCCCCACAGATTACACAAACGAAGAAATACCAAATTTAATTCGACAACCACACGGGTTCGGGAATGTAGTAAAGGCTAGGCGTCTCAACTTTAAGAAAAAAAATTATGATGACAACACGGTTCAATGGGCCCCCTCTGAAACCGTTGTTCTAACCTTTGACGGTCAGGCCTTACCGGACAGGGTATTCCTATTTAACTGTGCGCTGGAAGTGAACCCCTACTATTTTCCCACTGTACAATGTTACAAGTGCTGTCGTTATGGGCACGTTAAGGCCCAATGCCGTTCTCGACCGCGATGTGCCAGATGCGCGCAACCACATGACGCTGAGGGTTGCTCTGCGGAAGCCTCCTGCCTGAACTGTTCTGGCCTTCATATGGCTACCGATAAAAGATGTCCGGAGTACAATAGGCAACAGTTGATAAAACGCACTATGGGTGACGAAAGCATTTCATACCAGGAAGCCGAGCGAAAATTCCCATCTTCTCGGAAGCCGTATAATGAAGTAGCCCAGGCATCAACATCATATAAAAAAACTATTACGAAAACAAGGCAGCTCCACGCCCCGAGTAACGATCATGGGTACGATAAACAGGCCCACAATGACCTTGTAAGACACTACGATCCCCCTCCCCCACCAAATGGAGTTATGTTCTCTAACCTTAGCCCAGCTACCCAAACACCCGTTATTCCCAACATTTGGCCCCTGCTTAACTCCATCGTTTCGTCCCTAATTTCAATCCTACAGCAGAACGCTGTCCCGTTACCGTCCAACGTTGCCAATAATCTAGCTACATTGTCCTCTTTCTTATCAAACGGCCCCATTTCTGGGCCTCATGGCTCAAACCATCGTGCAATGGAACATCAGGAGTATCAGCCGCAATAAGGTTGATCTCCTACACATCATTCAAAAATTTAACCCAGTTTGTCTGGCTATCTCCGAAACCTGGCTTAAACCAAACTCTGCTTTTAATTGCCCCAACTATATTTGCCTCAGACAAGATTCCCCTACAGGTTACGACGGTTGCGCTCTCCTTATTCGTAAGGGTGTAAATTACTCCGTGATAAATATCCCGCCACATCCTTCTTTTTACGCCGTTGCCTGTAAAGTGCTAGACATTACTATATTCTCGATATATATCCCTCACCCATCCCCTAGAATTCTTTCCGATCTTGAAGCTCGTTTAAGAGGTACCTCGGGGCCACTCCTCATATTGGGAGATCTTAACTGCCACCACTCTCTATGGGGATCTCATACTAATAATCCTTCCGGCCTTAAACTAGCAGACATAATCAACTCTTTTAACCTTTTTGTTCTGAACAATGGCAAACCCACTCGCCGCTCTTCTCCCGCTCAAAATCCATCAGCGGTGGACGTCTCCATTTGCTCCCCATCTTTAGCCCCTCTAATTTACTGGGAGATATTACCATCCAGTTACGGCAGTGATCATTTCCCACTAACGCTCACCTACTTATCTAGTTCTACTATACCTTCGGCTCCTCCGCCCATTCAAAAATTTAATCTTGGAAAAGCTGATTGGCCATTGTATGCGCTCTCAGCAGAAAGAAAAATTAGCAATTTACCTTCTGTTTCACAAGCGAATTGTTTGCATTGTTACTCCCTATTCTCCGAAGCGCTTCTGGAGTCCGCGGAGGCGTCGATTCCGACAAAGAACCTATCTCCCAACAGACGTCCCTCTCCCCCATGGTGGGACTCTGAGTGTACGTCCTTAATAAAAGAGAGAAAAGAAGCTGAAAAGACCTTTAGTCTAGACATGAGTATGGCAAACTTCCTCACTCTCAAACAGGTTCAAGCCAAGACCAAAAAAACTCTTTCAGCTAAAAAACGAGAAGGCTGGAATAAATTTTGTGAAAGTATATCTCCTTCCACCCATCCATCCCTTATCTGGCGTAATATCAAAGCATTTCGAAACGTACAGTCATGTCAATCACCTCCCCTTTCATTCTCGGGTCACCCTTTATGGCTCGATGATTTTGCGAACAAATTAGCTCCTCCTTACGTTCCCCCCTATACCGAATTCCCCTCCCAAGTACCAACGAACACAGATAATAACGATTTCCTATCTGCTCCTTTTAACATAGCTGAGTTACGATCAGTCTTGGAGACGCTTTCAGATTCCTCTCCAGGCCCTGATGGTATCGTGTACTCCTTCCTATCCAGAGCCTGCTCTGTGACGAAAACGTACTACCTGAATATTGTCAATTCTCTCTTCGACTCCGGTTATGTCCCGGACACTTGGAAAGAGCAGTATGTGATTCCCATTCTGAAACCGGGTAAGAATTCTGACGTAGGAACTTCGTATCGTCCAATAGCTCTCTCTTCGACTCTCTGTAAGGTCATGGAACACCTAATAAAAAATCGCTTGGATTGGTTTCTCGAGAGCAGAGGCATCTTACCGCGGTTCCAGTTTGGATTCCGAAAAGGAAAAAGCATCACAGATAGCCATAGCATACTCTCTACTGATATAAGACTGGCATTCTCAAGAGAAGAATCCGTGGTTGCAGTGTTTCTGGACGTATCGGCCGCGTATGATAATGTACTTCTTTCAGTACTCAGAGACAAAATGTCACAGCTGAGTATCTCCCCAAAGATTGTGCAAATTATCTCTAATTTACTAATGCACAGGTCTATTAAGGTCAGATGGAATGGCGATGTTCAGGCGGTTCGACAGGTCTGGAGGGGCCTTCCCCAAGGCTCGGTTTTAAGTCCGATCCTTTTCAATATATATTCTTTCGATTTAGACAAATCTGTCAATTGGGCCTGTAGAACTTTGCAATACGCAGACGACCTGGCGATTTATTGTAATGACAAAAAAGTCCCGGTTGCGGCGGATAAAATTAATGGAGCCCTAAGGTCCCTTAACACCTGGCTGGACCAGCACGGACTTTCGCTGTCCTCCTCAAAAAGCTCAGCCATCGTTTTCTCAAGAAGCCGTGACCCCCCTGAATGCCACATAACATACAACGATGAACCAATTCCTACTAAGGAATCAGTAAAATTGGGAGTTATTTTTGACCGTCGATTCCAAGGGGTCCCCCATCTAAAGTACGTTGCCAATAAATGTGAAAAAAACTTAAATATGCTAAGAGCTCTTTCTGGTACCTGGTGGGGAGCGCATCCATACTCTCAAAAATTACTGTACAACGCTTTTATTCGGAGCCACTTAGATTTCGGTACCTTTATTTTTGAACCATGTAATAAGGCTGCCCTCAGAGTACTCGAAACTATCCAAATGAAAGCCCTGAGACTCGTCACTGGCGCCATGAAATCCTCTCCCAACAGAGCGGTACAAGTAGAATGTGCCGATCCTCCACTCGACTTAAGAAGACAACTCCTCTCGGACCGTTACCTTTATACAATTATTTCACAGACGTCACATCCTCTTATTCCAAAACTCCGACTCCTCCAATGGTACGGGACTAACAAGGCATTCTGGCGCAACAAGGAAAAACCCAATCTTGTAAAGAGCTATGAGAAAATCGCGGCACTGAGAGCCCCCATTACGAAATCTCCAACTCTCCCTTTGTACGCCGTTCCTTTTGAGGCCTTAATCTTTTCCCCACGCACAGTTCTTGACACGGGTATTGACAAAAAATCTACAAATTGCAATAACCTTTTTATTAAATACGTCAACACTTACTTCCCAGCTCACTCATATTTTTTCACTGACTCGTCTAAGCTAACAAACCGAGGCTGTGTAGGAGCCGCCTTTCTCTTACTGAACGTAAACCATGTCGCCAAATTCAAACTTCCCCCCGAGTCATCAGTATTCTCAGGTGAATGCCTGGCCCTTTGGAAATCCGTCGAATATATCCTCACCCATAAAATTACACCATCTGTCATTTTTTCAGACTGCCTCAGTGCTCTAAAGGCAATTTCGGCCCATCCTTTCAAAAACTGTGCTCGTAACTTTCTCATATGTCAATTGAAACATGCCCTTTATAATTGCCACAAGGCAGGTTTAGATGTATCTTTGGTTTGGATACCGAGTCATTGTGGGATACTAGGTAACGAGAGGGCAGATCAAGCTGCAAAAGAAGCTGTCCTTCATGGCGACGATATCACGTTCAAAATTTCTTCACCTGATACTTCAAACATCCCATCCGACACCATGCTTAAAACATGGTCCTCTCGCTGGTCCCGTTCCAAAAAATTTTTCTATTCTAACATTCAAC
Organism: Apotomis capreana; assembly: GCA_947623375.1. Taxonomy (NCBI): domain Eukaryota; kingdom Metazoa; phylum Arthropoda; class Insecta; order Lepidoptera; family Tortricidae; genus Apotomis; species Apotomis capreana. Next base: position 11,410,127 of record OX392510.1, on the reverse strand, counting down.
AAACCATTCCATCACGCCCGTGGTTTTTCAAAAATAGATCCCTTACCAAGAGACATACTTCAATTTTAATAAGACTTCGATTAGGTCGAGTCTGCTCGCCTGAGCAGCTTCACAAATTTAGAATTAAAGATTCCCCCCTTTGTGAATGTGGGGAAGATGTTGGTACAATAGACCACATGTTTTTTAAATGTAAACTAAATAATAAAACTCCGCCGCTTCATATTCTTATTTCTAAACTTAAACTTCCACTTCCCATGAATATGGCTTCCCTTTTATGCCACACAGACAATAAAAAGGTAGTTTGTACATTGAGCAAATTCATAGAAAAAAATAATATTAAACTATAATGCGCTGCAAGAAATATTAGACTGTGTGCTGTCTGCTTATAATCTGGATTGGGCTATCTATGTGTATTATTCGTGTTCCGAAAAGCTTGGTAGACATTAGCGGCTTCTGTGTATGTGATTTTTGTCCTCAGGAATTACCAGCTCCGAAAAGTGTCAAAATTTAAAAGTGCTATGCTTTATCTATGTACCGTGCTAAGCTCAACACTTGTCATTGGTAGAATTGTGCTAGATGCACAGTAGCCACAAATAAAAGAGTGAAGTGAAGTTATTATTGGAGTCTGTAGACCTCCAGTTGGCTCAAACTGCCCTATTTATTAGATACAGCTGCGTGTCTTCGCAGCAAAGTCAACTACAAAACGTCTTGTATGCGTAAATTTCACTTGTTACTTTGACTTGCTTATGCGGTTTTAGAAAACGTAACGTAATCATCTAAATTAAGACTTTAGTCGATTTGTCGGTATTTTTCCCAATGGATTGAATGAAAGATATGATCGGTATTGTTGACAGGCAAGAAGAGAATGCGGCAAAGAGGCCCGAGATGCTGAGCGTATCGCGGGGTAGTTCGCGCAACCAGGGCTTGCTGGCGCCACCGCCGATGGCCGCCGCCCCGCGCACTCCTCAAGACGCACCACCCGTAAGTACAAATATATTCATGACAAACATAGTATAGGTGCCGGCAAACTTTTAGGACAAAAATGGCGGATCTGCGCATGGACGTTTGTACGTAAATCGGCTACTGCCCAGTTCAGCATAAGCTCTAAAAGTTTGCTGGCAGCTGCACACCCAACGTATGTCTCTTAAGGCTGATTTAGACGAAGACAATTTTGAGACGCCTAAATGACGGCGCCAGTGATTACCGCACAGCACACCTCCGACCGTTTAGACAATGACTATGTTCAGCCGCCTAAATCTCGCCGCCAGTCGTGTTTACACAGTGCTTTTTTTCAGTACCAGTCATTAGTGGCAGCTAGAGACGCGGAGGGGGGGTCACTGGCGCCAAAAAATAGGCCCGTGTTCTATTCCGCGCCAGCGCTGGCATGCCGCGAAAAAATGGCGCGGAAAGTGTTTATACGGTGCCTTTTCGAGGCGCCGTAATTTAGGCGTCTCAAAATTGTCTTCGTCTAAATCAGCCTTTAGGTAGGTAGATGGCCTGGTGATGTGAGCGGCACAGGATCACTTAAGTAGTGGTGTTGATGTTCTTTGGGGGAGCCACGTAGGCTTGAAATGTCCATGTATCCAGCCCGACTAGCACAACTATGCTTCGCGACTCTTGTCGCGCGACATAGCGCTACCCGTCTCTTTCTCACATTACTACCTACACAGTAAGAGACGGGTAATTATCTCGTGTGAGAAATAGTCGCGTGTGTTATGCTGGTGGGGCAGGGTGGCGCCGCCGATGCGATGCCCGATGAGCCACACGTCAAAAATAACATCAAGTGAAACAAAAAAGAATATTTCCAAGGTGGGGTAAAGAACATTAAGAATAAGAACACGAAACGTTTCCAAGGCGAATTGGCTTGCTGATGCTAATTAAAATTAATCTATTGGATTGGGCGGCGCAGGATTACTTATGTTGAGGTCACAGACAACCCCCACTAGACGGAGCAAGTAAGGCGACCCGCGCGCACCAACGATATGGTACGGCAGAACATTAAAGTATCAACACGGCGGCCACCGTTTAGTTGCGTCCTTGTTTATGGTCCATGCGTACGTCAACGAAAAAAGAAATAAATAAATAACATGGTAAATTGTAGTGTTAAGTGGTGTAGAGAGACCTCACAAACATGGACGCATCTAAACGGTGGCCTCCGTGTTGATACTTTAATGTTCTGCCGTATATACCATATCGTTGGTGCGCGCGCGTCGCCTTACATGTGCCTTACATGCTCCGTCTAGTGGGGGTGGTCTGTGGTTGAGGTGTAGATATATTCTTTGGGAAGGCCTTCCTGCAGCGCAAGTCTTTGACTGATGATGTAAACTATTTTTACAATGCATGTGCTCGAAAAGAGCGTATTCTAGGCATTCAAACTGTGCGGAAAGTACTACTTTTCCGCACTAGTGCTTTTTACTTTTAAATTTTTTTTTAATTTATAGCCGTATTTGACAGTCTGACACAAAGAGGTTTTATTATTTACAATAATTTTGATAATTAAGTCAAATACCAATTATTATCACGTATAAAAGTACAATAAAACCAATATTTCATTAATTAATTCATTTAACACCACATTAATTACATTAGATATAAAATTTGATTAATAAAAGAACTTTAAATCGTTATTCATTAAATAAATTTGGCTGAATGTACACGCGCTTGTGCCATTTTGACATAAGACGAATATTAAGAAAATACTTTTGCACATGCGCAGTAGTAGATATGTCAAGCGCGGCTTTCCAAATAACTCCGCCATTTTTTATTGATGTCTAGTTTATTTTGAAGTTGTTTTGTGCAAATCTGCTGAAATAATGGCGAGATAAAGGGATGAATCATGAATTTAAACCCGTAAAATGTTATTGAAGAAGTAAAAAATGTGAACGACAGCTTCTTGTTGGATAAATCAAAGCAAAATACTTTTTTTCCAATGTAAACAGTCTTTGTGACTATTAAAGTATTTTCTATTTTCTCGTACATGCATAGTAAAGTTTTGTACGGAACTCGTGTGTAAGATGATTTTCGACTCGTGTTTGTTTAATCAATCGCTCGTACCTCGCTCGTGACTAAAAATCACACTCGTCTGAAATCACCTACCTTCCACACTTGTATCGTAAATAACTATTCTTTTAAAGCTTATTAGTAAATAATCAGCATTCTATTCTAGAGTTTTTGGCAATTGTTTCAAATGGCAATTTCATGTATATGACGAGCGATTCTCCTACCACCTAGTTTTGATAAAGTTGCAATATTCCTGCAATCTCCGAGGGTACCATAATGTGGGTAGGGTACCATATTGTGGTTGAAGTTGTCGCCGTTTGACCTGTTGACCGACTCGGTCGTCTAATCTCAACGAATGAACCGCATAATCCCCTAAATCTCTAAGGTTCTAATTATAGTAACACACATAGTTTATAGAAACTACACGTTACAGATATAATCGGATAAACACTGTCATGTTTATGTACACGTGATGTGAGCGTACATCATATACAGTCGGTTTTTTTATTGGTCGGAAGTGACTCGTCGTCGTAATAAATATATCGTTACTCAGAAATTAATTTTTAAAATAATTAATGATGCCGAATTTAGATTTACGTCTATTGATGAAAAGTGATATGGTCTAACTATTAAACAATTTTATATAGAAAACTCCCGTGAGTCTCAGACATATTAAAATACATGCGCTAGTAGTAAACCCGTTTCGTATGTATTTTAAACAATAATTGTTTACTTCGGCTAATGAAAACCGACTGTAGTGTACAGCTGTGAGCTATTAACAAGATATAAGATAACATACGAGTATTTTTGCAGAGATCGCGAAAATGTAGCATAGTGCGCGAAGAGGAGGACGACGAGGAAGGCAGCGGGGGCGGCGCGCGGGCGGGGGACGCGCGCCGCGGCTCGCGCTCCGAGGGCCGCCTGCACCTCGCCGCGCGCGCCCGACCCGCCATGCTCGCGCACAACCTCACCCGGGTCAGTGGCTATGTCACCTAGTCATAGTTGTTAGCTCCGATAGTGTAGTGGATGCTGAGGGCGGCTCGCGCTCCGAGGGCCGCCTGCACCTCGCCGCGCGCGCCCGACCCGCCATGCTCGCGCACAACCTCACCCGGGTCAGTGGCTATGTCACCTAGTCATAGTTGTTAGCTCCGATAGTGTAGTGGATGCTGAGGGCGGCTCGCGCTCCGAGGGCCGCCTGCACCTCGCCGCGCGCGCCCGACCCGCCATGCTCGCGCACAACCTCACCCGGGTCAGTGGCTATGTCACCTAGTCATAGTTGTTAGCTCCGATAGTGTAGTGGATGCTGAGGGCGGCTCGCGCTCCGAGGGCCGCCTGCACCTCGCCGCGCGCGCCCGACCCGCCATGCTCGCGCACAACCTCACCCGGGTCAGTGGCTATGTCACCTAGTCATAGTTGTTAGCTCCGATAGTGTAGTGGATGCTGAGGGCGGCTCGCGCTCCGAGGGCCGCCTGCACCTCGCCGCGCGCGCCCGACCCGCCATGCTCGCGCACAACCTCACCCGGGTCAGTGGCTATGTCACCTAGTCATAGTTGTTAGCTCCGATAGTGTAGTGGATGCTGAGGGCGGCTCGCGCTCCGAGGGCCGCCTGCACCTCGCCGCGCGCGCCCGACCCGCCATGCTCGCGCACAACCTCACCCGGGTCAGTGGCTATGTCACCTAGTCATAGTTGTTAGCTCCGATAGTGTAGTGGATGCTGAGGGCGGCTCGCGCTCCGAGGGCCGCCTGCACCTCGCCGCGCGCGCCCGACCCGCCATGCTCGCGCACAACCTCACCCGGGTCAGTGGCTATGTCACCCAGTCAGTTGTTAGCTCCGATAGTGTAGTGGATGCTGAGGGCGGCTCGCGCTCCGAGGGCCGCCTGCACCTCGCCGCGCGCGCCCGACCCGCCATGCTCGCGCACAACCTCACCCGGGTCAGTGGCTATGTCACCCAGTCAGTTGTTAGCTCCGATAGTGTAGTGGATGCTGAGGGCGGCTCGCGCTCCGAGGGCCGCCTGCACCTCGCCGCGCGCGCCCGACCCGCCATGCTCGCGCACAACCTCACCCGGGTCAGTGGCTATGTCACCCAGTCAGTTGTTAGCTCCGATAGTGTAGTGGATGCTGAGGGCGGCTCGCGCTCCGAGGGCCGCCTGCACCTCGCCGCGCGCGCCCGACCCGCCATGCTCGCGCACAACCTCACCCGGGTCAGTGGCTATGTCACCTAGTCATAGTTGTTAGCTCCGATAGTGTAGTGGATGCTGAGGGCGGCTCGCGCTCCGAGGGCCGCCTGCACCTCGCCGCGCGCGCCCGACCCGCCATGCTCGCGCACAACCTCACCCGGGTCAGTGGCTATGTCACCCAGTCAGTTGTTAGCTCCGATAGTGTAGTGGATGCTGAGGGCGGCTCGCGCTCCGAGGGCCGCCTGCACCTCGCCGCGCGCGCCCGACCCGCCATGCTCGCGCACAACCTCACCCGGGTCAGTGGCTATGTCACCTAGTCATAGTTGTTAGCTCCGATAGTGTAGTGGATGCTGAGGGCGGCTCGCGCTCCGAGGGCCGCCTGCACCTCGCCGCGCGCGCCCGACCCGCCATGCTCGCGCACAACCTCACCCGGGTCAGTGGCTATGTCACCCAGTCAGTTGTTAGCTCCGATAGTGTAGTGGATGCTGAGGGCGGCTCGCGCTCCGAGGGCCGCCTGCACCTCGCCGCGCGCGCCCGACCCGCCATGCTCGCGCACAACCTCACCCGGGTCAGTGGCTATGTCACCCAGTCAGTTGTTAGCTCCGATAGTGTAGTGGATGCTGAGGGCGGCTCGCGCTCCGAGGGCCGCCTGCACCTCGCCGCGCGCGCCCGACCCGCCATGCTCGCGCACAACCTCACCCGGGTCAGTGGCTATGTCACCCAGTCAGTTGTTAGCTCCGATAGTGTAGTGGATGCTGAGGGCGGCTCGCGCTCCGAGGGCCGCCTGCACCTCGCCGCGCGCGCCCGACCCGCCATGCTCGCGCACAACCTCACCCGGGTCAGTGGCTATGTCACCTAGTCATAGTTGTTAGCTCCGATAGTGTAGTAGATGCTGAGGGCGGCTCGCGCTCCGAGGGCCGCCTGCACCTCGCCGCGCGCGCCCGACCCGCCATGCTCGCGCACAACCTCACCCGGGTCAGTGGCTATGTCACCTAGTCATAGTTGTTAGCTCCGATAGTGTAGTGGATGCTGAGGGCGGCTCGCGCTCCGAGGGCCGCCTGCACCTCGCCGCGCGCGCCCGACCCGCCATGCTCGCGCACAACCTCACCTGGGTCAGTGGCTATGTCACCTAGTCATAGTTGTTAGCTCCGATAGTGTAGTGGATGCTGAGGGCGGCTCGCGCTCCGAGGGCCGCCTGCACCTCGCCGCGCGCGCCCGACCCGCCATGCTCGCGCACAACCTCACCCGGGTCAGTGGCTATGTCACCTAGTCATAGTTGTTAGCTCCGATAGTGTAGTGGATGCTGAGGGCGGCTCGCGCTCCGAGGGCCGCCTGCACCTCGCCGCGCGCGCCCGACCCGCCATGCTCGCGCACAACCTCACCCGGGTCAGTGGCTATGTCACCCAGTCAGTTGTTAGCTCCGATAGTGTAGTGGATGCTGAGGGCGGCTCGCGCTCCGAGGGCCGCCTGCACCTCGCCGCGCGCGCCCGACCCGCCATGCTCGCGCACAACCTCACCCGGGTCAGTGGCTATGTCACCCAGTCAGTTGTTAGCTCCGATAGTGTAGTGGATGCTGAGGGCGGCTCGCGCTCCGAGGGCCGCCTGCACCTCGCCGCGCGCACCCGACCCGCCATGCTCGCGCACAACCTCACCCGGGTCAGTGGCTATGTCACCCAGTCAGTTGTTAGCTCCGATAGTGTAGTGGATGCTGAGGGCGGCTCGCGCTCCGAGGGCCGCCTGCACCTCGCCGCGCGCGCCCGACCCGCCATGCTCGCGCACAACCTCACCCGGGTCAGTGGCTATGTCACCTAGTCATAGTTGTTAGCTCCGATAGTGTAGTAGATGCTGAGGGCGGCTCGCGCTCCGAGGGCCGCCTGCACCTCGCCGCGCGCGCCCGACCCGCCATGCTCGCGCACAACCTCACCCGGGTCAGTGGCTATGTCACCTAGTCATAGTTGTTAGCTCCGATAGTGTAGTGGATGCTGAGGGCGGCTCGCGCTCCGAGGGCCGCCTGCACCTCGCCGCGCGCGCCCGACCCGCCATGCTCGCGCACAACCTCACCTGGGTCAGTGGCTATGTCACCTAGTCATAGTTGTTAGCTCCGATAGTGTAGTGGATGCTGAGGGCGGCTCGCGCTCCGAGGGCCGCCTGCACCTCGCCGCGCGCGCCCGACCCGCCATGCTCGCGCACAACCTCACCCGGGTCAGTGGCTATGTCACCTAGTCATAGTTGTTAGCTCCGATAGTGTAGTGGATGCTGAGGGCGGCTCGCGCTCCGAGGGCCGCCTGCACCTCGCCGCGCGCGCCCGACCCGCCATGCTCGCGCACAACCTCACCCGGGTCAGTGGCTATGTCACCTAGTCATAGTTGTTAGCTCCGATAGTGTAGTGGATGCTGAGGGCGGCTCGCGCTCCGAGGGCCGCCTGCACCTCGCCGCGCGCGCCCGACCCGCCATGCTCGCGCACAACCTCACCCGGGTCAGTGGCTATGTCACCTAGTCATAGTTGTTAGCTCCGATAGTGTAGTGGATGCTGAGGGCGGCTCGCGCTCCGAGGGCCGCCTGCACCTCGCCGCGCGCGCCCGACCCGCCATGCTCGCGCACAACCTCACCCGGGTCAGTGGCTATGTCACCCAGTCAGTTGTTAGCTCCGATAGTGTAGTGGATGCTGAGGGCGGCTCGCGCTCCGAGGGCCGCCTGCACCTCGCCGCGCGCGCCCGACCCGCCATGCTCGCGCACAACCTCACCCGGGTCAGTGGCTATGTCACCTAGTCATAGTTGTTAGCTCCGATAGTGTAGTAGATGCTGAGGGCGGCTCGCGCTCCGAGGGCCGCCTGCACCTCGCCGCGCGCGCCCGACCCGCCATGCTCGCGCACAACCTCACCCGGGTCAGTGGCTATGTCACCTAGTCATAGTTGTTAGCTCCGATAGTGTAGTGGATGCTGAGGGCGGCTCGCGCTCCGAGGGCCGCCTGCACCTCGCCGCGCGCGCCCGACCCGCCATGCTCGCGCACAACCTCACCCGGGTCAGTGGCTATGTCACCCAGTCAGTTGTTAGCTCCGATAGTGTAGTGGATGCTGAGGGCGGCTCGCGCTCCGAGGGCCGCCTGCACCTCGCCGCGCGCGCCCGACCCGCCATGCTCGCGCACAACCTCACCCGGGTCAGTGGCTATGTCACCTAGTCATAGTTGTTAGCTCCGATAGTGTAGTGGATGCTGAGGGCGGCTCGCGCTCCGAGGGCCGCCTGCACCTCGCCGCGCGCGCCCGACCCGCCATGCTCGCGCACAACCTCACCCGGGTCAGTGGCTATGTCACCTAGTCATAGTTGTTAGCTCCGATAGTGTAGTGGATGCTGAGGGCGGCTCGCGCTCCGAGGGCCGCCTGCACCTCGCCGCGCGCGCCCGACCCGCCATGCTCGCGCACAACCTCACCCGGGTCAGTGGCTATGTCACCTAGTCATAGTTGTTAGCTCCGATAGTGTAGTGGATGCTGAGGGCGGCTCGCGCTCCGAGGGCCGCCTGCACCTCGCCGCGCGCGCCCGACCCGCCATGCTCGCGCACAACCTCACCCGGGTCAGTGGCTATGTCACCTAGTCATAGTTGTTAGCTCCGATAGTGTAGTGGATGCTGAGGGCGGCTCGCGCTCCGAGGGCCGCCTGCACCTCGCCGCGCGCGCCCGACCCGCCATGCTCGCGCACAACCTCACCCGGGTCAGTGGCTATGTTACCTAGTCATAGTTGTTAGCTCCGATAGTGTAGTGGATGCTGAGGGCGGCTCGCGCTCCGAGGGCCGCCTGCACCTCGCCGCGCGCGCCCGACCCGCCATGCTCGCGCACAACCTCACCCGGGTCAGTGGCTATGTCACCTAGTCATAGTTGTTAGCTCCGATAGTGTAGTGGATGCTGAGGGCGGCTCGCGCTCCGAGGGCCGCCTGCACCTCGCCGCGCGCGCCCGACCCGCCATGCTCGCGCACAACCTCACCCGGGTCAGTGGCTATGTCACCTAGTCATAGTTGTTAGCTCCGATAGTGTAGTGGATGCTGAGGGCGGCTCGCGCTCCGAGGGCCGCCTGCACCTCGCCGCGCGCGCCCGACCCGCCATGCTCGCGCACAACCTCACCCGGGTCAGTGGCTATGTCACCTAGTCATAGTTGTTAGCTCCGATAGTGTAGTGGATGCTGAGGGCGGCTCGCGCTCCGAGGGCCGCCTGCACCTCGCCGCGCGCGCCCGACCCGCCATGCTCGCGCACAACCTCACCCGGGTCAGTGGCTATGTCACCTAGTCATAGTTGTTAGCTCCGATAGTGTAGTGGATGCTGAGGGCGGCTCGCGCTCCGAGGGCCGCCTGCACCTCGCCGCGCGCGCCCGACCCGCCATGCTCGCGCACAACCTCACCCGGGTCAGTGGCTATGTCACCTAGTCATAGTTGTTAGCTCCGATAGTGTAGTGGATGCTGAGGGCGGCTCGCGCTCCGAGGGCCGCCTGCACCTCGCCGCGCGCGCCCGACCCGCCATGCTCGCGCACAACCTCACCCGGGTCAGTGGCTATGTCACCTAGTCATAGTTGTTAGCTCCGATAGTGTAGTGGATGCTGAGGGCGGCTCGCGCTCCGAGGGCCGCCTGCACCTCGCCGCGCGCGCCCGACCCGCCATGCTCGCGCACAACCTCACCCGGGTCAGTGGCTATGTCACCTAGTCATAGTTGTTAGCTCCGATAGTGTAGTGGATGCTGAGGGCGGCTCGCGCTCCGAGGGCCGCCTGCACCTCGCCGCGCGCGCCCGACCCGCCATGCTCGCGCACAACCTCACCCGGGTCAGTGGCTATGTTACCTAGTCATAGTTGTTAGCTCCGATAGTGTAGTGGATGCTGAGGGCGGCTCGCGCTCCGAGGGCCGCCTGCACCTCGCCGCGCGCGCCCGACCCGCCATGCTCGCGCACAACCTCACCCGGGTCAGTGGCTATGTCACCTAGTCATAGTTGTTAGCTCCGATAGTGTAGTGGATGCTGAGGGCGGCTCGCGCTCCGAGGGCCGCCTGCACCTCGCCGCGCGCGCCCGACCCGCCATGCTCGCGCACAACCTCACCCGGGTCAGTGGCTATGTCACCTAGTCATAGTTGTTAGCTCCGATAGTGTAGTGGATGCTGAGGGCGGCTCGCGCTCCGAGGGCCGCCTGCACCTCGCCGCGCGCGCCCGACCCGCCATGCTCGCGCACAACCTCACCCGGGTCAGTGGCTATGTCACCTAGTCATAGTTGTTAGCTCCGATAGTGTAGTGGATGCTGAGGGCGGCTCGCGCTCCGAGGGCCGCCTGCACCTCGCCGCGCGCGCCCGACCCGCCATGCTCGCGCACAACCTCACCCGGGTCAGTGGCTATGTCACCTAGTCATAGTTGTTAGCTCCGATAGTGTAGTGGATGCTGAGGGCGGCTCGCGCTCCGAGGGCCGCCTGCACCTCGCCGCGCGCGCCCGACCCGCCATGCTCGCGCACAACCTCACCCGGGTCAGTGGCTATGTCACCTAGTCATAGTTGTTAGCTCCGATAGTGTAGTGGATGCTGAGGGCGGCTCGCGCTCCGAGGGCCGCCTGCACCTCGCCGCGCGCGCCCGACCCGCCATGCTCGCGCACAACCTCACCCGGGTCAGTGGCTATGTCACCTAGTCATAGTTGTTAGCTCCGATAGTGTAGTGGATGCTGAGGGCGGCTCGCGCTCCGAGGGCCGCCTGCACCTCGCCGCGCGCGCCCGACCCGCCATGCTCGCGCACAACCTCACCCGGGTCAGTGGCTATGTCACCTAGTCATAGTTGTTAGCTCCGATAGTGTAGTGGATGCTGAGGGCGGCTCGCGCTCCGAGGGCCGCCTGCACCTCGCCGCGCGCGCCCGACCCGCCATGCTCGCGCACAACCTCACCCGGGTCAGTGGCTATGTCACCTAGTCATAGTTGTTAGCTCCGATAGTGTAGTGGATGCTGAGGGCGGCTCGCGCTCCGAGGGCCGCCTGCACCTCGCCGCGCGCGCCCGACCCGCCATGCTCGCGCACAACCTCACCCGGGTCACAGATTATATAACCGGGTCAGTGGCTATGTTACCTAGTCATAGTTGTTAGCTCCAATAGTGTAGTGGATGCTGAGGGCGGCTCGCGCTCCGAGGGCCGCCTGCACCTCGCCGCGCGCGCCCGACCCGCCATGCTCGCGCACAACCTCACCCGGGTCGGTGGCTATGTCACCTAGTCATAGTTGTTAGCTCCGATAGTGTAGTGGATGCTGAGGGCGGCTCGCGCTCCGAGGGCCGCCTGCACCTCGCCGCGCGCGCCCGACCCGCCATGCTCGCGCACAACCTCACCCGGGTCAGTGGCTATGTCACCTAGTCATAGTTGTTAGCTCCGATAGTGTAGTGGATGCTGAGGGCGGCTCGCGCTCCGAGGGCCGCCTGCACCTCGCCGCGCGCGCCCGACCCGCCATGCTCGCGCACAACCTCACCCGGGTCAGTGGCTATGTCACCTAGTCATAGTTGTTAGCTCCGATAGTGTAGTGGATGCTGAGGGCGGCTCGCGCTCCGAGGGCCGCCTGCACCTCGCCGCGCGCGCCCGACCCGCCATGCTCGCGCACAACCTCACCCGGGTCAGTGGCCATGTTACTTAGTCATAGTTGTTAGCTTCGATCGTTTCGGGGGTCGACGACGACTCCTCGTCTTGTCGTCAATCACGACGATACTAGTCGATACGCCTATTCAGAATATGTAGTTCAACGATTTTTAGTTGCTACGCGTATTCAGTTACGACGCGCGTGGTGACCACGTGAAGTATAATACTATTGCATTGCAATTAAATTATTAATTATACTTCACGTAATCTGCAATGTTTGACAGCTGGTTTCCTAATGTTCTCATTGTTATGTTACAACAGATCGATATCAAACGCATAGGTAAGATAAAAGCGGAAATTCATTTCCCATATGTTCTCAGGTGAACCTCGATGATAACGCGACGCCGGATCCGCCCCCGGTGTCGGTGGAGGTGCCCCCGGCCGGCGCGGCCGCCTGCTCGGACGCGGCGCCGCGGGTGCCGCCGCCCGCGCCGCCGCCCGCGCGCCGCCAGCGCCTCGAGGTGCGGCGCCGCCGGCCCCGCGCCGGCTCCTGCTCCTCCTCGGACCTCTCCGACGACGACTCCGAGAAGAAGAAGCGCGCCGCCGAGCAGACCGAGGCGCCCGCCGAGCGCGCGCGCCGCGACTCCCACGACGACTCCAGCGACAGCCAGGAGCGCGGCGCCGGCGCCGGCGGGCGCGCGGCCCGGGCCGGCGGCCGCGCGGCCGTGGCGGGCGCGCCGGGCGGCGGCGGGGGCGGGGCGGCGCCCGGCGCCGGGGCGGGCGGCGACACTCGCGGCGGCGGCGGCGGCGGCGCGGGCCGGCGGCGGCGCGCCGCGCGCAAGGAGTCCCGGCTGCGCGAGTCGCGCTCGCTCAACCGCATCGCGGAGGTGGAGGAGGCGGCGGCGGCGCGCTGGGCGGGCGCGGGCGGGCTGGTGGCGCTGTGCGGCCGGCCGCTGCTGCGGCTGCTGGCGGCGGCGCGGCCGCAGCCCGCCGCGCGCCGCCTGCACGGGCTGTGCTAGCGCCGCCGCCCGCCCCGGCGCCGGGACCCCGCCCCGCCCGCGGCCCCAGCCCGCTCCGAGCCGGACGCGCTGACGACGGACGACGCGTGTCTCAGTCGTCTGCTGTCGACGACGACGTTGGACGGGAGGACGAGAGCCCGCTTATAACTCCGGCAGTAAGTTCCGCGTGCCCGTGGGCGCTCCGAGCGCCCGAGCGACTCGCGTTTGTTAAACGATACCGTCGTGTCGTCCGCGATTCGCTTCGCGTACCGCCAAAAGTTAGTTATTAGTTTAGGGAATTTGATTTAATCTAAAGATGTCCGGTGCAAACTGCCGACTTGGAACAGAGCAATAAGTAAAAATAAAACTTTACACTTTATCGGTATCCTCGTAGAGTCGTCGACCCGTCCGGACGGGCGACGATTGTAGACGCGTAGCCGTTAAACATATCGAAACGTGTCGAAGATGTTACTATCGGTCTATCGCTAGGATGACTATGTCTGTACGTTATTCTACTGTTACTAATTTATTGTCAAAAAACTATATTAACTGAATTGATGATGTTTAATGTCGAAGTTGACTAAAACTCGCTAAGTTTAACGTAATCGTGTAATGTAAACGTATGTCTGACGCATCTGGGTTGTCTGAAATGAAGTAGTATTTTCATTGTATTTGCGGTAACCCCACTAGGTGAACGATTTCCTAATTAAACAGACGGTTCATAGGTAAACAGGGTTACTCCATTTCATTTCATGAGTAGGAATTGGACCATTCATCGCCACGGTAAACGTACTGACAAATCACGAAACAAGTGCTGGGCATAAATTGACTAATGGTGTAATCTTTATTATTGCATATACGTTAATATTATAGTTGTTCTGATTGTCTAGTTAGATTATCCGAAACTTCCCGAAATGTTTATTGCACGTTCGTTTAATTGAAACCGCATTTCCTACATGTTACTTAAATTAGATGTGTTTTCTGTTAGGTTGATCGGTTTTGTAAATTGTACGTCTTAATGGGAATGTTAACTATAAAAAATATTTTAAAGTATATCATACTATCTATGTACATAATATTAAATTGTTGTAAATAAATAGTCTATCTCAAATATGACGTTAAACTAAGTACAGATTATTTTTGTTTGGTTTGGTGGATTAGTGTATTCATCAAAGAGCCCGGGTGCGACCTGGGCTCGGTTCACGGGTCACGGCTTTCCAGCCTCTATGTATACAAACATCTATCGACTGTTGACTTTTCTACATCGTATCTGATGAAATCGTTCGATGGAGATAATTGTTTTTATTCCACTTTGAAATTCCCTATCAAATTCTTGCGTCAGATATGAGGTTGGAAACAGCAGTCTCCATGCAGGTATAGTTAGCTCGCAGTGACGCGATGAGTCTCAGCTTTCCAGACCAGTGAGTGCTAAGGTCGCACTTTAAGAGACATATGTACCATGTCTGCGTTGCATAAAGGTTTTTGCCAATATTTACGAAATTTCTCGAGCTTCCATGTTCAGTATTTATTTACTGCGAGTTGAATATACCCCGTAAAACTATTTTTAATGACATAGTTTTGATAATTAGCTTTTAGAGTTTGAATAAGTCATCGTGTGTGCTAACGGTCGATTCATATACCTAACTTACATAATTGTTCTGAATTTTGCGGCTTGTCGGGTCGGGAGTGTGAAAGATTTGACCTCTGTGGTGCCCTCTGCTTGGGGTGCTAGATAACGCATAAAATAACAAGACCAAAGATTAATAAATTGTTTGTTAACGAATAATATTTTGTCCTGGTTGGTGCCAACGTCTATACAATTTACGATTTGTTTTTGAATCTTTCATAAGTAATGTACTTTGTGATTGGACTTTTTATTGGTGCTTGTTATTTTAACTTTATACAGGACAGTTTTTAAGATGATTTTTAATTGTAAAATAATCTAAATTATATTTATAAAACATTGCAGTGAGGAGGTGTATTTAATCGAATTATACGTACCTATATCTACTATATTCGTAAGATAGAGATTAGCGCCATGAACAAATCACTAATATACTCTAATATTACATTAACTATGGTTTGCTGTGAAATTCTGAATGCCTTACGATTATCTCATTCTTAATGTGCGATTGTGTAATTTATTTGCTGCTTCATCAAATATAGTACTACTCTTTCTTTATCAGATTTTGATTGCACTTTATCATTTCACCGTTTGCCTTTTGCCATAGGATCCTTCGGCATCTTGTTCCTTCGTGAGAATAGCACACTATCGTATCGTGGTAATACGTATGTGGTAACGCTAAATGCTTCTAAAGGGTGTATTTTATTGCTATTTATGCATGTATACCTATTTCTAGAGATTATCTATTTGTGAATTATTTGTGCATATTTTTGATAACATATGTTGAAATCTAATCTTGCACAATTTACATTTTTGTCATGACGTTTTCACGTACAGTAAAAGTTTAATGTTTATTTATTTTCTCTTAATTATCAATTGTAAAATGTATACGTATTTTAATTCATCTATGGCCGATGTAGTAATTATAACAACGGAGTTTTCAGTGCAATAAAACAGATATTATCCGAGCTTTGAATTTGTACATTTATATTAAATTTATACGAGTGAAGTACACCTGTTTATTATATAGTGGATAGCTTAAGGCGTTTTAAACTGATATTCTAATAACTGTGTACCTGGTTGCCAGCTGTATTTGGCGTTAATTAAGCTTTTGCAAATTGTCCACGACTTGTAGTGAATAGATCTTGTATGTATTTATGTATCAGTAAATTTATCATAATACGATTAAGTTTTATTTATAGAATAGTTTATTAATTGGATATATTTGATTTTATTTACTGGCGAAATCGTGTATAACCCTCCACCCAACGACCGTATTATATTATTTTGTTTGTTATATTTAATTACCTCTACAAGTGAATTAACACTACACATATAACATATAACTTCCATAATCAAACGTAGCTTTAAAATATGAAATTATATTTAATTTAAGTAACACCTTATTTTGGAGGGGTATAAATGAGCCGCTCTCGTTATAGTTGTCTTGCCAGAGGACCTTTTCTAGAAGAAATTAATTTGCAGTATTGTGTGTAATATTATTTATTAAATGTATTTGTGTCGAATAATTTGTTTTATGAAATATTTTGACCGTGGGAACATCATATCGGGGTTTCCCTGAGGAAACTGGTTCCCAGTCTGAACTGGGAACACGTTAACCATATAGACACGTGGCTGATATCCGTGTTACACGCGGAACCGTAGCTCCGTGTTCTTAGCATCGGTGGTCCTACTCCTAAGATCCCGTACTACACGGTCACGCCAAATATACGCAAATGTACGTTCGGCTACGGATCGCCAGATCTCGGCTCCGTTCGGGTATTTAATGAAGGCTTGTCGAACTGACCCTTAGTGTATGTTTGTAGTTTATTTCCATTGACATAATAATAGCCAAAAGTAGTAGCAGATCGCAGGGGTTGTGCTTGTGGCCCGAACCGAACCAAAGGTTGCCTTTTTTGCTACTTGCTAACAAAAGGAAATTTGTCCTCCGACAATGGCTTTCTGGATCATCTACAAGATCATTCGGACGTCTTAAAAATTTCAATTACACTGTAGGTAAGCATGGTATACTTATTGCTTGTAGAACAGACAAGATTGTCTGTGGAACAGAAAGGTAGCGTGAGGACCACGTGGACCGACAATCTGATCGCAAGAAACTAATTGGTGAGGGCGGTAGTAGTTCGCACTGCAGACTGGTTAAACTTTTTACTTAACCGACTAAAAAAAAAGGAGGGGGTTCTCAATTCGGTTATTGCTTTTTTTTTATGTTTGTTACCTCAGAACTTCGTCATTTATGAGTCGATTTGGAAAAGTATTTTTAGGTTCATGAATCTCCAAGACATCGCCAAGTTGGTCCCATAAAATTTTGGTGAAGATCTGATGACGAGATTCATGAGGAATCGAAGGAATTCCTGAAGTTTTATAGGCACTCATAATGTTTTTCATACATTTTCTTAAACTATTTAAGAACTTATTTGCATATGTTAGTCATCATCTTCTAATGCTGAGCTGACGATGGAAGGTATACCTACAACTCTTCAACGGTTAGGAGTTAGGAGATAATTCAAACAAGATGCATGCCTTCAAGGCCTCCCCGATCACTCCGCCATAAGTATGTATGTATGTAAACGCTTTATTGTACACAACAACTGGTTATAAATACATTGATAACAAATGAAATATGTACAAAGGCGAACTTATCCCTATTGAGGCATTCTATCTTCGTCCTCCGGGTAGGCAAGCACTTGTGACTCCTCTGGTGTTGCAGGTGTTTATGGGCGACGGTAATCGCTTTCCATCAGGCGATACGTTTGCTCGTTTGCCCCCTATGACATAAAAAAAAAAATATTAGGGATAAGTATTTTATATGAATCACTAAAAAGAAAAAAAAATACAAAAAAAATAAAAGACCAATAAAACTAAAAAGCCAAAAATAACCCGTTCAAGTAGGTACAGATTACATTTGACTCACCCTTTGGAGTCTGTGCCAAACCCCACGTAAACTATAATACATAATTTATATAATAATTGAGTGGTTTGGGACCGACTTCAAAGGGTGAGTCAAATGTAATCTGTATACTTGAACGGGTTATTTTTGGCTTTTTAGTTTTATTGAAGTCGGTTTTTTTTTTATAATCTCCGTAATAGACATGTGCGCCGACTACATTTTACCCGGCGGCGGCGCGCCGGCTCATATTGACTCGGCGGCGGCGTCAAAAAATCCGTAGCAAGCAGGTTTTACGAAAAAAATAACACCTGTTTTACTATGTTTATAAGAAAATCTTACTAACAACATAGTTCATAATAAGTTCCTATCCCTGTAATAGTTACTTGTCCTTTCTGTAGAAAAAAAACTGACTGTGTGTTGAAGTCCCACCGACCACCGCCGCCGACCAACGCGGTGGAACCGCCGAAAGAAAGCTCATAGACTGCCTTATTTTATTACTAGAATTTACTTCCAACGGGACGCTCACACACACCCTCGGGGGCATGTGGGGTAGCCATTTGAGGGCTGAGTCCTCTGTGGCGGCATCTTAATTCCGTCCGCAATTTCGGACGGGAACTCTGGCTATTTGTCCGTTCGTTCGGAGTCTTCGGGTTCTAATGGTCTTCATCTTCCTCTTCAGGCGATGGAGATGTGTTGGCCTTTCAGCGGCTTAGGTGAAATTTTGGCCTGTCTGCGGCATGGTGGTGACCTGATGATGATGCCAGGGGACTCAATTGGGGGGCACGAGCTCTCTCGGCAGAGCCTTGCCCCATCCGTCTGGTGGACGAGCGTAAAGTGGCGCGATCTATTCGGGTAGGACGTCAAGCTGTCACTGGAGTTTTTTCGCTGCATAGTTTGTGTTGGCGGACGTCGCGAAGAACGCCGCGTCGTCCGCGTATAGCCCCAGCTTGACGTCGCCCTCCACCGATATGTCGTCGGTGTAGTGGGCATAGCAGGCCGGAGATAGGCAGCTTCCTTGTGGGACGCCGGCAAGGATCGGGCGCTCCGTAGAGGTGGCGTTTTTCACCGCCACCTGGAAGGTTCTTCCGTCCAGGAAGGACGCGATGACGCGTACCACGCGTCGGGGAGCAGGAGACATTGAAAATTTAAAGAGTAGGCCCTCGTGCCACACCCCGTCAAATGCCTCTTCCATATCCAGGAATGCTGCAACCGTGACCGACTTTGTTTTTCATGGCTATCGCGATGTGGTGCAGCACCCTAGATAGTTGTAGCGTTGTGGAGTGCCCAGTGCGGAAACCAAATTGTTCAGGCCGGGGCTCGATGTGGTGCTGGAGCTGGTGTAGCAGGAGACGTTCGAACGCTTTAGAGATGTTGCTGAGGAGGGTGATCGGGCGATAACTCTCCGGCTTCTTCATATCCTTCCTTGGTTTATGAAGCATTATTACCCGGTGAAGCTTCCACGGTGTGGGGAAGTATCCCGAGCGCAGGATGCCAGTGAACAAGCGCGCTACCGCCTCGATTGCGCGCGGGCGTAGGTGGTGGCGCGCCTTGTTCTGGATCGCATCGGCGCCCGGTGCCTTTCTTGGCTTGGTCCGCTGGAGTGCTCGCTTCACCTGGCCGGGTGTGAAGAAGACGGGGTCCTCTTCCGCCGCGATCGGTGCTGCGAAGTATTTTCTAAGGTGTCTCGCGACTGCTAGGACGTGCTCCACATCGTTCGTCGGATTTGGTTTGAACTGGGCCTCGAGGCTGGTGGCGAAGATCTCCGCGCTATCCTTCGACAGGTACTTCGGCTGTCCTTGCTCGTCGTGCAGAGGGTGCGCGGCAGTTGCTGACGTCATGCCAAGAATTCGACAGAGACGGTGCACCGAGGGCATATCGCCGTCGATGGACGTCAAGTGCTCCTCCCACGATTCCGCTGCGTGGCTTCTCAGTTCTTCTTTCACTCTCTCCACCGTGCATTCAGCGACGTTTTAAGACCGGAGCGTCTGGTACGCTGACATTCGATCCGTGTTCGTCGCTTCTGCGCTATGTGGGCCTGGATCCGGACCGGCAAAGGCTTGCGCCTGGAGCTGGCCGGGACGCTGTGCGCTGCGGTGTTCAGCGACTGCTGGATGGACTCGGTGATCTGTTTGTTGGCTTATTCCACCTCCTCTGCTTTGGAGACCGGCATGGTGTGAGATTTCTCTTCCATAGCCGCCGAGAAGGTCTGCCAGCAGATGCGTCGCCTTGGGGCCGGGATCGGCGTCGTAGCTGGCATGTCCCGTATGGTCATGAGGACCGGGCGATGGCCCGACGGCAGGTCTGCCAGGGCCTCGTGACTCGCGACCGCGTTGACCTAGAATATAGGTACTTTTAAAACAAAAACTCTACATATACTAATTTAAGACTATTTTCTAGGGTTCCGTACCCAAAGGGTAAAAACGGGACCCTATTACTGAGACTTCGCTGTCCGTCCGTCCGTCCGTCTGTCACCAGGCTGTATCTCAAGAACGGTGATAGCTAGACAGTTGAAACTTTCACATATGATGTATTTCTATTGCCGCTATAGCAACAAATACTAAACATAAAATTAATATTTAAGGGGGGCTCCCGTACAACAAACTTGTTTTATAGTACGGAACCCTTCATGCGCGAGTCGGACTCGCACTTGCCCAATTTTCTTATACCGTTCGAGCTCCAGAGTTTCCCGCGCAACATTCTGGGAACATATCGTTTCTCTCTAGCAAGGATTGAAGTATTATGAAACTTAATTGTTTGGTTTGTCCATGACATGCTCGTAGGCTGCAGACCTGTTGCAACGACGGTGTTTGACATCTGCTACGTAGTTACGTTTCGTTTGGCAAATGTATGTCAGACCACACTTGCAGTCGCACTCTCGCACCAGCCCGTCGAGCACAACTATGCTTCACTCTCTCACATTACGGCATAGATAGAGACGGGTAGTTATCTTAAGCGAGAAATAGTCGCATATGACAGTGTAGCTACGCATCATCATTCCGTCTGCATACCTGAAATACATTCATATACGACAACAGCTGATGCCGTGAGGCCCGGCGCACGCGGCGTACGACAGCCGCGCCGCGCCAGCGCCGATGCGAGCCTAACTGGAAATATAGCTATGATTCGCCGAACAACACGTGCAGCTCGAACGATATCGACAAGCTCCGCCCACATCGCTCCATCCCTGTCATCTGTACGCGCACTGTACGGGACAGAAGACTGATTCAACGAAGACATCGCCTGATGGGGCGCGGATTCCGTAGAAATCACCCGAGTGCCAGCATTTCCTAGTTTTAAGTAATAAATCAAAATTTGTGTATAAAAGGCTGTGTATTTGTAAATAAAATTCATTCCGACTTTGCATCTCGACGTATCAATACGAGTATATAGGGAGAATCCCTGTCCGATAACCCATCGACCATACACTCCCTAAAGTATCACGTCGGGGTCACCACTTTACCCATTATATTTCCAGTTAGTCTCGCATCGGCGCTGGCGCGGCGCGGCTGTCGTACGCCGCGTGCGCCGGCCTCACGGCATCAGCTGTTGTCGTATATGAATGTATTTCAGGTATGCAGACGGAATGATGATGCGTAGCTACAACAGTTATGCTAGAGGTGCAGCACTCTGCAGAGGGATGCTGCTCTTCACAAGCCTCAGGTATTGAGACATCTTCTTCAAAATGAAGAAGATTAAAACACATTTCAAACCTATGTTAGTTAATTATTTCAATAGTTTTAAATTTAAATACATCCGCGCCGGGCCTCACGGCTTCAGCTGTTTTGTCGTATATGAATGTATTTCAGCTGTGCAGACGGAATGATGATGCGTAGCTACACATCTTTTGCCATTTTGATATTCACGCACAATACAAACGACTTGCCATTCCACGCCGCCGGTTCAAATTGTCAGCGGCGGCGGCGGCGTGTGATTGGTCGGCGGCGGCGGCGCGCCAGCGCGGCGCACACGTCTGCTCCGTAACTGGTAATAAGTACTTTTCTCCGTTTTTTCAGCGATACTAGTGGCTCCGTGAGCTTGCGTTTTTTTTGGGAATTGCTGAAATAAGTACTTACGTTTGTTACATTTGCAACCCACCATTAAATAAAAAAACCGAAAAACTGAATCGACTATAATTATCGAACCTGCTCACAAAATTTCACGACAATCGGTTGAGATATGCGATTTCTAGGCGAAAACAGCAGGAAATCCGGACATTCAAACATACATACGGAAGATTTTTTGGCCAAGCTAAAACGGAGACGCTTCGCTCGCTCGGTCAATTAATATTCAAAATTCAATTAACAACAAAAAAAGCGATGTTTTGGATTTCCGGAGCGAATCTTTACAAAACTGCTGACTTTATAAAAAAATAATGTTTGAAGACCCCTATTATTCTTAAAAAACCTATTTAACGACACCCCACTAGTGTTAGAACGAAAAAAAAAACCCACTTTATGTGTACGATGTACCCGAAAAAAAGGGTGTACCCAAAGGGTAAAAACGGGACCCTATTACTGAGACTTCGCTGTCCGTCCGTCCGTCCGTCTGTCACCAGGCTGTATCTCAAGAACGGTGATAGCTAGGCAGTTGAAATTTTCACAGATGATGTATTTCTATTGCCGCTATTATAAAAGATACTAAAAATAAAATTAATATTTAAGGGGGGCTCCCATACAACAAACGGGTTTGGTTGCGTTAACTTTGCACCTCATTTGTATGGGGCGCTATACATACCAGGTGCAAACTTAACCACTTAAGGATGAAAAGTGTTTGTACGGAACCCTCGGTGAGTGAGTCCGACTCGCACTTGCTCAATCTTCTTTAGTTTTTACTTTACCGTTTTGTCGGCGGCGTGATGCATACACATACCTAAATTTCAGCTTTCTGGTACTAATGATCACGGAGCTAAGCCGGATGCCGGATGGACGGAAAGACGGACATGGCGAAACTATAAGGGTTCCTAGTTGACTACGGAACCCTAAAAACGCTACTACTGAAACGAAACTACTTACACGTCGAAAATAAACTACGGTATTTGATGACAGCTCATCAGCTACTCTTTATGAAATGTAAAAAAACCGGTCAAGTGCGAGTCGGACTCGCGCACCGAGGGTTCCGTACAAACACTTTTCATCCTTAAGTGGTTAAGTTAAGTTTGCACCTGGTATGTATAGCGCCCCATACAAATGAGGTGCAAAGTTAACGCAACGAACCCGTTTGTTGTATGGGAGCCCCCCTTAAATATTTATTTTGTTTTATTTTTAGCATTTGTTGTTATAGCGGCAATAGAAATACATCATCTGTGAAAATTTCAACTGTCTAGCTATCACCGTTCTTGAGATACAGCCTGGTGACAGACGGACGGACGGACAGCGAAGTCTCAGTAATAGGGTCCCGTTTTTACCCTTTGGATACGGAACCCTAAAAACGATCTGTAAAGGGGCTTCTAAACGGGCCATGTTTTGCTGCAATTTGTGGCCGGCCATTATTTGCATCTTGCTCTAGCGTAGGGTGTCAGAGAGGGACGGCCATAGTTGCCGGCCACAAATTGCAGTAAAATCTGGCCCGTTTAGAAGCCCCTTTAGTATGAAGCTTCTATGATGATACAGGCATGTGACGTCATAAAAATCAGTAGTCAAAACAAGTCTTCTTTTTAGTTATTGTACAAATAAAAATTGTATAATGTCCAAAAGTTAGTGATAGTTTAGTGGTTTCAATGCCACAATTTACATTCACTATACTTAGTCAAATATCGTATTCAGATTTCGTCAAGCTGAGTCTCAAATTCAAAACTGTCATGGATTATAATTAAGTGAATAAAGGATTTTGACCTTACAAACGGTCCGGTAGTTTTGAATTTTTGATATGTTGTCTAGGATGGTTAGTCAGTGCTTAAAATGCAAAATGCACAATTCCCCCCACTCCGCGCCCGCCGCCATATTGAAAAAACCGGCACTCCCTTCATATTTTTGCTCATATCTTCCTTTAGGAGCATTTTAGCTAGAACAAAGCTTCGACAATATTATAGAGAGTTAAATTTACTACATTTTCCATTTTATATTTTGTTTCTAGGACAGATAGTTACGGAGATATGCACATTTAAAAAAGCTTAAGAAATTGCAATTTCCAACTCAAAAACAAACTTCTGGATTATATCTTCGTTTAAGACCATTTTAGCTAGAACAGTGCTTGGGCAAATTTGTAGAGAATTAAATTTACTATAATTTACATTTCAAATTTTGTTTCTAGGACAGATAATTACGGAGATATGTAAAAAATAAAGTCACGTTTTCCGAAAATGTATGTAAAAATGGACATGAGTTTTATAAGCAATTATATTTCCTACATGTTTTAATTTGTCCTAGACTAGTCCATAACTGAATGACAGCGTTCTAAACCAAGAATTTTGAGAAATTTTCGGAAAATTCGACTTTTCCTGTTTTTTTAAATGTGCATATCTCCGTAACTAACCGTCCTTGAAACAAAATTTGAAGTGTAAATTATAGTAAATTTAATTCTCTACAACATTGCCCAAGCTTTGTTGTAGCTAAAATGCTCCTAAACGAAGATATAATCCAGAAGTTTGTTTTTCAGTAGGAAATTGCGATTTTTTACGTTTTTTTAAATGTGGATATCTCCGTAACTATCTGTCCTAGAAAAAAAATATAAAATGGAGAATGTAGTAAATTTAACTCTCTGTAACATTGTCGAAGCTTTTTTCTAGCTAAAATGCTCCTAAAGGAAGATATGCGCAAAAATATGAAGAGAGTGCCGGTTTTTTCAAAATGGCGGCGGGCGCGGAGGGGGGGAATTGTGCATTTTGCATTTTAAGCAATGACTAACCATCTTATACAACATATCAAAAATTCAAAACTACCGGACCGTTTGTAAGGTCACACATAGTACTTTAGTCTCTATTCACCGTATTATTAGATTTGTTTTGTTATTCAATCATTCAGTCAGAAGTGTGGTATAATTTTTGATACCACAAGCATTTAAGGGTTAACACCACTCGGGTCGTGTAGCTTTTCTAATTATATTGTGGTTGATTTTATCTATTTTTCTCATCCCTCATTCATGCTTCGCTGACAGGTAAGAAGCTTGGTTTGTATTTAAGGTTTTTCGTGCGATTTGATATTTTTTATTTTTTTATTTTTTTTTATTTATTTAGGAGAACCAACAGCTTTAACAATTTTAAGTAAACTTAAATATAATAGAAAGCAGGGAAGCCAATTACAGGATCTCACGGATAGAAACAATTTAACTAATCTTAAATTAAAGTGCGACACTCATCACTTCACACCATCTCACCTTGTATAGAAAAAGTATATAAAAAAAAAGAAGAAAATGGTAAACAATACACTACACTACACGAGCTCTAAAAATGGCAACGTATATTTTAAGCCCAGGCGGGTGAACGACTATGTAACACGTCTAGTTAAAGCACCTTGTCACCAAACTTTGTCTCACAGAAGGAATTTTACAGTTAAATATGTCGATATCCAGTTCCTTCGTTAAATTGTTCACGCTACGACTTGCACGCGTCAGAAAACTATTTTGTCTGTAATTGGATGATGCAGATTTAAGAGATATGGGAGGAAAATGCCGTTTAGAACGAAGGGGAGTATTGAATGAGAGGTTCTCAAGCAACTCAGGGCAATCAGTGACGCCGCTTGTAATGTTAAGAATAAAGGTTATATCAGCTATCTCACGTCGTTTTTGTAGAGGAATTAGGTGATGTTTCTTACATATATCAGTGTAGCTAAATGTACTATAATTAGATTTAAGTTTAAAACACAAGTACTTTAGAAATTTTTGCTGGACACGCTCTATTCTGTCGATGTATTTGCTATAACAAGGATTCCATACTTGCGAAGCGTATTCCAGTTTACTTCTCACATAGGAGCAGTAGAGAACTTTTAACGTTTTCGCTTGAGTAAAGTGAGTCGAGTTACGCATTATGAAGCCTAGCGCCTTAAAAGCACCGCCGACGATACTGTCTATATGCCTGTCAAAAATGAGTTTAGAATCATGTACAACACCGAGGTCTCTCATTTGCGTGACCTTTTCTAGCGGCTGGCCTTTCAATGCGTAAGAAGTAGAAATTAAGTTGTGCTTGCGAGAAAAAGTCATTGCATAGCATTTAGATGGGTTCAATTCCAACTTATTAAGCCGGCAATACTCATCGAGGCGACTGAGGTCTGCCTGCAGTAATAGTGCGTCATGGTTAGATTTTATCCTTAAATAAATTTTCATGTCATCAGCGAAACAAAGAAGTTTAGAGTGAATAAAACATTTACTTATATCATTAACAAACACGTTGAATAACAGAGGTCCGAGCAGAGACCCTTGAGGGACCCCACTGGGAACTGTAACCCACCCTGATATATAATTATTTATGACGACTGCCTGAGATCTATTTTCTATGTAGGACGAGAACCACCTTAACAGATCGCCACTTATTCCCATATTGTACAATTTTGAAATCAGTATACCGTGATCAATTTTATCGAACGCCTTGCTATAGTCCGTATAAATGACGTCCACTTGACAGCCAGTATCCATAGCTTTAGTAATATATTCATTTAATAATACAAGATTAGATACCGTGGACCTACGCTGAAGGAAACCGTGTTGATTGAGACTGAAAGAATTCTTTAAGGCTTCATAAACTTGTCCGTTAACAATTTTTTCTAATACTTTAGATATAATACATAGTTTAGAAATAGGTCTATAGTTGGTAACATCATGTTTGGGTCCTTTTTTATGTACCGGAGTAACATAGGCTGATTTCCACAACGATGGTAAGGAACATTCGGAGAAGGATCGCCTGAAAAGCAAGACAATGGGCCATGTCAAGGTTTTCGCGCAGTTAATCAAGAACTGGGCAGGCAGCTCGTCGGGGCCGGCAGACTTGGAGGGATCTAGTTTCAGTAATATGTTTGTAACAATAGTAGGATCAACCTCAATACTATTTATAGATGTTGTTGAATCGAGACAAGAATTGGATGGGCGGCTATTGTCGGCACCATTCGGAGATGAGAAAGTGGAGGAAAAATAGTCAGAGAATGCATTACAAATTTCAGAACCTGTATTGACCAACTTACTACCATATTTTAATCTACTGGGCAAGCTATGGGAAGTTGAGCGCGATTTAACGAACGACCAAAACTGCTTTGGACACTTTTCAATATTACTCTCGACACGATCTATATATGTATTATAGCATTCTCGCTCTAATTTCCCTACTCTATCCCTTAATATATTATATGCGTTTAAGTCGCTTATATTATTATATAGTTTATATTTCTTTAGGTGTTTGTACTTTTCTTTTAAAGCCTTTTTCAAAGGCAAAGAGTACCAAACAGGGTATGAGTCACGATTAATTATCTTACTAGGTATAAATTTATCTCTAAGGTGTTTAAAGGTTTCATAAAAGAAATCAACAGATTGATCTAGTGTTCGACATGAAAACTCATAATCCCAATTTATAGTTAGTAACTCGTTATTAATAGAGCTATAATCGCCCTTATTATAAAAATACTTAGTTTGCGGCGCCGGCTGCAGAGGTTCAATCACGATGTACTTAATACGAATAATCAGTGGTAAGTGATACGGGTCAATAGGCACAAGTGGATTTTCACACTCGGTAACACATGCAGTATCGTTGGATAATACTAGATCCAATATTTTTTTAAATCTGTTGAAGATCCCGTTGTATTGATTGAGATTAAGCGTCTCAAGGTCGTCAATAAAACCGCACTCGTCACCACTAACGCAACCCGATGGAACCATTACCGAATAGCTGGCCGTCCAAGTAATATTACTCATATTGAAATCGCCAATTATTAAATATTTATCATTTGGGTAGTCCAATATCACGGAACTTAAACTGTTTAAGAAATTGGTTAATTGCTGCGAAAATGTATTACCGTTATTTTGTTTACATAAGTACAATACGCATAGATGGACATTTATCGGCCTACAACGAAATCCAAAGATCCTCCGCCGAGGACTGATAAGACGGCTGCGGGGTAACGGTTAACTCTCGGCGAGTGGCGATAAGTACACCTCCGCCGCGGCTCTGCCCAGTCAAACTAAGATCACGATCCCTTCGCCAGACAACGTATCTATTATCAAACAATTCTGAATCAAGTATTCCATCCACTAACCATGTCTCCGTCAATATTATGATGTCAAATGTGGCCAACGCAAGGTTCCGATAGAATGTAAGTGTTTTAGAACGAAGTCCCCTTACATTTTGATAATAAATAGAAGGATAACCATTAATGTTTGAAATATTATCATCCATTTATAATGAATAGCAAACCTGAATTATCTCCATGTAAGTAATAAAACTGCATCATCGAACACAACGATAACTTAACCGCGTACAGAAAAACAGTTCGTGAATATAACTTAAAATTGTGCAATTTAATATTCATGCCATAAGCGGGAAAGAGCAAATAATTTCGCATATCGTTTAATGCGTGCGAATGAAGGAGACAAGCGTACTCATTAGGGCAAGTAGCGATAAGGCCGAGCGCGAGACAAAGGAGGTAGAACAAAGTATGAATATGCCAGGCGGCGGTGCTCAAACTTGCGTGACTTACCTTAACTACAATATAAACATATATTACCAAAAGCATCAGCACAAAGCGCATACTAAATAAATACAATAAATTGCGAAAACACCAATTTAAAACAACTTGTTTAAATCGCGTTCAGAGTTTATAATGTGAACTTCGGAATTATCGTCTTTTCGTACGTGAATCTTACAGTATCGAACCCACACATGTATGAAACCTTTTGGTTTCAGCGTTGATTTAGTAAGCGTTAGTAGTTTCTTATTTTCGGGTGTAAGATGATCGTTTAGGTAAACATTGTGAGTATTGCCCTCAAAGCCAAGATCCTCCGCTGTAATAGTTTTCTTGAGTCTCGCTGAAGCTATAAAGTTTTCTTTTATGTAGCGGTTGGTAAAGTTCACAATTATTAATTTTTCTTTCGAGTTATGAATTGGAACTCTGGATATGTAGTTTATACAGTTTTTGTCAAAGGTGTAGTTGACCACAGAACAAATCTTCCCCAAAATGGCAAATAAGTTTTCGTTCTTTTTGAGCGGTATCCCCTTAATCTCAACGTTGTTGAGACGCATCAGCTGCTCGTTACGGGTAAAGTTTTCTTTTAGCTGATGTATTTCCGTGGTCAGGGCCTGAACTTTATCCTGTATCGCATCCAATTCTGGAATTTTGTGCTCCACAGCAGCTATGCGTGATGTACATTCGTCCAGCTTTGCACTTGTGAAATTGCAGGAGTCTTTAACTTCGGAAAGTTCCGTTTTGAGGGTTTCCATTTCTCGAACCAGCCCTGGAAGACATGCGAGATGTTGCTTCATTTCCCTTAGTTCGTTCATAATTGTATCAAGATCCGTATTTCCGGCCTGAACCAGCTTGGAGGGTTTTACCGGGACCGAGGTTGTGTTAATTTGAGGCTGTTTTATGATATGAAAGAAAACCCACATAATATGACAGTTTTGATTTATTTACCTTTGCTAGTTATACATTGGTAAAAATATTAATGCTATGAAACAATTTGACTTAGCATTTGGTTGTCACAATTAATTCATGAATAGTGGTTAAATTGGAGCTAATATTATGTGTAGACTTAAGTTCACAAGCTGACAGCAAACCGGGGTCCTGCCATCCAGTGGCCAGTACCTTATACAATAATGCTTGTGTATATTTAAAAGAAATATTAAAAATATGCAAAGCTTTATAATTAACCAGTAGTACTTTATCTTATGTGCCTAAGAAATAAATCATTTCCTTAAATATTTTACACTTGATCATGTTAAAAGTACAAGAAAAAATCTGCTATTTCTTCTTGCAGCATTTCTGTTACAAGATATTATTTTTCACAAAAAAAAGTAATTAAACTATTTAATTTTAAATACGACACGAGATAATAAAAAAGCAAGTCTAGTATTATTTCTTCCTTCCTTTATGAACAAGCTGATAATAAAAGCCTATTGTATTGAACTAATTTTCAACTATTCATAAAGGAAGGATTAAAAATCACATACCTAAAGTACAGATGGTAAAACTAGCCTTAACAATACCAAAGCAAGTTTAACTTTTTTAAAGGCCACAATAATTTAGGTAATATGATAAATAAATGGGTGTCACCCTTTACATGGGTATTTAAGAGCCATTCAAAAATGATCCTTACAAGTTCTATTCACCCAATCTACCTTGTTATTTATAAAATTATAAGATCGCATATTAAATAAATGCACAAGACACTGAATCTAAATGAATATCTCTTAGCATAATCTGACTTAACTTTAAACAACAACAACATAATTATTAAGATAACCAATTGGTAAGGTTTTGAGGACGACTCTTATGAAACATTAACCTATGAAATGTTAACAGTGGTTCAGAGTAGATTGGGTATGTTGAGACGCAGGCTGAGGAACTAGAAGGTGCTGCCTTCGGGAGGCTGTGACAGCTTCATATTCTCCTTCAGGGTCATGAGGCGCCGCAGCTCCTGCAGCACTGTCTTGATGGTGTAGTCGCGTTGCCACCGTGCAAGAATAGGGACTTGTCTATTATCCACCTGCAAAACATGGTTCAATCATTTATTTCCTACACCCTCCACTTGGAAAAACGAAACAAGCCCTATCCTGTGAGCTTTACGGAGATGCCATTTTCGGTTGTCTTGTAGAAGTTGCGAAATTTTACGGAACCCTAATAATACTAATATATCTCAGGCAGAATTACTTGGAATTTCCAAATTTCATGTTTAGTATTGTGATGGAGAAGAAGGTATACTTTAGAGCTTTAAGATGATACCAATAATTAATTACTAAAACTCGAATATAAAGAGTACCAGACTTGTAAAGTCCGAACATTAAGTACAAATGTTGATTACAACATCATGGAATGCTCCTGCATCACCTATGTACTTGTAATTGTATCCATAAAAAGCAAATAAATTTCTATTACATTTCTTTGAGTAGTCAAAAATTCTATCATAAGTAATGATTCTATATTTTCTCTGTACTGACAAGATATTCAATTGAGATAAGTTTGCATGCTTCAGTTTGTTCAACTCATTATGTTACATTTGTTAATTAAGCTACAGTAAAAATTAAATTAAATTTATTCACTACATCTGTGCTTTGTTAGTTGTGTATAGCAGTGGTGTAGCATCAAACAAATCTCAGGTCTAGGGTACATGTGCTTACTCTTTCTTCAGTAGCTATAGAGTGGTCATTGATTGTCCTGGGAAAGCCAGTGTCACATTGCTGGTGTATAGTAAAGGGTACTTACAAGTCCCGTCTGGCTGTTCACACAATTCATGTTGATTCTAGAGATAAATCTAGCAGTTGGAGGTTCATCGGGGTACCGAGTGCCACATTCAACTTTAAGTGAATACATCCTATTTTCATAAGGAGTCTGAAAGAAATAGAACACATGTAAAAATCTAAACGACATTGGGTACTTTACTATGGAAAAATACCCCACGGCGGACAAAGCTAAAAGTAACCTCAATTGAAAGCTTTTAACCCTTTGAGCGCCAAAGCAATTCACCGTGCCACTGACGCCAAACCAAAAAAAAAAAAGAGCTCCAAAAGCACCAGATTGAAAAACACAGATAGTGGTTTGAATTAGCATGTTTTTGACCATTGTCATTTTGACGTCGATAGGCATCGTTGGCGTCAGTGGCACGAATTCCCGATGACGTGATTTGCCGCCTTTGGCGGTCAAAGGGTTAACTTCTAGTTTTGCTAAGCAAAGGGGCTTTATTGTGGCGTATGGGAAAACCGAAATATAATTACATAAATAATTCAGGTACGGTGATCGTATTATTTTAATATTGTACTGTATGTAAATGTTTAGTACTGTATGTAGGTATATATATTTTGTGTTATTTGATGACTAGCTTGGCATAGATAGCAGTTGAAGTGCCAGACTCATAGAGGGTTAGTCTTGTCAAGTCAGAGTACGCGCACATTTTGGGCGGGCTGCTACGGGCCGGCCCGCAACGCAGAAATCGGTCTCGAGTATTTTATATGAACTATTGCACACTGAGGCGGGCCGCGTGAGGTGAACTCATTGAAAAGTGTTCCCGAGCATCTCTCCTGAGGTGTACGTCCTGTCCTCATTTCTGCCCTTCGTGAGTAGGTTGCGTAGTGTAGTATGACAAGGACACCGAGGACACGGCGAGGACCGCGCAAGACGTTAATCCAGACTACGACTTTGACTGTTAGTATTCTGTTTCCATCGTATTCCCCATGGATCCCGTAACCCTTCCCCGCGAAGCGGCCTGTTCCGAGGAATCTGTTGCTGGCTCAGTTTTACGCTTTTTCAAGCATGAAAAAGGGCTAAGCAAGAGGTTCGTTGACTTCTCGGTGGCTGATGCGTTCGGGTAGCTGAGTGTGCCGCAAAAGTCACAGAACTCATCGTCTCCCACGGTCCCTCCGGCTCCGGTTGTAACTGAGGTAGTCGAAGCCCCTAAGGCTCCCTCTCCCCCGGCGGCAGAGCAGAAGGCTCCTAAAAAGGCCAAGACTCCTAAGGCCTCCAAGCCCTCAGCGCCCCCTGCCTTTAAGGCAGCCCCGGCGCCGTTTAAGACGCGAAGCCCCCAGTAAAGGTGGCCGCGCCCGCCCCAGTCACCCTCTCGGCCCCTAAGGCCAAGACGGATTCTGACGTTTGCAAATCCCGTTCCCGCACCCTAAAGGTGCAGGAAAGGTAATCCGGAGCCCGACCCTCAGTGATAACCCCGCCTCCGGGACGTTAGCAGAGGTCCAAAGCCTCAAAGAGCCCCTAGTTCGTTAATTATTGGCATCTTCAATGCCAACGGTCTGCGTGGGGTGAAAGATAAGGATGATGGAATTACTACGCGCTCATTATATCGATATATGTCTAGTTCAGGAAACTTTTTACAAACCGCATTTAATATCATTCCGGATCCCCGGTTACGCGATGGTTGGATAGGCCCTTCGGAGGGACCGCGATCTTCTACCGCAGATGTCTGCACGTAGTTACCCTCTCTCTCCCGCCTCTTATTCAGTTGGAGGCATCTGTCGTATTTGATTAGGTCACGACCTGATAACGATTGCGTCAGTCTATCTGTCTCCCTCTAACAAACTCTTACCGACAGACTTAAACCTCAACCAGATCCCAAGAAGATGGAGTCGTCTTCGCAGCAGGTGACTTCAATTCTAAGCACACCGCATGGAAGTGCATAGCATCTAACCCGGCTTTAAATTTTTCAACTTCTGAGCCAGAGAAACAACCGAATTGTCAATCATTCCCCCTAGGGAACCGACTCATTTTTCAAACACCGATCTAACATAATAAGATGTGGCCCTTATGCTGAAAACCTTACAGTTGCGTTCTGTAGAAGTGGTTGTCGCGTTAGATTCCGACCATGCCCTGGAAGATCTCCAGCAAAAAGTCCTCCAAAACCGTCAGAAAGTGACTTCGTAGCTACAGCAGCAGCAAGCTTTCGATGTTGGTAAACAATGAAAACCTTATTGCTGCGCTATAAAAATCTCATTTCTCAGCTTTCCCATTAGTTATGGGAATACAAAATACACAGTGGTAATGCCCGTAACATTATCTAAAAACTTTAATTGGTTTCGTTTGTGTCCGCTAGTGGGGAAGAAAGTACCCAATGTCCTTTGGAAGTTAAATATGGGTAAATTAGAAAATGGCTGGCACTCAAACATAGTAAAAATTCTAACCACAATTCAAGGCAGTGTTAGTGATCTTTCAAGGTGCTAATGTTTGTAATTAGAATGCCAATCATTGTCTAGTTTACCCAATGTGAGCTACATATAGTATGAGTACATATGATTTAAATAAAACCTTTAAACATGATTCCAACTGAATTAATTGAATCTATAATAAACAAGGCAAATAATCTTGGATGACTCAAAAATATAATCAATACTCATACCAATGTTGATTGTTATTTTGATTACAAAATTCTATATATTTATGCTGTTAGGCAAATGTCTAGTATGTCTCATACGCTTCAATATTACCCTTCAGTATAACCTCAAACAATACCAAAATATGAACAACTCAGCAACTTGAGTATTGTTATTTTATAAACAAACGTCTTTAAGCGTAGTTCGTTGGAGCCGAATACGCGAGTGTTTTCTCCAAAATTTTATGCGTAAAATACAAATTATACGGGTAAAAAATTAGAATAAAAAAATTACCCTAGGGGGGCCAATTATCATGCCAGTCCAGTGAGTAAGAGTCATATCATCATCGCTTTCTAGGCCCCAAGAAATTGTTCCATCGCCCACTCCCTTCTGACCTTGCTCAAGTTCTTCTAGAAGACGAAAGTTCCGTGGTACCACTGTTTAAAAAGAGATTCAATAATTTAATTAATTCCGAGATAATACAATATCGGTTCCTCATTGTTGAAAATTCCAATGAATCGCATTAGCGGTGCTCTTGTGCTATCATAGTAAAAATAAACTAAATTCATACCAACGCCTGATGACGGATTCGCCATGATCACAAATTTCACCGGCGCGCACTACTGAAACAGCTACTTTGGTTGCGTATTTATTAACTCCGCATTTACTATACCGAGCTCGGTATTGTTTTTTGAAATGATTGGGTACTTTATAATATTTTAATGGATGAAAATATTTCCATTCATATCCCAATAATTTCCCAATCAAAGAAAAGACCAGGGTGACGGGAAGCAATTTTTTTTTGCTGACTTTGACAAATGTCACTACAGAGTACTCTATAGTCTATGGATTACGAAAGAGGTTAGCCAGCATTAAAAAAATGGCTTCCGGCAAAGTTTAATTTTACCGCATGATGGTGCGGCATGCCGCAACGTGTAACAATACATATAAATTTTGTAAACTACATAAGTCTATGAAAAAAATTCTTCTATTTATGTTATTTGTAATGTGAAAAATGGTGATGTTTATTAAATTAATATGTTGTTTTTTATTGGCATTATTAATATGGTGGTAATTTATTAGAAGTTTATCAAATCAAATTCCGACAACATGGAAATCGAACACTACCAGTGGCTCGAAGCGCCCATGTGATTGGTGCGTTCTATCGTTCGCGGTCGCGCTACTCTCGGCCGAGTCGGCCGCTCGGCCCTATGCTTGCTTTCTTTCGTGCGCGTGTGACAAATGACGTTGGGTTGTTCATTTGCCTTTCCGTTTTCAATACTACTTTTTATTTTGAAATACATATGTTTATACTAGATTTCAAAGTGTATAACTTCATCGTTTGTGAAGAACTGTTTGCGAACATGGCTAAAATATAATGTACTGAGCGGTATTTATGTGAAGTGATAGTGCAGTTTTGGAGGTAAAATGCCCGCTTCCATTTGCGACCCAGTATCAAGCGCATTGCGTTTGTCTCTTACCGCAGATGAATCCCAAAGCTCATCTTTACTGGATAGTAGACTGTACTCATCCGCTAAAAGTGTGCTTCTTTCAAAGATAGAATTCGAAGAATCTGGTGATTATCAAAGCAACGTTCTAGATGGACTGAAATCCAAATACGTGGTGATCCGACCTAAAAAACCCGTGTTGGACAGCAAACTACTTAAAAAAGACGGAAATGCAGGAAACCAGGCATCAGGTAAACATTATTTATCAAACTTCCTGCATAAGTTGGTGATAGGAATGTTTATAGTCTGCATATGTGATAATGATAAGAATGACTGAGAGGTTATATTTTGTGATTGGTGTCACACTGTATATTTACTATTACGTTGACGGTGGCGTGTACATCAGTCTGTTTTGTTTGAAATATTGATATTCGATTGAACAGATAAATGTGATATTGTACTGTGATTAATATTTTTACTTGGTAATTTTCAGAAGGTAACAAAATTGAAGATGGTTTACCAAAGCCAAAACGTGTGTTATATCCTGTTGAAAAGCTGCAGTTGGGATGGCAGGGGTCCTGGTCTGCTGGTGCCGGCATGCAGAATGTTGGCAACACCTGCTACCTGAACTCCACTTTGCAAGCCCTCTTCCATGTACCTGCTTTTGCTAACTGGCTGGTTTCTGAAGGGGTACATGCAGAGAAATGTAACCAGCAAGGTAAAATTGGAATTTCGTACTTTCATGTTTTAGAAGGGTGAATCAACTTTTTTGTGTTGTTTACGCTGTCCCGTTGTCCAAGTGACATCTTCATACTATTTTATAGAAAAATGCTTACAAGGTGCACTTAAAAGTTGATTCACCCAGAAACACTTATTTATTTATAGCCTTTTCTCAGATACATATTAGGTATAGTTCATTTATACAGATATTTTAAATTATTGTGTATCTATGTGCCCTTTGGCAAAGGCCTCCTCCAACACTTTCCAATCTTCTCTTCTCTCCAGAAACACTATGTATTAGCAATTGAGTATGAAGTATATAGATTATATTTATCTGAATAGCTCATACCAGTTTTGGAAATTGCAACAATGAGATTCTTCTACATTTCTTAATTCCTATAGAAAATGGGTACAATAGGTTTTTTTTTATTTTAGTGAAAGTAAGAGAAATATTATGTTATGCAGGAAATATTCAAAAACTTGGCAGTCTCGTGGGAGAAAATGGGCATTGACCTCTCTCGGTGACTCTGTCTCGCTGCGACATTGTTCTATTTTCCCACACGGCATCTCAACTACAGCAAATGCTTCAAGACCTTAGCACGGCGAGCTTGGAGTTTGGTCTCACAATGAATAGAGCAAAGACACAGTTGATGACCAACAGAACAAAACATAGGGTGGAGGTGGATGAGCAAGAAATACAATATATTGACGAGTATGTCTACTTGGGCCAGATAGCTTCCTTCGAAAACAGGCAGGAAACAGAGGAAATTGATAGACGTATCGACCACGCCTGGAAGAGCTTCTGGTCCATGAAAGCACTCTCTCGCTAAAACAAAAACTCGTCGATATGTGTATTCTTCCTATTCTAACCTACGGAGCACAAGTTTGGTAATTGACTGAAGCTCAAAAGACCAGGCTCCAAGTTTGCCAGAGAGCGATGGAACGCAGCATATTAGGTGTTCGTAGACAAGACCGTATATGAAACACCGAACTGCGTTCCAAAACACGCGTTGTAGGTGCCAAGACTGAAAAGCTGAAGCAGTCCCACGACTGGGCTGGAAATGTCTGCCGCATGCATCCGGAACAATGGGCCAGAATAATCACCAACTGGACACCGCAAGGTTACCGGAGCAGAGGCAGACCGAAAAGAAGATGGCGGGATGACCTGGATGCATTTAGTAACGAGTGGAGGGAGCATGCAGCTAATAGAGACGAGTGGCGCAAGAGAGGGAGACCTTTGCCCAGCAGTGGGATGCAATTAAAGGCTAGGAAAAAAAAAATGTTCATGGCCAACAAATGACAGTGTGTCAAATGAATGCTATAGCGTCTTTGTGAGCGAAATCTCTTGTGAAAATGAATATTATCAGCCTTGCTCGACTTCAAAGAAGGTAGCAGTAGATGCAGTGAAAAGAAATGGCATTATGCATTATTGTTGTCAATTTGCAAATCTCTTCCCGGGACAAGAAGTGTTTTTGACCTTTTTGTAAATGTGTACAATTCTCCATTAAGATTTTTCCCATATGTGAGGCCCAGTGTTTTATTTAATAATTCTATAACTTTAATTTTATAATATTTCAGAGGCTTGTGTCATTTGTGGCATGCGTGCTACATTAATAGCCACACAGAAGAGTGGAGGAGCCCCCATCAAACCTTGGCAGGTGTATTCCAAGCTAAGGCTCATATGCAGGCACCTCACTCCAGGCCGGCAAGAAGATGCCCATGAGTTCCTAAGGTATGCTAAATATTAGCATGATATCAATAAACAGGATATTCTGTAAGTTTGAGTCATTTCAAAATACAGATTTTTAACAGAGAATTTAATCAGATTTTAGTTCCTTTTATCTATGGAAGTATGGCATGATATTAAATTGTATTCTATTGAGTTTCAAGCATCTTATGTGTCTCAAGTCTAAATAACTTGTCATTAT
The DNA here is from genome assembly GCA_947623375.1 of Apotomis capreana. NCBI lineage: Eukaryota > Metazoa > Arthropoda > Insecta > Lepidoptera > Tortricidae > Apotomis > Apotomis capreana. The sequence goes on along the minus strand of OX392510.1, from coordinate 11,372,818 downwards.
TGGAGGGAAATGGGGTACAGAAAAAATCGTTTATACAATAAAAAACAAAAAGAAACAAAGACACTAATTTAATTGAAATAATAAGGTATTTGATGATAGCTCAAAGGGGTCGTCCACATATTACGTCACGCAAAATGTCGACTTTTTGAACCCCTCCCCCCCCTATGTCACGTTTTTTTGCTATACCTTTAACATGTACTGTCACGTTTGGTATGACCCCCCTCCCCCTTACGGTGTTAGGTAATATGTGGATGATCCCAAATCAGCTGCTCTTTATGAAATATTAAATACAATCTGTTAGTATAAAGTTTCTATGAAGATACTGGCTTGTGACGTCATAGAAATCAGTAGTCAAAACACGTCTACGTTTTAGCTTTTGTCTTTTTAAAAATAGTATAATGTCCAAAAGTAAGTGGTAATTAATTTGGTTCTGTGTATTTTGGAATGTATGCTTAGTGGTTTCAATTGTATCGGTATCAATTTTCACAGTCAAATACCGTATTGTGATGTTTTTAAGCATAAGGTACCACTTTGTTGTGTACCATAAGGAAAGGTGAATTACAATCGATTAGTATAAAGACGTAAATAAATTTCCTCCTTATGGTTAGAACCAAAGCGGACTTTGATTGAAAATGTCACTGTCCATGTCAATTAAGTTAAGGATTTATTAAATGTTAATTATATTACTTGTAAAATGATGACATTATATTAATAAACGAGTATGAGTATGAATATAACTATAATATTTCAGGTATCTTGTGGAGGCAATGGAAAAATGTTACTTATCAAGGTTCATCAATTCTGACAAGCTAGACCAGTACAGTAAGGAAACAACCCCTCTGAATCAAATTCTCGGAGGATACCTGCGCTCCACAGTGCGATGTCTGGCTTGCCACCATCTGTCCACAACATACCAGCATTTCCAGGTGAGCGATTTATCCATATAGTACTAAAAAATCCTGAGACTGTACAAGTGCCTTATTAGACAATAGTATCAGTATTCATTATGTTGAAAATCAGATAAATGACATTATCAGAAAATTTCTCAATTGCCTGTGGTAATATCTGCATTTCGTTTAAATTCGGAGTTAATATCATCGTAATTGAATAACTTAGCTAAAATGACAATAGCCGGGTCCACACAGGGCGAGCGGCCTCGCGAGGCAATTGCCGCGCGCGGCATTCGGCGCATGCCTCGGGCATTGGATGAAATTACGCTCACCGAATGCCGCGCGCGGCAAGCCCGAGCCGTCTTGTTCGCCCATTTGACAGATAAAACAATATGGTGCCGCCGCACGCAATCAGCATGAGACTTGTGACTTGTTGCTACGTTCATACAAAGAATTTTCCAAAAAAAGCTAACTCAATATTTTTTTTATGTTTAAAACAAACAAATAGCACATAATATGTAGTTACGGTTATTCCGTTTCGCGTAATACGTAAGTGTCGCACGCCATTTTGTTTTATCTGTCATAATTTGACCGAAGCAAAAACGTGTACGTCCACACTGCGCGCGGCAAACGACCGAGGCACCTTTGAGCACGGACAAAAACCGACAGCGCGCGGCTCGGCCGCGGCAGCGCTCGGCCGAGGCAAAGCGTGCGGGCGCCGCGGCCGAGGCGCGTACACACAGACCGCGCCTCCGCGCGCGGCAATTGCCGCGCGAGGCGGCTCGCCCAGTGTGGACGCGGCTAATACCTTATTTATTTGGGTATCTGACTATAGGTAAACAAAAAACTGTGTGACTTTGATTATTCAGCCAATAATATTGTACCACAGATACAAACATTTACATTGGTTAAAAAAAACAGAAACACAAGTTTCTTTTTGTATAGGTATTTTCATTTACAGGGTTAATTTATGATATAATATAAAACTTAATTTTTTTATTGTTTCATTTCAGGACCTACTCTTAGATATAAGGAAGCATTCTACTTTAGATGAAGCATTGGATTCATTTTTCTCAAGAGAAAGGTTAGAAGATTTAGGATATAAATGTGAAGCATGTAATAAAAAGGTACAATATTGATATATTAATTTGGTATTATTTTAATGAGACAACTTAATTCTAATGAGATCATTTTGTTTTAGGTATCAGCAACAAAACAATTTTTCGTGGAGCGTGCGCCCATGGTACTCTGTATCGCCCTGAAGAGATTCTCCCTCGTGGGAGGTAAATTATCTAAACACGTGCAATTCAGGAAGAAAATTTCACTCAACAAATACATGTTCAACAAAAATAATCATCAACAATTGGTAAGTTAACGTCTGAAGGATTTTCAAAGATAATGTGATAAATGTATATATTGTGGCTTCGCTAAGTCTACATATTCCGATATATTCAACATGATGTTCGTTTTCCAGTCGTACAAGCTGGTGAGCCTGGTGACGCACCTGGGCCCGGGCCAGAACTGCGGGCACTACACGGCGCTGGGGCAGGCGCCGGGCGGCCAGTACTGGCAGTTCGACGACAGCTGCGTGCGCGCGCTGCCGCTGTCCGCCGTGCTCGCCACCAACGCCTACATCATGTTCTTCGAGAAGGACGCGGACGAGGCGCCCGCGCCGCTCGCCCAGCCGCTCGCCTACGGCCCGCACAAGCCCGAGCGCGCCAAGAGCCCGCTCAAGCTCACCTTCTACCGCAGCGACGAGCGGAAACCTAACAGCACCTCCACCGAACCACCGAAACCCGAACTGAAACCTATCATACTAAACAGCACCCTGAGCAAGTCTTCCGAAGCCTCAGACTCCAACTCCGAGCCCTGGGTTCTCAAGCAGAACGGGGAAGTGGAAAAAGTCACGCAACCGCCTAAACTCGTGGACAAAAGTAACGCCAACCGGATAAGCTTAGTCGTGAAGAGTCAAAACGGAGAGGAGAACTCGGCGCCGCGGCGCCACAAGCTGTCGAAGAGCGACTCCGACCTCCGGACCGTCAGTATTACCCTCAAGTCCCCCGAGAAATCTGCGTCCACCAGTAAATTAGTCAAGCCGTCGAAGTCGCCGCTAGAGAAATTAGAGGAACAGATGAACAAGAACGACTTTTCGGTTTCGGTTCAGGTTCCGAGAAACGGGAACGGCGCGATGAGTTCGAAACTCGTCCCGTACGATTCCGAGTCTAGTAGTGATGAGCGCGGAGAGCGGGGCGAGGACAAGGAGGAGCGGGACGAGAAGCCGAAGCCGAGCCGCTGCGAGGCGCCGCAGGGGCCGGTCCTCACCACGAAGGCCACGCACCACGTGTGGACCGTCTCCAGTGCACAAGGGGGGCCGCTCCTGAGTCCTAGCCTGAATGGAGTCACTAATAAAAAGTAAGTATACCTAGAGAATTCTCAAAGCGTAATTGTAGATATCAAAGCCTTAAATACAAAGATCAAAGCTTAAAGAAAAATTTAAAAAGGAGCTACCTGGGGGAAGAGACCGGGAATCGAACCCGGTACCTCGCCGGATTGCCGGTCCAGCGCGTTAACCATTTCGCTACCCTAGCTCCAGAAAGATCTGACGAATTTTTCCTTATGCTTTGTGTGTCGATCTTTGCACTGTTTTTATTTGAAAGGTTTTTACACCTTAGCTTGTAGATATCAAGTTTTGCTTCTTAAATAAAGTATGAAAATCAAAAGAATCTTTATCTATTATTTCTAATCCTTAACTAATGAATGGTCTTTTAATGTTATCGTTGTTTTCGCAGAGTCAAAGAAAAGGAGGAACGGCGAACAGAGAACGAGCCTAGCCCGAACACGAGCGTGAGCAGCATGTCGCCGCTCAGCGACCGCAGCTCGCCCTTGGCGGCGGCGCCGGCGCCCGCGCTGCTGGCCGCGGCCGACACGTCGAGGCAGCTGGCGCAGCTGTCGCACCGCGGCTACGGCGCGCCCGTCGACACCTGGAGCGGTTCGCACAGCGCCATGTCGCGACAGGTTAGTGTGCCCGATCGCCTAAGGTCCAAAAGTAATCTCTCCTGAACGTCTGTTTATTTTATTCTGGATTTTATTGCGCCCCGTGTATCATTCTTTCATAATAGCAGACTCAGATTTCTTTATTTCTCAATAGTTTTAGAAATCTGTGGCAATCAAGAAGAACTCCAGGACTTTTGCGAAATATTTGTACGCAACAACAATACCCGACTGAGAGGTCATCACCTAAAGCTAGTTGCCTGCAGGTCGCACAACAACCCTCATAAACACTTTCTGAGCAATAGAGTTGTGAGTGTGAGTGCTTGGAACAAACTCCCCGAGGATGTAATTTCAGCACCTAACGTCAATAATTTTAAGAATAAATTAGACAAGCATACCACTGAGCAACGATTTCAAGACACAGGTCGCTGGATATAGGCACTATCAGTTGTTAAACTGCCTGCCTCATTATAAATAATAATAATAATAATAATAATAACTACTGGAAGTAACAGAAACCTTCAGTAGCGCCATCAAAATGGAGTTTGGTGTAGACAAGTGTGCGATCATGCATGTACAGCGGGGGAAAGTCGTAAATTCCGTGAATTTACAACTTTCTGAGACAATGTCCCTCAGGTCTATCTCCGAAGGGGTCATCCATAAATTACGTCACACGAATTTCATGATTTTTTGCCCCTCCCCCCGTCCTTGTCACAGCTGGTCACATTTGGGAGACCCCCCTTCCTAGTGTGACGTCACATATTTTTCAAAATTACATTTAGAAATTATTGAAAGAAAACAGCGGTTCCGAAATCGGTTTTATTTCCATTTAAATATTTTTTTTTATAAAATTAACATCAAATCTAACAATTAACAACACATAAAACGATGATAGTAGAGCGAGTGGTCGACAAAACAATTGGTATCTTATATTTACACAGATATAGTTGTATATGTTTTTGAGGTTTTCGTAAAGTAATAGTTTAAAGTTCGTTTTTAACACTTATAATAGATTTTGAAATGTGACGTCACGAAATTTAGGACCCCTCCCACCCCCTTGTCACACAATGTCACACTTCGTCGACCCCCTCCCTCCCCCTTAACGTGTGACGTAATTTATGGATGGCCCCGAAGCTGAAACATACAAGTACCTTGGTATGTCACAGTCATTGGGTATTGCGGACGGAGACATTAGACAGGCGCTGAAGGAGCGTTTCTTTTGTCGTTTGACAAAAGTACTTAACAGTCTTTTGTCCGGTGGCAATAAGGCGCGCGCCTTCAACGCTTGGGTGATGCCTCTGCTCACTTACTCCTTTGGCATACTAAGGTGGACTCAGACTGAGCTGGACGCCCTGGATACGAGGGTTCGTCAGCTGCTCACTACACACCGCATGAGGCACCCACGCTCGTCAGTTATGAGACTGTACATCCCGCGTAAGTGTGGAGGCCGTGGCTTTTTAAATGCCAAGGACCTTCATAACCGCGAGGTGTGCAGTCTTAGGGAGTATTTCCTAAACAACGAGTGTGGGATTCATCGCGATGTAGTAGCAGTTGACAAAGGCCTCACCTCTCTCTCCTTGGCAAACGAGAACTGGCGCAGACCAAAGGTGCTTAGCACCGATGACCGCAGGGCTGTATGGAAGAGCAAGGAGCTACACGGGCGGTTCTACAAGGCCCTTACGGGGCCCGATGTAGATCTGCTCGCGTCGGTGAACTGGCTACGCTTCGGGGATCTCTTCGGGGAAACCAAAGGTTTTGTCTGTGCAATTGCGGACGAAGTAATGATGACGAACAATTACCGGAGATATATCCTGAAGGACGGTACGGTCGACATTTGTCGGGCATGCCGCCGTCCCGGTGAGTCACTCAGGCATATAATCTCCGGTTGTTCTCATCTTGCTAACGGCGAGTACTTACACAGACATAACCAAGTAGCCAGGATTATTCACCAGCAACTTGCTCTTCGATACGGTCTTGTGGGGTCTGAGGTGCCGTACTATAAGTACGCACCGATGCCAGTTCTTGAGAATGGTCGTGCCACGCTCTATTGGGATCGATCTATCATCACGGACAGGACTATTGTAGCCAATAAGCCTGATATCGTGTTGGTAGATCGATCCACGCGCCAGGCAGTGCTCGTCGACATCACCATCCCCCATGACGAGAACCTTGTGAAGGCCGAGAAGGACAAACTCAGCAAGTACCTTGACTTGGCTCACGAGGTAACCGCCATGTGGGATGTTGATTCGACGATCATTGTCCCGATAGTCGTTTCAGCGAACGGTCTTATAGCGAAGAGTCTCGACAAACATCTTAAGAGACTCTCGCTAGATGGCTGGATCAAGGGTCAGATTCAGAAGGCGGTACTCCTGGACACGGCGCGCATCGTCAGGAGGTTCCTCTCTCTGTAGCCCTAACCACCGGTAGCCTGGGCCCTGCCCCGCTGCTGGCGGCACCCTAGGTTAGGTTTTTTATAATGTATTTATATTTTGTAATTACTTTATTGTATTTTACTTTTTATATAAATTTATTGTAAAAACCCTAGCCTAAGATACAAGACAAATAAAGGAATAATAATAATAATAACTTAATGTCGGTTGCAGGTATTCGAGGAGCGCCGCGAAGAGCGGAAGCGCGCGCACGAAGCGGGCGACGAGATGGACCGCGGCCGCAACAAGAAGCTGAAGACCTTCCACCACTACAACCGGTTCAACAACCGGAACGGATACAACCCCTTCCAGGTACCCCAGTCATTCAGTTCAAATAGGATGCTTCAACGGCGATTGTACCGGTATCACCGGATTCTGATAGTATCCACCTATTCAATTAGTAACCAATTATTTTTTAAGAAAATTAAATATCGTAGAAACGTCTCTGTAAGAAATAAATACTGCTCAAGGGATGAAATATATTTTACCTTACTACTTCCCACACCGTATTTTTATCAACATTTCAATTAATTTTAATGTTATTTACAGGAAAAGCAGAATAAGCCCCATTGGGGCGGCAACTTCAAGTACCGCGGCGACCGCCGCCCGCAACACCAGTTCAACAAACACCATAATAATAAGTACAAGCGATTCAATAACAGGTAATTATCAATTAAAGCCAAATTCTTCTACTATTATAACATTGATAACCTTGTATAATTATATCTGTACATTGAGGATGTAACTCTTATAACCCATTTTAAGAAATGCGCTAAGAGTTGTGATCTCTGAGTCTAGATTTGTTGGAGCCTTTACGGATGTATACCTACATGATGAGTTTTTGTAAAGCGTCTTGAAATTTTTGGCACTGTAAGAATAATTGGACATGTTACTAATTACCTAAAATAATCGGGTTTTGACTATTCTTCAGAAACAATGTTAAACAACAAATAAGATCGTTATGATTTCATTTCTGTTAAGAACAAAGAATTAAAAGAAAGTATCTGACATGTGATGTAAAAATTAAAAATAAATGATGTTGATATTTGTTATATAATCAGTATGTATTGTTCGCAGATATAACGGGCACCACTACCCTCGGCACCATTGACCCCGGCTGGCGAGCGTGTGCTTCACTATGTATATATAGCATATAAACTTAATTCCTAGTTTAACTTATATTAAGTCCATACTAGTTTCAAGTGTAACGCTACTTCTGACCATAGCACTGTTGCGCTGACACTAGAGTCCAAAAACTAAAACGATTATGTATGCAGAGAAAATTTATACACAGGTGATAGTCAACTGCCAGTTAGCCGTATATGATACCGTATCTGCAAATCTCCATATTAACCGCTAAGATATACTTATAGTTAGATCATTTTTGATTCATTCATTGCAAAATGTTTTTGCCTCGACAGTGATTAGCAATGTAATAATTAAATAGAAGAACTATTTTCTATCCATGTATACTAAGCAATGATAACTTGTTAAACCATTAAGCCAATTGTTACCTTTCCGGATAAATAGTACACTTTTATAATATACGAATATCTTGAGTTGACAGTCGTTAACACACTACTTTCAAGAGTATTTTTATTGTAAAAACGGTCAGCGTATGGTTAAATTATAAGCATGATTATTATTTCAAGAAATTTATCGTAATACAATTTAATGAAGGATAATTATGTAATTTAAGCATGTGTATACCAATATATAAACTGTATTTACTTTTTTATTGCGCCATGTATCCATAATATGTTCTCTTGGACTAGTGTTGTGCGTATGTTTTGATTGAGATTGATGTGGAGTGACGTTCCGGCGCCGGCAGGGCGTTAGTATCGAGTAAAACATTATTGTATAATGTATTTGTTAGTTCGTTGTACGTGCATTCGTTTTTGTTTTTTAATATTCGATCTTGTTTATCTTCAGATCACATTCGAAGTTGTCTGTGAACAGTGGGTGTTTTATTGGTGTTGATTAAGTTTCTTGTGATAGAGTTTTGTGGTAATCGAATAAGCTTCTTAGACAAATTTATGGGCAGCCTTCAGTGTCGCCTTAAAGGTTGTCGGTCTTTGTAAATACTGAAGAACTGAGCTTTTTCGAAATTAGTATGAACGAGATACTGTTCATTCGAAATGTGGCAATAGTAACTTTACTATTTTCAGCTAAATGCGTCGTCCCTCCAGTACCGTTTAAGGGCACGGCTTAGCTTTGCATTTAACCGACGTATTACCGCCGCGCCGCGGTATGTAATCCGTTTCAATCTGTATTTATTCAGTCTTGTGGGAGAAATGTTTCCTTTGTGCGTATTATTTCTTTACTTTTTTAGAGCTTAAAAAAAACGGAAAATCAATTTGGATCGTTTGACGTATTTGGAAAATTTGACGTAGCCCTGGTGTGAAAGTTTATTTAACATAAACGCAGTGATTATGTAGCGAATCAAGTAAAAATAAACTAATTGGATACGAGGATTTCTTTCTTCTTCCAAAAAAATAGTTGACGGGTTACTCTACCAACATTGATAAAATAACCGTAAATCGATGTACTGCAATCGGATAGTTGTTGGATCCCCTCTCCATTCCCCAGGTTCGCAATGTCGAGGGGCCAAGGATATATGATGGCCTATTTGTTGTATGAACTTTTCTGAAACCCTATTGTATCGTGTGGGGTGTGTAAGAGCTTTATGAGATGATTAAAAATTAGGACATCACCACTATGACCACTTGTTCCAATAAATATGTTTTCGAAACTAGTCAGTTCAGGTATCGGACACGGTTCATTTATATTAGAAATACATACACTAAGACCTATAATTTATTAGATTGTTCTATTTTAATTATAAATAATACATTGCAACTATTGATTTACGGTTTTTTTTGGCGGAATCCATCTACTATTACATCAGTACATTGTTTCATACTGTGCAGTCCGCCGACGAAAATTTTGAGCATACATAAATCTTGTCATTACAGAGTGAAACTCGTACGAGGCAATGGCATATTTATATTTCTTTACAGTTTATTGACAAAATACTTTCTCAACGTTTTCGTAGGCCGGTACAATTATATCTGATGTATAACAGTGAAGACACTATTCATATAAATTTATTGATAGTGAATTATTTCGATACATCGGAGTGAATTTTTGTGTGGAACAATGTATTGCTTTGAACTGTGTACATAGTATGAGCGTACACCAATAACAAGACTACTTACTGTCTTGGAAAACCCAATTATTAAAGTAAGTAGTTTTGATATGAATGTTTTCGCTGCAGGGATAGGCGGGCTTAAGATGTAGCTAGGTAGTCGTAATTTGACCTCAATTTTAGCAAAGAAGTAATAAAATTTAACTAGGCGTTTGTAACATAATCTATGTGGGTTAGTTACACATTTTGTAATATCCATTGAAACGCAAGTCAGTAAAAGAATACCTTACAACCATTGTTTTAATATCCCTTTGACAAAATTGCCCCTTTTTTTAGTTTTAGTGTTATACACCACTGCCACACAACGGGCCGTGAGTTGACCAGTCACAGAGCGCTCCACTGCATCAGCATCAACATAATCAGTGTCAACAAAGCGTAGCTGACTTTAAAAAACCGGCCAAGAGCATGTCGGGCCATGCTCAGACTAGGGTTCCGTAGTTAATCATCCTTCACAATAGACGGGCTTAAAACAGCGGTTTTAAGTCCGAGGTTTAAGTTACGACTAAGATTTCAAGCTCTATAAAAAGGTCGTAAACGCCAATGTAACTGTAATTACTTATTACCTTCTGGAAGTCCACTTACGTCCTTTTAAAGAAAATTATGAAATTTTGCGATAATTAGAAAACGGCTCAACCGATTTTGTTCAATATAGTTTTCATTGAAAGTACTTATAAGGCCTCATTTTCATGAATTTTTCCATAATTTTTGACCCGTGGTTGAAGAGTTAGGGTCAGCTCACACCGAGACGCGACGCGACGCGACGCTGCGCGCACATTTCAATAGAGTGACTCAAATTTATACTTTATTTACTACATTAAAAGGGACACATTTCATCGTGAGAATTCAAAATACGTTGCGCTACGCAGCGCTGCGCTGCATCGCCGGTGCGCGCGGCGTGTGAGAGCGGCGCTGCGCCTCGCGAAGCCGCGCGACGCAGCGCGGCGCCGCGAGGCGCAGCCTGAGGCCGCCGTTCTCATGCGCTTGCAATAGGTAGACTGCGGGGCGGTTGGACGCGGCACCGCGCGGCGTCTCGCTGCGCAGCGAGGCGTCGTGCTGCCAACGATTTTACGATGCGCCTCGCTACGCCGCGATGCGTCTCGCGGCGCCGCGCGGCGCAGCGCGAAATCACCGGCCTCTTCCAGTATCGTCGCGTCGCGTCGCGTCGCGTCGCGTCTCGGTGTGAGCTGACCCTTAGAGGGGGGGACGCTATTTTTTTTATTTTCGGAGCCAATGTTTACAAAACTGCTGACTTTATCAAAAAACTATGTTTGGAGACCCCTATTATTTTTAAAAGACCTATTCAACGACACCACACACACTAGTGTTGGAATGAAAAAAAAAATCACCCCCACTTTAGGTGTTCGAGAGATACCCGAAAAAATCATTTTTTATTTTTTTTATTTTACCGTTTAGTCGGCGTGATACATACACATACTCATACCAATTTTCAGCTTTCTAGTACTAATAATCACGGAGCTAAGCCGCGGACGGACATGGCGAAACTATAAGGGTTCCTAGTTAACTACGGAACCCTAAAAAAATATTGAAGCCAAGGCAAAATATGCTGCCTAAAAACTTTGTTATTTTAAGCCGCATCGGTGTTTCACACCAGAACGGCACTCATTACCAAGCTCAGGTTCGTTCGTGCATGGAATAAGTACAGCTGCCATCTTTGGGACGGCTCCGCCAAGTACCAGTTAACTGTCTTGGATTCAGTGGAACATCGAATCCCAAGACTCATTGGCGATGCCTTAACATCGCCACAAAGTTGCCAGCTTGTCCCGCCATCTCTGTTTCACCATTGGGCATGCAGGCAAGGGGAGCGACTCATTCTTATGTTATCAGTTTACCGCTTATTCGCACGAAACGATTTGAACGCCAATCACTAAGGAATGGAACTCGCTCCTATCGTGTGTATTTCCATGAAATTTTACTGGAATCTCTTCAAGGAACAAAGTGAATAGGCTGCTGCTGAACCAGTGAGCTACATTTCTGACCCCGGTAGTCACTTTCGGACAAATACTTAACTCATCATAACTGGCCCGGTTCAGTTTGCACCTGGTATGTATGACTCTGGATACAAATGAGGTGTAAAGTCAACGCAACCGGCTTCCCCAAATATGATTTTTGAAAAGGACTATATTTTTTATGATTTAATTACAAATGTATAGTTTTCAGTATTTTCCCTATATTTGTAGAATAAGACAGTATTACTTGCCAAATTTGATAGTAGTCACAGCCGTATCTTTTTTTACGTTACCATCAAGATGCCATCAAGGTTTCCATAATAGATTTTGGGTTACCATAGAAGTTTGATTTTTTTCACAGCTTCAAGGGACAGTCGACCTGAGTACATGGTTTAAATTTCAACTCTATATATGGCATCGATATATGCAAACCTGCTAATTTAATAAGATGCCGTAACTCAATTATACTTTCACCTAGTGGCAAATAAAAAAAAAATACTTTTCACCCTAGGGATGAAAAAGCTATTTTCCACCCGGCTATCTACTCGTGAATATACATAATAAACTTTCCGAACAGGAGAGAAAAGGTTTTTGGTTGGTTGACGTTCTTTGCACATAATCCTTTGCGTGTGAGTTGCATTTGCACATGGTCGGTTTTTATCGAAATTAAATGGAATCGGGGAGCTCGTAAAAATGCAAAATAAAATGCACCTCATTCTTTTAAAATTATTTATTCGCTAGATAACAAATATATCAGCGTTCGATCACAGATATCCTAAGGAAAAATAATCATGTTTACAGCAGATAATCATATTAAACAGAGTAAATAAAATAAAACCCTAAATTAATGAATACGATACATTACTTGCTGATAAACAAATATCAAGCATCAGTAACTATAGTGCACTAACTAGCTTTTAACAACATTTTAGGTGGCGTAATTGTAATGTACCCTACAAATTCAAATTGCAAAATAGTTACCGATGTTTGAAAATAATACAATATTACCGCCATACAAGAAAAACATTTTCCCTTAAAAACAAAAAAATGCTCCAGGGAATGGCGAGGCGTCTATAAAACTCGATTCCCATCGGCTCGCCTTATTTTTGAAGAATTTGTGCATCCTTTACTGCTCTAGAAGAAAAGGTAAGCCAAATTTAAACTAGCTTTACCAACGATATGTTTGACGCGACGCCACTGCCTCCCACCTCTCAGTATGCTTCACTTGGCCTTGGGTATATCCACTATACATATGAAGCAACAACATATAAATTTATATGTAAATTGTCACCCTGTGCATTTATTGGCACCCTGTGCATGAGAATGCCGAGCCAGATTTCCTACTGGCTTTCCAAGTTAAAAAAGCCCAGCTAGTAAACCAAATTGGTTCTGGATGACTAAATTACATTTTTATGCCTCGCCACAGTTTAACTTTAGTTATTAAGGTAGTCATAGACCAATGAGCATGCTTGTGTACTCGTCAATAGAGGTTGTAACCGTTAAAGCTCTTTATCCGATCAAAAATGCTGATTGTTTTAGTCATTTTTCCCTATGTTCAAACATGTTTCTTATCATATTATCAATGTTACTATTTAGAACAGGGCTGATGATGTGATTTATTGGTATATATTTGAAATTTACAGTTTTAATTTTTCATTGATAATTTTTGTTTCAAAAACTACTCGTAATTAACAAAATTCATGCAGAAAACGTTTTTTTTTTCAACTTAATTTCGACTGCACGCAACGAAAGCATGATTTAGCTGTTACTATCTAAAACTCGAAAAGTATTATTCAATTTAAAAAGTTGGTTGAAATTATCAATACTTTTGTCATAATACGAAAAAAAATACATTTTAAAACGTATAAGCCCTCTTTAACCTTTATCCATACAAATGAAACGGTTAGAGATTTCGGTTACTCTTTATAAACGTCGATTTGTTTGTGCATAAAGATTTGTTTCGTAGGTCTGGATCGACAAATAAGGACCGCAAAATGTATGTATATAAGTATCTATAAAGAATATAAAATTAAGCGGTTACAGGCCCTGCTCGTCAAATATACATGTTGATTAGTTTGTACTAAAAGGTGACAGGCGATAAACGTCTACAAATTCATAAACATGGTCATAGGCCAATTACTACCGGAGTAGTGAAGTTAAGTTCTAAATTACTTCTACTCGTAATCCATCGTGACTCACGAGATTATAGATGGCACAATGTTCTAAGACTTACAGCTTTAGCCACCATTTAATTGAAAAATAAAATATAGTCGGGGATAGTGCACTACCGCGTAAATAACAGCTGTCGATAAAGTTCTCATTTCAATAAAATACTTAGCATTTGTTTGAATATTGATTCGTATCTACACTTGTCACTTATGCGGTATTGCACTATCCCCGACATTATAACGCCCCATCATTCAGTCCTCTCCATTCACTGATACTTGAACTTTACTAATGAATACGGTATGACGAAAACGCACGAATATAAATGCATTTTTTTAATCTTAATTTTAAGGAGTTTCCGGTGTACGAAAGTGAGTACATACCTACCTAAAATGTATTGCTTATTGCTGGGTTTAAAGCACTTGTCTCGTTCGCTTAATTCACAGTAAAATACGTACCAAGACTGTGTTTTACAAATCAGTTAGAAATATTTATTCTATAAGTCGGTAAGACATGTGTTGCCACAAAATGTATCCTTACAAGTGCAGGATATTAAGAGAGCATAAACTAGAATAATAATTCGATGGACTAAATAGCCGATATAGTGGTACTATCTGTAAAGTGTTAATACGGAAGCTCACTGTTAATCGAATAAAGTACGAGTAATGCTATCGTTTTAACACGTTTCAGTATATGGAATTGATTTAAAAGTCTATCTAAAAATGTATCCTATAGGAAGCCTTCTAAATTTCTATTAAAATATGAATATTATCATCTTTCTGTAGTATAATAATGATTAAAGTAGCTATGTATAAACTTTAAAAAAGTGTACAAATTAATTATGAGCACGAGCACTACTAACTATATTGTTGCACCATTTGTGTATATGTACCTATATGATGAATTGAATCGATTGAAGGACAACGGTTTTATGGTCAAAATAAATAAAATAGAAATCGAATTAAATAAGTCCATCGAATTGCGGATTGCAGTGTACTTATGTAAGGGGCTTGTGCACAAATCACGTGAGGTTTTTTACCCCCCCGGCTACTTTTTGACCCCCCCTCCCCCCTGGTGATATTTGGTGAGGTTCTTTGCTAGCCCCCCCCCCCCTCCCCCTCCCCCTCACTACCTCACGTGTATTTTTTTTTGCCAAAATTTCGTAAAATAGACTCGCTATTTTGAAGTATTTAACAAGTGAAGACTTACTTTTAACAAAACCGAGAAATAAATAACGATTTTTTCTTAGTTCGTTCACTGTGGAAAAATACACGTGAGGTCTCCTTAAACCCCCCCCCCCCTCCCCCAACGTGATTTATCGTGATTTTTTCGTGACCCCCCCACCCCCCTATGTGATTTGTGCACAAGCCCAAGGGTATAAAGAGCGCGTCAGTTGAGGTACTGCAGGACATCGTCGGTGGGGTGTCCCGGCGCGAGCGGCTGGCACATCTTGTGGGGCAGCTGTCGCAGCAGCCGCCGGCTCTGCGCGTCCTCAACCAGCGTCCGCCACTGATCGTTTCTCTGAAATCAAAATAAATCATATACTCGACGCGTTTGGCGCAGTTTGTAGTGCGGATGCCTACTGAGCAGACGTTCCTAGGTTTGAATCTAAGGAAAAATATTTGTGTGATGAACTCGAATATTTGTTCCTGGGGGATCACTCAAAAATTCCGAAGTCTCATTTATCCGAAACCATCAATATTACGAATTTTCAAAATTACTAAAGTGAAATAACGCGTAACGATCATTTTCGCCATGGATCATATGTTCCATTCTATAATTAGGTTAGGTTAGGGTTATATGATATCCTAAATGATCCTGACTTCACACCTTTAGTCACCACAGTTAGATGCTGTAGGTGATTGTAGCCATTTTAATGATAGGCAAAATAATTCTTAGGAAAATAAAATTAATGTTAGGAATATAACACATCACATCCTCCTAGCCTTTGTCCCATTTTTTGAGAATAAATTCTCAATCGGGGTCGGCTACCTAAATCCCAAGATATGGCGCAGGCACTAGTTTTTACGCAAGCGACTGCCATCTGACCTTCCAACCCAGAGCAATATAACGTTTTAGGTAATTAGATTTTCGACTTATCACTGTTATGACTTTATGACAAACATGCTTTAGGACTTTAAAATGTGTATACGCAAAAACAAATAGGTAGTATGCCATTCAAAATTATGCCAAACATTCTCGGCCAAGAATGTTTAGGAGAAAAAACGTTATGCGATTCGACAGGCACCCGATAACTCACCATGACCGCGTTAGGGTTGAGCGCCACTACCAGCGCGTGCCGGGCGCGCGTCAGCATGACGTTGAGGCGGCCCGCGTCCGTGAGGAAGCCCACGCCTTGCGAGCGCGCCAGCGACACCACCACGATGTCGCGCTCCTGGCCTTGGAAGCTGTCTACCGTGTTCACTTCGACACCCGGGTCATTCCTTAACAGAAATATGTAATGCGTTCAATTATTGTATCACAACTAACATAAAGTACCTGGCTCGTACCTGGTTCAGCAAATATCGCTGGCAATACAACGGGGTAATGCTGCTAGCATTTTTGGAACATTTCCGCCAGGTACTCGTCAGGCCGGAGTTTGATTTTTGATGGGTTATTGACAAAGCGTGTTGCGGATTATTATATTGTATCACTTGGACGAAGCTTGTTGCTGATAAAAATGTATGTGTCATTTTGACGATGGTTGCTACGGATGCTCATTTTGTATTTATGACGAAACCTGCGCTGTGGATATAAGATTTGGATGCATGCATGAAAGTTTATTAAATAAAAAATTGTTTATTGTCACTAACATAACAAGTAATAAACATAGCTACTGTCGGCCCAGTGTTAAAAAGAAATAAATAATAAATAAATATTAAAGGACAATCATACACAAATCGACCTAGTCCCAAACTAAGCAAAGCTTGTACTATGGGTACTAGACGACGATATACATAATATACATATAAATACATATATAGATAACATCCATGACCCAAGAACAAATATTTGCACAAATATTTGCCCCGGCCGGGATTCGAACCCGGGACCGCCGACTCAGTAGGCAGGTGTCTACAAACCGAGCCAAACGCGTCGTCAAATCATTCGTGCACCGAAAACTCCGGGGTAAGGTAATATAATAAGGCGTGTTCATTTTATCAAACTTAAATATGACGGTAAGCGTGTTCATTTTATCAAACTTAATTATGGCGAATCTTACGATCTAAAATTGCTATTAAACCAAATTGGTATATACGGCATCAGGCACGATGCCGTATATTACAAACTCTTGGTCATCTCGTGGCCGAGCTACGTGGGAGGTTTGGCTACAGAGGTCGAGTAACTTACTGGTCCTGTTGTATCGCCTTGAGGTTCTGTTTGATTAGGTCTTCGTGTGCGTAGTATGGCGTGATGACTGTGGTACTGAGCCACTACCGTCGGGTCACGTCGCTCAGTTCCGCTAATAGACGCGCCACACCTTATGGTATATTAGGTATAGTGGAACAACTCGCTGGTCCTGTTGCATCACCTTAAAGCCTTCATGTCATTGACCCTGGTAGTGGTGTACTTACGGGCCGTGTTGTATCGCCTTGAGTTGCCGTTTGATGAAGTCTTTGTGTACGTAGTACGCTGAGCCTGACCTTCTACCGCTCCGGCGCGCCACGTCGCGAAGTTCCGCTACTAGTCGCGCTACGCCCTACGTATGCGGTGGAACAACTCACTGGTCCTGTTGTATAGCCTTGAGGTTCCGCTTGATGAGGTCCTTGTGCGCGTGGTACGGTGTGATGACGGCTAAGCTGAGCTGCAGGCGACGTGCAACGTCCCGCAGCGCCGCTACTAGTCGGGTCACGCCCCATGCTTCCATTTCGTTGCCGCCCGCTTGACCTGGAATACATTTAAATAATTGCAACAGCGCCGAATATAAGAGGGCTGCCACATGAGTCATAGAAGCAGAGTCAGCAACATAATTATTGTATGGTATGGATGTTGCTAACTTTGCTTCTATATGACTCACATGTTACATGAGGAACAATTGATACCGCGCGCACCGGGTAGTCGGCGATGGCCGCCTGCATGCGGTACTGCGTGTCCAGCAGCACTACCGGGCCCGGGCCCAGGCTTCCTCGCTCCGCATGTCGCACTCACCCTGTCCCTTGTCGCCGCTGGCGATGGCGAGGATAGTGTACGGCGGCAGCGGCAGCGCGGGCCGCGGCGCCGCGCACGTGCCCACGCGGCCGCCGTAGAACGCGCGCACCGGGTAGTCGGCGATGGCCGCCTGCATGCGGTACTGCGTGTCCAGCAGCACCACCGGGCCCCGGGCCCAGGCTTCCGCGCCGCTGGCGAGGCGGGAGAACAGGCTCTCGCCGAGCCCGTGCTTCTTCGCGCGCTGTAACACGATACTCTGTTATTAGTATTTATGCAAGTGTAAGGCAGTTGGTTTCAGACGAGTGTTATTTTTCGACGAGTCGGAAATCATCTTACAACTACTACAATGTAAGCTGGACTCGAACCTGCGACGCTACGGTTCCGGCGTAGTGCTCCCCCGAGTGAGTTATTAGGTAATGAAATTAGTTTAAACCTAACACTATTTGCTGCTGCTACTCCTGTTGTACTTCGTCTTGTATATCATGCGTTATGTCAATCCATACTACAGTACGGTATTGCCGTTTGGGGTAGTACGGCAAAGAGTTACATGATCAAGGTCGAACGGGCACAGAGAGCAGTCCTAAAAGTTATGCTTAGGAAACCATTTCGTTATCCCACTGATGCCCTATACTGTGAGACCAAGTTTCTAAGAGTGCGGCAACTGTATATTTTAAAAGCATTTTCAATGACCCACACTTTTGTAATAAACTCGGCAGGCTACAACGAATTATTAAGCAAGCGTACGTTTAAAGTGCCTCTCCCACCACTTAGATCCGCTTTCGCCAGGAGGTCACCAGCATGTTCTCATCCACATACGTGCAGTAAACGGCGATAAAGAATGCACATCGGCAATCATCGCATTTCCGAATACAAACGAATGCTAATTTCCATGTACATCAATTATTAGATTAATCGTTCATCAGAATTTGAATTTAGAACTAAGTACTTTATTGTTGTTTTGTTTTGATTTCACGTGGAATATATAGAGCTGTAAAACTCGATGTAATAATATATAGTTATTGCTTTTATTGTTCTTGTTGGGGAAAATAATATATATATATATATTCAGGCCCACATTCCTAAAAGGGGTTGACGGAGCATTAGCAACTGATGTTATACTACTAGGATACTTAAATGTGGGTTTGAAGATCGACAAAAAGTGTAAATTGCTTACCTACATTAACATTCTCATGTTTTTAAATTGGTCGGCTTCAGTTACAAAATATTTATAAACATTGTAGATAATTTCGCGTGACTGGCAAAGTAACGGCTTACCTTTTTTAGGGTTCCATACCCAAAGGGTAAAAACGGGACCCTATTACTGA
This sequence comes from Apotomis capreana, assembly GCA_947623375.1. Taxonomy (NCBI): domain Eukaryota; kingdom Metazoa; phylum Arthropoda; class Insecta; order Lepidoptera; family Tortricidae; genus Apotomis; species Apotomis capreana. The sequence continues at coordinate 11,353,693 of OX392510.1, read as the reverse complement.
GACTTCGCTGTCCGTCCGTCCGTCCGTCCGTCCGTCTGTCACCAGGCTGTATCTCAAGAACGGTAATAGCTAGACAGTTGAAATTTTCACAGATGATGTATTTCTATTGCCGCTATAACAACAAATACTAAAAATGAAATAAAATAAATATTTAAGGGGGGCTCCCATACAACAAACTTGTTTTAGATTATATATATATATATAAATATATATAGGTACGGAACCCTACATGCGCGAGTCGGACTCGCACTTGCCCAATTTTTTCTCTATAGATGCCATAGTACAAATTTAATGTTGTGTAAGTTTTAGCAACTCTATATATATATATATTGACTTGGATATGCGACTGCACTCTCTCGCATTTGAACCACGACTGACAAAACAAACGTCATGGTGTGTGCGACTCAGATATCGCTATACGAAGTCGAAATTAGCCGATTGCCTCTTTCCAAAGATCGATGTGCAAACTTTATCGCCGTTTACTGTATAATAATATATGCAATCACCTAAACATTAAAACACTAACTGTTCACAAGGCGGTAAGAATTGTAAAAAAATGGTTGCAAACTTTGTCGTTCGAAGTCACTGAAACCATTGCAAAATGAGTAATAAAAAATAACCTAGTCGCGCGCTAGATCGCTTGTTTTGGTCTTGTGGGTTACTCACAACATTACACTACACACACACACACACACACACACGCGTTATGTACGTGACATACACATTATGTTAGTAGGATTTGGGTTATTTCTATTACCTTTTATTTTATTTCTTTTGTTAGTTAGCTACATAGTACTTAACGTTGTTTTTTTTTTATATATCCATTTATGTACGAGTAGTTAGTATTTTTATTAAGATACAGGCTCAGCCTAGTTTGGAGTCTGATAGATATCCCACTTGTTGTACCTTTAAGCTGTTTTGTCAAATAAACAATTTTATTATTTAAAAAAAAATGTATTTGGTTGTATTTAGAATATTCATTGAGTTGTTTGTAATAATTATAGTCTCGTTCATAATTAATGTTTGTTACCAGTGAGCAGATGTAGCCAGGTAGCTGTTGGGGGTCACCGATGAGCGTGAGGCGCGTCACATCCAGTGTCAGCGGGATCAGCGTTTCTGGTTCTATCGCTTGACCCGCCTCATCGATAATACATAACGCAATACGCCGCTTTAGCCTGGAAACAAGACAAATTTGTTATTGCATCTATCAGAATATAAAATTCAGAAACATCTGAGGGACCTTAGCACCGATAACTGGCGAGAGTTGGTGGATCGAGAAGCGTGGCGTATACTGTCATCAAAGACGAGACCCACATTGGGTTCCATTGGATGTTTTTATTAGGTTTTATACATAAGTGAACAAGCTGCGGGATTGTCTGACGGGAAGCGATTACCCTCGCCGATGTACACCAGCAACACTAGAGGGGTTACAGTTGCGTTGAAGGAGTTTAAGATGAGAGTACGTTCTTTTCTTGAAGATTAGAAACGTCCTATCCGTCAGGTCGGGACAGGAATATGAGATGAGTGGTGTCGGTGTTGTTACATTACCATACACACAATATTTTTTTATCACATTTGGGAGGAAATAAAAAATACAAAAGATAAAAATAAACATTAAACGATTTTCAACCAACTTTTTTCGGTTTACTATAAGCATTGGTAACACGGACATCAGCTTAAAAAGAAAACATATATATGCAAAATATTACAATCTATCACAATACTTTAGATAAACAACGTTGTTAATCATGTAGTATAGGATGCCACAAATTCAGCTTCGAAGCTCCAGGCTGGGATTTTTGATTCTAAATTAAGCGCTCCAGAACTACAGATAAACAATTAATCATGCAGTGAACTTTTTTTACATCGATACGTCTATCTATGGAGGATGATTTAGTTGCCAGACGCCTTGGGAGAGTCATGCATTGTGGGGCATTTCATTTGAAGCGGACAGGTAAAAAAAAGTGAGATCAGGAAATTTGTTCATATGCGGGTTAATTATACCTCTAGTAGGTATGAAAGCGAGAGATGAGTGGTGTCGGTGTTGTTACATTACCCGCGCATCCTCTTGTTGATGGCGGAGGCGAGCGTGGTGAGCACGATGTCTGCGCAGTCGATGATGCGCTGCTCGGCGCGCGCCACGTCCTCGGGCCGCGGCTCCTCGCCCGCGCCGCCGCCCGCGCCGCCTCCCAGCTGCAAGACACGACACGTTTCAATGCGTTGTGTTACAAATCAAGGTTATACATCAAGGCTGTGCTATATAAGGAATCTGATATTGTTTATTGAATCATCTGTGTGGATCAGCTAGGACCACACGCCGCACTTTTACGTTGCCTAAATCAAACTAGATTTAAGTTTCTTTTTATGTAATTTTGTAGTTCACAGTGCCTTGGTTTAATTACTGTAAGGGTGAAGACTAAAAAAGTTTACTACCTTAACTCACCCTTAACTCGCTCAATTAATATTTGTGTCAAAGTCCCCGTTGTGCGATGACAGTTAACCTTCCAATAACGTACCTTAAGGTTCTATTTAAAGGTTCCTTATTGTATCGTTAATTTTTGTCGCACAACGGAACTTATTCCAATCGCTTTTATTTCCTCGCTAACTACGCCTTAATTTCATCCAACTTTTTGGTCCTAACCCGTAATGCTGTGTAACTAATTTGAATAAATAAATAATACAATATAGCCCACTAATACACATAGGCTTGACTAGTACGTGTACTAAAAACTAAAAGGACGCAATTCCCATCACTGCACTACTTAGACCGAATCATACCGTAACGTTATCTTTATTTAGTACGTATAGTACATGCGGAGCGGTGAACTGAACGCCGAGCGCCAAGCGTGTGCGAGCAGTGACACTGACACTTCCCGCTCCGGAATATAAAAGAAAAAGAACGAAACAACACTCATGCGCAATTACGTGGGAGTAAGCGAGATACCGAATTTTGAACTGTTCTACTACACAAATCGTACGGACCGACCGGGAGCCATTTACGTCCTACAGTACTAAAATACCGAACTAGTTAACTGATATATTTTCCCGATTGTACTAGATGAGAGCGATCCGTTCAGTGAACGAGCGGGCACAACTCTAAATACACAACACTTATACATTTACAAATGCTAAAATGAAAAATAGGGCCTTCGCTTTGCTTCGTACCGACTACGGAACAGGTCAAGCAAATCGGGCCTTCATTACGAAGGCAATAACAAAAACTTCGCCGAAAGGTAGGAATATTAGTTTTATGTATTTATTGTTTATTATATTTATGTATTTATTTGTTTTTTACGTTTAAATTATTATTATTTTCCGATTTTTGCACCGCCTAATAACAAAATCTTATTTTTTCAAGTTCTCCACTACCCAAAGGTTGTCTGGAAGAGATCGCTCTTTAGCGATAAGATCGCCTGTTGTTTACCTCTAATTGTAATTTCTGGCATTGTATTTCTCCTGTATATTTTATGAGGTGTGCAATAAAGAGTACTTGTATTGTATTGTATTCGTTACCATAGCTCTCTTGCTGGTGAACTGGCGCACGCGATCGTTGCAGTAGGCGATGCGCGAGGGATCCCTAGCCTCGCGAGTCAGCGACATCCACATATTGATCTTCGCGGTCAGCCGGTCGATCTGGAAATATACGAATGATTGTTAGTCATACATTGAGTTAGAATCTTACTTGGCTACTACTTACTACACTATACTTTTTTTCATGTATAAGTGCAGCCTAGTTCAAGTGGCGGGAGGTCACAGGAGTCATCTGCGACCGTAGAATTCCACTAAAGTTACTTGGAAGACACACAGGAGCTTCACGTTACGGAGATTAAGATGCTGCGATGGACGAATGGCGCGCGCTGATCGCATTCATAACGATTACATCCATGGTATTCACAGCTCATGACGTAGTCGAGAAGCTGCAGGAATGCCACCTGCGATGGCCACCCGACTACGTAAGGAGAAATGCCTTGACGATTACGTCAAGAATTATCTTGATGGCTCTCGTCCCCGGGGCAGACCAAATAAGCGATAGCTGGACTTCATGAACGCCAATATGCGTGAGAACGGGCTCACAAAACAGGATGCCCAAGATCGTGTAAATCGTGTAAAGTGAAGTGGACCTTGGTAAGAGTCGGGATGGCGCTAGATAGGAGAAGAAACACAGACCACCCACACTAGACGGAACATGTAAGGCGACCCGTGGGCGAGCCGCGCGCACCAACGATATGGTACGGCAGAACATTAAAGTATCAACACGGCGGCCACCGTTTAGTTGCGTCCATGTTTATGAGGTATCTCTACACCACTTAACACTACAATTTACCATGTTATTTATTTAATTACTTTTTTCGTTGACGTACGCATGGATCATAAACAAGGAGGCAACTAAACGGTGGCCGCCGTGTTGATACTTTAATGTTCTGCCGTACCATATCGTTGGTGCGCGCGGGTCGCCTTACATGCTCCGTCTAGTGGGGGTTGTCTGTGAGAAGAAATAACGTTTTGCAAACATACCTCTTCGCGAAGCGCGGGTGCGGGCGGGTCGGGGCGCGGCCTCGCGTCTCTCTGCGCGAGCTGCTGGGAGCTGACCTCGCGAGCGCGCGGGTGCATCGCCTCGGCGCGGCCCACGCGCACCATGCGGAAACGCTCGTCTGTAACCATACTATATTGTGTCATAAGGGTGGTGACAAGGGGATTACTAACTACACAACACGGTTACAATATCTGTGGACCTCGCTGGAATGTGACCCCCCCCCCCCCCCCCCTACCCTTGTACCTACCCGCGCTCGCCCCGTCGCGTCGCGCACCGTACCAGAGCGCCGACGTGACGTCATCAACGCCAGGTCCACAGATATTGTAACCGGGTTCTACTAGAGGTCTATTAGAAGTATTAGAAGCCCGTCGCAGAAGGCGGAGGGCTTTTAATGGCCCGAATTTGTAATCCCCTTACTACCCGTCGTACACACAATATTTTTTATAACATTCGGGAGGAAATAAAAAATACAAAAGACAAAAATAAACATTAAACGATTTTCAACCAACTTTTTTGGTTTACTATAAGCATTGCTAACACGGACATCAGCTTAAAAAAGAAAACAAATATATGCAAAATATTACAATCCATCAAAATACTTTAGATAAACAACGTTGTTAATCATGAAGTATAGGATGCCACAAATTCAGCTTTGCAGCTCCACGCTGGGATTTTTGATTCTAAATTAAGCGCTCCAGAACTACAGATAAACAACTAATCATGCAGTGAACTTTTTACATCGATACGTCTATCTATGGAGGGTAATTTAGTTGCCCGACGCCTTGGGCGAGTCATGCGTTATGTGATGCCCTAGACTCGGTTAAAGAGACACCCTTTAGGAGCTAGCGTTCCTGGCGGCCGCCCGAGTCAACCCCCTGAAGCCGCCACTGCGTTAGAACACCCGAAGATATCGTAATGGAAATAGCAAAGAAGAGTATCTTGCAGCTGTTCCGGAGCCGCTCAGCAGAATCCTAAAAATACTCCACTATCATGGCAACGACCGTAATGTAAACATAACATACTCTTAGGCAGGTTCTGTCTGATGTCAAGCAGCCTTAACACCAGCTCGTCGACGGCCGCGTTGCTGGTGGCGCAAATGAGGATCTTGCCGCGGTTCTGCAGCCGCCGCTCCGCAGAATCGTAGAAATACGTCATCACCATCGCGGTGATTACGCACGATTTTCCTGTACAAACATTTCATACTTAGTATGGCACTATTAATATAAACAAGATTTTTTTTTTAAGACATGACTTGAACTGTATCAGGGCTGGTTAGCCCTCACTACCAGTAGTCGGACTTTGTGTGGGAGTATAACCCGCTAATGGGATTATCTCCGCGCCAAAGGGGTAATTTGGGTTGGGGTTTAAGAGAGCGGTGGTAGTTATAGTGTTGCGTTTCGTCGACCCAATAGCCTCAGGTGACCTTACTTGTACACTTGCGATCTGGGGCATTCACGAATTCAACACCCTAGGTATGTAATGTACTATTACGTCACCCTAGGCCGTAAGTGGGATTTTCTGGCCGCTACGTGGGAATTGGATTTTAATAGGTTTGCAAATAGGGTTCGGGTGGTATAAGAGGTTTAAATATCGATCACGTAATAGTGACCGAGATAGGTATAAGCCTGAAGGTCATTTCATAGCTCGCGAACTAACGGAGATGCCACGAATTCGGTCTTAGCGGCGAGCGGTGCAGTGCGCGCTACGTGTGTCTCGTTCACTCGTATGGCCGCGGAAGCTGCCACGCTCGGATCTCTCGTTCAATCGCGTCGTCGCGGACACGTCGGGACATATCCGTATAGATTAGATGTTCTCCTTAGATGACTATAGTCTGTACTTTTAGGTATTTAAAAAATTGTAAACAAACCGGAGCCGTCAAATTTGACAGATCCAGTGGCAGTGCCAATTATTTTATAATATAAAAAATTTAACAGGAACCAAACGTTACCTTATAAATAACCCTTTTAATGGTTTGTTTACATTCTTTTAAATACCTAAAAGTACAGACTATAGTTATCAAAGTAGGTTAACTGTATGGAAGGAAGGGTCACCTGTGCCCGGCGGCCCCTGTACCATCTGTATGCGCGGGCGGTCGCCGAGCGCGGCCGACACCGACGTGCTCACCGCCTCCTTCTGGCTGTCGTTCAGGCCCTTGGTCCACTGCAAACAACGTATTATCAACATGTCACCTTTGAATATCCACTCAATGGCTCAAACGTTAACTGGAAGAGATCCCTAATAGGAATAAGTTCCTTTGTACATGTAATATTTGTTATCATTGTATTTATAACCTATTTTTGTGTCCAATAAAGTGTATACATATATATATACATACTTTTAATAAATTGGGTTCATATTATGAACTTCATAGTACTTATGTATGAAACTAGTAAGAAATAAATAATGTTGGATTTAAAAGGTTTGACATGGATTCCTTTTCTAATATGTATTATTGTATTGTGTTGTAACCAGTATGGCTCATTTTTTATTCGGAAAACAAAACTGACTAACTCCGAGGATTTTCAAATATTTATTGTAAATTAATCGATACAATAAAGTTATGATTTTTAGCTTGATTTACATTTTAAACTGCCTACATACATAGTGGACAATTTCATTAGCTATTATAATAAATGAAAAGGCACGAGCACAAATTATGTAATTTACGTAATGTCATTCATTTTAGTATTCCGAATTAAAAAAACCGGCCGAGTGCGAGTCGGAGTCACGCACCGAGGGTTCGGTACAACTACATAGTCGGGTCATAAGTTCTGTCACAGGTTAAACATTAAACAAAAACAACTAGTTTATAATTACGTTTATAATATATACATTAATTGAAAGGTGTTGAATTTGTCTTTCTAACAGCTAAATATTTATTCAAAATGGCCTCCGTGATTTTCGATACATGCCTTCAACCTTCGCGGCCAGTCATCTATCGCTGCACGCACGACTTCCATGTCGATTTGTGCCGCTGCTTTGACGATAGATGCTTTCAGCGACTCCAAATTGCGGTGAGGTTTAGAGCATGCTTCCTGCTCTAGATGTTCCCATATTTTGTAATCGAGGGGGTTCAGGTCTGGGCTGGAGGAGGGCCAGTCCTGGTGCCGGATGAAGTCAATTTTACGGCTGGTGAACCAGGCTTGCGTACTCCTTGCTTTATGAGCCGGTGCTGAATCTTGCTGGAACACCCATTGTCTGTTCTTGAACATTGTACGTGAAAGAGGTTCTAAAACGTTTGCTAGGATGGTATTTTGGTATACAGCGGCACTATCTTTTACACCTTTTTCGCAGAAAAACACTTGAGTTAGGCCTGAATATGACACTCCGAGCCAAACCATGACTGATGACGGGTGGTAGCCACGTTGGACACGGGGGATACGCCTGCTCGCTTCTTCACTGTTAGTTGAGTATATTTTATCATTTTGTTTATTGAAGGCTTCCTCCACAGTAAAAATATTTTCGTCCGAAAATAGGATCTCGCGGTATTTTTTACCCGCGTACCGCTTTAACAGTGCTCGCGATCTTAGGGGCCTAATTTTTTTTAGGCGAGCATTAAGAAGATGACCGGTTTTTTTCTGATAAGCCCGAAGTCCTAAGTCTTCATTTATCAATCTTTTAATCGTCGGCCTACTTATGCCTGTCTGGACATTTAAAAGTTTTTGCTTGCGCACGGGATTTCTTCGTATTCGCTCCTTCACAGCTTTGATGACGGCTTTAGTCCGAACCGAGCGTGGACGCCCACTTCTCTTTTTATCCACGAAAGAAGAGACTTCCCGGTATCGATTAATGGTACGATATACGAACCTAAGCGTAATTTTCAAATTTTCTGGAAGTTTAAAAATTTGTTTTGGCGCGTAACCACAGCGGTGTAATGCAATAACAGCGACACGGTCTTCTGTCTGCGTCCACTCCATGTTTGAAAATGGGGGCAATGTCTATTTTTTTTTTGATGAGATATTCGAATTTCAAATGTAATGCTTATTTTTCCAGCCAGGGTTCAAATTTTGAAATTTGAACAGTGTGACAGAACTTATGACCTGACTACGTAAATATAATATTTTTTTGTGTTCTATATTTGTTGTTATAGGGTCAACAGAAATACATCATCCATGAAAATTTCAACTGTCACGGCTCATGAGCCGTGCCAGGCCGTATCTCATGACTCATGAGAGTCATGAGATACGGCCTGGTGACAGACAGACTCATATTAGATGGACAGGGGAGGCTTACAGTACGACACAAAATAGTAGAAATTAAAAAGTGGCAATACTGTAGTGTCGTATCTTTTTTCTTAGAATGATTAGAAAGGGACGATACTGCAGTGTTGCCACTTTTTAATTTCTACTCTTTTGCGTCGTGCTGTAGTAATAGGGTCCGATTTTTACTCTTTCGGTACGGAGCCCTCAAAAAGACTATTAGCATTAAATATTTACCCGAGAATTCATATTGCATTCCGGATTGTGTAATACTTCTGGGAAGTGTTGTGGCTCCGGTTTCAATATGGCATCGCTGAGGGGTGACCCTGCTAGGTACTCCATGGCTTCGAACAGAGTCAATTCCTTGTGGATATATGCTAAGCTTTTTCCGATCATGATTTCGCCAGGATGCAATGACCTCATTTTCTCCGTGAAGATCGCATTCAAGTTTACAGTGAAACACGGCCGTCTAATATCTGGAAGGAAATATTAGGGTGGTGGAACCAATAGTTGAGAGTCGACCTGGGTTGACCTTTTCTTCATCATATCAGTTACAGGACGTCCGCTGCTGGCCAGAGGCCTCCTCAATAGACTTCCACATGGACCGAATAAATGTCGTCCGACCACCTTGCGGGTGGCCATACTACGCTGCGCTGGCCGGTACGTGGTCTCCACTCGAGAACCTTTCTACCCCAACGGCCATCGGTTCTATTGACCATTTATGACAATATAAAAACAATCTGTCACTTTCTCTTTCGTTTGGTTCTATGAGATGAATGCAATATTGATGCAAGATGCAGAGTGCAGTGCTATGCGCGATCAAATACGGTCGTGCTGCAGTGCACAGTACGAATTGCTCAATTCGCGAATCGTGCAGTTTTAATCGCTGCCCGCATTGTCACTATGGCCTCCTCGCGAGAGTCGCAGGTCATAGTTAACGAATTATTAGCATTTATACAAAATGCCGTCAACACCATGGACGCGGACAGCATCGCGCAGATCTGCAAGTCGAGTTTCCAAGAGGAGGACATTTGCAGTGGCAAGGCGCTGCTCTACGAGACGCTCGGCAAGACCGCCGAGATGCCACCCCGCCGAAGGGATGGAGGCGTGAAGAGTCTCAAGGACATCATCTCGCTATTCCAGGCGACCCGTACGAGCGACGTGCCTTCGTTCGTGGCGAAGCAGCTGCACCGGCTGCCCCCCGTTACGTTCGACCACGTCGATGTCACCAGGCTGCTGAAGGATATTATGTTCCTGAAGAAGAGCCTAACCGAAGTCCAGACTAAGTTAGAGGTATCCAATAATACCATAACTGATCTGCGTTCTGAGGTAGTATTACTACGTAACGCTATTTCAGAATGTAGGTCACACGACGCCTCGAACACAGTCGCACGTCACGGCGCGCGGAATGCATCCGTCAGCGACATCGCTGCTGCTGATGTAGCGGATTACGACGCAGCGCCGGCTGTCGACCCGGCGCCGCTCACCCCGCGCCCCGCCGATCACCCGCCTGCTATAGAAGTGAAGGCGGGTACGTCACGTGTAAGCACTGTGACCCCTCAACGTGCTTATGCTGAAATCGCCGCAAAAAGTCCCGCTGTTTCAAGATCTAAGCAGCGGTCATCAAAAGGGGTGCAGAACCGGTGTGAACCCGTTCACAAGGATCTGCCTAAACCGGCTCCTCGGGAGTCAAAATGTGACAAGGATGGCTTCATCAAGGTGGAAAGGAGGAAAAAGCCGGCTTGCCGAAATCAGTGCGGTACCGCACCGACTGGGCCCAAACACCTGCTGCGTCCCGCCCTGCCGACGACGCAATTGTATGTGTCCCGTCTACATTACTCTACGAAGGCCGAGGAGATCGTAGAGTATGTACGTGTGAAGACCGGAATTATCCTGAGGGTCGTGAAGTTGGAGTCTCGCCACAAAGTGAATTTTAATTCTTACGTGTTGGGGGTTCCAGCTGACCAACTAACGACCTTCATGAAGGAAGAATTTTGGCCGAAAGGTGTTTTATTCCGGCGTTTCCGCGGTCGGCTACCCAACATCACGGACTTACGAAAGACATCGTGACCTAGTGTTTAGTATTTTAATATTTAATATGTATGTTAGATTGTAAGGTATTTATCTATGGGCCTTTGATGCCTGAAATAAACGAATTATTATTATTATTAGTCATCACACAAATACTGGCCGTTGCCGGGATTCGAACCCAAAAGCGCCGATTCAGTAGACAGCTGTACTACCGCTGCGCAAAAGGCGCCAAGAGTTGATAAAAGTCTGTCATTATCAAATAAACGTTTCCAAAAAAAGGTTTAATTTATCTATAACAAATGCATACAACTATTTTCTTATCTGTAGAAGCCGGAAACAATCATTTAGGAATGAAATTATTCCATAAATTATCATTTCCGGCAAAGCGTGACGGAACTTCTCTCCAAATATTCTGGAAACCATAACTATCGCAATATAAAGTAGGTACTTATCTACTTATCAATGCCTATTACTTACTTGGTTGCTGGACGTTAGTTACATAGAGAAACCTTGAGTTTTTTGCACCTTCCTGCCCGAAATACACGATCATTATTTCTCCCATTCTAGGTGCATTTCTTATTTCAGATCTTGGAACGGCAACTGAAAATATGCATGGAGTTTAGTTTATTAATAATAAATAAATAATAATAATAAATATCAGACAACCTCACACAAATCAACCTAGTCCCAAATTAAGCTCAAGAAGGCTTGTGTTATGGGTACTAGGCGACGATATACATACGTATATAGATAAATAAATACTTAAATACATAGAACATCCATGACCCAGGCACAAATATTTGTGTTCATCACACAAATATTTGCCCATGCCGGGATTTGAACCCGGGACCGTCGGCTCAGTAGGCAGTTGCTTAACCACTGCGCCAACCGCGTCGTCGTTATTTGCAATTGATTGTTTAATGATAGTAACAAACACCAAAAACACACCAAACAACTGGAAGAAATCCCTTACAGGGATAAGTTCGCCTTTGTACATATCATTAGTTTAATGTCCTTGCTATGTATATATATATATTTTAATGTACAATAAAGAGTTTCCATACATACATACATACAACTTAAAGAATTAGAATATTGGCTATCTAACTACGAGGGCGGGATGATAAGTAACTAGCCTTTGCTATTTAAAAAGTTTGAATTTAAATATAAACTGGCGTAATTTAAAATTCACGTATCTGTCTATCTGTGTTCGAAATTTGAATTTGATGGCTTAAATATTTTATTGATTTTCTGCCATTGTAAAATAAATTGTGACGATTGTTTTCAAAATGGATAAAATTCTATAAAGACCGGTGATAGATTTTCTTTATATGAAGGGTATGAAGGGGATAGCTGTTTATGAAGAGTTACAGAATGTTTTGGGTGAATGTGCTTTTTCTTACGCCACAGTAAAAAACTTGGTGGCTGAATTTAAACGAGGCCGTACAGGCGTCCAAGATGAAGCCCGCTCCGGACGTCCAAAAAGCGTCACGACTCCGGAAATGGTCTCCAAAGTGCATGATATAGTTTTGGCAGATCGCCGATTGAAGTCATTTTTTTGGAGCCGAACATCCATCCAGTCTGTTTTGATTGAATTTTTGATTCTGGCGTGTAGTGGTGAACCTATGTTTTATCTGGTGTTACAAATAGACGCAAAAAATCAGCTTTATTATTCTGAAAACGATCCAAACAATCCTTCGAATTTTGTATGATGGATTATTTGTTGATCGTGCGTAAGCAATCGCGGCAGCCAACGGGCGGAAAACTTTTTCATATTTTATTCTTCACTTAGAATATGATGTACCCGTTGCTTCGAGATCCCTGTAGTGTCAGCTATTTCTGATGACTTCAATCGGCGATCTGCCAAAACTATATCATGCACTTTGGAGACCATTTCCGGAGTCGTGACGCTTTTTGGACGTCCGGAGCAGGCTTCATCTTGGACGCCCTCGTTTAAATTCAGCCACCAAGTTTTTTACTGTGGCGTAAGAAAAAGCACATTCACCCAAAACATTCTGTAACTCTTCATAAACAGCTATCCCCTTCATACCCTTCATATAAAGAAAATCTATCACCGGTCTTTATTCAATTTTATCCATTTTGAAAACAATCGACATAATTTATTTTACAATGGCAGAAAATCAATAAAATATTTAAGCCATCAAATTCAAATTTCGAACACAGATAGACAGATACGTGAATTTTAAATTACGCCAGTTTATATTTAAATTCAAACTTTTTAAATAGCAAAGGCTAGTTACTTATCATCCCGCCCTCGTAGTTAGATAGCCAATATTCCATTTCTTACGTTTTATATAGTATGTATGGAAACTCTTTATTGTACATTATAATATATATATATATATATACATAGCAAGGACATTAAACTAATGGTATGTACAAAGGCGAACTTATCCCTGTAAGGGATTTCTTCCAGTTGTTTGGTGTGTTTTTGGTGTTTGTTACTATCATTAAACAATGTCAGTATATCTTTTTGCTACCCAAAATGGATTTTTTGCTCACCAAATATTGTTTTCATAAATTAGTGTTTCAGCTAGGTAACCATCTAATCCTGATCACCTTTCAGAGCAGATCCGACTCGGCCGGGTTAGGTTAGGTTAGTTTTTTTATATCCCTAAAAAATGCTCCATAATGTGCGGTAGTCATTATTAGCTATGCTATATCAATTTGAAATTTTCTCCATACAAATCGTTTTTTTTTCGATATTTTCCGAATTTGACCGAATTTTCGGACAAGATTTCAGATTCATATTTTTGAGCCCCGAGAGCCCCCCGATACCGAGTTTTAGCCGCCTAGCACCAATTTGAAATTTTGAATCGTTTTTTTTTCGATATTTTCCGAATTTGACCGAATTTTCGGACAAGATTTCTGATTCATATTTTTGAGCCCCGAGGGCCCCCCGATACCGAGTTTTAGCCGCCTAGCAATAATTTGAAATTTTGAATCGTTTTTTTTCGATATTTTCCGAATTTGACAGAATTTTCGGACAAGATTTCAGATTCATATTTTTGAGCCCCGAGAGCCCCCCGATACCGAGTTTTAGCCGCCTAGCACCAATTTGAAATTTTGGTGAAAAAAGCCATTTGGTGAGCATTTAGTTTTTTGCCTCAGCAAAAATGACTAAAATGGAAGTAATAATATAAAATATTGGTGACATCCATTTGACAATAATATAGATTATTTGGTCTGAAATTAACTTTCATATATTTTTATAGCATGTAAGAAAAAGAATTATTTGCTTTATTTATAGAATAGTTTGGGATACACTATTTGGTGAGCATTCATCCGTTTTGGCAAGCATTAAGAATTTATTGGTAGTAATTTATCAACATATTTGGTAGGCGTTTAATCATATTTGATAAGCGTTTAAACACAAGCCATTTGTATTGTCTTCAGGATACTAGCCTGTTGACGGCGTTATTATCGTTGGCTATTCTCAATACAACAAATGAACGCAGAGTGACTATGGTAATGCCATGTATTGAGAGTTTTGCCAATGTATTCTTAAAAATCTCTCTATTCATTCCATATTCTCTGCCGATAGTTGTGATATCGGTATAATATTACCACCTAAAGCTAAAGAAGTATCATTAAATAATAATATCAAAATTCATGTAGATTAACTTAGGATAATTTATAATGTAATTTGTTATTATGAAATAAATAAATCTAAATCTTAATTGCAACACTTACTTTCTACGGTGATGTTAATTATGTCGTAACACCGCTCTTGTGGCGGTGGTGGCGGCAGGGATACGATTTTCATGGACAAGCCATTGCTCTGCTGCCGGACCCTCGCATAGCCTTGAGTCACACATTCCCAGATCTCCATGAGAAGTAAGTCACCGACTTGGCTGTAAAAATGATTATCATCAATTGCGACTTTATCTGCCAAAAGGTGTCATTGTCAGTTGACAATAAGTGCAATTCTTAATTGCTTTTTCGTTTTATTATAAAAAAAAAAAACGGTCAAGTGCGAGTCGGACTCACGCACCGAGGGTTCCGTACAAACACTTCCATCCTTAAGTGGTTAAGTTAAGTTTGCACCTGGTATGTATAGCGCTCCATACAAATGAGGTGCAAAGTTAGCGCAACCAATCCTGTTTGTTGTATGGGAGCCCCCCTTAAAAAAATATTGTATTTTATTTTTAGTATTTGTTGTTATAGCGGCAATAGAAATACATCATCTGTGAAAATTTCAACTGTCTAGCTATCACCGTTCTTGAGATACAGCCTGGTGACAGACGGACGGACGGACGGACGGACGGACGGACGGACAGCGAAGTCTCAGTAATAGGGTCCCGTTTTTACCCTTTGGGTACGGAACCCTAAAAATAAATGACTGTACATCGAAAGCACTTTAAAATAACCTAAATAACAACGTCCAACTTAAGTAGCTGAATATCTAGGAGACTACTGATCTTGTATGCCAATTGCCATTACGGCTTCATCACGCCAAAACGGCTGGACTAACTTCAACTAAGTATATTTGGTATGCTGTCGCCTGAAAACCAAGTCACAAAGCGATGCTACGGGCGAGACAATACGGGTAGCTGTATCCACAGATGGTTATAATAAATAAATATCAGACAACCTCACACAAATCAACCTAGTCCCAAATTAAGCTCAAGAAGGCTTGTGTTATGGGTACTAGTTAGGCGACGATATACATACTTATATAGATAAATAAATACTTAAATACATAGAACATCCATGACCCAGGCACAAATATTCGTGTTCATCACACAAATATTTGCCCTTGCCGGGATTTGTACCCGGGACCGTCGGCTCAGTAGGCAGTTGCTTAACCACTGCGCCAACCGCGTCGTCATATACGTAGGATACTATTTGCACTACTACAGATAAGCAAAAAATACTATTTAAGTCAGAGAACTTACCCTACATATTGATGATGATTTTCAAAAGCTTGGAACATACCCAATGGTGGGTTGCTGTGCCCTAAAATTGGAGGTGGTTCATTATTGTTTATCTGTTCATCTAACCAATGAGGATTCCACCTAAGAATTTTCATCAATGTAATTTTTTCTAAAGAGAATACTGGAATTTGTCGATTGTCTACTAGTCTAGTTTTTATCGAACTAGTACTATGCATTTTGTTTCCAGGCTCAATTTCAAACTCAACAACTTGGGGAGGTGCATCAGAAAATCGAACTGATTTTTTTGCCTTTTTAGGTGGCATTGGATCTACTTTAGATACTGGTTTCTTTGTATCTTCACTCCCTGATAATGGCCCAAGGCTTTTAAGTGGTGTCCGAGTATCTGATGACTTCTTAGCTGCTTTAGTTTTGTTCTTTACCGAGTCTTTTGAATCTTTTTCTTTCCGTTTTTTTGTGTTTTCAATGTCTTCAGAACGCGCCTCACGCCTATGAGAAGATTTTTGTGTGGTTTCCGTTTTCTTATCTTTGTGCTTAGATGATTTCGTTGGACTGTCTTTCCTTGACATAGGTTTCACAACAGCTTGTGGTATTTTCTCCTCAGCCAAGAATGCTCCTCTATTTGAGGATGTTACTTTAATGTTCACTTGACTTTTACTTGACTGATTATCTGTTTTACTTGAATTCAGTCCTGACTGTTTGTCTTTTGTTGCGATTTCTTTTAATTTCTTTTTTCGTTCTTCTTTCTGTGCAGCACTAATGTGGGTTTTAGAAGAGGAATGTTTTGATGATCTACTACGTTTTGATGATGATGAAGAAGGTGGTTTTACAGACGAACTCCTGGATGAAGTATTTTTGTTATTGGCTAAAAACAAAAAAAATATATAGGCATGAGAGGTTACACTATTTGACACTAGATTTGATAGCAAAATTTATGATGTATCTATATAAAATAAACATTATTTACCTTCAGTACTGGCAGTATAGTGTGATACCCTTCTTGGTAATTGCACAAGAGGCTCAATCATTTGTGCTTTCTTGCATGTTTCATTTTGATTCTCCACAATAGGTTTGGGCGGAATCATAGCAACTCCATCTACTCTGTCTACACTTTTTTCTACAAAATCTTTTCCATGTTTAGTTGGGGTTTTTGGAGTACTGAAACTTATTAAATCATTCAATATCTCTTCTTCATCTGATTCATGACTTGTAATTTTCTCTGGTACTTGCTTATTTTTAGTAGGAGTATCATTTATTTCACTGGGGCTGATCTTATCATCAGAAACTCCAGACTGTGGTTGTGGTGGGATACTTATAATGTCATTATAAATTTCTTCTTCGTTATCAAGCTCTATAGGTCCATCTATTTGACTGTATGAAGTGTTTTCTTGTAAAGGAACTATTTGACTGTTACTCCTTCTCATAAATGGTTTCCCAGGTGAGCTTTGAGAGAGTCTTATGTACCATTGCTCTGACTCACTGTCACTGTCACTATCTATTTGTATAGGTTCATTATCATCATATCCCAAATGTTCCTGCTTTACGTCAAATACTTCATATTCTGGCATCTCATTTTCAGTCTTGATCATTTCTTCCTTGATACTAACTTGGTCTTCTGATATTGGATCCAACTTATTTTCTTTATTTTCATTTGTACTTTTTTTGGAGTCTTTTCCTGGTGCTTCACTATCACTATCTGATAATAGGAATACAACATTGGAACCGTCGATTACATCTTTAGTTTTGTTTATTTTATTAAGATTGCTATTCAAGAAAGTAGGATTATCTTCTTTTTTAACTTTAACACTACCATTATCAATGTTATCACAAGACTTTCTTTTCAAAGATTTTGGCACTGTTTTGATTTTATTAGGTGAGTTTACCACTCCATCAATGGATGCTATTTGTAATTCTAGGTTATCATCACTGTCACTGAGATATTGTATTTTACTGGATATAGGTTTAATATCATTTTCCTTGACTAGCTTGAAGACATGCTTATCATTATCAGTGATAACCGGAAGGCTTTTGATAACAGTGGTCCATCCAAAACCTATTAAATCATTATGTTTGGCAGAAAGTGTAGATTGTACTGGTATTTTTTGACTTCCAATGTAAGTTCCATTTGAACTCTGAAACAAAAATGCGAAGGGTACTTAAAATTGTTGAATCCGCACATAAATGAAGCTTTGGGTTAGCTGATTGAAAAGTAGATTGCGGGACTGATCAAAAACATGACAGCTCCTTTGTTACAACAACTTACTGGCAATATGATATTTTTTAATCTAAGGGAAGAATGACCTTGACAATTATCATGTCAAATTGCCTTGCCTGTTCATGTGAATAAATAATTTACCTACGATGGATTGTTTTAGTATTATTATGTTGAAAAACAGGAAAGCTGGTGTAGGCTTGTGTTACTGTTGTCTTTAATTATTTCTTCTATAAAACATAGAAGATATAACCACTGTACAAATATATCATTCTAATGAAGAAAATATTATTGTATTTGTGCAATCATAGGGCTGTGAGTTTGCCCTAAATTAGTCATTAAAAAAGTCTCAAGGTCATAATTTACAATAGAAAGTGTCTTTTGTAAGTGTGTTTTTATAGGAAGTGTTTATTGGCAAATAAAATAAAATAAATAGAAATCTTCGACATTAAAGGAATAAACCCAAGTAAGAAAGTTAAGTAAAAGTAGGGCTTGAGGGCATCCTTACTTTTTGTGCCATAGCAATATATTTTGACATGGTTACACACCAACATGCACAGAGATTGCGGTACAGAAACAACAACAACTATTCAAGCATAGTTATTTTAACTATATTTCTGAAATGAAGTTATATATATGTTATTTTGAATTGATATAATTTCACTTGACATTTTCTTTTCTGTCATACACACATAAACAAAACTACAATAACATGTTAAACATGCAATGCAAAATCAGTAATTTATAAGCTCACCTTTAAGTCTTTGATCAAAATGTTATCTTCCTGGATTGTTAATATACAATGATTTCTGGATATCACTATGCTAGACAATATTATTCTATTGTCGTAGCCTCGGCCGACAGTTATTTGTTCACCTTCTTCAAAGATAAATTCCTCTTTTCCATACCCTTGCCGACACAATTTCCACTTAGCCATGTTATAGTGGTGTGCTGTTTTACTGTTTAAACAAATATCATTACTTTTAACATAAAAGCATTTTGTTGAGGTTCTCTACAGCTGTTCCATGTATATTAACCTAGATTAAATCTAACTTTTAACGTTTATAATATGTGTATGATATATTGAATAAAGTTTGTTGGTTAGTTATGCTCACGAATTATTGGAAAAACTTTACTTATATCGCGATTAAAACATGTGAAACCAATATTCAACCGCCGTAATTTACAAAAGCTGTTACTGACAGCTGGTTAAAACATGTTTGCCCGCTGCGAATTTAAAAAAGTTACAGTCTGACCAAAAAGAGTAATAAATTAAAAAGTGGCAATACTGTAGTGTCGTCCTCGTTTTATTAGATTGATTAGAAAGCGACGACAGTACAGTATTGCCCCTTTTTTATTTCTACTCTTTTTGGTCAGATTGTAAAGGTGCTTTTTGTCAATTTTATATTTCATAATAAAATGGTAATCAACTCAATAAAAAAATTACCTAAGGCATCGTAAATAGGCATACATTTTGTGGGTCTAATTTCCAAAACATAAGTTTCTTCCGCGGTACAATGTTGCCATGTATTGTTTATTATTGTGATGTGTAGTAAGTATACAAGTGTCTACTCTAAGTTCAGATCAGATGCTAAATGAATGCACACACAGGTGTGGACCAGTAATAAACCACTACATTAATTATGTGTTTTAATTAAAAATAACTTGGGTCTCTTCAAGTCGAGAGTGAATAGGCATCTTCTAGCGAAGCATGCTCCATCTTAGGCCTTATTATCACTTAACATCAGGTGCAATCGCGGTTGAATGCATGGCTATTTAAAAAAAAAAAAAAATTTAAATCAGTTTTCTATGGAATCACTATTTCAGGAAAAGTCTTAACAGTGCGATGCAGGTCATGCAGGATTTGTACAGGCACGCGACGCCAGCGGTACTTACAGCGCCACCTGTTGTTAAGCCTTTCTTTGGCCTCTCATCTCATCACGCCGAAACGGCTGGACGGATTTAATGGTTTAATATAATGGTTGATTCGTCACTGAATAAAATATAAAAATAGGTTAATAAGCTAGCGTTCTATCCGTTCCGCATTTGGACGAATATGTTTTTTTAAGTGTGTACGCATTTATTTTTTCTATGTGTTGTGTACTACAGCGAAAAGAAAAAAAACGCAGTAATGTTCGCGCAGCGAGCACTTCGTACCGTTAGGTAGGTAAAACGCAATAAACATTATCTAAGTTTAAGTTTGCACATGATATCTAAGTACTGGTTTTCCAACGACTGATAGTCCGGTATATTTTACATACGTATCTTAAATTTATCAGTAGATATTAATAATTACGATACCCGCTGAGATACAAGATTAACCTATTGACCGCCAAGCGGTCTAGCAATTTACCGTGCCACTGACGCCAGAGTAAAAAAAAAATATGTGCCCCAAAATCAACAGGGATTGAAAAATACTTGTAGCGGTTAGAATTACAAAGTTTTTGATCATTGAAATTTGGACGGCTGTGGCCGACGTGGCGTCAGGGGCACGATTTTTTGTTGACGGCGACAGCCGACTGTGGCGCTCAAAAGGTTAATGACAAATCTGGCTCGGTCAATGACTGGTAAAAAAAAGGTTTATCATCATTTGCTAAACAACTTTTTACAAATAATCACTTAACAAACAACGATTCACAAACTATTAATTTAACAAACCTGTCATTCCTTAAAATGCTCATTTTACAAATAATTACTAGACAAATATACATTTAGTAACTTTGACGATTTATAAATATATTGAAAGACAAAGTTTCATTTAAAAAATGTTCACTTCACGAATAAATCGTTTTAAAAATCAGTTATTTTACAAAATTTCAATTGATAAACTATTGTTTCATAAAAATATTAAAAATAACTCTCTATGTAACGAAACACAGGACTTAGAGGGGCCGTTTCTGGGACTTTTTGCTGTTTTTGGGCTTAAATTAGATTGAATCTTGTAGATTACGCTAAAATAAGCATGTTTTGTTCTTTAAACTTTTTCTCTCAGAGCGATATTTACCGCATTATTGGGGTTCACAAAAAATATTTTTTTAATGTTTGCCATTTTTAGGCTAAATTAGATTGAGTGATGTTCCAGTTTTTGAGCAAGCATTATGACGCTCCGCTCGCTTCGCTCGCTCTGCTATACATGTTCATGAAACAAACCTAACCTAACCTACAGTTTTCGGTTTTTGAGCCATGTTACCTAAAAAACCTCAATATCTCGGTAAATATTAATCTGAGCCAGAAAGTTTAAAAAACAAAACATAGGTACTTATTTTAACATTATTTATAAAATACATTAATCAAAATGACGTGTTATATTGACATAAATTGATTTGTCTCGAATTTTTATGGCTCGGACCCCTTTAAAATGAGTAACGTTTGAACCTCAATATCTCGGTAAATATTAATCTGACAAAGAAAGTTTAAATAACATAACGCGTTCACACCATGATAATTTATTAAACGAAATGTTTACCAAACAATGCATTTTATGAACGTTGTTTTATCATTAGTTATTTTGTTAATTGACTAGAATAATAAATTAATAAATTGCTAAATAATGTTTTGTGATATGATGTTTTGTCCAATAAATAATTTGTACTATGATCTATTTGTAAAACTATATATTTTTATGCAACGTCTAATTTGGGAATCGTTAATTTGTCTAACGTTTTTTGTAAAATGAAAATTTATGAAACGTTGTTTAGCAAGTGATCGGCTACCAAAAAAAATTATGGTTATCGCAATGTGGGGTGATTCCACTTTTTGATATTCGTCGATATAAAATTAAAGATTTCATAATTTGCAAGCATGACAATTTCAACAATAATGAAATTACTGTAAATAGATCATAGCAAAAGTACAAACCTATTTTCAGATGACACAAATC
Source organism: Apotomis capreana (assembly GCA_947623375.1). Lineage (NCBI taxonomy): Eukaryota > Metazoa > Arthropoda > Insecta > Lepidoptera > Tortricidae > Apotomis > Apotomis capreana. Next base: position 11,331,921 of record OX392510.1, on the reverse strand, counting down.
ATTAAGCTAGGAATTCTTATAGTATTGTCATAGGCCCGATTTTAGCTCCTCACAGCCAAAAATCATATTCACTGCCATTTATGTAAATTAGATAACATGAATAACACCATACAAGTCTGAAGTCATGAGACTCACGATGTCATGATCATGAGTCTGCCATTCCCAAGATGTCAAGTAACCTAGATACCTACATAGTACTGGGTGATCATGATCAATGGATTCATATAGGAAAATAGAAGGCACCTTTTTCAACATTGTCCGCGTCTTTTTTTTTTCTTTATCATATTCGGGTAAAAAGTATCCTTAATTTGATTTTGGATTGGATAGGTTTCATCTTAAATGCCTCTGTGACATTATGAACATCTCCTGCTCGGACCGTGTTTGGAACACGGAAATTCTGCGACGTGCTAATGTCAACGGAATTGAAGCTTATCTAATGAGGCGGCAGCTGCGGTGGTCTGGCCCTGTCTCCCGAATGTCAGAAGAAAGTATGGCTAAGCGCATCTTTTACTCAGAGTTGTAGGAAGGGAAGCGGAAAAAAGGCGGCCAACTCCTGAGGTACAAAGATGTGCTGTCGCGATGACTCGCGATTATATTCATACTTCTTTGACAACGTCTTGGCTTTCCACGTTACTGACTCTTCTTAGATTGTCTATGGTGAGATATTTGAATTTCTTATTTTTACTATTCAATTATTTTCTTTGACAAGGCAATTTAGTTTGTTTTTGGACCCTTGGAGTGCAAACGTATTAATTCTGTGATTGCTCAGCTCGCCTGCTCTATCAGTTAAGTTTGTGGACTTGTGTTACTTATTGCCAATATAATTACACATTATTTGCAGTTTTATACGCATCGCCCAGTCAGGCGGATGCTTTCCCGGGCATGTGATAGCATTCGTTTTGACCGGGGACGCATTGGGAACGGGTAACTTATGTGGAGAGATATTCTCCTTACTTATCTATTTGTACCTAGTTGTACCTATTTATTTGACCGGAAGATTGACGAATCTGATGGTCCCTATATGCTGGCTTAACATGCTCCTCGTATCCCCTCAACGCTCTGTCGCAGTCGCAGTCGAGTGATTGAAGTTCGTAATGGATGAGATCAGGTCCTATCCTCGTAAATGGTGTATTCCTTGAGGACTGTGGGGAACTGACTTCATACCGTACCATATGTTTTAATATATTAACTGCAAGACGTTACACAGAGATAAATAGTCTGGTAATGTCAATTTTATGCTAAGATACAAGGCGCAAACAATACATGACAATGGAAGTCATGTATATACCTTTTCCAGAAAGGAGACGACAATCCTGTGATAGGAGATTCCTGTGAGATGAAGGAACACAAATAATGATACTACACGGATGTGAGGATAGCAGCAGAGTGGAGCGAGCTTGTAAATTAGCAGGTATGGACTATTGCATTACATCTGACGCATTCCTATTCAACAAATAGGGCTATTATTTCAGTAGCGAAGCGAGTTACAGGTTAGGTTAAATACTATGAACCCGGGCAAGGTTAAATTAGTTTGTTGTCGCAGTAACCCCTCATGCTGTGGCGACAAATTCTGGTGAAGAACAGTGCTGGGATACTGGTGGCACTTTGAGGGAAGTGTTGTTAGAATCAGTGGCCGTAGTTTAGAATTCGGTATTGCGATTACTTGATAAATTATGGTATAATTTTCAGCCTAAATGTGTCAGACTGTGGTGTAATAGTTTTCATACAAATCTTTAGTAGCTAGATTGCCTAACCAAAATTATTGCGTATTTGAAAGTAAAGTGGTGAGTCAGACGTTTACTAAAGTATTACAATTCGTATTATACTCAAAATGAGATAATCAAAATCGATTATAGTTCGTGCGGACAAATCACGACGATTCGATAGTTGTGACGAATTCTAGAATGTACGGTGATACTTCAAATCGATACTTGATTTTAATAGATCGATTCGAGGTATGAATACGATGCGTCATATTTGCATCATCGATTGTTTATTCGGATTATTTCAAACGAGTCAAATATGCTATGAACAACGATTTATGCACCGAGTATCGAAACATCGGCGATTTTATTTTATTCACTATATTTTACGTCTTACGATTATTATGTGATGAAGTCAACCACTTCATCTATGCTATTTGAAAATAAATAAAGTGTTGTGTTTATTACCCATTTACCACCAAATAAATAACATTTATTGTTCGACGACAAATTTGATCGACTGACAATTCGATTGCAGCGTATAATCGAACACGCCGCAGTTGTACGCAGTCCTAATGTCACTTTTGACAGTTGTTGAAAAAATGGTTGTTTAACGCCGCCAAATTGTACCTTTCGAAATATTTTATTCAGATATGGTGATAAATAGTGTTATTTGGTGTATATTCATTGTGATTACGATGAATAAATGTATAAAGTGATGTCTAAAAAGGGTGTTAATATCATTGACTTATTAAATCGTGAACATAAGGTGAGTATTTGTCGTACGAACCAAATATCAAAACAATCATGTTTATCAACATTTATGACATATTTCTCTGATTTACTTTCTCGTTTTATACATAAAATATTATATATATAAAATATGTGCTCTAACTATATTATACTCGATTCTATACCGATCGTATCAAACTAGGTTATAAATTATCTTGTTAAGTATCCAAGTTTATTCTGAAACAAACTCGCTACAATAACAACCATAGGTTATATAAAGTTGAATAGAGATGCGTCAATAAAACAGATTTATTTGAATATATTTCACAACAACGTTATAACTGCATATATTTAGGAAATGTGTATTATTGTCATAGGTTTACAATAAGGAGAGATTTCTACCGGATAATTCCTATGAAGTTATAAACCAACAACAATATTTATGATTCTCATGAACTTCGAGACATCCATAAAACTTATGAATAATATTTAATACAGGTATGTCAAACCATAATCTCTAGTTTCCAAATTATGACATTCTCTTTCATATAATTTTCTGTCCAATTGTTTACTTTCATGTTGCAATATAAATATTACAAATATTATTCCATTCTATAACAATTATAATGCAAGTACAGTCAGCAGCATATGAGACTTATAATTTATGAAATATTTTATTATTTTTGTTTTGACATTTAAACAATTTTTTCAACTTACAAATATAATGTAGGGATCTGTTAACAGTTTAAAGAGAACCTTTCTTTCTTTAAATATATGAAAACATTTTATTAATTAATTAAATAACTTACAAATAATTTTATACTTTCTGCTAGATTATTGATAATGTCAATAACTTAATAATGAACATTGCGACTTTAAATATCATGCATCAATGAATTTGTCAACTAGATACTTAAAATATTTTCAGAATTGAATAAACATGGAGGGAATTTTACTCAGTCGTCTGAATACCTTTGCGTCAAGTATTTTAGTACTGTCAAAGGAGGCAGAAACATTGTGTGTGAATCGTCCTTGGGATAATGAGAAGCGAGAACAGAGTGCGATCAACGCCTCAAAGCTACAATCAATGCTTAATCGCTTCAATGCTGATCTCTATCAATATTTCAATGTCAGTAGTACACCGAACGCGGACGAGATTTCAAACCTTACTACTTCTCAATTGCAAGGTGAAGAAATGTTAGCGGAACTTAAAGTAACCATTCAAGCCGATAAGAACTCACAAGTGAAGGAGCCATCTACCTTCTCGGATAATCGCAGTAAACTGCCTGAATTGACTTTGCAGAAGTTCAAAGGAGACATTATGGGTTGGTTTCCATTTTGGGATCAATTTTATTCGAATATAGGTCAAAGAAACCTACGAGATGTGGACAAGCTTCTATACTTGAAGGCTTCTTTGGATGGAGAGGCAAAAAACATGATTGAAGGCTTGGAGACTACCAACGAGAACTACCAAATAGCGGTGGATACTTTAAAGGGAAGATATGGGAAGCGTGAACATGTCATAGATGCCCACTATGCCACTCTTTACAAAATAAAGCCAGCGGTTAGATTTGAGGATTGTCGAAAGACTCTAGATGAAATTGAGAAACATCTGCGTGTCTTACAATCTATGGGAGAAGATACATCTCATAATCACTTACGATTCTTGATTATGGAGAAATTTCCGGAAGATATAGTGTATGAAATGAGATTAAAATCGGAATCTGAATCTATTGAAGCAATGAGGAAACAACTAAACATCATTATCACGGCAAAGGAAGATGCAAGAGGGTTTAATTATAAAAACGGATCCGAAGAAGTCCGATACACAACTGATGCTCTACATATTAGATCGATGAAGTCCAATAAACGGTTTAATAAAGCAAAGCCCAAGTTTAATAGAACGGAAAATCGTTTCAACAAAGTTGGATCCTTTTTCTCCACATTTGCAAGAACTCCAATGCCAATGAAAAGGAGATTCGAAGGTCAGAGAAATGAAACATTCAATGTTAATCATCAGAAACGAATGAAAGTGTCGTGTGTCTTTTGTCAAGGTGACCATTACAATGATAGATGTCAGGTATATCCTACCTTAGAACAGAGGAAAATGAAACTAAGGAATAAATGTTTTCAATGCCTACGAACTAACCATGGCACAGTTCCATGCGAGATCATAAAGTATTGCCCACATTGCAATTCAAGGGGAAAACATGATAGATCACTGTGCCCTAAGTTGTTCGGTACAAATACCTTATGACTCGTTAATAGTTTACATGTACATAGTGGTGGAAGCACTATCCTTCAGACCGCAGTAGCCAACGTCAAAGATAAAAATGGTATTACCAAGAAATGTCGAATTCTTTTGGACTGGTTCACAGAGAAGCTATATAACACAGGATATGGCAAAAGAACTGGACTTAGATATAGAAGAGGAAAATCATTTATTGGTATTTACATTTGGTGCTAAAAGGCCGCGAGAGATTGATAGTCCATTAGTCAAACTCCACTTACAAACCAAGATGAACAAGACTAAGGAAGTTTTTGCTAACGCAGTGCCATCCATTACACATGGTGTTTCATATCCTAAACAAGAGTTAATTAAGGGAATACATAACAAGAAAGTCGTACTAGCCGACGACGGTTCCTTGTCAGATCGTGTTGATATTCTGATAGGAAATGACTACTATCATTCCATAATGTTGGAAGAAAAGATTCAAATTGAAGAAAATCTATATCTCTTAGATTCAATTTTTGGATGGATTTTATCCGGTAAAACCGAGAACACGTCTCATAATGATGACTTGAACGTACTTACATACTTTCAATCTTCTTATGAAAACAAATGGACTAAGCCTGATCCACCTCTTGATAATATTAGCATACAACATTTATGGGATTTAGAATCAATCGGTATTATGGACTCTCCAAGTATGAACAGGGAGGAGGAAGCAATCAAAAACTTCAATGAAACTACGGAGATCAGAGACAACCGTTATTATGTCACTTGGCCTTGGAAAGAATATCCTCCTGATTTACCAACTAATTACAACTTAACTTATGGTCGACTAATTGGTCTAATGAAGAGACTTGACACAGAAACTCTGTCAGCTTACAACAAAACGTTGAATGATCAAATTCAAAAGGGGATCATTGAGTTGGTACCTGAATCAGAACAGATTGATCATCCTATCCATTACCTACCTCATCACGGAGTCTTAGTACCAGGAAAAGCTCTTCGCATTGTATATGATGCATCCGCGAAAACAAAAGATACTAAAAGTCTAAACGAATGTTTATACTGTGGACCAAAAATGTTGGAAGACCTAACAGGACTGCTAATAAGGTTCCGATGTCATACCATAGGATTAACTGCTGATGTAGAAAAAGCTTTTCTTCAAATGGGTTTGAAAGAAAAGGACAGAGATGTTACTAGATTTTTATGGCTAAAAGATACTAATAAACCAGTTACTGTGGACAATCTTTTGCACTATAGATTCACTAGAGTTCCTTTTGGAGTAATTAGTTCGCCGTTTCTATTGAATGCAACCATCAGACATCTATTGCTGAATTCAAATTCAAAACATGCAAAAGATATAGCTAATGACATATATGTCGATAATCTTTTAACTGGTACAGATAGCATCGAAGAAGCAATGAACTTGTATAAGAATGTGAAACAAGTGTTTCAGCAAATTTCAATGAACATACGTGAATGGAGTTCTAACTCAAAGAAATTTATGAAACAAATTCCAGACATTGGTGATGATAAAATAGTAAAAACTTTAGGATTAAACTGGAATTTAAAAGAAGATTCACTTCAACTGAGGGTGAAGAATAAAGAAAATCAATACACTAAAAGAGGAATATTGAAATCTGTTGCATCAATTTTTGATCCATGTGGATTTGCTGCACCTATAACTTTACCTGCCAAGATTCTTTTCCAATCTCTATGGAAAGAGAAGAAACTAAATTGGGACACAGCGTTACCAGAACAAACGTCAGTTCAATGGAAGAACATTTTAAAGGACTTTGATTTAATCAAAGAGATCTGTTTACCAAGAAACATATTGAACAACAAAGAAGTTCAACTACATTGTTTTACAGATTCTTCCACTAAGGCTTACGCTGCTGTAGTTTACCTAGTGCAAGACAACAATATACAATTTGTCATGGGAAAATCCAGATTGACACCTTTGAAGGATCTGGAGAATTTGAAGATTCCTCGTTTAGAACTACTAGGAGTTCTCATTGGAACCAGATTGATTCAATTCATCACGAAATACATCAAAGCAAACGTCACACAACTAACCTTGTGGTCAGATAGCCAAATTGCGATAAATTGGTGTCAAACTGATAAACTACTGGATACCTTTGTATCACGAAGGGTAGACGAAATAAAAAGAATTAAGTCATTGGTAATCAAATACATACCTTCGATATTTAATCCTGCAGATGTAGCGACAAGACCAATGAAAACCAGTGAAGATCTGAAACGATGGTTATATGGTCCGACATTTCTATCCATGAAGTCAATCAACTGGCCTACAGAACTAACTACGGACGCCATTCTTCTGGCGGGGGAGGTTCTTCCGAATACGTCAGAATTTGAGCTACATTCTGAAAAGGAAGACCAAGTTTCAAAGGAAAATAATACAGAAGATGCATGTATGGAAGAGTCTAATGAACTCTTACCTCAAGATAATCTTACAACACCTTCGACTATTCAAACAGGAACGAATTCGGAGATACAGGGAATAATAAATTTACAGAAACAGTTTTTTCCAGATGAATCAAAAGATAAAATAACTAACCTTACTAGAAATCTAGGATTGTTCAAAGATGTGGACGGTGTTATCCGGTGTGATGGTCGTTTAACACATTCAGATTTATCCTATGATGCTAAACATCCTATTCTCTTACCTAAGCAATGTGAGTTCACCAAGGAAATCATCATGAAGACACATATCGAGAACTATCATGTTGGTGTATCACATACCTTAAGCATAATAAGACATAAGTTCTGGATTCCTCAGGGACGAACTCAAGTACAAAGAATCCTAAGCAAATGCCCACAATGTGTGAAGCATGGTGGCGGTCCATACGCTTTACCAGATACACCTGCTTTACCACCAGAAAGGGTGAAATATACTTCAGCATTCACTTACGTAGGAGTGGATTACTTCGGTCCAGTGTTAGTAAAATCAAACAAGGATCAAGAAAAACGTTGGATTTGTCTATTTACGTGCTTAGTAGTTCGAGCTATTCATCTCGAAGTTGTAAAAGACATGACAGCAGAGGAATGCTCTCTTGCATTTCGTCGGTTTATAGCTTCCAGGGGTATTCCTACACTGATATTATCAGATAATGCACTTCAATTCAGATTGCTATCAGAGATACTAACAGTGAGAGAACTCACAGAAAAGGGGATTAGATGGAAATTTATACCTCAACTAGCGCCTTGGCACGAAGGTGTCTATGAACGACTTGTAGGAGTAGTGAAACATTGTCTCAAACGTTCCCTACAGAAACATCTTCTTAACGACAACGAGTTGCTAACTATCATCAAAGAAGTTGAAGCGATAGTCAATACTAGACCGCTAACCTATGTGTCATCTGAGTTGGATCACATACTGAAACCTGTTGATTTCCTAACACCAGGAAAATGCATTAACCTGCAGAACTTGGAAGATAACATAGCTACAGGAAAAACATCTACCAAACAGCGACTCATAGAAGGATGGAAACGGGGAGAAATAATAATGAACGAGTACAAGGATATGTTCATAAATCAATACCTATTAAGCTTAAGAGAACGTAGCAGTCATTCACCCAATCAATCGAGAATAAAATCTCACAATGAACCTTGCATTGGTGATACAGTTCAAATCAAAAGTGATAGTAAAAATCGGGGAAATTGGAAAGTAGGTCGTATATGTGAATTACTGCGCAGTACAGACGGATTGTGTAGAGTCGCAAGAGTGAAAGTGGGAGACACAATATTTACAAGATCTATTGGACATTTATACCCACTCGAATTGGATAAGCCCTTGCATGAAGTTAACTCGTCGCATGGCTCTTTAGATACAAGTTCCGAAGTGGAGCATAATGTATCAGTACCATTACTTGAAGATTTACCTCAGCCATCAAAGGACATGGATGTTGAGACAGCTGATATTACTGACACAATTGACCTTTCGAGAGACGCACACACAATAGATATTTCAATGATAGAAAATACTGAAAAGGACAACGCAAACACAACATCTGAAGATGTCGTAATTAATGAAGTCGAATCTACATCTACACTACCCAGAAATGAGAAACTTAAGAGAGCTGCTGCAGTCCAGGCAATGGATAAAATCAAAGAATGGACTCGACACTTAATGACTACACTTACTATTCTTCATTAACTTGCCGCGGCGGGAGTGTCGCGATGACTCGCGATTATATTCATACTTCTTTGACAACGTCTTGGCTTTCCACGTTACTGACTCTTCTTAGATTGTCTATGGTGAGATATTTGAATTTCTTATTTTTACTATTCAATTATTTTCTTTGACAAGGCAATTTAGTTTGTTTTTGGACCCTTGGAGTGCAAACGTATTAATTCTGTGATTGCTCAGCTCGCCTGCTCTATCAGTTAAGTTTGTGGCCTTGTGTTACTTATTGCCAATATAATTACACATTATTTGCAGTTTTATACGCATCGCCCAGTCAGGCGGATGCTTTCCCGGGCATGTGATAGCATTCGTTTTGACCGGGGACGCATTGGGAACGGGTAACTTATGTGGAGAGATATTCTCCTTACTTATCTATTTGTACCTAGTTGTACCTATTTATTTGACCGGAAGATTGACGAATCTGATGGTCCCTATATGCTGGCTTAACATGCTCCTCGTATCCCCTCAACGCTCTGTCGCAGTCGCAGTCGAGTGATTGAAGTTCGTAATGGATGAGATCAGGTCCTATCCTCGTAAATGGTGTATTCCTTGAGGACTGTGGGGAACTGACTTCATACCGTACCATATGTTTTAATATATTAACTGCAAGACGTTACACAGAGATAAATAGTCTGGTAATGTCAATTTTATGCTAAGATACAAGGCGCAAACAATACATGACAATGGAAGTCATGTATATACCTTTTCCAGAAAGGAGACGACAATCCTGTGATAGGAGATTCCTGTGAGATGAAGGAACACAAATAATGATACTACACGGATGTGAGGATAGCAGCAGAGTGGAGCGAGCTTGTAAATTAGCAGGTATGGACTATTGCATTACATCTGACGCATTCCTATTCAACAAATAGGGCTATTATTTCAGTAGCGAAGCGAGTTACAGGTTAGGTTAAATACTATGAACCCGGGCAAGGTTAAATTAGTTTGTTGTCGCAGTAACCCCTCATGCTGTGGCGACATGTGCTGAAGCGCCACATGTGAAGATGTGACTTCGAACCTTCGCGCTGGGAGACTTTGGCCCAAGATCGACCTCACTAGAGGCATACAGTGCAGGTAAAAGTGCAAGCCTTCGAAGAAAAAAGACGAAAAGAACTCGACGCTATGTGCGATGAGTTGAAGACTCGACCACCTGTGGCCATCAATTATAATTTCGTCGGAGGGATGTTGACTTGCAGCATTTGTGGCCGTACATTTGCAGCAAAAATTGGGTATGCCAGTCACCTGAGAGCACACGGGTATGTCAGTCACCTGAGAGCACCTACTGGTATTCAGTCGCCGTGGCTGAAATCGGCTAGGGTTGGATGATGATCCTAACTTTGATTAACTAAGTATCCGCACTTTAGTGCTACAACTGAAATTTAAGCCTTTCTCCTGCTTTGCAAATTAGAGAAATTAGAGCCCGATTGGCTAAATTTCGAAAGATGGCAATAGTCAATACTTAAAAGCATCGAAATTGGCTTCTAAGAAAAAAGTTTGATATAATACCGAAAAAAATTTTTTTTTTGGAGTTTACTCCTTAAGAATCGATTTTCATATATAAGCCCGGGGTATGAAAAATATGGGGTATAAAATCGAACGTATCTGCCGTGCTAATTTAAAAAGTCGTATCTCAGTATACGATCGGAGTAAAAATACGACTTCTTAATTTAGCAGGTTATGCGTTACGCGTTATAGGCTAAGATCCCGATATAAAATGACCTTCACCGAGATGTTTATTTTATGAAATGTATTTTATAATCAATTTAATATGTCAATAAATATATTGCATATGGGTTGCCTAACAAATTTTAGTCCAGGGTATGTTTAATTAATAAAAAAAAAAATGTTTTAAACATTTCACCGGTTTGATTAATATTAGATAAATTCTATACCAATCGAAAGTATGAAGCCCATAGAATATGCAAACGTTAGGTTACCTATTCTTTTCCCGTCACAACTATCGGGTAGCCAGGTATAAACAGGTAAATCTATACCTACTAGCATTTTACAACGGTCTGATTATTGAATTGAAACTGAATAAAATTAAAGATTATTTAATTATGAATTTATCTAATAATCAAATCGGTGAAATGTTAAAAAGATATATATTTTTATTTTTTACTAAACATACCCTGGACTAAAAATTGTTAGGCAACCCATATGCAATATATTTATTGACATATTAAACTAAATATAAAATACATTCATCAAATAAACATCTCGGTGAAGGTCGTTTTATATCGGGATCTTAGTCTATAACGCTTAACGCATAACCTGCTAAATTAAGAAGTCGTATTTTTACCCCGATCGTATACTGAGATACGACTTTTTAAACTACCATTATGTTCACATAAACAAACTATAAAATTGTCAATGTCAACTTCATGTCGAGTGTCAACAAAATTTTATAAATAAAATAAAATTTAATAAAATCTACGCTTAACGGGTAAAATGTGCTGCTTTTGAAACAATAGCGCCCGTCACACAATCGGCTAAAAGATACGTGTTCGTTTCAGCTCCCAAACAAACCTAACGAATTTTTGTGATATCCAAGATTACAACTTTTATAACGTGCAATGCAATGACCGTGTTTTCTTGGTGTTTAAGCCGTGCTTGTATGGTGCTAAGATCGAAGAAGACGTCTTGCTGTAGAGAGAGAGACCGCTTTAATTGTGACTCAGCTTTAAGCTTAGAAATAGAGAAGGCGTGAATACTTTTCCATCACCACTGCTCTCATTTTCCTGCATTCAGCCGCAGAATGGTTTTGATTTCGTGAAACTTTCCAGGATAAATACATACATAAATCAAGGATCCAACACAACCGAGCCATTCATTTTCTAGACGGGAGTCTTGCCGACCGACAAGAAGCTATGAAGTTTAAATCGAAATTGTTATGTTTTTGATGTTGGCTTTTAAATTGTATCTTTTTTTTATTATAATTGCTTGTATTTTTACTTTTATTTGTAAGTGTTAGTTATAAATATGAGTGATCCTTCTTCATCCTTGCGCTGTCCCCATTGTCCCAACTCAACTCGAACTTTTACCCCTCATGGACTTAAAGTGCATATAGGGCACATGCATAAACATTTTCCCCAAGTCATCCCCTCCAACCCTAGACTGTCGGTTTCACAGCAAGCTCATGGTAACAACCCCATTCATCTAGATTTTGGTGATCTAGCTACGTTAAAGCAGTCAGTACGTGTGTTACGGCATATCCCCAAAGGGGCGCGAAACTTGGCAGCGGCCAAATTGAGCGACCTCATTGATAAGTGTATCGACTCCAATGGCACTCTCGAATGGTTTAGTTTACTGTCTTTTGCCTATTCCGCACTCAAATCGCCTGAAGCGTCGGCCACGGGCAATTTAACCACGAAAGTTAAGAGAAATATTAACTCTGCTTCTTTTGATATCAGTGGGAACATCGGTGCAGAGACCACGCCTTTGAGATCACACTCCATACTGAAGACAATTGAGCGTAAAGTACATGAAGGGGATCTCAGGTGCAGTGCGAGTGCTTATGTCGGATGAGGGCGTGGCGCCGTCGAGCCCTGAGACTTTAGCTACGCTGCAGTCGAAGCATCCAGCCCCGTCCCGGCCGCTGGTACTTCCACCGGAACCTGACATATCTATTTCTGCCTTAACTGTTAAGCCGGAGGAAGTGGTGCAAGCACTCAGCTCTTTCAACAATAGTTCGGCCGCCGGTTTGGATGGTATCCGCCCTGTTCATCTTAAGGAGCTTACGTCTGCATCTGCGGGAGACGCCGATTTTCGGCTCCTGGAACATCTGGCCAAGCTTTGTAATTTTTTGCTCAGTGGTCAATTAAACCCTGAAGTTTGCTCCTATATTTATGGTGCTTCCTTATGTGCGCTGTCAAAAAAAGACGGTGGTATAAGACCCATTGCCATAGGCAGCGCTTTCCGCCGCTTAACGGCAAAGCTAGGATGCCGTGCAGTGAGAGAAGAAATGGCAGCTTATCTGCAACCTTGCCAATTAGGGTTTGGCACAAGATTGGGCTGCGAGGCTGCAATTCACGCTACGCGGGCTTTTTCGGTAGATAGCAAAAACTTAGAATCCGTTTTAATACGTATAGTTAAGTTCATATCATTGTAATAGTTAAGTACTTATGCTTTCTGAAAAAATGACTGACTGTTGAGTTTCTTTCGGCGTTTCTTCTCAACAGTGGTCTCCTCTTGTGAAATGCCGGTAGACTCAGACATGTAAAAGTGCCCTTGTGGCCTACTTGCAGAATAAAGTTCATTATTTCATTATTATTATTATTAATTAAAATTGATTTAAAAAACGCGTTTAACTCAGTGGAGCGTGATGTTTTACTGTCCGAAGTGAAGGATAAAGTGCCATCACTCTACCCCTTCATTTTCCAAGTATATTCTTCCGCTTCTAATCTTTTCTACAATGGTCCTCTTGTTCTTTCCCAAGTTGGTGCACAGCAGGGGGATCCGCTAGGCCCTTTAGTTTTCTGTCTGGCCATACAAAAGGTAATTTCAGAGGTTAAATCCCCATTGAATATCTGGTACCTAGATGACGGTACCCTAGGTGGTAAACCTGAAGAAGTGGAACAAGACTTGCTCATGCTCCTGCCTCGTTTAAAAGCTCTGGGTTTAGATATTAATTTCAGCAAATGCGAATTTTTCCCCTGCAGTACCAACTCACACGATTCTTTCCCCTTATTCAGTGCTCTGCTCCCCGGACTGAAAGTGTTGTCGGCGAGATCTTTCAACCTCTTGGGGTCCCCAATATTCCCAGAAGCCATTCCTGAAGCCTTCGAGGAGAGAAAGCTGCTTCTGCTGATGGCTGCGCAGAGGTTGAATGAACTTTCGGCTCACGTAGCCCTCGTTATGTTGCGAGTTTGCTTTGCCGTGCCTAAGCTGACATATTTCTTGTGCACCGTGCCAGCCTGGCTGCACCCTGTCCAGACAGACTCCTTTGACTTCGTGTTGAAGGAGAGTTTGGAAAAGGTGCTGAACGTCTCCCTTAACAAGGTCAATGGGACCAGGTTTCTCTGCCGATTCGAACTCGTGGTTTGGGCGTGCGTCGCGCGCGAGATGTGAGCCTCCCGGCATTCCTGGCTTCGGCGTGTGGGGTGGTGGACCTTGTCACTCAAATTTTATCTTTTGATGGTGACAAGGCTATCATTCCTTACGCCTCCGATGCTTTGACGGCCTGGACGGCTCTTAATCCCGGCGTAGCCATACCCGTAGAATTGTTCCGTCAGCGTCTATGGGTTTATTTATATGAGAGTGCGCGCATAAACCCATAAGTAAGCTTATTTCTGCGACAAAATTATCGCGCGACTAAAAAAAATCGTGGTGCGCGCCTGGCCTGAAGAGTAAACTCCAGTCGTGCGTCGGAGCTGACACACACACTTTTTTCATATGCAAGTTAGTCAAACAGATATTCGAGCATCGATTACATAATAACTATTCAAATGAAGTCCGTCATAAAATACGTAAATACACATTTAATTGCGACTTTTTCCATGTTTGCGTTCTGGATATGTGATCAATATATATTGATCACATATCCAGTCATGACTAGATTAAATATCGAGTTGGTGGTGACCTTAACTATGTCTCCATCTAGCGGGGGTCTCCCACGCTTCTTTTTCCCATTCGTGATTGCTGCTCCACTCCGAGTTTGTAGTATACTTAGTAGAAATTTTATTTTAATTAATAGGTAATTATATAATTGGGAATTTTGACCACAGAGGCACTTTAGAATGAGTATGAATTACATTTTAATGTTAATATCGGTTCCGTAGCTCTCTATCGTCCTACCGTGCTATGAGAAGTCCGATGCCTACTCATGATCATGACAATTCATTCCAATTTTGGAATAAAACCGGAATATTTTTCAAAATTTTAATAATTACGGCCTTGACCTTGAAATACACTAAATTCCCCCAGTATTCTGCTTTTTAGGCTTCCGTACCTCAATCGACAAAAACAGAACCTTTATAGGATCACTCCGTTGCATGTCTGTCAAACCCCTTTTCTCAGGAACGTGTGGATATCAAATACTCAAGTTGACTACGCCTCGGACTCGTGAAAAAAAATCAAACGTCTAGTATAAAATCATCACGATCAAAAGATAGAAGTAAGCGTTAATGCTGCATTCGTTGGCGCTGGCAAGGGTCTCAAAACGTATAGGTACAGTACAGGTACTTCCCATTGCCCAAGAATCGTAAGAAGTAGGTAACATAGTTTTGCAGCATTAAATAAATATATATTTTCGTGACTGTAAACCTATTTGCTGTTGATTAACTTACCTCGACCTTGTCGATGTATGGGGACATTTTTTTCCGTATGGGGACAAAAAGTTATCTTTTGTTCTATTCACGTTCATAAATGGAATCGGGCCTTGTGGTATATTAAATTACCTATTATATTTACTCGGCTTCGCTATCCGCTTTTGTGTAGGTAGTTTGGGCAAAATTGTAGCACGGTTCTAGCCACTTGTAGCGGTACGCACGCGTCCATCGGTCAGTTCGTTACGCTTCACGACTAATTGCGTCGCATTTTACACTAACAACTAATAAAATACTGTTCAATAGAGAAAACCTTCTGAAATGTTTCTGTGTCAGTACTTTTGGATCGGACTTTGCATTATGTACACTTAAGTCGAATAATTTGTCTTGTTCAGTGAGTATCTACTACTAGGTAGTACTAAAAGTACAGTTGGCTATATAAACTTCGATTTTTTTTGTTAGTAACATTTATAAAATAAATCTCGTAATATTTAATTTTTCATTTGGGATAGAACCCTTTATGTTGAGACCATTTTATTTTTAATTTTATTGTGTCTCCTAAGAATAACAAAAATGTGTCAACTTCGTATTATTATTTAATAATGTCCTTCAGAGTAACAAAATATAGTAATTGTGTATCATAACAAACGGAGAGGTGCCCAGTTATCAGGTGTTAAAAACTTATGTGTAACAAAAGAAAGTTGTGCTTTGCGCAGAGAAAGCTCTGGGCGGGCGGCGCGGGGCGGGATGGCCCGGCGCGGCGCAGTCGGGAGCCGGACCGAGGCGAGTCGGTCGTGCCGTGCGTCGCGACCACCGCGAGACCCAGACCCTGCCGTGTGTGTGACCTAGTGACTGTGAACTAACCCGCCCCTGAGCCCATCTCGTGCCGTCTCCGTCAACGCAAACCTAGGTTGTAACAAGGTAAACACGCTTTCATTCATAATTCGACAATAAATGTACTATTTATGAATTTTTAATTCAACATCGATAATGTAATTATGTAATTACTATCTTTAATATTCAAAATAATCGATACAATTAGTAAGTTTTGTGTTTAGCTCGTTTAGTTCTCATTGGACGATAAAAAAGTCAAAGTAATTTACACGTCCAATAAATCGTCTTAAATCAACAGCTTTTAAGACACTTGCACACATAAAGTTTGTTTGCACGATGGTATGTGGGTGCATGACACTCGGTGACCCATTTTCGCAATCGTTCGACAACTGAACGTTTGGCAATAAGAGCGGACACTTCACGGTTGTTCACGATTTCTTTGAAGATGATATTTTAAGAATGTTCGAAGCATCGCACGTGGCTAACAATCGGTTTAATGTTTTAAATTCATTAGTGCTATCGCAAGCTTTTTGCAGCATTCTATTGACAAGTACACATATACATTATTCGGTATGTTATATAAAAAAAATGAAATTGCAAATAAAAGTATCAAAATTTCATTGCGTGTTTGCACTTATCAAAACTCATATGTTTAAGATATTAATTAATAGAAATAACACCTTATGTGTATGCAATGACTAAGACATTAAATTTATTACAACAATTGATGCACATATCAGATTGGGTGAGCGCAACGAGAAATTTGTCTAAATACAAATAAATTATTGCCATAACTTGCAACCAATACTATTTAGATGACGTCAAAACCCATCACTATTGCAACATGTCAAAGAGTTATATAAAATCTCGCTACCGGATTCCGTACATTAGTGATCGATCTGAATGATCCATTCATTTACGAATAGAACTTGTTGTCGTCTGTTTTTAGTGTGGAAGCACTTAAGCGTATGAGTATCTTGGTCTACTCCACCTGTCAATAAATATATGAGACATTTTCAAAATACATGTACATAGTTAAAGGTTTAATAGTTAGAAACAAAAATACGATCGCTTCTTTTGTGTGACCAAAGTTACTCATACAAAATATATGGGTAACTATCGTAACACAATGGAATCAATTAAGTTTTGTTTTAATTAAAGCCCTTAACTACGTAGGTACATGTATTTTGAAAATGACTCATATGTATGTAAATCATAACAATTAAGTACGTTGTGTTTATCTCATTCAATAGTAGAATATAGTTATAAGGCATTACAGTGACTTTTCGATACATACAGGAGTGGAAAAGTAACGGATGCTTATAATTTGTCTAAGGAACGATAAACAAAACCATTGGATTTCCCTAATTGAACCGGCCAGTCTTATTATTTCTCCTACAGTCTCTTTTACAGTTACTACCAGCTACCTATCCGTCGTATTATCATCGCTTCCTACAAAATGTACCTGTTCACAGTATCGAGTCTAAAATCCCGCCGTTATACCGTTACCATCGTGGTAATAGAAAAATATTGGGTCCATTTCATTATACCCTGTAAGTTTTAAATGACTGGTTAACTTAAATAGGTCTACATTGACAGGGGTATCGTTGTTACTAATTGGTAATTATATCAAAAATCTAATAGGAAGATGACTGTCATACATATTTAAGAGACTAACATTTCAGTGAAATTAAACCCAAGGTAATACAAATACATTAATTCCACACCTCAAATACAGAGGACTACTTACACAATGATACTTTACATTTACACAATGGGGCTTAGTGGAGTCAGTGGGATATTTTAGTAGGAAATAACTATTCAATGGTGGGCAGCGCAGTTCCCTCGCAATCTGCAAATACTACTCGGGGCAAATACCCGACCCTCGCCGCGCCCGGCCATTTGCTGTATGCCTACTCTTTGGCAATTAGGCTCCAATATGCCACTTACCTTGCCTACTGACCTACTGCATGACTGCTTATAGTTTAAAAGCATCAGTCCCCTATAGCATCATTGTTAAAGGTTCTTACTTCGACCCATTGGGATCAGTCTCCTAAGTGTATTAGCATTTATTTTTAACCTTAGGTGAAAGATAGTGTGTGAATTGTGTTTGAGTGTTTTTCAGATTTAAGTTATCGTAGCTGTTAGTAGTGGGCGTGATACTCGTGCCGTGATAGTTGTTTTCTTTGCACCGGTTATTAATTGCGTTATTGAACAAATATTGCTGTACATTAACTACTAGCTCTCTTTTATAAAGCTTATGCAAAAATATATGAACTTAGGAAAACTCTAATCACGAAAACTTAAATTTAGTCATTTACATACCAATGAAATTACTTATTGTTGAGATAATTAACCACCAAATCTGTATGAAAACAAGCTTATTATCCTAATAAACAAGTGAAATGTAAGAAAAACTTTATAATACGTGACAGTAGGTCAAAAGTCATTTACATTTTATTTGTTACATAAAGGTCTTATCTTATTATGAATTCCTTTAAGCGTAGCGTGGCGCTTATTATAGCGCGTCGCAGACATCACTTGAAGTGGGCGTCGTAGCCAACTCGTAGTCGTAGCGGCGTAGCAGAGTACTCGTAGCGCAGTGCCTCGTAGCCCTGTTACGTATTAATTTTGTATACTGAGAGGTTCGGCTTTCTCGATAGGCTGTTAATGAATAGTTGGGTTACTTAGTTATATATCACACGGTGTTTTTTTCCGAACTTGGCCGGACCGACGTGTGTTTTGTTCGGTGGCACTAAAGGTCGTTGACACTAAACTTGTAATGTAGATAATGGAATCGATTGTTTTGGAATTATTAACCCTTTTTTTCAACGTTTGATACTACATATAGTCCA
Organism: Apotomis capreana; assembly: GCA_947623375.1. Classification (NCBI taxonomy): domain Eukaryota; kingdom Metazoa; phylum Arthropoda; class Insecta; order Lepidoptera; family Tortricidae; genus Apotomis; species Apotomis capreana. Next base: position 11,313,091 of record OX392510.1, on the reverse strand, counting down.
ATATCGCTATATTCGTTGTATCTAAGTTAAATTTTTTATACCTTCTGGAAGTTATCGATTATACGCGCCAGATTGAGTGAAATGTTTTAATACAGTATGGCACTTAACTATGTGTAACGTTCGAAGTATAGGTATATTTTACCGTTTTTCCGGCGTGATACATAAACATACTCATACCAAATATCAGCTTTCTAGTAGTAATGATCACGGAGCTATGCCGCGGACGGATAGACAGACAGACAGACGGACATGGTGAAACTATAAGGGTTCCTAGTTGACTACGGAACCCTAAAAAACGTGTTTAGCTAATTACTATTAAACACAAATTATAGATTCCTATTTTAGTTAAGTGCTCGAAGGATTAATGTTACCGAAATATGATTAAGTGTATAAGCATATTAGTGTAGTATTTCACCGGTCCATTTAACTTTGTATGTACAAGTATTTCACGATGGTGCTTTAGTTTATTCGGAAATTAGAAGGTTGTATTTCGTATCATGGTGTTAGATAATGTCTCGCTCGCCTGTTATGCCGGTTGTACACACTCGCCGAGACAGGGCGAGACCAGCTCCGTCCTTCATTTACTCATAGAGTTCCAAAGTGAGGGCATGCTGGTCTCACCCTGTCTCGGCGAGTGTGTACAACCGGCATAGAACGGGAGGCCTTTGTCTCCTGGAAACTTACTTTCGTCAAATGTTTCATTTCGCCGAATTTATATTCCTCTGTATCTGTGTTATAGAATTTTATAATTCTTGCAAATATCATCCTATTGATTAGGTTAGGTTCGGTTGGTTTTATAATAATCTCAAATAGTTTACGGTTCCAGAGAAAAATGCTTTCTACTAAATGATTTTTCGGGGACATAAAGAAAAAATAATTCAAGGAGTTTTAATATAAACCCTGTTAAAACAATATTAATTACTTAAATAACAGAACGAACTCCGAATGGATCTTCGGAATACCTCTCCTGTAAGTCTACAGTATTTTTTATTGTAAACGTTATATTTTTATTAGTTATCAGGTTTTGCCCACAGCTTTGCTCCCGTTAAACCGTAAAACCACTATTATACGGGACCCATGCAGTTTCGGTATAAACGCTATTATGTTGATACGCGATCAGTTAACTTCCGCAGTGACCACATTTTTAACATACTACTTTGAAGAAATTCAATGTACATATATTACTCTCATAAAACATTACAGGGCAGGGAGATCAATTTCTCTTCAGCTGACTTGGAAAATCTGCACCTGATGAATGACAGCTATAGCATTCATATTACTATTGTCACTTACATACCACAGGTCAGCGGAATGACGCCACAATTAGAACATCTAGTATAGTTCGATTTACGAGAGCTGGCACGAATGGAAATTTGTGTACATCAAGAAATGAGTTTTTTAGAAAATGTAGGTAGTTTACAGAATAACAGGAGACTATGTACATAAGATCGGCAATCACACAATTTCAAGTGGCTTGTTGACATTACAATTTTTATTTTTATTAAAGCAGTAATGTCTGCTAGCGTAAGCCAAATGTTTAGAATCAGCGAAAAATGGAATTGTTCAGGCGATTCGAACCCGCGTCTCTGTTGGACCACTGAACCTGAATTTTTCAACCCGTTGCTTCTTACATGCCACTCGTGCCAGCTCATGTGAAGCGACCTAGCTAGCCTGTAACTCGCACTGTATTTTCTTTACAAATGTACGGAACGAAGTTATGAGTTACGTCTTTGGTTCGCGTCAAAACTTTTCAGTCATTTGATTGTTATACAGGAGAGACTGTACTAGGAATGATGTTAGTCTCGCCAAATAATAGTGCAATCAGGACTTTGACCATTTGGAAATCTTTGTATATTGGCAGAAGTAGAATCAACTGGTGTAAGTACCTACGTATCAACGCTAATAAATTCAGTAACTTCAAATTTGGAAGTCATGTATGTATTTTTTTATATTGACACAATAGCCAATAAGGGAAGAAAAAGTTAATTTGATATACTGCAATGTTAGCAGGATATTAGTTTTAATATAATTTTGTGACATTGTAATTTAAATTAATGGCCAAAGTTTTTTGTAAAGGTCATGCTTACTTAAATATTTAATTATTGTAATATTAGGATATCGTGAGAATTCTAAAATCAATAATAGATATCGCAATTTACAAAACTTTTAAATGCTCATGCTAAATCTTACCTTTTAGATTAACCTAACCAAATCTAATCTATTTTATGGCAATCCTGAATTGTTCACTGATTCTGAAAGAAAATTATCAATTTTTCTAATACAAGAGCGACAGCCTCGGCCGCATAATTGACAAATAAATGTTGCGTCTATCGATGAAGGGGGAAGAGCTGCACGCTGGTGTCTCAGGTCGCGCTTGTGAGAAAGAGTAGCAAACTATACTTCATCATGTGCAACCACACCATCGCACAAAGTCTTCCTGCAAAGGTCACAATCTTCAGACATAACCTCCCAGTGTTGGGTGTCGAGTGTTGGTCGAGTGCATATTAGTGATAAAACATGTAGAAAAATAAACACGGACGGTATCCGATGTGATTTGAATTTCAAATAAATACACCAAAATTACTCGAAGTATGTTTTGTGCCAGTCCCTAAATTACGTCAATCGATAAAAAATTCAAACCCCACTGACATTTGACCTAATTTTAAAATAATGGATTTTACGATGGTGATGTATATTTTTAGATTTGTATTCGTTTTAATTCAAACCGTGATAAATGCAATTTTTTGTCCTCTAGGTGTTTTCTGTCCGTCGTTTTCTTGTCACGCCTGGAAAAAGGTTAGTTGGCTCAAGTAAATACCTTACTTTAAGGACATGTCTTTGTTCATCTATATTGAAGTACTTGCTAAATATTGCACTGTTTACACAATAACAAGCTAAAATTACCTACCTGGAGCTAGTGTAGCGAAGTGGTTAACGCGTTGGACCGGTAAGCCAGAGGTACCGGGTTCGATTCCTGGTGTCTTCCAACAGGTAGCTCCTTTTTCAATTTTTCTTTATGCTTTGATCTTTGTATTAATGGTTTAATTATTGAATGCTTCCGTATATCTATATTTGTAAAGCTATTCTCATATATCGTCTGATTCCTTTTGATTCAGCAGCTATACTATATATGCATCTGAATGGATCGGAATTATCTTATGGGGAAATTCGACTGATTTTGAACGTGTTTTAAAAATGCAAAAACGCGCCATTCGAATACTGGTCAATGCAAACTACCGTGATAGTTGTAGGGAACATTTTGAAGAACTGCAGATATTAACATCAGTGTCAACATATATACTAGAAGTTATATTGTATGTCAAAAATAACCCTGTAGATGTAGGCTCAATATGGCCAAGAAATGTCCGAAAATCATGGGTCAAAAATTGTACAACCATTTGCCGAGGACAATTAAGGCTCAGACTGAAATGAACACTTTCAGTCGCCAGGTAAAAAAACTACTACTCAGTAAAACCTTGTATAGTATAAAAGAATACATGAATAATAAATACTAATGACAATTTAAGTGTATAATAATAACAAATATGTACAGTTCCTAATGTCTCTAAAATAAAAATATTGTTTTTGTTTATTAAGTTAATGATAAATAAATATTAAGCATATGTTAAGTGGGTAGATAATTGTTAATCTCAATAATTATATTAAGTAAGTACCTGACTGTTAATAATTTGCCTTTATTTAATATTGTTTAAAGTTTTTATAAGATGTGTAAAATCATGACGATCTCAATATGTTAGCATATTTTCTATTTTGTTAACTATGTAAAACTATTGAGAAATAAAGAAATCTGAATCTGAATCTGAATGTAGCTGAACTGTGTCAAAAGCCCACGCTTGCATCGATCGGCGAAGCGAGTTACAATCTTACACAGCCATATTGATCCAACGTCTATGTCCGTCTTACGAGCCGCCCTGGCTGCTAAGTATCTATTATTGATTGCTTTCATGGTACCTCATGGTAGTTATGGTATAAGTGGCTGTTTGTGGCGGACGCCGCTCGATGCCAAGTGTTATGAGGGAAATACTAATGAAATTGAACTAGCTATCGGCTGCGGTTCCATCGCTCGTATTTTTTAACCATCTACTTTGCGGAAATGTGGAAATTTTCTTAGAGCATACGAAATTTAATTAAGAGAATAACATGTGTAGTTCGTAGCTTAAAAGCAAATGGTGGAATTAAATCCCTGCGTAGATACACTTTCAAAATGTATCCGATAAAAACCAACTAAAATTACGACACTTATACTACGACAGCTCTGTAAATTGAATTTGAGAGAGAGTAGAGTAGAGTATATAGACTGAATCTAAACCGCTTAAATAAATAATACCTAAATTAATAACGTGAACTAGTCATTTAAGTGCGGCCAACCATTTTGTAGCTTAAGATCAACTCTACAAAGTTGGCACAATTATTGTGAAACAGGTTTAATGCGAATAGAGAAAAGTATACTGAACTGTCAGGGATATGAGTTCTCTTTCCGGCGTAAAATTAATCTGAAATGGTCGGTACGTCGGCGGGGCCCGCGCGGCGCCGCGGCGCTGGGGCGGAACGAGGATAGAGATTAAATTATCACAACACCGGTATAGTTGAAATTTTCTCAGCTTTCCAAATTCCACTTGAGAGCTTATCTTGTAAACATGAGCCCACAAAGCCTTTATTTTGCGTTTTTTGTTACTTGCTTTCATTTGTCCTAAAGTGAGCTTCTCTACACTTACGTATAAGACAATGGAGTTGTGGGGTCAGCAGCTGTTTCCGAGATAAGCTCTTTATGACCATTCGGACATCTAAGAAAATGGCAACTATAGAAACGATATACTTGGGCGATGAACAGATTCTAAAGGAACAAGATGGTTTTTTTGCGAATTAATTTAATGACGCTATCTCAATATAGCAAATAATGTAGAGTATAATACCTATTGGCTGCGGAATATAATCTATTGGCTGTTGTTACACGTTTTGGAATTCTTGGATTTGGCTAGTTAACAATTCTATAAAGTTAACCATCGTAAAAAATATAAAAGACGCGATTAAATGGACATAACAATATTTTGGTTTTAATAAAATATAAATCAAAAATGTAGCTTCGACGGCGAGTTCCGCCGCGTGATGCCCCCGTGGAGGGGGGCAGCCTGGCTGCCCGCCAGCTGTCGCCCCCATCCGAGATATTGAAAGCCTTCTTATCTTTATCCTATTACCTATTGCAATGTTACTCCGTTAGAAATGTTGGTATTTGTAAAATACTCAGTTTTACGGAGATATTCCTTTCATGCTTTCTTAAAGGACCGTTGTGTTTTGCAGATGCATGCCGCAAGTTACTCATGTTTGTTTAGTCATTTTCTGTTGCTATCTATGTATTAATATTTTCTATTGTTATCTAGGTGATGGCAAAGGAATTTTCATTATTCAACGCTTACGATTGCCTCACCCGATTTGGATCAGCATCCATCACGAGGGCAGGGGAGGAGCTGTGACTCCATAGTCGGCGAATTTCAGCCGAGCCGTGATGTGTAATCGATCTATCGCTGGGAATGTGATTGTCGAATGGAGATATAAACATCTATCTGGCTAATGTTAGTTGACTTTTCTACGCTTTTCTAAAGCCTTTGGTGATAATATGTTTTATTTTAGACGCTTTTTTTGTCGTGCATTATCTCAATTCGAATTTTCGCTTGTTTTGTTTCGCCTTTTGTCATAACTTTGGTGCCTATCTCCTGCCGTCTCCAATAGCCGTATGCTCTACTTTGGTGCTGCGAATATACGCGCCTAAAATACACAACCTAATTTAGTTTCACGTATGATTAGTATTCAAAACATGTACATATTTTAATTGTGTAGCACAACGTCGCTCGTCTGAATATGAATATAATTTGTAAATATCCTAAACGAGGGTCACAGACTTAACGTTGAAGGCTTAAAATTTTCAATTGGCTGTCAGAAATGTCACAGGTGCGGCAAGTTGAGCGGTTTAAGATTGAGTTTGTCCTTCTCGGCGAGAAATCCAATTTACTTTATTTGTCTTTGATATTCTTTTTTCATTTCAAACGATTGGTACTTAACGTTTGCAGATGGCGAAATGATTCGATAGGACGGCTGAATAAACTTTGTTTGGTCTTATTGTATCGTCAGGAATATTGGGTATTACCAGTCTTATAAATGTGGTAGTGTATTTATTGGTTGGTCGTTCCTTCACGCAATAACATACGAGTACTAATACATGTATTTTTTGTATAGATTTTAAAGGATTTCTAAAGGTATTATATACATATATAATATGTACCTACTATGTATACATATAGGGTTTCCTTCTGAAGTGGAAGAAACTGAAACTTATACTTACCGATCCCAGCTTTATGGAAATCATACTTAATTTCTGCTTTGCGACTTAATATGTATATTATATATTCTACTTGTCACTATCCTGTCACTTTCCTGTCAATACAACATGAAAAACACAGATGATGCTGAGTCTCACGACAAGCGAAGATATCCTAGCTTTGCTGAACAATAAATAATTGGTATAATTTCTCGGGTGTAGTACGTTGGGTACCGACCAAACGTTCATTTTAAAAATACGTTATTGGATAGCAACGTACTGAAATTGTACTATTTTGTACCCAGTATAAAAAAAAATGTACCTTTATACAACAGAAGAAATAATTAGATTAAATTGGTCGGTACGCAACGTACTCGTCTCGTACGGGCCAGTGGTTTACAATACGAATTTGAACACCAGGTATAACACAGGAAAATGTACTCATTATGTACCTCATGATTCGGGTACCATAATTACCATGTAATGTTTAGATCAATTATTATTCTTGTTCAAGGTTTGGCGGTATGGAACGAACACGTTCTGTACCGACCATAAAGCTTATTTTACCATTTATTTTAACTTATTCAGTGTCAAATAAATGTACCCAAAATGTACCTCCCAGTTACCGACTTAATGATAATTAGAGACAAAGGATTTTTTGATAAAATTTCTTATAACTTATTTCTTATAATAAGTTGGGCGGTATGAAACGAACACGTTCTGTACCGACCATAAAGCTTATTTTACCATTTATTTTAACTTATTCAGTGTCAAATAAATTTCTCATAACTTATTTCTTATAATAATAAATTTTATCAAAAAATCCTTTGTCTTTAATTATCATTCAGTCGGTAACTGGGAGGTACATTTTGGGTACATTTATTTGACACTGAATAAGTTAAAATAAATGGTAAAATAAGCTTTATGGTCGGTACAGAACGTGTTAGTTCCATACCGCCCAACTATGAACAAGAATAATAATTGATCTAAACATTACATGGTAATTATGGTACCCGAATCATGAGGTACATAATGAGTACATTTTCCTGTGTTATACCTGGTGTTCAAATTCGTATTGTAAAACACTGGCCCGTACGAGACGAGTACGTTGCGTACCGACCAATTTAATCTAATTATTTCTTCTGTTGTATAAAGGTACATTTTTTTTTATACTGGGTACAAAATAGTACAATTTCAGTACGTTGCTAATGTTGCTATCCAATAACGTATTTTTAAAATGAACGTTTGGTCGGTACCCAACGTACTACACTTTCTCGGAGGCATGAAATATTAGAAATAACTACCTAAATATAATAGTATTTTTGAGAATTAGATTTCCAATGCGGAAGATAGTGGTGGCAATATACATAATAGTCGGTCCATGGTCGGGTGCCCGTTCGGAAAAGTTGGCATCGCAGCGTTCCACTCTATGCGCTGACCCGGAGTAGCGCCATCTGCATTCTCACTGTAATTGGAATAAAAGCCATCACCGTGAAATACACGGATTTCATGCATTCTGATTTGTAAATCTTGCGCTTTAGGTTTAGTGTAGCTTTCATGTTGCATGGTAAAAACTGGTATAGTATTGACGAATTCATGAAACGTTCTGCCAAACAGTTTAAATATTTTTTTGACAATACGTAATAAAAAAAATCTGACAAGCTTTTTATTGCAGACTGTATTTTTCATCCGTCAACTATTATACCCACCGAGACGATTCTTTTATAGAGCCCAAACTTGTAAGAATCGCATCGTCTTGTTACAGTGTTCCTCTGACCGGCTTCATCATCAGACCAAATCAAAGTTACGCAGGTATAACAAATTTCAGCTCAATCGGTCATCGGGAAGTGGTTAAAATATTACTTGCAAGATTTGATTACCCAGACACCGGGAAGGTGAAAGTAAACAACAGCTTGTAAAAATTAAAAGGATTGTATGAAGAAAACTGGGCGTTGCCACCCAACGGGGATCCACGCGCGGGCTGTTTTCAAAGGGTTCTATAGCCATACAGCGTGAGAATGCCCCCTGCGTCATGGGCGCCTTGCCGAGGGATCTTAGTTTTATGAATCCCATCAAAAACATAAATGTAAAATGAGAGCCAAGTTCAATATCGCGTGCACTTCGCCGACAAAAGAATTGAGATCTGCAAGGGCGCCAAGTTCTTTGCCCTAAAATTTTTAGATACAAGGACATGCGACATACTCAATGCATTTATTTTACTTGGGGTGTAATTCAATATCAAGATTTGACTTGGCTAGTTTTCACAAACTAACTAAATTTTATAAAAGTAACATAGTCATAGTTCATTATCAAGCTAACAGTATAAGTAACAAACCGTACACTAACTTGCGTACTTACCTTTACGAAAATAGGTTAATGATTTGATTGATTTTGATTTATAATATAAATTTATATTTTAAAACTAGCCAAGTCAAGTCTTGATATTGAATTACACCTCAAGTAAAATAAATGCATTGAGTATGTCGCATGTCCTTGTATCTAAAAATTTTAGGGCAAAGAACTTGGCGCCCTTGCAGATCTCAATTCTTTTGTCGGCGAAGTGCACGCGATATTGAACTTGGCTCTCATTTTACATTTATGTTTTTGATGGGATATCATTACTTTTTGTACAGAAATTATTATGATGTGTAAATTACTTAATTATTATTTGTTAATTAGTTCTGTGTGCTATTCTAGTACATCTTTTGAAAGTTTTGAACAAACAAAGAATTTTCCAAAACGGTTAGTACGTATTGGATTTTTATGTGCATGTATGTGTAAGTGTGTGCGTGTGAGTGTATATGTTATTCTAGTATATCTTTCAAACAAAAAAAGAATTTTCCAAATCGGTTTATAAATGACAGAGTTCTGAGGCAACAACCATCAATAATAATAATAATAATAATAATAATAAAAAAACAAAAAAATCACTGTTTTCGATTTTTATATGTATACACACACAATTACTAAGCTGCATGCCAAATTTCACCTTTCTAGGTCACCTGGAAGTGGGTTAGGTTTTTGATTACTAGTCAGTCAGTCAGTCAGTCAGTCAGTCAGTCAGTCAGTGATAAAAATACCGTTTTTTGGACTTTAATATCTCAATAACTATTTAACCTATATTAATGAAATTTGGGGATCTACTTGTTCTAAAGGATCTTAATACATAAGCCAAATTTCATTTTTTTATGTTAAATAGATTTGGAGTTATTGGGGGGTCAAAAGTGGCTCCAAACGGTTCGTGTAATATAACACACGGCTGCTGCTCGCCAGTTCCTGCGGTGAACTTGGCTGGACACGCTGCCGCGTGTCTAGATCTCTTTAATCTTAGTTTGGTTTCTAGTGTTATATTACCATAAAATATAATAAATAATTTATTGTACGAGATGTACAGACTTTCATGAAATGTTTTATAAATTGGATATTTGTCATAAAATATCACCAGTATGAAACACTTTCTAATAACTTTTTTTTCTTGATTGCAAAATGAAATCTTGATTAATGGCTTAATTATGATTGCCACGGCTTCATTTCCCAACTGAATTATTTAGCCAAGTTGTAAGTTTATCTTGGAAACCGTCAAATTGGCTAGAGGTTTTATATATTCCCCTAACTTCTTGTAGGTAGGTACTGAATTCCACGTACAAATGAACGGATAAGAAAAATAGTTACGCGAAAAGGAACATCGGAATAATTTCGAAGTAACATTAAAAGTGAAGTTACATTACGGCGGTTACTATGATTTCGAGTTTCGACTCTATACTACTGTAGTACCTACTACTTTATTCCATGGTAAGTCAGAGTGAAATTTTGTCAACGGTACCTACATAGTCAATTAAATAGTTCTTGTAACTGCCATTATTGCGAACTATTGATCTAAAGTAAAGGTCCTAGTCTAGTGTTCCGGTTTTAGACGACCAGAGTTCACGTAGCACAGTTCGTGAATAATGAATCGTAAGACGAGAACTGCCTAGAATGTGTGTTGGCCGGTCTTATTGACAATGACGTTGGAACAGCTATATTGGCTGTACAGAAGAATAGGTATCTATTACATTCATACATTCAGCGAATTTACGGATTCTGTATAATTAATCTCTGCTTTATTTTAATCTTTATTATCTGATACAATGGAAATTAAAACGATATGTACAATTAATTAAAACTAAAATACATAAAAAGAAGTTAATAACTAAGGAGCTACTTAAAAAAGAAATAGGGTTCCAGTACAGGAGCCGCCCGGGGCATTGTCCCTAGAACACTGGCCGCGTTCCCTCTTTATATGCACAAACCCACTCGCTGTGCAAGGTATGACCCCGCTCTCGGGTCGCCAGAGGCGCCGACGAGTTTGACCGACACTTCTTTAATTATTTTTTTGGTGTCGGACGACCATGGCCCAAAGGTTTCGACTGCAAGAGCCGCAAATACGTAGTTGGTTTTTAAAAATGCGTATTTACGGCACTTGACGGTTTGGGCGTCCTCAGCGGCAACCCCTGGCATTCAAGCGGAGCGGTGGACATGGGATGGAGCCAGCGTATCCACGCATGTGGCATCCCATGCTAAAGGACGACCTCGGGACCACGGCACTAGGGTGCAGCCGTCAAGTCTCTTTCCGTTCGCGGCTGACAAGCCAGTGGGCTCCAGGGTAGCCGGGACGGAGAGTGTACCAGGGCCCTGTAGACAACATCGTTGAGCGCCGCATGTCTAAAAAAGCGGCCGGCGCTCTGTTGGCAGTGCAGGCCGTGGCGCCCGAGAGCGTCCACTGAAGCTCCACAGCGGCTGCAGGGGTGTGATTCACAGACTTTTAACCCGAGGCGGAGACACACGGCGATTCGCAGTGAGCTTGGGTCCAGAAGGGTGCCAAGTTTCTGCGAAGGGAGGGCATGAAGCCAGTGTCCCGACTCGGGTTCCGAAACTGCCAGCAAACGGGCCCGCTCCTGTTGATTAAGACAATTTCTTTTCATCTCAATTTTCTAAAATAATATTTTGTGTGGTTTTGATTTTTATCTGGTCCCAAGCAGCTTGACTTGCTTTTTCGGCCGGAAAGGTTTCGCCCGGGTTACTAACTCTCCATGCTGTCTCAGCATCTGCCAAGCCAGCCACCTCGACAACAGTGGGCTTAGGAACATTAAGGATTGCGAATGGACACCTGTGTTGCGAATTCCAAGGCCGCCGTACTTAATTGGAAGAGTTGCCTGGGACCAGCTTACATGGTTATGTGAAATGTTAAGAATTTTGTCGGTGGTATCTTTCAAAGTTTTATCTATAATTTCAGAGAGGTGCGGATATTTCCAAATAGGACAACAGCGTAATAGTATGCTATGGCCATTTAAGTGCTTAGTTCAAATATAAATAATGTATAATGTATTAATTAAGTTTAATAAATTATTTAACCAGGTATTCTCTCAATAGTTTTTAATAATAAATCCTCTCGTTTTGGAACATTATTTGTTACTTACATAGAATATATATATAATTTGTTTTTATATTTTTTATATTTTTTAATTTTAATTTAGTTGATGTCACTTTTAGAATGTACTCATGTACATACATGTATGTGTGGGCGTGTTGTGTGGACGCACATACATGAATGTATATACCTTGACCCGCAAGTATGACAATGTGGCTCAGTGAGAAAAGGGACGGCCTGAAAACCAGCGCTGCGCAGACGCCCTGTCTGTCGCAGTCGCAGCACATGCTGAGTCCGCTCCTTTTGTCACACGAAATAATTTGGGTGGACAATATAATGTTAATGTTGATTGTTTAATCTATGTACCTATTTAATTTTTTTGTTGTGGCAATAAACGTTTCTTTCTTCTTTCTTTCTTAATAAGATAGATAGCATCTCTGTTTTATACACACATGTAACATGTTTAGTTTAATATTTCGCTGTAGGTGTATTTCGCAGACTTTTGTTATGTGAATAAAAAAACAATGTTTCATCCATTTTGTAAGACAACACTTGTTTGTCATAGGTTGTTTTAAAGACATTCAAAGGGCCCATGACGTTTCCGAATCCCGACAGATATAAGCAGGTCTTTTCTGACCATTTAAAAACAAATACTTTTGGTCTCGGCGTGCCCATGATTTGGGTCCACGGAAAACTCAGAATAAACCGAAACGTGTTAAGCCTACTGGACCCGTTAGTAACCGTTTTGTAGTCTAAATATTACTGAATCTAATAAAAGGTAAGCTGAAAGACGCCGACTATTGGAATTCTACGTGTTAATGTGTATGTGTAATGCGATGAGTTGATTTGTTTTATTTAGTTTTATGTTACGGCCACTGTGACTAGCTCGTGAGACAACCATACTCGGTCTCCCCTACATGCGATCCTATAACCTATAAGTATGTACCTTTACCACAGACATCATGTCTAACACGTTAGCTAAATAAAATTAGCATATAATGAAGTATTCGCACGATGGTTTTGGCAAATGTGCTTGTTCCACTGCATAAAACCACTTCATTAGCAGCGGTTAAGGTATATTCGGCGGCGCAATAAACGAGCTCTTGGGGAAATGTTCGCGGTTGATTTACTACATTCACAGACATAGACTAAGTAAATTTTGTAAAGGTTATCACATTGAAACGGGGTCTACGTGTGGCGTGTGTATTTAACTCTAGGTCCTATCCCACTAATATTATAAAAGGGAATGTTTGTTACTTCTTCACGCTAAAACTGCTGGAACAGAGATAGTTTATACCATAACAGACATCTTCCAGTTTTTATCCCGATAGATGCATGATTCTCATAGGATAGTTATATGTTTTAACGCGACTAAAGCCGCAGGAATTAATCTGTGCCGCAGGCGAATGCTAATACTTATTGTATAATTGGGAATCTTGAGATTAGGCCTGGGGTGCACTGCAAACTAAGTTTTACTCTTTAAGGTTGTTATCGTTGCAAACGATCTATCGTCGATCCATGCCATCGAATGACGGTATAGAATTAATAGGTCAACGTCAATCGATAGATTTTTTTACTAGTCAAAACTACAACACCAATTTGTCTATGTCGACCTACCCCACTCTACTATTACTCGATAGCAATAATCGACGATCGACCGATTAGACCCGAAACTTTAGTGTGGTAACGTACAGTTAGCTGCTGAGGAATGTAACCTCCTGCCATAGATTTGTAAGTAGGTACGGCAGAGGCGTTACATTTACCTGCAGAGAAATGTGACTATAATAACTTGCAGCTGTCCATCTTTGGTATACATATTTACGACACCTATATCCATTTCTCCAATTAGAATGTACAATTAGGTGGATAAGGTGGCTTCGGGCCGCCCCACGCGTTCCTCTCTGTTCAATCTTTATTGATGAATGGAGTCTTTGGTAATTAGCGAAGCTATTAGCGAGATAATGGTATTAGCTTATTTACCTTCGCGTTATATTGAATAGTCTGTTACAAGTGTTACAGATGATCTACTACCCCAATTGATTATGAATACATGAATCAATTGGGGTAGTAGCTATGGTTGTAGTAGAAACGTTTAATCGTTAAGTCAGTGTATCGTAAATTGCGGTAAATTGAGATAATTCTCTTAAAGATAAATATTTACTATCAATATGCTGTCAATTTAGCATTGGATTACGTATATTGAAAATAACATTTAACTTGTATGAAAAAAAAAAACAAATTAAGACTGGAGATATTTTTAAAAAGTTGCAGAGTAAAGATGCTCAGTTTGGTGAGCACAACGAAACCTCGTATTTAAAGCCCCATGGTCAGAGACACCCTGTTAGTGTATATGCGGCACCTTTATCCATTTGCCTGCTCGCGTTTCTCGCTGTTCAATATCCATCTATGAATGGAACCGTATTCGGTAATTGGCGAACAATTCAATATACTCTATGTTGGCGAAGCTATGATGATGATGAGCTCATGAGATAAAGGCATACGCTAACCTTAAATTTAGCTGTATTATTTAAAGCTGGTCAGTTATTATTGACTCTACTTGTCCTATCCCCAGTAGTATATTGCCCAAAATAAGTTGTGCATCATACTATAGTAATTGCTTTATATTAAACTAAAGTACATAATTTTAACGGGTGTGTATTTGAAAATATCTTCAAGATTCTTTGACTCGCCCTTCGAGGTTAGGGACGAACGTGGTATTCTTATATATTTAATACTAGTATAACATATATACACGGGGTTATTTCGTTACCAGCAAATAAGTATCTATGTCTATCTGTGTCCCGTGTTTTATCTTAATCATTGTTTCCACATTGTTGACAAAAAAATTACGTTCTCAAAATGTTTCGCATTTTTATATTAACAACAGAAGTTACGAGCGAGAGTATGACGGGGCGGGTCACACTGAGCTACTTTTATTATGGGACCAACCAACCATGAAATCACGAAAAAAACCGGCCAAGAGCATGTCGGGCCACGCTTAGTGTAGGGTTCCGTAGTTGCTCATCCTTCACAATAGACTTAAGTTACGAGAAAGATTTCGAGCTCTATAAAAAGGTCGTAAACGCCAAAGTAACTGTAATTACTTATTACCTTCTGGAAGTCAACTTACGTCCTTTTAAGAAAATTATGAAATATTGCGATAACTCAAAAACGGCTCGACCGATTTTGTTCAATATAGTTTTCATTGAAAGTACTTATAAGGCCTCATGTTCATGAATTTTTCTATTATTGTTTGACCCGTGGTTGAAAAGTTAGAGGGGAGGGACGCTATTTTTTTCATTTTCGGAGCGAATATTTACAAAACTGCTGACTTTATCAAGAAATAATATTTGGAGACCCCTATTATTTTAAAAAAACCTATTCAACGACACCCCACACACTAGTGTTGAAACGACAAAAAAAAATCACCCCCACTTTAGGTGTTCGAGAGATACCCGAAAAATATTTTTTTTTAGTTTTTATTTAACCGTTTTGTCGGCGTGATACATATCCATACTCATACCTAATTTCAGCTTTCTAGTACTTAATGATCACGGAGCTAAGTCGCGGACGGACAGACAGACAGACAGACGGACAGACGGACATGGCGAAACTATAAGGGTTCCTAGTTGACTACGGAACCCTAAAAAAAGAACAGCTGCTTCACATTTTAGATATTTAGCGATCAACTAATTTTATGTTTTTAATTGAATTTAGTTTGATTTTTTTTTGCGATTTTGTGGCTTTGTAAAAGTGGCTCAGTGTGGCCCTTCTCATCAGCCTTTGTCACTTCTGCTCATGGTTTCTGAATCAACCTGTATACTCGTAGGAGTAGGAATTGCAATACACATGTCACAAAAAACCAGCAATTCAAATAAACTATTGTTGACAGTACTCGAATAAAAAATATATCTGTCCTGGTAATTATGGTGGATCCAAAATAATGTTATAGCATAACTCACTCTCGTCTGAAGTCTATTTTTGATTCTTTGTTTGTAAGTAATAAGGGTGTATTCGATAGCTTCTTTTATGGAACTTATACATATAACTAGCATTAACCCGTGGCTTCGCCCGCGTTCCTATACAATAAACATTATCCTACGGGAACGATGCTCTTTTTTTCAGGATAAAAAGTGGGCTATTTGTTAAAGTTACGGTATAATCTGCTTATCCCTCATGCATATCCGTCTAGCCGTTTTATTGTTGAAAAGTTTGAATGCATTTATTACGGCTGCAGGAGGTTTCCCGATGACTACTCCAGTCTCGCCGCGCCACCCGCACTGGCCTTGACGACAATCGAAATGGCACCAAATACAAATTTAAACATCTATTAGGATAACGGGACTCATTCCATACCTCAAAAGCAAAAATAAATCCCTTATAGGATCACTTGTAGCTGTCTGTGAGTCCGTCTGTTACAACCGATTTGCTGCAAAACTACTGCACCGATTGAATTGCAATTAGGCACAAATGCTTTCAAAAATTTTCATGTCCACAAATGTCCCAAAAAACATGAAAATGACACCCATATTCATATCACCCACAATCATAACGTCATCGCACCGCCACAGGGTAATGGTATTTCACGTCCGCTACGTTGAGTTTTAAAATATTGTTGTACCCGTAATCAGCGACCTGATAAATAATAAAAATAATACCCATGTTGATTTTCAGACTTTGTCAACACATTTCCCCCTTTTAGGGCTTCAATTCTTGAAAGGCCCGAAAAGCGTGTTTACTCATATTCTTAGAAATACTCCTGTGAAGTTTCGAATAAAATAGTCTAATCTTGTTTCCCCATACAAACTTTGGATCTCTATTTCACCCCCTTTAGAAAAATCGTTTATTAGTGCGCCCCTAATATACCCTATAAGGAACCTACGTTCTAAATTTAGACTCTTTAGAATCAGCGGTTTGGGCTGTGCGTTTAAAAACGACACCCATATGTTTAGACATATTTAGACATTTCTACGCCATCGCACCCTAACATGAGAGATGGTATTACACGTCCGCCATGTTGAATTTTAAAATCGTTCTTTTTTTAGTAATCAGCGACCCGATAATCCATAGAAACCAACTCTTCCCTCTTCCCCTTCCGGGATACAGGGTACCAAGTTATCTAATCTTGTTTTCCCATACAAACTTTGAATCCCCATTTCACCCCCATAGGGGGTGAATTTAAAAAAAACCTTTTTTAGTGCACCCCTACACCTTATAAGCAACCTACGTGCCAAATTTGGACTCTCTAGAACCAGTGGTTTAGTATTTAGACATTTCAACCCCATTTCACCCCAACGAGGGAGATGGTGATTCACGTCCGCCTCGTTGGATTTTAAAATCGTTGCGGTTTTGGTAATCAGCGACCCGATAAACCATAAAAACAATACCCATGTTGATTTTCAGACTTTGTCACCACATTTCTCCCTTTTAGGGGTTGAATTTTCAAAAAACCTGAAACACGTGTTTACTCATTTATCGTTAGAAATACCCTTGTGAAGTTTCAAATAAAATAATAATAACCAATCTTATTTCCCCATACAAACTTTGGAACCCCATTTCACCCCTTTAGGGGGTGAGTTTTGAAAAATTCTTTCTTAGCGGATGCCTACGTCATAACATCTACCTGCATGCCAAATTTCAGCCCGATCCGTCCAGTGGTTTGGGCTGTGCGTTGATAGATCACTATGTCAGTCAGTCAGTCAGTCACCTTTGAGTTTTATATATGTATATAGATAGACATAGTACTTGTCAGCAACGATGCACAGAAATAGGGTAGGACAGTCTCGTTTTTCGGCGTGTTGAAACCCAGGAAAGCGTGGCCACCTGTTTTTTAACACGAGAGCGTGCGGATATTGATCGTCGGCGGCGGCAAGAACAAAGGGCGTTCCTTGCAGCCCTGCGGTGAAATAATCATGACCACTGGCCGTTACGTCCACAGATAGTGAAATTAATTAGGACGGGTGAACGTTGCGACTGTATAGTCATATTTTAATTTACAGTTTATGAAAAGACGGCAGCTTTTTAATCTGCAAGAAAAAATGGGATAATATAATATAAAAGCAATTTTACAGGGAATTATAATGAAATTAGGGCGTATGCAAATGAATACGTTCCATAGTCAAATTCGGCACAGTTCACTTTCAAATTACTTTTGTAACGGACTACAAAAGACACATTTTTATACAGCTTCTGGGAAAACGGTGCAGTTCTCATTATTCATCTTTTTCAACCGTTGACTCCTTGAAAAAGAAATAAAGAACCATTAATTTGAATGCGGGTGCCTGGGCTAATGATATTTCTCAACAACATCGTCACTATCAAAGTATGCTTTTACAACGTCACAATATGTTGAGGAATCTAAATTATTCTTGACACATTTTTTGCCGCATCAGTAGGTATATCATGCGCTTGGTTTTTTGAGCTGAAATTCATGATTGATGGTGTTATGTGATTGATGGTATTAACAGTGTTACGTTAATAAATGCAATATATTTCGCATGAGTCCATCAATTTCTCATTCTAGGAGAAAGAGCCTAGTTTATTTACTAATCAACTACATTGTGTTACAAACAAAATATGTGCACGTGGATTTGTAGAACCCCTTTTAATTGCTCTTGTCTAACGTTTTACTTGCGTTATGTATGTTATTTTTTATCACCCCGGGAACAATCATTCTTACCAGCACGTTTTGCGGTATGTCTTTATAAAATACGTTTAGTCGTCGCAGATTCGTTTAGTCATAGCATGTAGAAATTATCCAACAAATAGTTATACACTTTTGCATTTAGAATAGTAATAATCTCTTAGCAACAGAGCATCTTATTAGGAAAGTTTTAGGGGATATAATTATGAGATTCTTCAGCATATTTCCCATCAGTGTGCTGAAAATGAGAATACTTAATGTCCACGTTAACTTGGCAATAATGGTTATGGAATTGTGTGCGTCTATATTGTATGCGTTCCTTGGCTATGTAATTATGTAGAACACCTTCATTGTTTGTCGGAAAGTTAGGACAAATTTACGACATCGGGGGAAATGAATAGGTTTGCGCGTTTGGAAGTTACATTAATTTATTGTTAAGGAACCTGAGAACAAATCTCACTCTTTGCCAATCCTAAGTGAGTTTCGTAATTGAATATCAAGAGCTACAAATTGTTCGCTTTGATAAATGTGTGGCAGGTATCTTTGTATAATTGTTCTAGCGCCGGCTCCACACTATCGCGAAGTTGACCGAGGCGAAGTTGGCCGAAGTATGGAATTTCTGCAGCGAAGTGCCTCTCCACACTGCACATTCGCCCAACCTTGATCGACTTCGCGAGTAGTGGAGTGCCGTGGTAAGAATATATTGCTACTCCAGCTTATTAGACCGAGTTATCTTACTCTCATACTTACGTAACGATCCCTTGCTTTTACCCGGCTCCGCGACAGAAAGCAGATCGGGTTATATTTATGAGGCGTGCCTGTGTACTATGTTACTTAGGGTCGTATTTTTCAGTCACACCTGTAAATAACCGTCTATCTAAGTTGTTTGCTGGGTACCTAACTGAATATAACTACAAATTACATTTTGAATAGTAGGTACGTCGTTTTAGCCAAGAGTTTATATATAAAGATTTTTTAATGGCCTGTCACTGAAATGATTTCAGACTTCTATTCGAGTCGTTAGAAAAGTAGAATACATGCATTACATCAATAGCTTCGGAGCGTAAGGGTCAGCTCACACCGAGACGCGACGCGACGCGACGCGGCGCGACGATACTGGAAGAGGCCGGTGATTTCGCGCTGCGCCGCGCGGCGCCGCGAGACGCATCGCGGCGTAGCGAGGCGCATCGTAAAATCGTTGGCAGCACGACGCCTCGCTGCGCAGCGAGACGCCGCGCGGTGCCGCGTCCAACCGCCCCGCAGTCTACCTATTGCAAGCGCATGACAACGGCGGCCTCAGGCTGCGCCTCGCGGCGTCGCGCTGCGTCGCGCGGCTTCGCGAGGCGCAGCGCCGCTCTCACACGCCGCGCGTACCGGCGATGCATCGCTGCGTCTCGCGAAGCCGCGCGGCGCAGCGCGGCGCCGCGAGGCGCAGCGCTGCGTGGCGCAACGTATTTTGAATTCTCACGATGAAATGTGTCCCTTTTAATGTAGTAAATAAAGTATAAATTTGAGTCACTCTATTGAAATGTGCGCGCAGCGTCGCGTCGCGTCGCGTCTCGGTGTGAGCTGACCCTTAATGAAAAAATAATAGCCGTCTGTCATGCTCCAGGAATTTCAGAATGACGTACCGACATTTCCTCATCTTGCTCTTCACTGAAGAAACCTTGAACTTTTCTAGTTATTTATATACGTCACTCTATATCTGATTCACTACTAGCAATTATAAAATAACTACTTATTTTCATGGAACGTACTGATGGTACTTATAATAGTTCGAGTAGATACAATAATAACCTCGGGATTGCCTCTCGTCATATTTATATGTAGAAGCAATTCCAACCTACGCGTTTCGTTAAGGTCAATAGCACTTAAAAAGATTTGAGCGGGTTATCGCGACATTTCAGGGCCTTACGAAGCGAACTTAGAGGCAGAAAACGTTGGATTGGCGCACAAGTGAGTTTAACCGCACGCTGTAGTTCAAAGGCGTCACGTCCATTACAAAGCTATCGTGTCGTATCGAGAGGGAGCGGTGGAACGGGCCCCTAATAACCACATCAAACGCGGCGACCTTTTGTCAAACGCCGTATAATATGCCGTATATACGACTACAGCAGTGTAATTCGACATGTAAATGTAGATTGTTTCCATTGCGGGGAATACGGTACGGGCACGTGTATTGATAAAAGCGGTATGATATGAATATGAGCAATATGAGCTGTTAGACAGTTTCGTTCCAGACTTAAGTTACATTAGTACATTACGTAACAAGGGTGGTAAACGAGGAATTGCAAACGAGTGTCTATTAGCTTTAATGACACGAGTTTGGAATTCCTTTACTACCAGAGTCACGTACGACGTTTTTCATCACATTTTGGAGGAAATAAAACAAAAGTAGTTAGTAGTCAATACCAAAATTACTTACCGCCCTAGGGCGTAATATACGATTTACCGCCCGGTTTTCTATCATGTTAACCCTTAGTGTGATAAAATTACTTACCGCCCTAGGGCGTAATTTACGACTTACCGCCCGCTTTTCTAACATGTAAACCCTTGTTTACGAGCAGTGTGATGAAAGATATTTTGCCTATTGGATCGCTATATGTTTTGGCCTATGGCAAGTCTATTCAGTTCTCCCTTCAGTAACTACAAATTTGTCTGGGATAAACAGTAAACGCCTCTGTTATTTTTAACCGACTTCCAAAAAAGGAGTAGGTTCTATATGTTTTCACTGCATGTACTTTTTTGAAACATTTATTTAAAATGGTGGTTGAAATGAAAAACGTACAAACCAGCAAGCTGAGGAAATACTTACATTCAAATAATCCCAGAGGTAGGGAGTATAAATAAAATACGTGCAGGTGATCACAGCGAGTTCAGTTCTTAAGGATCGGCATTAGAGGTTATTATTTATCTAGGTTCATTACATGAAATGAAAAGGAAATGAAATATGCGCCCAGGCTACGTGGACAAGGCAGTGTTTAAAGTTAAATCTGAAATTATTTGAAGTCGACGTTAAATTACCTAGTCTTACAGGGGATACAAATATGTAACAATACTTAATGTATCTGAATAGATAAATTTATCAATGTACGTTTTACTGTCTTGGTCCCCCTGCATCTATGAGAGCGAGCAACAAATTAGTTAGCTTTTACACGCTAGCGTGGTTGTGAGTGCATACTTAGTACCAAGTAGGGATTTACATTGGTCCATGGGATAATATTGAACATATCGATGTACAAGTTACAGTTACAGACATTACCTACACATAGGGCAGTGAATTCGTGAATGTTCTCAGGTTGCAGATGTTTGTCATAAATATGCGATCGGGCCACAAACACCTGCGATCTGAAACATTCACAAATTCACCGCCCTTATAGGTAAGTATGTACCCAAAGTACTAATGCGCGTGATTGCGCGATCAAAAAGAAACTTCTAAGTACCTACTTTTAAAAGATTATGATGGTTTCTACCCCATCTGCGCTTGCTCACTGTGTGCGGTGGTGCGGGGGCTATTCGCGGCGGGGTCACCCCACTGAGGTCCGTGAAGCATAACACTACTCGCCTGCGATTTTGAAACTTATCGGGCACGTTACCGTGCCGTGAGCCAAACCGTCTCTTTCAATATTATCAGCGAAGCCTGATGTCGTAAGAGCCTTTTAATAAGATTATAACATTTTAATTGTTCCAATTAGTGCACGTATCGATAAAAGCGTGTGAAGGCGTAATGTGCGGTCTGACTGCACATGGCGCGGCGATTGGGTGCCAAGTCTCACCGCGATTATCAAGGCTGCTTGTTAACGCGTGCTATTGAGGAGGTCGATGCCGGGAGCTATTTATATGGCGAGGGATCCGATAGTGGCTTTCTTTTTCTGTTTGTTTGGTTAACTCTTTGCAAGTTTTTGCTTATGGCCCGTCTCAATCTATTTATATATGGATCAGTCGTAACTTTGCATCACAGAATTCGAGCCTTTCGCTTAATTGGGTAAAGCCATATAACCTTCCTTAGAGCTTTTCAAATTGAAAAATACCTACTGGATCATACCCAAGTATAGCAGAGCACCGAGCTTGTATAAGCGCGTAATACAGTCTGTATTCAGCTTAAATTCGTTGTAGAAGGGCTTGTATAAGCACTTAGGTATGCAGCTTGTGTGTTGCTTGGATGGAGGATCATTCACCTAAGGAAGGTATTCTTCATTGTAGTGAATTGATTCCGGTCATGTCCATGTCAATGGTGATCGTGAAGTAGGCGTTTGTTCAGGTCTGGACGTTTCTCTGCTGATGCGATGATCGTGACTGAGTCCTGTTCTTTGCGTAAGGATCCTTTTAAAATCGAAGATCATCCTTCTGAGGAATAGGCTTCAAATATAAACATATCAACGGGTAAGTAATTAGATTGTTTTTATAATTTCGCGACTTATTAATCATATCACAGGCTTATCGCGATGACACGAAGGCAATATATAACATATTAAGCGCGCGTACAGTCAGTCAATAGCGATAACGAGAATTGCTAGTTGTTGAACACAACTCGATGCTAGGCGATTACCAGAGATAACGAATTGCGGTATTAGTACGGACTAAGTGTTACTTCATGGAAAACATAAGAGAACAATTTATTAATTTGTTGGATTTCTGCTATCAGACTTTCAGTACATAAACAAAATGGTGGTTTTGGATAGAACGAATACTAGTCGAATTAATGATTTATTTTTTCCAATGGGTATCGGATGAATTTAGGTGTGAAGAGCGTAGGTACTTAGTTTATATTGCATGTAGATTTGTCACGAGTACCTCGAGTAACGGAGAAGAGGCCTCGGTCTAGCTGCCGTGGGCCGCCCTAAAGCTCGATGGTCCGATGACATTCTGGCAATAGCCGGAATATACAATAACTTGCCAGAAACAATCACTGCAGGAACCAATTTAGCGACATTAAAATTAAAGAAATGGCTTATCGAGCGAGCGTATTACAGCGTCGAGGAATTTCTGGACACTTGTTAATTTTAAAGAAATTATATTGTTAGTAATAATAATGAATTTAAATATATAAATTTATGTAAATAAATATTTTTTTATTAAGTACTATGTTTAATGTATTGTAAGGCATTATTTCCGAAATAGTAATAAGTAAATCTATTGAAATCGTAATTTTTGCAAATGTTATCGTAATTTTAATCTTGTGATTGTGTATAATAACTCAAATAACCTGTGATCTGTTTCACCAATAAAATGAGTTTGACTTTGAGTTTGAAGAGAAATTGCCCAATATTGGACGGAATAATGCTCAAGATGATGATTATACACGAGAAAAGTAACAGTGGTTGAAGTTTCTGCATATTTATCCATCGACTCGGGCATCCCAGCCCTATCGCATGTTTGTACGAAATTCAAGTAGTCTCATAAATATGGTTTCTATGGCATTTCGAATACGCTTCCCCTCTTTTGAGCACACGAAATGGCAATAAGCGTTCCTTTTCGGTGCTTTAGAGTGTAACTCATTCTGGGATTTGTTATAAGTAAAAGTCAACTCCCGAGTGGACGAAACCTCAACTTCAAAAACAAAAAATTAAACTAAGTGTGTAAAGATTTCAATTTATCAAACCGGATCACAAAATTTCACGAGAATCAATGGAGAAATGCGACCTATAGGCATGAACATCCGGAAATATGGACAATTGAAACGACAACCCTAAAAATAACCACCTTCAACAATAAACTGAGAAGCCAAAAATCATAAAAATTTGATTTGAGTCACCTTTTGAAGACGGTTAGAAATGCACTTTTATATCTAGGAATAAAAGATGCGGAAGTCGCGCTGCAGCAGCAATGTAGGTATGTCTTGTTAGAAAATCTCGTCACAGGTTAGGCAAGAATACTAAGTACTAGTGCTCTTTTTATGGTTCCGTAATCAACTAGGAACCCTTATAGTTTTGCCATGTCCATTGTCCGTCCGTCCGTCCGTCCGTCTGCGGCTTAGCTTCGTGATCATATTAGCACTAGATAGCTGAAATTTGGTATGAGTATGTAGGTATATGTATCACGCCGACAAAATGGTAAAATAAAAACTAAAACAAAAACTTTTTTTCGGGTACTTCCCGTACACCTAAAGTGGGGGTGATTTTTTTTTCGTTTCTACACTAGTGTGTGGGAAGTAGTTGAATAGGTCTTTTATAAATAATAGGGGTTTTCAAACATATTTTTTTGATAAAGTCAGCAGTTTTGTAAATATTCGCTCTAGAAATCCAAAAAATTGCGTCCGGGGGGGCCTCTAACTTTTCAACCACGAGTCAAAAAATTATGGAAAAATTTTCATGAAAATGAGGCCTTATAAGCACATTCAAGGAAAACTATATTGAATAAAATCGGTCGAGCCGTTTTTGAGTTATCACAAAAAATCATAATTTTCTTTAAAATGACGTCGGTGCCACGCGGTGTCCTTATACTTCGAACGTTACACATATTAGATAAGTGCCATACTGTATTAAAACATTTCGCTCTATCTGGCGCGTATAATCGATAACTTCCAGAAGTTGATAAGTAATTTCAGTTACTTTGGAGTTTACGACCTTTTTATAAGCCTGAAATCTTTCTCGTAATTTAAACCTCTGGCTTAAAACCGCTGTTCTAAGCCCGTCTATTGTGAAGGATGGGCAACTACGGAACCCTACACTGAGCGTGGCCCGACATGCTCTTGGCCGGTTTTTTTACTCAATATAAAGTATCCGTTTAACATAGGTGGTTTCTTGAGGACAATAACACTTCTTTGCGTGGTTAAACATAAACGCTGCCTTGCAAGCGTATATTTTGTGACCAAGTCCAAATTTTAGTAGTATTGGGTACAGTACGCAGTTTAAAAAAGCGACATTCCGTACAAATAAACTATTAAAGAAACTTGTCCAAAACAATCCCACGTAATATATGTACTGCGTGCTGCGTGTTTTTATATTATATGGGCCTTTGAAACCCTCTTCTTACTGGGAGTTGGCACTTGGCAGAGTTTAAATTCCGTCCATCGCGTATACATTTTATATAAGGGCGCAGAGTTAGACAGAACTTATATGAAGTAAGTTGTTTCCAAGGATGTTTTATTTTCCATTCTCTTGCATTTGTTGTTTCGCCGGCAGCTACCCGTGACCCATATTCGGAGGCCCTCAGATGTTCGCCTCTGATATGACCGTAGTAGCAATTTATCACCCGTTTCCGACCTGAACTTCAAGTGAGAGCTTTAGAGGCTTTTTGATGGAAAGTGCTGGGTGGTGCGAGCCTTTTATGACTAACTTAATGTACTTAAACATTAAGAAAAATAAAAATATCTATAGAAATAGGGTGAAAAACAATCTAAAAGTCTTAATCTAAAAGTCTGGTGCTTGCAACTAAATTAGACTAAGGTATGTTTACTTATTGTTTTCAACATAACTCAATGCTCGCCAAGAGCGAATTAACTTGTTATTTTTATAATTAACATTAACCTAGCTTTTAAAGTTCTCATGTAAGCGAAACTGTGTTTCTTATGAGAAATAAATGTCTTTAAACCGAAAGTAAATAGTAGGCACCTACCACTGATATATCGAATGTTTAAGTAAAACTTGTGCTGACTTGCATATGCATAGAGGATCTCATTAAAATTTCCTTGTAAATGGGGGACGGCGTGAGGCCGTGGCTAAGGGATGTGGGTCGGAAAGTACATAACAAATGGCATGAATGCAAATGGCGTCTAATTAGTCCACCACCGTTTTGGTTTTTATTCGTGTAATTACGAATGGCGATTAACATAATTTATAGTGTGTATAAATAGAGACTAGTTTTGTATTAATGACTAATGACATAAATGTGTAATAATTAGGTATTTACTTTGAGTATTTAATGACAGGAGATGCCATGGACGGGCGACCCCCTCCGGCAAAATAACTGGTCAACTGGTCAAGCACGTTATATAAAACTACTTGAAGTCGCTTCACCGCCATTTTGCATTGATCTGTGTCGCGTGACACTTCTCTCCAAAAATGGTGAATTGTGCAGATATTTTCTTGTAAAAGGCGATATGACAGCTCAAATATGTAACAAGATCGAGTTTCATATCACAGGTAAGCATTTTTACGAAGTATTAAATGTGTATTAAAGTACAATCTCCATTTAAAGAAAAAAACCGTTGCGATACGTAAACGACAGAAAAATGTAAACATAAAACGGTGGTACAGGGGCGAGGGATGTGACAAAGTCAAAACCGCGACTCAATATTTGAATGAATCATTCATTCATTCGATCACTGCAGTTCGTTTAATAGTAGGTATTACAACATTGGTTCCAGTACATAACATGTTCTACTGTATTTACAGTTTGCACTTACATTTGACACTTAATAATAAGAGATATTTTAATGAAAATAGTTAATCAAATACATAATTTAAGTATTCCGTGACTGAGTAAAAACTTTTCGCCATTCATTTATCCATTTCTTAAATTTATTACTATCGAGTTCCCTACAGAACTTGGGCAGTTTGTTGTAAATTATGATAGCCTGATAGGCCTCATTTTTCCTATTTTATTTTATTTTATATGTGGTAATTCTAATTAATAACAATTTGTTTTATTATTTGTATAGAATCTTTTTATCGATTCATATTTTTTATGTGGTAATACCACATTTTTATTTATAAAAATTTGTTTTATTGTTTTCTCTTTACTCAAATCACTTTATATGTCGTTTCATATAATCACCTTTATAAAATAAATTAGTTAAAAAAATCAAAGTCCGATAAAATCAAATAAAGCATAAGAAATTATTTAAGCAACTGCAAGAAGAGTAACAAGTGAGTTGATGGGTTTTAGATGGGCGTACCTTCTTTTCTTGAAGGTTATATTCACTGACCTCTAAACTACAAGTACGACGGACTAAATATTCCATAGGGAATGACAGTTGTTTTCAGTGCCCATTCAAAGCATCCTGCGTGAACATCTACTAAAATTGTCATTTCATGCAAACGGTTCTTTGTTCTGTGACGATCTGTGAATCTCTAATATTAGATCCATGGACGCTCACACAACTTGCACATAGCTATCAGCTCCAAAATGGCGAAAATGCAGTGGTTTCATTTTAGCAACGACAATATGAAGTCGAGTGTACTTGTTTTAGAAGTCAGTGATTGTTTAAGCCCGAAACAACCGCGGGCGATAGTTTTATTTCACAGTTTAGTTATGCGAGAGTGATAAGGACACAATTAATATAGACAGATATACATAGAAACAAATATATTTATTGGATTACGTCTTCAATATACAGAATTTACACTTTCAAATTTCACAATAAATAGTACCTATAAGACAATTCAGTTCATTCATTAAAATGATTTGACTCATTCTTCATATGTGTCCCATCACTATGTTTTTCTTATGTATGCTGCACAGTTACGTGAAAACTGTATCTGTGTGTATGTAATTTTTGATGTGTTGAATTTTGCCGTAGTGTGCGTTTATCGCAACAGCAAAATTTGTGTCTGTTGAGTTATTCGTCTTTTGGTAGTGTGCTGTACGTGTTTACCTCGCCCCCCGCTAAAATTGGCGAAAAAATTTGTTCGAAGAGTTTACGTTATGACATCTCCATTTGTCTATGCTCTAAGGGTATTTATCAAGACAAAAATATACAAGTTATCAAAACAATAGAAAACACCGACGACCGACAAAAATCTGTTCCTTTTTAAAATGGCTGACCCAATTTTCATAATTCATATCTTAGAATAGAACACTCTCAATCAAATTACCAAAACGGATCATCATTTTAAGGAGCTCTACGAGGCCACAGATTGACTTATCGACACTAAAATGACACTGCTTCGTTTTTCGTCGGAAGTCATTTTAAAAATCAAAATCAAAACGTTTATTCCGTAAGTAGGCCACAAGTTGGGCACTTCCACATGTCTAAATCTGAATCTACCGTACCGGCATTTCACAAGAGGAGACCGCTGTTGAGAGTCCTACTCCTGCCTATACTCGTAATTGATGGAAAATAATTTGCTTCTTAAAATTGATGAAGGACAGAAACAGTAGGTAATATGTAACCAATGCACTTCATCTACCTATACCTAGGAAGCTTGGGGCTGTAAATCGATATTGTGGGACAAGCCGACGCGCCGTCCACGTACGCCCAGAGTTCACCCAGTTGGCACGGCAACTGGCAGTGCACCAGAGCAGCTTAGAGCTTGTAACCCCAGAGTGCAAGGAGGACGAATATACACGGCAATCGCAGAAAATAACCGGCTATCTAACCAGCTGTGCCCAGGGCCTAATGTCACTGCTTCTACTATATTTCTGTGCGACGCGTCATCAGGGCAGATGCGTTCTGTTACGCGCACTTGGCAGCATCTATGAGAGTGGTCCATGCGTTTATCGCGTCATTATTTAGTGACTGCACTTCAACAGATGAGTTGCATCCTATACGAGTAGGTGTAAACATGCCAAGGAAGACGTTCAGTAAGTTTACTATATCAGAAGTGCATTACAGACTGGTTGGGTAAATAAACATTTCACTCGGCGTGACGCAATCAGGGGGGGTATTCGACCAATTTTAGAGATATAATGGCGATCTCTCCTTTTCATCGCCATCCGTCACTTTTGACGTGTGCCTACTTGACAAGTGGCGATATCCCTAGAACATCGCAACTTCGTCAATTCGGACGCGCAAATTTTCGTTTCCTTTGTATATGACGGCATAAATAACAGGTGCATACTTTAAATTGACCGCGTAGTACGTGAAATTAGTCCGTTACGTTTCGTTCAAAACAGAAATTTATATACATGAATAACATTTTTGACAATCATTATCGCCTTCGTATTTCCAAAATTGAGATGAGATATGTCACTTTTAAGCTCATCGCGTTTTAATGACAGTTCAAAGGCGAGATCACGGAGAGATGACTGTTATCTAACGGTGATCTGACGTTTGGCGATCGACACTCGAATTAGGCCCCAGGGGGGGTATTCGACCAATTTTAGAGATATAATGGAGATCTCTCATTTTCATCGCCATCCGTCACTTTTGACGTGTGCCTACTTGACAAGTGGCGATATCGCAACTTCGTCAATTCGGACGCGCAAAATTTTCGTTTCCTTTGTATTTGACGGCATAAATAACAGGCGCATACTTTAAATTGACCGCATAGTACGTGAAATTGGTCCGTTACGTTTCGTTCAAAACAGAAATTTATATACATGAATAACATTTTTGACAATCATTATCGCCTTCGTATTTCCAAAATTGAGATGAGATATGTCACTTTTAAGCTCATCGCATTTAAATGACAGTTCAATGGCGATATAACTGTTATCTAATGGAGATTTGACGTTTGGAGATATCTCCAACGGCATTCTCGAATTGGGCCCCAGGTTTCCGTACTTGTAAACAGTCATAAATCTACAGTAACAATTAAGTGGGTGACAAGACAAAGTGGCCCCGGTTCGTTTTACTTTCAAATACGGCCGAGTTTGAAAGGCCGCTTTCCGGAGGCTGCGGCGGCCGCCCGCACATGCAGCTACAGTGAACAAAGCAAATTGTCTCTTTTTTTACTCACAAGTAGGCTGTGCCATTTCCTTTTTTTAGCTGAAAGGAATAGTTTTTGTTTGCTGTGCGTTCCACTTTTTAACATAGGAAACTGTTTCATCTGGCCATAGTATTTTAAAAACCGTTATATTAGCTTGACAGCGTATCACAGAGCAGAAAGCGCAATAGTAGTTTTATAAAATGACTGAAGATAATTCGTATATAGTTTGTAAACTATGAAATAAACAAACGGACTGCTGTCTTTCTAACGCTAGAATGCGTCCATATCATTATATCACGATGAGTGATGGGTGATGTATGCGAGAAATCTGTAAAAGTTTCCTCTGACCACCGAAGCGCGCGACCGGTAGCGGCTGGCACGCCGCCAAGGACTACTGTGGGTTTACTTCCGATGACACTTTTCCGTATTTCTTTCAAAGTAAATAACAGTTTCAAAGTAAACAACTAGTTAACAATCTGCTGCTCAAATTAAGGTACTAAACGTTAATTGACTTAGATCGACTCTTAGGTTAGACTTAGGTACCGCTTTTCCGTATGTTACGAATATTTAAGAATCGCCAGCACGACTCTAGGAAAAAAGCATCACTATCGAATAACTTATTCATATGATTTCATAGATCATCATGCACGATGAAGATATATCTGTTTTGACGTGGTTTTGACACATACATGTGTGGGGTAGAATGTCCCAAGATGGCATTCGGCCCCTATTATGAGACACTGTACACTTATTTGTAATCTTTACAAGTTAGCCGTTCCTCTATGGAATTGCGATGTGGACTATTATGTAACATAAATTAGTTTTATTTGTTAATTCAGGGAAAGCAGCATATTTCGACATTGACTATCGCTATTAGCATCATTGTCATGCTTGTTTTATCGCAATAATCTGACCATTAAACTAAATACGTATCAACTAAATCGTACATGATCGACAATCTGTCTGACGATGACAGACCAGTATATTTTTAGGGTTCCGTACCCAAAGGGTACAAACGGGACCCTATTACTGAGACTTCGCTGTCCGTCCGTCCGTCCGTCCGTCCGTCCGTCTGTCACCAGGCTGTATCTCAAGAACGGTGCTAGCTATCACCGTATCACAGTTGAAATTTTCATAGATGATGTATTTCTATTGCCGCTATAACAACAAATACTAAAAATAAAATAAAATAAATATTTAAGGGGGGCTCCCATACAACAAACTTGTTAAAGATTATATATATATACTTATAGGTACGGAACCCTTCATGTGCGAGTCGGACTCGCACTTGCCCAATTTTTTTATATGGTCAATTGCTGGCAGATCAAATCAACAAGTTTTAATGAAATAACGCTCGATTAGTATAAAACCAACAAGAGGAATTAGAACTATGATGTCACCAAACTGTACGGTCGAATTCTACTTTTTAATGTTTTAGTTTATTTTATAATATTCGATTATGCGAAAATTACTGCAATACAATATCTATATTTTGAATGCTCGATATAGAATAATATATATTGACAATTTGAAACAAGCCTATTATGAACTTAGTACCTATTGTACTTATATACTACTTAATTTGTCTAACATCAGTAACATCACTGACAAATTTTCTACGACTTTCAGAATATGTCGGGAATCGGGATTAATTTGGAAAATTATACAACTTGTTTATAGCCTATAACTATGAAGTTAGTTGTATAGGTACTGTCGTCTAATTGGACCAATTTAAATTGAAAGGAAACAGCTGACATGTCCATGATTTGGATGAACAAAAATACATGAATAAATTTATTTTTATTTGACTCGTCATTTCCATCCATTTATTATTTTATTAGTGTTCGCTCGCAGATTTATCGATCGAGAATATGAGTCATAGGTGGTTAAATTAATTTTAGAGTTGTGAAATGGAATATTGTTTATGTTTGTGAATATTGAATTCTGTCAGTATTTACTTGAGAATATCCTGCGTGAGCGTACGGGCCCGGAAAACAAAGAAGCTATTTCCAAAGCTTTTAAGAGGCCATACACATAGCGACGCAGCGCTGTGTGACTGCACTCTTGTGTAGGTATGTACGAAATTTTATGAACGGATATTCTAACAAATTCGTTCCGCGAACTATATTCACTCACTTATTTATAAATATCTTGCTCCCTTGAAGTGATTGATTGCCATAACTTGGTGTTTGCTTTACTGAGGTATCCCTCCTATCGACATGTCAGCGATTGATGTATTTCCTCTACAAAAATTAAAAGGAAAACTGTTCTATATTCCTGAATAATGTGATAGAACAAAGAAAAGAATATTCCAAGTACCCGGTTTCGACGACGCATTAAAGCGCTTTAGTGCGTAAACAATGCTGAATCTACCGGTCGTTATATTGTTGGTACAAAACACGGGATAATTATGATGTGTATAATAATAAACGCTCTAATTCAGTCAGTCGTGCGGTCGAGGTGATAAATTCTCATTAACGATCCAATCGTCTGCCCCGACTTCTATAAAGTCGTTGCCGCTAAAACAGAACGCGTTTTCTGTTTTGATAGTTACCTGAAAGCTGCAATAAAAATGGTTTTAATTAACTTGGTTTAAGTGTGTATTTGTTATTTTATTAGACGAGAACCGCACGTGATTCGCGTTTTTGCATGTTTTTGTGAATGGCAAGAACGAAAGCGGAAAGTTTGTAAGTTTTTCATAAAGATAGTCCTATTTGCGGCTACAATTCTAAACGTACTCTTGGAAAGAAATCCTGAAAAATGTGTTTGGTTTTGACACATTTCCTTGGTTTGTGTACAGTTAACAGCAAAAGTAGCTAATGTAACACTTTATTCTCTCGCGGTTCGTAGTTTGTACACATAACTAAAACTTATTGAACCGAATCTATCGCGATATTTTTTGATTTACCGTCATTGCCTATCGTTTCGACACGTAAATATTAACAAGTGGGTGGTAGTCGAACTTTTATCTTCCTACCCATCCGTTTTATTACACGTTTCGTCGGGTAGTGATACATTTGGCCGACATCTCCAGTAACATTCCAGTAACAACTCGCTGATTTATCAGTACGTCTGAGACCACGGCACGTGAAGCCGTGTCAAAACGTTATAGTTAAAAGTAGCTCAGCACACAGTGATCTGTACAACCCTTATTCTTTAGATAGGTCATAGAGTCCGTCTGCATATCATTTTGAGCACCTGACGTGCGTAGCAACTTCCGTTGTTTACTGTACACAATACAATTTTCACAATATATGTAAAAATATCACCTTCAACTCGTAAGTTTTATTTTATCAGCACGTTAGGAAAAGCGACGGTTCATTCTATTTAGGTGACACCGAGTCACAGTTTTCAGGAGATATTTTAGTTTATTTAAATAGGAAGGTGACACATCTTTGTAGTATTTAGGAACTGTAAAAACACGTGTTGCTACACTTCCTACAGAGTATCTACTTGAGAAACAGTGTAAAGTGGCTTAAAAACAGGAGAACATTAGCTGTTCGTATTTGTATCGCAATCTTACATAGAAAACTACCGTGAGTCTCAGGAATATTAAAATACATAAACGGGTTTACTCACTTCGTAGAAGTCGAATAACGCTCGACATGTTTCGAATCGGTACGCGATTCATCATCAGGAGAGATGATCAGTCGCGGCGGCGACCAACCCAACACTGCGGGCAAGAGCCCTGTCCCCGCGGCTGCTCGACGCGGGTGTCACCGGCGGCGGAGGCGAAAAACTACCCTTATCATCACGCACAATGTCAATTGTCGGGTTGCACACAACAATCACTACGTCATTTACTGAGCTCTCGTCCACACTACATCGGATACTACGATTTTGGATACTACATCGGTGGTTAGTGACTTTCGACTTCTACGACGTGAGTAAACCCGTTTACTCGTATGTATTTTAATATGCATCGCAATCGTTCGGCTAGAACCTTCACGGATGCGCTACCTTGGTGTTCTGCACCTAAATACGTATGAATATTGACTAATTACAAGTAGTTATCACATATTGTTGCAAAATGCCATGTTAAGTGCGGGTGATGAAAATTGCGGAAAGTTAAATCAAAATCTGATAAACCCTGGTCAAAACTTCAGTTTTGAAAGTGAAAAAAAAAATAGACCTTTAGTCACTTGTATCTTTTTTAGTATCTTTTTTAGTGTCTCCGTGCGGAGCGAGCGCTTGGGCCAGGGCTTTATTGGTTAAATTAAAGTTTCCCTAAAAAAGGCATATTGCGAGTTGTTAAGGAAAGTCGTTTGCCGGGCACTTCATTACGGTCGAGTGACGCGGCGCGGCGCACCGTGGTAACAAACTGAAAAATAGGGATCAATTATTTGCTAAAAATATATATTTCATAATTATTTTAATGGTAGTAAGTCGATAAGATGCGGGCTATATATTCCCAGGACTTAATAAGTTAATGCATTATTTTTTGTTTTGTCGGTGCATTGAGGCATAAGTATAATATGTTATTGGTCCCGATGTTCTGATTACTAATTGGTGATGCTTTGCCGGCTGCCCATCTTCCAGAGCCTGGAACATCGCCGCAAAGTTTCCAGCTTGTCAGTTTTCTATCGAATAAATATATTCTGGAGAGTGTGCGCAGGGATTGTACTATTTAATTCCGCCATCCGCGTTTTACCATCGGATATGCTCCCCCCCTCGCCTGGGCGAGGGGAAGGGGAGAGATTTCACCCTTATGTTGTTGTTGTCAGTTTACCACTTATTCGCACGAAGCGATTTGCTTCATCATTTCTAATGCGAACCGCTAAGTAATGGAATTCGCTCCCATCGTGTGTGTGTTTCCAGAAAATTATAATTTAGGTATCTTCAAGGTAAGAGTGAAGTGAGCCTATTATTACTGAACCAGCGAGCTACATCCTCGACCCGTAGTCACTTTCCATTAGATGATACTGAGGTCAATTGCTGGTCAGTTAGTGAATAAAAAAAAAATCGCCCCTGCCGTGCTTGCCATGTTGACTACTCTATCAGTTGTCTCATCGCTTCTGGTTGGCAAAAAAAAAAACAGTGTAAGCGTGTAACTTCGTCAATGTTTCGTTAAAGACGAGTGCGGTGCGAAGAGTTTAGTAATGCCTTCGTTACCCTAATCGCGCCCCTGCTGTGCTTTCTTCATCACTTGTTCGATGGCACTTCAGGAGTCTGATTACCTTAGCGCTTTTTATCGGGAAATTATACGCCAACTAGAGTTTAATGTGTGTGTTTAGATATAGTAGGAATTAGTTTTTGAGGCCGAATATGTCAGCATCATAGGTGTTATTGTGTGCATTATGAACTGCGGCCATAAACTGCACTTACGAGTAGGTATGATACCTATACTTTCAGTTTGTGGCCGCAGCTACACACAATGCAATACCCGTTGAGTCCCATTGTTTGTTAGAACAAAGCGAAGTGGATTCGGTCTCAAAAAAGGATTCTTACTTTTAAGTGCTTCTTCTAGCTTCTTAAAGGCGAACGACACGGCGCGCAGAGAGACTTGATATTGGATTCGTTGATCAATGTTATATTCGTTGTCCTGAATCAGGACTCCTGATCGCGGCCCTGCCCTGTAGCGCTTTGATCAGTAAATCTACAGTATAGGTAAAAATGCACAAATTTAACATATTTAGATGATTGGACAATAAACTTCATTGTTGATTCATTAAGGCCGGATAGCACCAGGCTTGTTACAAGCTTTTATTTACTTTCACCTGTCTCGGTTTGAACAATTGCCCGGTGACCGATTGAGCTGAGGTGAAACTTCGATGACAATGTAATAATATGGCACCATGAAGCTGGTCAGATGATGAAGCCGAAAGGTCGTAGCAACGCTGTAATAAGGCGATGCAATCCTACCAAGTATGGGCTCTTTATAGAATCGTCTCGGTGTGTAGGTAGTTGGCAGATGTTCAAAGAAAAATACAGTAAGCAACAAAGGCTTGTCACAAAAATTAAATTTTAGTAAAATACTTATTATAATATCGCTGTCCTGATCTTCTAGAGGCAACTGCCTGTGTACATAGGCGCGTAAACTTCTTTGAGTTCCACAGGAGGCCCATTTCAGTAGTTCTCGTAGCAATTGAAATTAGAAAGAAAATATCAATTGCAAATTTTCTGATGAGATAACGCATATTTGTCAATTTAAACAGAACCAATGATATTTAGTGAGTAAGTACAGTACACATTAAACACAAACACACTAACGAAGACTATGTTTTTACCCTTTATTACATTCTTTAGCGACTTCCTATTTTAGATCGAGAATCGCATAAAGTGGGGTAAACTTGCAATCATTATGCAAAAAAAAATATCCGACAACAGCATTACCTTATTAACCATCAAGTCCGTAAATAGAATGTCTTGTAAATTACATGGAATGTCTTGTAAATTATATGGAATCTTGTAAATTACAACGTAATTGACGTTCTACCTTACCGTTCCCAGAACACGATTATTTCTTACAGCTAAACAATTTTTTTATATTATTTGAATAACGGGAATTCGAATCCTATATAGAGGCAAGTAAACAGAATGTTAAATTCATATAGTAGAGCGGTATAAATGTGCGTTTGAACTTGTCTAATTCTCGTTTCAATCGCTTCTCAAGGAGTCAAACCCAATCTACTACATACTTATCACGAATGTTCGCTCATTTATCAAGCGGAACAGTTCAGATTTAGAAGACATTCACACTGACCGTCGTCGTAAAGATGTTATAAATATTTACGACTGCCAAGGTCGTCTCTATTAGCGTTCAAATTACCCTAGTAGTAGCGGATGAATTTGACGGAACCGCTTAAATATATTGAAGCTGTGGATCGTCAGACGCTTGTCAGAGGCGGCGCGGGGTGCCATGTTTACAAGGCGATTGTTAATGCTCGTTATGCTGCCTTGGACGCGGGGATTCCAGCTATTATTTAATTCACGTGTATTGGTATTTTTGGCCGCTTGATCTCACATTGTTTCGCAGGGAACGCCACACAGTTATTATACGTACTTAGACGCTGCTTAGGGTTGAATGTACCATTATTCATATTCATCTAAGGGACACGGTGTTTACAGAGCGGCTCGGAGCTCGATTGTCCTCGTCTCGAGGATCGCGAGAAGTGACCGCCTCGAAAACGCGTCGAGGGCCCTCAATGCCTTTACAGCCGTTTTCATGGAAAATATTCCGCCCTGCTTAAACTGTTAGCTCGGAGAAGTTACACAAATTTCCTCCCATTTAAAAAAAAGACGCTCCCCCACATTACTTATATAAAAGAGCTACTTGAACTCGACGAACAGTTTAACGATGTAGGTAAAGTTAACTTTGTAAAACTCCGTTCATTTTTTAAGAATACTTCAAAGCGAATTTGGATATTAATGATAATGATAAGTGATAACTAACCAGGGGCCCAATTCGAGAATGCCGTTTGAGATCTCGCCAAACGTCAAATCTCCATTAGATAACAGTTATATCGCCATAGAACTGTCATTTGAATGCGATGAGCTTAAAAGTGACATATCTCATCTCAATTTTGGAAATACGAAGGCGATAATGATTGTCAAAAATGTTATTCATGTATATAAATTTCTGTTTTGAACGAAACGTAACGGACCAATTTCACGTACTATGCGGTCAATTTAAAGTATGCGCCTGTTATTTATGCCGTCACATACAAAGGAAACGAAAATTTTGCGCGTCCGAATTGACGAAGTTGCGATATCGCCACTTGTCAAGTAGGCACACGTCAAAAGTGACGGATGGCGATGAAAATGAGAGATCTCCATTATATCTCTTAAATTGGTCGAATACCCCCCCAGGGGCCTAATTCGAGTGTCGATCGCCAAACGTCAGATCACCGTTAGATAACAGTCATCTCTCCGTGATCTCGCCTTTGAACTGTCATTAAAACGCGATGAGCTTAAAAGTGACATATCTCATCTCAATTTTGGAAATACGAAGGCGATAATAATTGTCAAAAATGTTATTCATGTATATAAATTTCTGTTTTGAACGAAACGTAACGGACTAATTTCACGTACTACGCGGTCAATTTAGAGTATGCGCCTGATATTTATGCCGTCACATTCAAAGGAAACGAAAATTTTGTATGTGACGGCATAAATAACATTCGCATACTTTAAACTGATCGCGTAGTACGTGAAATTAGTCCGTTACGTTTCGTTCAAAACAGAAATTTATATACATCAATAACATTTTTGACAATCATTATCGCCTTCGTATTTCCAAAATGGAGATGAGATATGTCACT
The DNA here is from genome assembly GCA_947623375.1 of Apotomis capreana. Classification (NCBI taxonomy): domain Eukaryota; kingdom Metazoa; phylum Arthropoda; class Insecta; order Lepidoptera; family Tortricidae; genus Apotomis; species Apotomis capreana. The sequence goes on along the minus strand of OX392510.1, from coordinate 11,274,912 downwards.
TTTAAGCTCATCGCATTTAAATGACAGTTCAATGGCGATATAACTGTTATCTAATGGAGATTTGACGTTTGGCGATATCTCCAACGGCATTCTCGAATTGGGCCCCTGGGTCGTAAACCTCTCGAAATACATTACCAGCCAGTTTATTTCATCAGATCATATGCCTACGAACTGACACGCTACATAAATCCAACCTATTTTCAATGTAAACAATAAGGTCGGTACAAAAGCTTAGTCTAATGTATAGGATCAGATTCATACAAAGAAAATATAAAATTGGGCAAGTGCGAGTCGGACTCGCGCACCGAGGGTTCCGTACAAACACTTCATCCTTAAGTGGTCAATTTAAGTTTGCACCTGGTATGTATAGCGCCCCATACAAATGAGGTGCAAAGTTAACGCAAACAACCTGTTTGTTGTATGGGAGCCCCCCTTAAATATTTATTTTATTTTATTTTTAGTATTTGTTGTTATAGCGGCAATAGAAATACATCATCTGTGAAAATTTCAACTGTCTAGCTATCACCGTTCTTGAGATACAGCCTGGTGACAGACGGACGGACGGACGGACGGACGGACGGACAGCGAAGTCTCAGTAATAGGGTCCCGTTTTTACCCTTTGGGTACGGAACCCTAAAAACTAGACGTTACTACAGCAGATGTTAGACAGAGTTCCTAAATAAGTAGTTTATCATAAACTACTTATTTAGGAACATTATTTATCATAAATAATAGGATCGATTTAAGGTAAACGCAGGTATTACCGACCCCCTTAAGGCAATTTCAAAATGAACCATCATTTTTAAGGATGCTGATTGCTCTCAGATTCACGTTGTTATTTTTTTACGTTTGTATTATGTGTAAATTCTATATTTTCTATGTTAAAGGCTACTGAATAAAGGTCTATACTGTATAAAATAATTTATATAACGACGAAGTCGATTGTTGCTAATACCGACTCACAAAAATGCCTGTGAAGCTATTAACGATTTTTATGCAGCTATCACCGATCGTAAAAATCTATATACGATCGGTAATAGCTTCTTACTGTTGCTACTACCGACCCCTATGGATCGCTAATACAATTTGTTAGTGCAAACATATAATTTATCAGCGACTCATAAAAAGTAGGTATTTTTTATTAAGTTACACCTTCTGACTTTAAAACAGATTGTAATGAATTAATAAAACATGAAATATGAACCCATGCACACAGTTTTAAACAAAAAACAATAATTTTTAATGTAACAATTCAAGAATCGACCTTCCAAAAATATGTCATTATTAGTTCAATTAACAACGTGATAAAAAAGAAAGTAGAGAACAATACGTATGTCGCTAATATATTTTTACAAAGAACCGATGTTTTTATTTAAATTGGGCTATTAAAGTACCTGTGTTATTGTCATATAATGGCATAATAGAGAAAAAAACAAAACTCTATTCTGAGGCCATTAACGACTTATGGGTCGGTAATAAAATTTGTAAGTGCAAACATATGATGTCTTAGCGACTCATAAAAAGTAGGTATTTATTATTAAGTTACACCTTCTGACTATAAATCAGATCGTAATGAATAAATATAACAAGAAATATGTACCTACCCATGCATACAGTTTAAAAAAAAAAACAAAGAAAGTGTCCGGTCACAAAGTAGGTGAGATATACAATAATCTATAAACGATCGGTAATAGCTTCTTACTGTTGCTACTACCGACCCCTATGGATCGCTAATACAATTTGTTAGTGCAAACATATAATTTATCAGCGACTCATAAAAAGTAGGTATTTTTTATTAAGTTACACCTTCTGACTTTAAAACAGATTGTAATGAATTAATATAACATGAAATATGAACCCATGCACACAGTTTTAAACAAAAAACAATAATTTTTAATGTAACAATTCAAGAATCGACCTTCCAAAAATATGTCATTATTAGTTCAATTAACAACGTGATAAAAAAGAAAGTAGAGAACAATACGTATGTCGCTAATATATTTTTACAAAGAACCGATGTTTTTATTTAAATTGGGCTATTAAAATACCTGTGTTATTGTCATATAATGACATAATAGAGAAAAAAAACAAAACTCTATTCTGAGGCCATTAACGACTTATGGGTCGGTAATAAAATTTGTAAGTGCAAACATATGATGTATTAGCGACTCATAAAAAGTAGGTATTTATTATTAAGTTACACCTTCTGACTATAAATCAGATCGTAATGAATAAATATAACAAGAAATATGTACCCATGCATACAGTTTTGAACAAAAAACAAATATTTATAAATGTGACGATGCATAAGTCGACCTTCCAAAAATATGTCAATATTGGTTAAAATAAAAGCGTAATAAAAAAGAAAGTAGACAACAATACGTAGGTCGCTTATACATTTTGACAAAGAACAGATGTTTGAATTTCAATTGGTCTATTGAACTACCTGTGTTATTGTCATATAATAACACAATATAGAAAAAACCGAAACACTATGCTGAGGCCATTAACGACTTATGACTCGGCGATAGCTGCCACAACTAAAACTGATGAAGCTAAGACCGTCCTATTTTATTTTAAGGTTTTATCGTTTAATATAGCTTTTTTTTCAATAAAATGTGGTATGAAATCCAGAACTGACACTCAACGGAACATATTTAATAACACAACAAAAAGTATAGCACTCACGTATTCGAATAAATCGCTTAAGTAGAAAAGTCACGTGCTTTACCTGATGGATTAAGGCCTAGTACGACGTGAACTGCACCCACGCTGTCTCCGCACAAACTGGGTTATTTTGTCTCTTTTTTGCACTTTCACACACACTATCGCAAAAGTAAATGATGGTCTAGGAACCAACGTGTGCGTAGCTTCAGCTATCTATATCTAGAATAGTACAGGAAGCGTAAAAATTGACTTTCAATTTATAGGTCGTTATTACCTGCAGATTTTCGATGGGTCGTTGATACCTGCGTTTACCTTAGATTCTTTCAGATGAAGTGAAGTTCTAAAATATTTATTTACATATAACATTGTCATTGATCCTTAAACTACATTACGTTCACGTCAATATTACCAAAAATTAAAGGCACACAAATACAGCTCTGAATCCGATTTTATTCCGTTCGGGGTTGAGACCCTCGGTCTGTGAGGGCCACGGGCTCGCCCTTCAACTAAATCGCAAAATGACTGGTCGTCACCACGGGGGACCGAAGAGTTGTAGCATCCTCTCTCAACGTGTATTAGGGTTGCTATTCAGCGGGAAAATGCTGCCGCGTCTTCGGGACCACGCCGAAGGGTTCTGATTGTTAGTCTTTTTTAGGGTTCCGTAGTCAACTAGGAACCCTTATAGTTTCGCCATGTCCGTCTGTCCGTCCGTCCGTCCGTCCGTCCGTCCGTCCGCGGCTTAGCTCCGTGATCATTAGTACTAGAAAGCTGAAATTTAGTATGAGTATGTGTATGTATAATGCCAACAGAACGGTAAAATAAAATAAAAAAAAAATTTTTTTTCGGGTACCTCTCGAACACCTAAAGTGGGGGTGATTTTATTTTTCTTTTCAACACTGTTGTGTGGGGTGTCGTTGAATAGGTCTTGTAAAATAATAGGGGTATTTTTTTTTTTTTTTTTAATTTTACTTTACCGTGCTGTCGGCGTTATACATACACATACTCATACCAAATTTCAGCTTTCTAGTACTGATGATCACGGAGCTAAGCCGCGGACGGACGGACGGACAGACGGACATGACGAAACTATAAGGGTTCCTAGTTGACTACGGAACCACCGGCAGTTTATTGTGAAGGATGAGCAACTATGGAACCCTACACTGAGAGTGGCCCAACATGCTCTTGGCCGGTTTTTATTTAAACGTAGTTTACCCCTTTTTCGTATATTTTAGTTAGTTAAGTTTTTAGTTTAAAATCTTATTTGAATTTTTAAACTACGGTTATTTAAGTATAAGCGTCAGTGTTATATTTACGTAAACATTACAATAGGTACAATACAATACAACAATACTTTATTGCACACAATAAAAGTTTACAAAAGGAAACAAGACAAATACAATTTATAAATAACGGTAGACAACAGGCCATTACCTATATGCGTACCTATCCGCTTATATAAGTATATGCTTATAATAAGCATAAACAACAATATAGTTAAATGGAGTCGCGGTTGGTTACGATTATGAACTTATATCACGGCAGTATACGCTAAAATTTACCACGTGCATAATTTGCATAAAATATAATTGGCCGCGCATGAACTTTATATTAATTCATTGACACAAATAAACGGAGCACAGATATTACGGGACTCTTACGTCACTATCAATCTAAATTTAAGCCTAGCAGTTAAATATACCCACTCTTAGGTCGTCGGCGTATCGATTTGTTATGCTGACATAGTTTTCTCTTTCACAGAAGCCTGAGGAACCACGGACCTGGTCGCTGAGCAATCAAAGATAGGGTAGACTGGCCACACGCAAGCTCACTAACACAGTCAAGATTCTACCAAAAGGTTAGTTTGAATGTTTTGTAGGACTTATTCTTGATCACTCTTTTTGAAAATAATCAAGTATATCCTTTCTAGTTCTACATTGTAGATTGATTGATTCTGGAAAAAAAAATCGCTTAGTTAACGCGTTTCTGAAAAAGATGTGGTGTTATCAGATTAGAACTTGGGGTCGTTCAGAACTGACTACTTACTTGAGTAAACATGGATTTAGATAGGGTATAAATATAAACCGCGTGCGTGAATTCAAAACAAACGGAAGTTCTCAATAGGTATACGATTTAAAAATGATGAGATTATTTATATTTACAGAATGACCAATTTATGTCATAAGATCACATAATGTATGTCAACGTGCTATTGGTGCCATTACTCATTTGCCGCGTTATGCAGTTTCCTTTTTATCGCGGTGATAAAAGAATAATAACTGGACTGTTTTAATTTAACATCAATTCTAAGATTCGTTGTGCGGTTATACGGTTACCTACATACATATACATATTATAAATCAAAATAGCCCTATTTTTGTACAATTCTCCTACATCACGGGGAAAATATACATTGTAGCTACTATTATATTTGTTCTAAAACCGGCCAAGTGCGAGTCGGACTAGTCACCAAGGGTTCCATGCAACTAAACATATTTTTACTTTTTTGTTTTCTGTATTTGTGCAGCAGGCAACAGGAATACATCATCTGTGAAAATTTCAACTGTCTAAGTAGCTATCACGGTTCAAGACATACAATCTGGTGACCGTATCGAGCAAAAAACTGCAAATAATCACGTTTGTTGTATGGGAGCCCCACTTAAATATATATTTTATTCTTATTTTAGTATTTGTAGTTGTAGCAGCAACAAAAATAATTCACCTGTGAAATTGTCAACTGTCTACCTATCACGGTCCATGAGATACAGGCTGGTGACAGACGGATAGACGGCCGGAAAGCGGAGGCTTATAGTAGGGTACGCCACGATGCTAACTCGGGATTCACTCGAGCGTCATAGAGACCTATTGGGTTGCGAAGCTTAGATGATAAAAAGAAAAAAATGTCATATAAGATATACCTTTTCATCAGTGGGGGGAGCAGTTACAGATTTTCAAAAATGTAAAAAAAAACTGTTGCATGGACATACTCGAGCGCGTCAGATATTGATAGCATCCATGTCCTACACATTTTTAAAGATGTACGCATGTTAAACTGATTGTTTCCATGATGGGGTTGGTCGTACTTGAGGGTTGAAAATGAAAAAAAAAATTTTTTCATCGGGCGCGTCAGATTTTCTAAGGGGATGTTAAGTGAACCTAAGAAAAAGCTCTTATATAATAATCTGACGATTTGGATGTGACGCAAACTCGCAGTTATTATTAGAATGTGCAAAAAAAATTCGCTATTTTGAAATACTCAAGCGCGTCAGATTAAGATATATATGGTACATCTTTATGCCCTAGACGTGCTGTCTCATAATCTGACGATTATCTGGCGGGATTCGCCTAATCTGACAATTAAAAAAATATACAGGAACTTGTGACTCAGAGCACTCTCCTGAAACAGGAAAATGTGACTCGGAGCACTCTCCTGAAACAGGAAAATGTGACTCGGAGCACTCCCCAGAAGCAGGGGCATGTGATTCGGAGCTATTCCCAGAAACTTCCGATGCACTGTCATATTCCATTATACGTTGCCGCTGTTGTAAATACTGAAAGACTCGCGGTATTTTTATTGCTATAAATAGTTTATAGCACTGTGCGTGATTTACTTCATTTAATGAAGATTCTCTCGAAAGTTCAAGATTATCGTATGTTGTTCGGGATTTTCGGAGAACCGGTTTGCTCCGACTATATTCTAAATGTTTCTAATGTAAATTTACTTAATTGTTTTTTGTAAAGTAGTTTTACCACAAAATACACACTTTATATTAATAATGTAAATTTACTTAATTGTTTTTTGTAATGTAGTTTTTCCACAAAATACACACTTTATATTAATATCACTCATAGTACAGCTGCCGGCAAACTTTTAGAGCATAATCGTGACTGCGCAGCGCGACATGCGTAAATCTGCCATTTTTGTTCTAAAAGTTGCCGGCAACTATAAATATTTAATAGTGCTAGTACTTTAGTGTTGTAAACAACATGATCAACTGTCATGGCGTCATTGGCAACAGAAACCAGAGTGGAATACAGGCATCACGTAACTGCACGCATTATACTTTATCGATGAATTTTTGTTACTTCGGCTAGTGGAAATCGTCAGATTATATATTTTCCGTTATCATTGATTCATTCCCTTTTAAATAAAAAAAAAAATTAGCCACGCTCGAGAATGTCGAGATGAAGTTTTTTTTTACAACTTTGTAGCCCTCCGCCTTCTTTACGTCACCTTTAAATTGTCAGATTAGAGGAATATACACGTTTTAGCATGTAACTAACTCACCCTACCTTAATCTGACGCGCTCGAGAATTTCAGATGAACAATTTTTTTTTACTAATCTGATCTTTTATCCTTGACGGGCGGCCATATATATGAGGCTCATATTTGGTGGAAGTACTTAACTGGGTATAAGGTATCCCCCTATATATTAATCTGCCGCGCTTTAGGTACTCCCGAAATCCCCTCTTCGGCTCTCCTACTAGGGTGCCGTTTTTACCCTTTAGGTACGGAACCCTAAAAATGAGCAGAGTATTTGTTTGGCATTAGATGACTGCAGACCGAATAACTTTTAGCCATTTGGCACGGCTCGCAGTAGATCCGATTTCGTAGTCTGACTGGCGTCGGATTTATAGCTGAATCAAAAAACAATTGTCTCTTAGCCTGGCTGAATCTTTCTAGGTTATTCTTAATATCATTTACTCACCGTACCTATATATTACCAATAGAAAACAATTATCAAGCAGCTTTAGCAAAAAACTAAAACGTGAACCTTCTGCGGCGTTTTATTCTGTGATGGCGGGTGTGGTGGGCAGCCCACCCTGGGCTTCTTAGTGCCCCACTGTACAGTGTACAGTTATCGTTGTGAACGAAATCACAGGCTCCTCTTTTCCACTGGTGAAAAATACCATGAATTGCGGTTGGCTACGAATGGCACGGTCCTCAGGCCAAAAAACTAAACAAAGATTCGTTTTGAGCATTCTCTGAGCAAGAAAAAACTCTTATGCTACATAAACATAATAGCAGATTAGATAGACGCCCATCACATTAGTTTATTGATGTTCCTATATTTAAACTCGGCACTTATACACTGTGTTTGTAACACTCTTTTCGAACAATAAGTGCAAAAGCAAAATACTTATTTGTTTAGAAATATTAATTTTAATTTAATAACACAATGCTTTAATAGAAATTAAGGAGAACGTAATATCTTTGAATGATACATAAATGCTGATTTATGAGAATTAAAAAAACATATTTCCCTCATTGGAATGTCAACACTTTTGATACTAGAAAACTTCTTCAGTTCGGTATTTTGCGTCCAACATTGACATGTGAATTAAAAACAAATGCGGTCCTCGACGAAAAATATACAGTGACTGTGAAATCCCGCATGAAAGAAATATCCGCTTAAAAATATATACCTAAGCTTCACTTCGATTTAGATTTCAAAGTTCGGAATCCACGTTCGTCGACTTCAATATTGTTTGAAAATATCCCAGAGTACGAAAATAACGTATGATTCTCAGAATATACGTGTCCACTTACACATTGACATTCATCAGTGTCTCAATAGGCGTTCTATTTTCAATTACCCGTTCGTTCTGTTATGCAAAACCCTACGATGATGATGACCTATGTAATGCTTATTGCCCATAAAATTTACTGGTTTTCTATATGTTATACTAGCTGTTGCCCGCGACTTCGTCCGCGTGGAATCTTATCTTGAACAGTTTACATCTTTATTATATCATTTTCAGATCCAAAAAATGTTGAAATTACTTTTCTTTTTTTGCAAGTTGATGATTTTGATGTTGGTTACTGTAATTCAACAAAAAATAAATAATAATAAATATTGAAGTGCTGCTCCCATACAATAAACGTGTTTTTTTTGCCATTTTATACGTAATGGTACCGAACTTCGTACGCGAGTTCGACTCGCTCTTGGCCTCTTTTTAGTTTTTTTTTCGGCTAAATTGCTCTAATTACGCGGAATCATTATGAACTCAGGTTTCAAGTCCCGCACTCAAAATAAATATTTGATCTTCAAACAAATTTTCAACCCATTTTTCACCACCTTCTGGGCTGAATTTTCAAAAACGAATTCACTTTTCTTGTATTCTGATAATATGCACTAATACAAAGTTTAAAGTCCCGTGCTCAGAAAAAGGTTTGATCTCAATACAAACTATCCACCTCCTTTTTACCGCCTCAGGGGTTGAATTTTCAAAAACGCTGAAATTACTTTTTTTGATTTTTAATTATATGCCTTTATACAAAGTTTCAAGTCCGGCGCTCAAAAAAAGGTTTGATCTCCATTCCATTCCAAACATTCAACCCCTTTTTAGGGTTCCGTACCCAAAGGGTAAAAACGGGACCCTATTACTGAGACTTCGCTGTCCGTCCGTCTGTCACCAGGCTGTATCTCAAGAACGGTGATAGCTAGACAGTTGAAATTTTCACAGATGATGTATTTCTATTGCCGCTATAACAACAAATACTAAAAATAAAATAAAATATATATTTAAGGGGGGCTCTCATACAACAAACTTGTTATAGATATATATATATAGGTACGGAACCCTTCATGCGCGAGTCGGACTCGCACTTGCCCAATTTTTCACCATCTTCAGGGCTACATATATTTTCAAAAACGCTGAATCACTTTTTTTGTATTCTTATAATACGCCTCTATTTAAAGTTTCAAGTCCCACACTCAAAAAATTTTTTAATCTTCATACAAACTTTCAACCCCTTTTCACCACCTTCAGGGCTGAATTTTCAAAAACGCTGAAATTTCTTTTTTTGTATTCTAATTATATGCACTAATACAAAGTTTAAAGTCCCGTGCTCAGAAAAAGGTTTGATCTCCATTCAAAGTTTCAACCCCTTATTTACCAGTTTCAGGGATGAATTTTCAAAAACACTTAAATCAGTTTTCTTTTATTTTATTTTAATACCTATTTACAGTTTCAAGTTCCTAGCTTAAAATTAAAATTGAACCCCGAGACAAACTTTCATCCCCCTTTTAACCCTCTTAGAGGTTGAATTTATAATGACGTTAAATTAATGTTATTTTGTTATTATTATATATGCCTTAGTCAAAGAATTTGTAATGGAATCAAACTTTCAACCCTTTTTAACCATTTTAGGGGACGAATTATTGAAAACGCTGAAATTACTTTCCTTGTATTTTAATAATATGCCTTTATACAAAGATTCAAGTCCCGCGCTCAAAAAAATACTTGATCTCCATACAAATTTTCAACCCCCTTTTTACCACCTAAGAGGATGAATTTTCAAAAACGCTGAAATCACTTTTGTTCCATTTTATTTGCATAACTTTTTACGAAGTTTAAAGTTCCTAGCTTAAAATTAAATTTGAACACCAAGACGAACTTTCATCCCCCTTTTAACCCCCTTAGAAGTTGAATCTTTGATGACGTTAAATTAATGTTATTTTTTTATTATTGTATATGCCTTAATAAGAAGTTTCAAGGAATTTGTAATGGATTCACACTTTCAACCCCTTTTTAACCCTTTTAGCGGACGAATTTTCGAAAACGATGAAATAACTTTTCTTGTATTCTAATAGTATGCCTTTACACAAAGATTCAAGTCCCGCGCTCAAAAAAATACTTGATCTCCATACAAACTTTAAACCCCTTTTTTACCCTTTTAGGGGTCGAATTTTTGAAAACGCTGAAATGACTTTTCTTGTATTATAATAGTATGCTTTTACACAAAGATTCAAGTCCCGCGCTCAAAAAAATACTTGATCTCCATACAAATTTTCAACCCCTTTTTTACCGCTTTAGGGGATGAATTTTCAAAAACGCTGAAATCAGTTTTCTTTTATTTTATTTTAATATCTTCTAACAAAGTTTCAAGTTCCTAGCTTTAAAAAAAACTTGTATCCCATACAAAGTTTGCACCCCTTTTTAACACCCTTAGGGATTGAATTTTTCAAAATCGCTTCTTATCTCTAGCCCACGTTATAAAAGTAACCTACGGTGCAAAAATCAACTCTCTAACATTAGTAGTTTCGGCTGTGCGTTGATGAGTCATTAAGGACTTCTTCTTTTATACGAGTATATATAGATTATGTGGGCAAGTACTGTTAGAGACACTGAAAATAATTAAAATAATATTAGTGTATTTCCAAGAAAAACTAAAATGACGATAATGGCTAACGAAATATTATGTCGAACTAGGACTTTTATGCAACCCTATATGGACTTTACAGTGATATGGCCATTCGCTCAAATAGCTATAAGTCAATGTTAAAATTAAAAGTTAGTCTCCAGCACCTCTAGCACAACTGTCGGAAGCGACTATTTCGCGCGAGATAATTGCCTGTCTCTTTCTGTGCAGTAATGTGAGAGGTGACGGACAGCGCTATGTCGCGCGACAAGAGTCCGAAGTATAGTTGTGCTAGACGGGCAGGGCCTTATTGCTGTATATTTATATGTACGCCATAGATATCAGGCACAAACTACTTAACAAGGTAGAAAGTGAAATATAATTTAATGCAACTCGAATCGTAAAAATCGCGTTTTAATGATTTAAAGGGGATATACCTGAGACCTACCTGCGACTTGGCTTATTTGGCAATATCTCAACGTACACTAGAATTAGCACTCAGTTTTTCCTAATACGTTTTTTGTTGTTACATACAATGAGCACAGTTACCGGATCGGCTGGTTGCCAATGCCTCGTAAATGGGTAGTAGGTATGCTCGTAAACTCGATCATTATTGATAGCCATTAAATTGGGCACTTTATGGACATGTGGTGACGCCCCGGCCCAGGGGACCGACGTCGACTTAATATTTCTTTTAAGGAACGTTTTGCTTATTAGATACCTATACCTATTCTTACACAGACTTAAGTATTACAGACGGTTCTAAAGTAAGTAAAAGTAAGTAAAAATATACTTATTGGCACACAAAAAAAGAATTACATACAAAATAACAATAACATGAAGTAAATGCATGCACATAGCGGAATAGTAATGGCATAACTTATTCAGGGGTTCCCAAACTAGGCGCAGCCTGTATCTTGGGCAAACAATTTGTACTTATATATATATTATTTGGATCATTGCCGAAGTTAAATTTTAAAAGTAAAGTTACATTATAAACTAGTTAATTATATTAAGAACTTAATTTCGTAGTATAAGCAAGCTTTGATAAAACTATGCAATAAAACAATGTGTCACTAAATCATGCGAATTTTCAAGATGCTCTCAGTGTTACTATAGTTCAAGGTCAGAAGCCAGTCACCAATAAGTCGTCTGGCATCAGAAACAGATAGGTTTTGATGTCGCAGTATTTTGCAATTGAGTTATAAACAGATGCTCTCACACAGTCTCCAAATCTCCTTGCAAATACGGATTTGACTGAAGGTGGATTAAGTTTATAGATACGTTTTGTTAACATTTCTCTGTGAAGCTTCGTACCGATCAGGCGCTTATGGGTCGCGATGCAAGTGCGGAGAATAAAAAGTTGTCGAATGTTCAGGACGTGCGCTTCTTTGTACAGCTGGGTAGTCGGGTAGCGAAACGGTTTCTTTAGCATCACTTTCAGTACAGATCTTTGTGCGCGTTTCTCTTTATTAGTTTTCGCAAATCCGCTTCAGAAGTTTGGGTAAAATGCAATGTGGTCGTGTTGGCGACATCATCGACTGATTCGCATGTGCCGCTATGACTATTTACGAATGTGCGCCAATTTTGTCCAAACAAAGACGGAAGGCGGAACAGAGCTACTAGCGTAGGCTACTAGCGCGGCTTTGATTGAATGCTTGTTTTGGAGCATAGTTCTTCTTTACTTGACTCTACCAACTTTTCGGAGGGGGACTTCTGTGAAACGTTAGCAGAATGAGAACCTCTCAGTACGCAAAATGGGAACCTCTATATTTTTGCCTCTGAAGGGCTACTCCAATGTTTGAAATTCAACAATCGTATAGTGCTATCCGTCTCGATCTCCTGTCAAAGTATATTTGGGTGAGTGAGATGGCACTATATAGGGTCGAATTGTGAGCATCGGATTAGTCCTTCTGACGTCTCTGTATTAGGTGTCACCGTGTTCGTGAACGAAAAGCTACTTTTATAAATATGTAGTCCGTTAGTAGAGCAGAAAAACAACAAAAGTAAGTAACTGTACACTTTTATTTACCTCTCACCACGACACGAGACGATTTTATATATACTACGTATCAAACGATCTTATTTGATCAGATTATACCGATAGAGACTATAAGTAGGTGCATTACATATGACGGATATATCAAAGATACACATATCTAACTCTAAATAGGTGTAAATTGATCACAATGATAGTTCGATGCTACACTTCAGCAGGATTACGAAACTTCTCAATTAGATCGATTGTAAACAGAAACCAGACAACACATTCACTACAATGGATTTAAATGCCGCGCCTACTGTAAACACCAATAATGACAGGAAGGTGTTAAATTAGTTTAGTTTTATGATTGAAAGAGTATTTTAAATAAATTTCCTGTGTACCTACTACCAGTATTATCCGGTCAATGTATACGTACCGTTTTTTTTTTTGAATAATAGTCAAAAAACTTGTGAGAGGTGAAAAAAAAATGTAGATATAAGGGAAAAATAAATTTCAAAATTATCACTGAGTGTCAAAGATATTTTAAGTAATTTGAAGCAAGACGTATGTAAACAAATCCATCTCTGAAGATTTATTTTACACTGCAAAGTGATACGCCTCAATGCCTTCTTCTTACATCAACAAACCGAATCTCGAATCCATCGTAGGCAAAACAACAAACATGCTTGAACGAAAGAGATAAATATTTTTGTTTTCATATGTAAGGTATCTAAATCAAATACTCAGCACTGGCATAACCATATATGTTGCTTAATTACCTACATTAACAGAAAACACGTGTTTCCAAATTGCAGCAATGTCAAAAGCTGTGTTAAATTAACGTTTAAACTTTTGGCACCTGCCGGTGATTACGCAACTTGGAAATCCGACAGCGTTGGAGAGTAATAAATAACCTTTAATCGTAAAACATAATAACCATAATTACTGTTGTGAGAAAAACTTTTAGAATGTCTCAATAGACCAAGAATCCAGGAACGAATATAAACAGCGCTTTATTAGTTTGCGTAGAAAATTGGTAAGTATAGTAGGCGAAATGATTGCAGGAGAGATTGCGTCGATCCGTGTGCCAAATGAGTCGGTCGCATCTGACAGCTGCGCCGGCAAAAATATCTCGTACTCAGCTTATATTCGTAATAGAACGGCGTACGGCACCGCGACCGGCGCATAGGGCTAATTTCGATACTAGACCGAACAGATAGGTCAATGTCTTGAGCCCGATCGAATACTCCTTCGGCTTTAGTTACCTACTACGTAACTTTACTGTCCTAAATAGCTGACGTCACGACTCATGAAAACAAATCCAATTGGGGTTTAATATTAAAAAACAACTGAGTGCGTTACATCTCTCATTTGATATAATTCAATCATCGAAATGATTAACGTATTTGAATTGGCAGACATGTAGGTAGTAAATAATAGGAGAGTCAGTAGAAAAAACGAAACTGTGATGAATAGTAAAAACATCTCTTTAATGACTTTCGAATGTACATAGCCGAGTTTAATTTTCATTAGTGTTGATAAATATTAACTTTTACAAGTTTAACATTCAAATGTTTATTTTTAGTGATGATGATGAGGAGAGGCATGCTTCCAACGAAAATATAGCTACCTACGTACGAGTAAGGAGTAGATAGATAAGTTTATGTAGGTGCTTAGTTACAAATGTGACGTATCATTAGGTCATTTATTCGTCTGGAGATCGTCACGGTTTTGGCATTCTAATCGGATTAAACGCGCGTGCGTTCGGTGACTGACGAAAGAGTTAATATTAAACTGACGCGTATGATATGCGGTAGCCCTGTATCAAGGCGAGGCCGAAAATACCCGTCTTGACCTACGAGGCGCCACACGGCGTCGCGTTATTTCGACGACGAGAGCATCTCGCTTCCTGCGCAGTTACAGTGTCACCAGCCAAATGTCGACGCCCTTTTTCGCCATCTGTTTTCGTGTTGGCTTAACTGTTACTGGAACGAAATGCTTGCCTACCTAAATAGTGTTTTGTTTTTCCTTTATTCGTGTAACGGCGTCGAAATGGATGGATGTGACATTTTCAATAGAGATAGAGGAAAATGTTCTGTCGAAGATATGAGCGTTTATGCTGCATTTGTTGATGCTTGCAAAGGTACCTAATTAAAACTCAGCTTCCCCATTGTTCCCCGTATTTCCCGCGTTGACCTAGAATCTTGAAATTTGGCAAGAAGCAACATCATGTAAGGAAATAAAAATGTCCCAAAATTGTATGTTTGTAGTTAAAAATATAAATATTGTGATTACACAGCTATTTGCAAATGTTATGGACAACAGTTTTGCAACGGCAAAGTTGAGTGTGTCTCTTAGTAGGTACAGTTTCTTTTTGTTAGAGCAATATTCAGCGCTTTCATCGTTTGTACGGAACCCTTCGTGCACGAGTCCGAATGGATTCCGTTGCCAGAAAATCAAAGACAGGCTTTTTATAGTATTATAAACAATCATCCCGATCAAGTACGAAACGAAACCTTTCATTGCGCGTGATGGTACGAACTTAGCCGCTTTTTACTGCTATTTTGCTTTAAATTAAAGGACGTAACGTAACAGTAACGCCAATGACAACGCATTTACAGCCAAATTTCATTTCCACGCACGAATCAACAGTTGGTACCGTTATAAAGCAGTCATTAGCGTGCGTTTGAATGTACCTGTTGAGGTGGCGGTCGACAGTGACAGGCAAATGGCGGCCGTGTCGCGCCTGTGCGCTTTGAATAAAAACCACTTCCCTTCTCGAAGCAAGCACGCGACCAGTTTATGCAGTCGTTATTCCACCCCGGACCACGAGCGCGGCCCGATCGTTAAACCTGGTTATCTACACAACAGACATAAAACTATAGTCCGTCCGCTCGCACTTGAATATTCAATAAGTTAACCAATTTCACAAATAACGTATCTATGAATCGTATGCGCTGGCTAAATTCATGCCTTCATTAAAGTCAATGAAACGTTAAAGCGATCTTGGTGTAAAATTTAGTATTCTAATGAGATATCGTAAATTGTCCGACATTACCCTTGAGGGAATTTACACGTGAACCATTACGTAGCTAAGAGGGCAGTTAATGAAAATGCCGCGAACGATTTTCCTAAAACTAGGACAGGCTTCGCTATTACGTAACCGTATTTTTCAACCCGGGACCACGTTCGAGGCCCGGTCGTTAAACGACATTATCTGAATATAAATTGTGAACATAAAGCTATTGTGTTCAGTTTAGATGTTGTAAAATGTCCGGTGTTCGATAGATGCCAAGTATTTTAGCGTCTTTAATCAATTCAATTCAAGATCTACTCGCTGATTGGGTAGCTTTCGCAAGTCTCGAAATTTATATTCATGTTGCGATTAATGCTCTGGAAATTTCTAGCATACTGAATTTCAGTGTTGCTTCTAGGGCCTGGCGCTGAATTCGACGTTTCAGTGATATTATTATTATTAATCCGTTTATGGCGGCTCTAAGCTTGTGCCAGTATCAGTTTTTTGGTTTATAACCAATGCATGACTTCTGTCATTCAAAGAATCGACCATTCCACAGCTTGAATTCACGAATTCTGGGTGTAGGTACTTGTATAGCAACACGATCGACTTTCGAGCGTAAGTTGTCTGCGCAACAAAATCGCGTTCACGTTTTTTGCACAAAGGTCATCATAAAAAACACGAACGTGTTTTGGGTTACGAACAATTTTACATTACAAGCTCAGGGTGAGAGTTCCTAGGGAAACCGCTTGCGACCAGCTCGGGGCACGTGGTGGCGTGCCAAGTGCCAACTCGGGCTAAAAGCGTCCGACACGTCACCCGCGAACTGTCCCTGTCTCCCGCATGCAGTTCACTTGTTAATTACTAATGTGTTTATTTATATCGTGTTTCTGATTGTTTGGACGGATGAGCGAATTGTAATATTAATATTGGTTGGTGTTGTTTTCACATGACCATGACCATCTATTATTTTACGTTCAATTTGAATTTATGCAATACTATACTAATGTATTGTGTAGGGTAGCCACGCGCCGGGCCTTTAAAAATTCAATTCAAAACTTTTCTCAGGAGCAGCACTTAGGGGTTACTTTGCAAGAAATTGGAAAGATTTCTCGGGAAGACCTTTGTAATTCTGCTGAAATGTTGATTTTAATGATGAATCGTAGTGTGATCATCAATTGAATTTATGAGCAAAGAACGTGCTTCGGAACTTCTAAGAAATATGTAGTCCATTCGTCCCTATTTCACCCCCTTTTATCTACGATCTAGGTTTTGTGTGCTGTCGGGTAATCTTAGATTTCACATTAAACATGTTATTAAAAAAAAGTGCGACCACAACACATGTCTAAGTGAGTGAGAAACAACAGTATTCCAATTTGGTGTCCATTTAATCTGGTAATGCTAATAATATATATATTATATTATTAAGGGACAAATATTAAGGTAATGCTAATAGCTGTAACTCGCCAAAATATTTTCAACCGAAGGCCTTGTTACCGTCCTCTTTAACCCTTTGACTGCCAAAGACGGCAAATTAGACTGGTAGAAAAATCCAAATATCGGCTTCCTTTACCGTCCTAACGACATTTTGTGAGCCATTTTGGAAACATGACTTTTCCGATGTAAAAAAGCCTGCTGAATTCGATTCTGGATGTTGCCAAGCCGAATTTTGCCCCCCTCCCCCCATTTCCCCCCTTTTTACGTCAAAATATGCCCCTTATCACGGTTTTAACGGTTTTATACAAAAAGTTTTACAGTTAGAAAAAAAGTGTCAAAGACAAGAATGACCTCTATAAAATTTCCTTTAACATGGTGTATAAACTTTTTTAGTAGGCCTTATGGTTCGTGAGCAATATCTTCCGGAACTTCATAAACTGGTAGAAAATTCAAAATATCTGCTTCCTTTACCGTCCTAACGGCATTTTGGGATCCATTGTGGCAACATGACTTTTCCGATGTAAAAAAGCCTGCTGAATTCGGTTCTGAATGTTGCCAAGCCGAATTTTGACCCCCTCCCCCTATTTCCCCCCTTTTAGACCTCAAAATATGTACCTAATCACGATTTTTACGGTTTTATACAAAAACAATTACAGCTAGAAAAAAAGTGTCAAAGACAAGAATGATCTCTATAAAATTTCCTATAACATGGTGTACAAACTTTTTTTAGTAGGCCTTATGGTTTGTGAGCAATATCTTCCCGAAGTTCATTATTTTTTTTTAAATTGATAAACATGGTCGACGCTGTGAAATACACTTATTTTGGGATAATTGGTATCGCACAGGATCCAGCCGCTCTGCAGCTCTTGACGCTGACATCCAGGTGGCGTGCTGCTTATTATATGTCAAGACTTACGAGGCTTTCAGTCATAAGCAGTCGTCAGATTTACACGCAGAACTGTATCCAAGTCGGGTTAAAAGCGACGTAGAAAATAAAAATGCTTTACTTCTCACCATGAAGTCATTCAAAATGCTCAGTTATACGCCAGATTCTCCAGAAACGGGCCTTAGAAATGCAGTTACCCAGGATCTTGCAACAGAAAAAAATAAAGTGACAATTCTCACTGCTAAGCAGCTTGGCTCACTCTAAGTAACGAAGTTTGTTTCCGAAAGGCTCACCAACAGCAGGTCTACAATACAACGCAAAGTTTCTAAATGAACAAAGGCCGGACCCTCAAGACCTGTACAAGGCAGGTCGTTCAAAATCTACCATATTTGCGTCTGATGTGGGGGGCAAACGCTCAGGCGCTAGAGTGGTGCCAAACAAAGCATAGCCTGCATCGTCACATACTCGACTTGTACAGCAGGGACAGGAACTTCTCAGCCTTTCGCTCATGGGGTGTATGCCGATCTCATTGAGTAGTTCACAGTGCTTTCGGTATATTAACAGTCCATGCTCCACGTTTGCAAATACCTGAAAACGGAATACTTTTAATCAAAGGAGTGTCTAGGTTAATGTTTTAGAAACGCAAATGATTAATTTTATTATTTTATTACCTGCAATAAAGCCGTTCGAATCGCCAGTGCCTGAGTAAAACGCTAGAATATTCTATCGTTCTAAAGCAGTCCCTTAATTTTGTCATGATGATGAATCATAAGCAACAACAACACTAACGTACGACCAAATTAGTCCCGCCAAAATCAGAGGCGATAATTTCGCGGAATAAAAACTGCGAGCCCAACCTTGTTTGAAGGTATTGAGTAATTTTTAAGGAATGGCATGGTTCTTGAATCAGTCTTCTTCCGGATCTGGCGAGCTGATAATTACCGTTTCTGTTTCGTTGCAGCCGTAATGTTAAGGGACCAGTATTCGTAAAAAAAAAAAAAAATGAACACATGAAGAAACAAAAAAATACAGGTACGTGTGCAATGGTCTATACCTATCGAACACTAAGTCCACTCTTTGGAATCCTACACTTATAGTTTTTATGCGTTAGCACACTGCAAAGGCCAAGTCTCCGAAAGTATGGGCATCTTTTAGTTCCCGAAGGCCATGACCAGCACCTGTCCATCATAAATGAGGTGAGCATCCACAAGTGATTCAAGAACTTGCGGATATTCTACTATTTCGGTGAATAGCCTGAAAACATTAGACTTTTCCCGCCCCGCAGGGATCCATCCGGGATGTAAATAGCCATGGACAGCATGTAGCTCATGTTTCAAGATCTCTCGTAGACTTAAGGTTCTCCCAGCCTTGTCAACAGTTGTCAAGCGTTGTTGGACGCTACGCTTTTTCTTATTTGTAGTTTTAGCAATGGCAGATTTTGGACGACCTGCCTTGTATTTGAAGCTCGGGCCTTTGTTAATCTTGAACTTAGCGCAGTTGCTGTTGGTGATCTGCAGTTGGTGAGCCTTTCGGAAGCAAACTTCGTTACTTGGAGTGAGCCAAGCTGCTTGGCAGTGAGAAGTGACACTTTATTTTTTTCTGCTGCAAGATCCTGGGTAACTGCATTTCTAAGGCCCGTTTCTGGAGAATCTGGCGTATAACTGAGCATTTTGAATGACTTCATGGTCAGAAGTAAAGCATTTTTATTTTCGTATTCGTAAATTAGCGTTTTACCGAATATTACAATGGTAAATATTCAGCAAATATTTAGCCCGACTTGGATACAGTTCTGCGTGTAAATCTGACGACTGCTTATGACTGAAAGCCTCGTAAGTCTTGACATATAATAAGCAGCACGCCAACTGGATGTCAGCGTCAAGAGCTGCAGAGCGGCTGGATCCTGTGCGATACCAATTATCCCAAAATAATTGTATTTCACAGCGTCGACCATGTTTATCAATAAAAAAAAATAGTGAAGTTCGGGAAGATATTGCTCACAAACCATAAGACCTACTAAAAACATTTATACACCATGTTATAGGAAATTTTATAGAGATCATTCTTGTCTTTGACACTTTTTTTCTAGCTGTAATACTTTTTGTATAAAACCGTAAAAATCGTGATTAGGGACATATTTTGAGGTCTAAAAGGGGGGAAATAGGGGGAGGGGGTCAAAATTCGGCTTGGCAACATTCAGAACCGAATTAAGCAGGCTTTTTTACATCGGAAAAGTCATGTTGCCACAATGGATCCCAAAATGCCGTTAGGACGGTAAAGGAAGCAGATATTTTGAATTTTCTACCAGTTTATGAAGTTCCGGAAGATATTGCTCACGAACCATAAGGCCTACTAAAAAAGTTTATACACCATGATAAAGGAAATTTTATAGAGGTCATTCTTGTCTTTGAACCTTTTTTTCTAACTGTAAGACTTTTTGTATAAAACCGTAAAAACCGTGATAAGGGGCATATTTTGACGTAAAAAGGGGGGAAATGGGGGGAGGGGGGCAAAATTCGGCTTGGCAACATCCAGAATCGAATTCAGCAGGCTTTTTTACATCGGAAAAGTCATGTTGCCAAAATGGCTCACAAAATGCCGTTAGACTTGAAATTTTTTATTTGAACTACCAGTCTAAATGCATCGGGAATTCGTGCCACTGACGCGTCGTTGACGCCTATTGACGTCAAAAATTTCAATGGTCAAAACCATGCTAATAATATATTGTTTGCCTCTATTGTAATGTTAAGTGTCATTTGTATTTGTATTTCTTTCTTCTTGAGGTGTGCAATAAAGAGTATTCTATTCTAATTCAAACCACTATCTGTGTTTTTCAATCTCTGTTGATTTTGGAGCACTTTTTTTTTGGTTGGCGTCAGTGGCCCGGTGAATTGCTTTGCGGCTTGGCGCTCGAAAGGTTACATTACAATTCAGTATACCGCCATGGCACATTAAACGATTTGTTCCGCCGTTCACTTGCCACTGCCTCTGTGCCTGTGCCATCCTGGAACCCGTTGGGATGGCGAGAGACGACGGCAAGCGTCCGGATGGAGCAACGTTGGTGCCATGGAAGCTTGGGAAAACCTTAGTGTGGGATGCGACATGCGTCGACACGTTTGCCGCATCGCACATCCAGGTGACTCGCACTCAGGCTGGCGCGGCGGTTGACCAGGCCCAGATCCTGAAGCGCCGCAAATACTCATATACTGGCAGTTGAGACTTTAGGGCCTTGGTCAGCCGATATGAAAAGCTTCATGAAGGCCCTGTCGTCGCGGTTGGTCGACGCCACGGGGGATCCAAAATCTGGCGCTTACCTCTCACAAAGGATCGGCCTTGCTGTTCAGAGAGGTAACGCCGCCAGTGTAATGGGGACCTTGCCACAGGCAGAGCTGCTGGAGGGGGTGTTCTTTTTATAAGCCGTTTATTTTTAATTTAGTTTTAGTAGTATTTAGTATTTATCAACTTTAATATTGTAAATATGTTTTTTTTTGTTTATCTATAAATAAACTGTTTAATTCAGTATTTACAGCCCTCATGATTATTCCAATGTCAGACCTGTGTTATAATGTTTTGTTTGGATTTTCGATTTTATTTCTCAAATTGGGATCGAGATAGTGCTCTGCAAACATCCATATAATAAGTAATTTTTTGCAAGCCGCTATTTTTTCGGCTTTTGTTGACGTCCTTAGAGTTTACGGCGAATTATATTTATGTACTGATTTTTGGCTCCGTGAGACGGTCTTCACACTGGCCAGGCGTTACGCTGATAGAATAAACAATGTGTAGTTGTACCTATCTCCTATGTAAGTATAATACACTGCACCGTGCGCGCATACTTTTTTCATAACGTAAGTACCACGTGGCCGTTGTGATAAGTAAACCGTCCCACTGATATCATTTTTGAGCGGTTGCTTGTGACGGCAGCTCGTTGAGCTGTGACTAATTTTTTTAAATGTATTCAACTGGTAGAGGTATTTTAGGGAGGTAATGTTTTCTAATCTACCCGGTCTTTACAATCTATGAGAGGCAAGTGGCAACCTCGGCGACGTGTAGTCTGAAAGCGTCGCTACTGTAGCCGCTGGAGGAGTGAGGACGAATAAACAACGCCATAATTGCCGTCATTAGCGACACTCGCTCTAATTCGGCTCAGTTTGATGGGCTCGAAAATTTATTCTATTGCTTCACGCGTTTTGGGCGGACCGATCATATCTTAGTCGCGAAATTAGATTAGTTTGGGGATAATCTTGAGATCGACGCTCCGCTATATACATTTAAAGATAATTAATCCTATAAACTACAATAGTTTATGATTTGATTTAAATAGGAGTGAATATAAAGGAAGGAATGACAAATAAAATAATTAATGTTTTTTTAATTAAATTGCACTTAATCTGCATGTATAATGATGGAATTGCATCAGAAATAAAAGCTATTTAAATTTGAATTTGAATATAAAGGAAATGTGCGTTTATTTTAATCGGTATACATCGATTGACTTTAGTTCATTTTGCTATTTTTAGTTCTTTAAAGTATGTACGAGTAAACTTTTTCAATGTACCTGACAGTAGGAGAGCCGAAGAGGGGATTTCGGGAGTACCTAAAGCGCGGCAGATTAATAATATATAGGGGGATACCTTGTACCCAGTTAAGTACTTCCACCAAATATGAGCCTCATATGTATGGCCGCCCGTCAAGGATAAAAGATCAGATTAGTAAAAAAAAATTGTTCATCTGAAATTCTCGAGCGCGTCAGATTAAGGTAGGGTGAGTTAGTTACATGCTAAAACGTGTATATTCTTCTAATCTGACAATTTAAAGGTGACGTAAAGAAGGCGGAGGGCTACAAAGTTGTAAAAAAAAAACTTCATCTCGACATTCTCGAGCGTGGCTAATTTTTTATTTATTTAAAAGGGAATGAATCTATGATAACGGAAAATATATAATCTGACGATTTCCACTAGCCGAAGTAACAAAAATTCATCGTAAAGTTTAATGCGTTCAGTTACGTGATGCCTGTATTCCACTCTGGTTTCTGTTGCAATGACGCCATGACAGCTGATCATGTTGTTTAGAACCCTAAAGTTATTAAATATTTATAGTTGCCGGCAACTTTTAGAACAAAAATGGCGGATTTGCGCATGTACATTTGTACGTAAATCGGCTACTGCACAGTCAAGATTATGCTCTAAAAAATTCCCGCAAGCTGTACTATGAGTGATATTAATATAAAGTGTGTATTTTGTGGTAAAACTACTTTACAAAAAACAATTAAATTTACATTCGAAACAGAACAAAAATGTGTAAATATTTTAGAATATAGTCGGAGCGAACCGGTTCTCCGAAAATCCCGAACAACATACGATAATCTTGAACTTTCGAGAGAATCTTCATTAAATGAAGTAAATCACGCACAGTGCTATAAATTATTTATAGCAATAAAAATACCGCGAGTCTTTAAGTATTTACAACAGCGGCAAAGTATTATGGAATATGACAGTGCATCGGCAGTTTCTGGGAATAGCTCCGAATCACATGCCCCTGCTTCTGGGGAGTGCTCCGAGTCACATTTTCCTGTTTCTGGAGAGTGCTCTGAGTCACAAGTTCCTGTTAATTTTTTCTATTGTCATATTAGGCGAACCCCGCCAGATAATCGTCAGATTATGAGACAGCACGTCTAGGGCATCAAGATGAACCATATATATCTTAATCTGACGCGCTTGAGTATTTCAAAATAGCGAATTTTTTTTGCACATTCTAATAATAACTGCGAGTTTACGTCACATCTAAATCGTCAGATTATTATATAAGAGCTTTTTTTTAGGTTCACTTAACATCCCCTTAGAAAATCTGACGCGCCCGATGAAAAAAATTTTTTTTTCATTTTCAACCCTCAAGTACGACCAACCCCATCATGGAAACAATCAGTTTAACATGCGTACATCTTTAAAAATGTGTAGGACATGGATGCTATCAATATCTGACGCGCTCGAGTATGTCCATGCAACAGTTTTTTTTTACATTTTTGAAACTCTGTAGCCGCTCCCCCCACCGATGAAAAGGTATATCCTATATGACATTTTTTTCTTTTTATCATCTAAGCTTCGCAACCCAATAGGTCTCTATGACGCTCGAGTGAATCCCGAGTTAGCATCGTGGCCTACCCTACTATGATAATAGGTACATCTGTATTTTTGTACACAGGTATACTTACCTACTTGTGCATCAGGTCAGGCGGTTACACAGTTAGATTTTTTAATGTCACAGCCGAAAGCGATAGTCGAATAAGAATTTCCGATATATTTTTTTATGAGGTTTTAAGTGCGTGTACTTATTACGTTAGACGATATTCGACTTAGAATATTTACGACGCCGGCATTTGTTTTCTTCATAAAACAATGTTATTGTGGACATGATTTAGGTACAGTCGAGTTCATTTACATCTACACACTAACGAGAACAAAAATATCTGAACACGACCCTATTGTCAGGTGCATAAAGTCGTGTTTAGATATTTTTGTTCTCGTAAGTGTATAGATGTAAATGAACTCGACTGTACGTAGTAAGTGACTGAAAGAAACTAACAGATAAATATCTTGGATCTCTCCAAAGCTCACAAACATTGACTTGTATTTCTTCTGTATGTTTTGTGAGGTGTTGTATTGACAGTTTAATAAACTTACATAGGCAGACCAAAAGCTAACAGTTCAACGTCCAGATAAACCTGGTTTGGTTACTTTCACTCAAAATCTATCACTATAATCCGCATGCTACGGTTAACGACGGTGTAAACGTCAAAAGTGAGAAACAAAATCTGGATCGGTAGGAAGTCATTAAATTCCACTTAAGGTTTAATATTGCAATACGCGTAAACTGGGCCTCATTTGATGCTTTGACTTTGTTACATTTTGTGTCTCATTGAGATGAATAAACTCTATTTTGATTGGTGTACAATTAATTGGTGTTAAATTAACGGCGCATAGGTAGGTAAAATATTGCCATGTTAACTTTATCAGACTTATTCTTCGGGTAGTTTCACACGATTAGGTTGACAAAAATGCCGTACCGACCTTTACGACGGAGATAGCACATAAGTATATGTCCCGATTCCGCTGTCGACTCGATACAAATGTATATATATCTGTCGTGTAGTACGCACCGTTCACTAGATTATATCTTGACTTTTATTGCTACTTGCAACCTGAGGTGTGCGCTTGCGCGTACACTTCCGTACCAAAACATAATGTAGGATTTGAACATGTTATCAAGATGTAATTAATTCGTGTAAATCTAAGGCGAGAGAATAGATGACAATATTTTCGGGTGAGCATATATATTTTTTATGTCGGGTAATATCGTTTTTAAATAAGAACGTCTGAAATCGACATCCCACATGCGGAAGTCTAATTAAAAGTTTACTTTTGGAACTGTCAATAACGATCGCCACAATCGCAATGTCTGGCGCGCGGGTGCACCAAGTTCATTACCACCAAGTCATAAACGCCACCTATCATTTTTACTCGCAAATAAACATCAAAGGTTCATTGCCAGTGAGCATTAAACCGATTAAAAGCGAGTGTCGTTGCTGTATTGGATTTATGAGAGCGTTGAAACGTTAGTTGATGGGAACTTGGTGTATGGACGACTACAAGATGTTTCTAGGTGTATAAACTATGTAGGCAGTGGGCTATAATGTGCTATTTAGGACGTTACAAATTAAATGTATGACGCACTGTTATTCTGAACGGTGTCAAATTAAGCATCCAATGATAGTAATATTCAGCCTAGCGAACTTTGTGTCTATTTTTGTTGCAATGTCAGTGGAGTTGCTTCAACACATCTCGAGAATAAACAAACAAAATTTATTGCTACGTACTGCCTGTCCACTGAAGCAGAGCGAAGAAAATTAACCAATCAGAGCTGCGGATTTTACATCTGAGGAATGTGATTTCCGCAAAGTAATTCCACATTCAATCTTTTTTTACAAGCTTTTATTACCTTGCAATGTATGTATGTACTCGTATATAACTATGTATGTTTGTTCGGGTGGAATCTTGCAACTCAATTTTTTAAGCAGATAGGTACTTTATCTTCAAACTATTGATTGAGCTGAAATTTTGCATGCTTACTTATTTTTGATGACAGTACATAATATGGTACCATGGGGCGGGTCTGATGATGGAGCCGGAAGGCGGACCTAGAAACTCTGTAATAGATAAAGCAATCCTACCAAGTTTGGGGTCTTTAGAATCGCCTTAGTGAGTAATTGATTGATGTTCAAAGAAACGTTCAGACGGCTATAAAAGCTTGTTAAAAGTGGAAATTTTAGACAGAAACTTATTTATTTTGTGATTCGTTCATTTAACAAAGCTCCGCTCCAGTGGGCAGGCAACCTAAAGGGTCGACCACACCGTTACCTACTTAAAAGCCTTTTTACCTTTTTTCAATAAATAAATAAATAAATAAAAGACGTTGACGCGACGTAAACGTAGTCAAATTTATGAAAAAGACGTGGTGTAAACGACGAGTCATATACGTCAAGCTTCGGTGTGGTTGATCCTTAATAATAAATTGCCTATTGAAAATCCTGGTTTATCGACCCGTGATTCAAGTCTACAAGTAAGCCCCACATAAATACTTACGACAGTAATTAATTTTGGTATGTAGAGTTTGTAATCACGCGGTTTTCACGCCGTTGCTCTGATTTCGAAGTTTGTGGAAGGCTACAATTAATTAAAATTCTCATGTTTTAGAAGATTGTAGGTAAGTAGTAGCTATAGTTTACCAGCTTGTAAATTTAAATGTGATATACTAATCTGCTACCTGCAACATTCAGATAAAGTAAATAACTATGCCTGAAGAATACCTTAAGTCATCCTTCCTAATCCAGCTGCCTGCCATTTCCCTAATCAGCCTTAATCGATACCTATAGAGTTTAACTTAACTACTTACTTTTAGTTGAATATAAAAAAAATATAAAAATATAAATGCTTTCTCTTATCAATTGAACATTTCAATTGTTGTTTTCAAAACGAATTTAATTTAGTCATCAATTTGATGACACGTGACTGTTGAATCGGATATGAGCTTGTGTAATATATTATATTCCGTTATATACCTACACCAAACAGCTCAACAAGCTCCTGGTAGCATTATAATCGATATATAATGCGGGGTAACGCAAATTCAATTAAGTCATAAAATATGAGGTCGTAATTGGCGTGTGATCGCTGTTCATTAAAATCCTATTACATCCTGCCCTTGTTTCGGATTACAATGAGCCTGTAATACGCCGGCTGGCGCCGTTACGGCCGGCGATTGTTTCTGCACCCGACCTGTGGGAATGCACGAATGGCAATATTTTCCAGAAACGATTTGTGAGTCATTTTCAAAAACATGTACGTAGTTAAAGGCTTAATAAAAACAAAATTACGATCGCATCTTTTGTGTTACAAAAGTTACTCATACAAAATATAAGGGTAGGTAACTATCGTTACACAAAGGAATCAATTAAGTTTTGTTTTATTAAAGCCCTTAACTATGTACATGGTTTTTGATAATGACTCTCGTATGTTTCATTAGAAATGTTTGTAAAGTACAGCTTGTATCAGCGAATTGTAGACAGAAAATCATTGAAACTGAATACTATTGAGTGACTGAGTACGTAGAATAAACTGATTATGATTAGTTGATTTGATTACACATTCATAAAAAATATTACACATACAAAGACAAACTTATCCGCAATAAGGTTCTTTTCTAGTTAACTTTTAAGCGATTGAGTTTGAGATAAGCAAACTTTAAAGATTTCATACTTTCCTATTATCCTACACTTCGTTATTAGACGTTGACAATCAAATAGTCACATAGCTACCTATACACATCACCTACACGAATGGCAATGAAACCAGGGTTAGGACTAGGTTATATAGTATTAATTATGAAGCCAATTACTTTTGCATATCGGGCCCCGGGGATGCATCCAATATCTTCCATCCAAAATGTTTCAATGGACATATTACCGTCAAAGAATATTAGGCAGTAGGATAATTAAAGAGGCATTTAATGTCTTTGTTTGAGCCGACAGAAGCCGCTATGGTTCCAAGAAATTCTACCTTTGCTACATAATTCATGATGACATCGTAATTCTTGCAATATTACTGTTCCCTTCTATTAATAAATTTTAATTAGCGGTAGCAATATTATTCCTTATTACCTACTGTTTCAGGCCATTTCTTGAAAAACCCGTGTGAAATATGTTTTTGGTTAATAATTATACAAGTTAAGCAAGGCTTTTATTAACTTGCAGTGATTGTTTGCATGTTAGTGTCAAGTCTTGCATACTATTTTTCAACCACTTCTTGGTGCATTCAGGAGCTCAAATTGGGCATGTCTACGTAATTTAGATGACAATATAGTAATATGGCACCATGGAGCTGGTCCTCAGACCATTGGTCTGAGAGCTGGTCTGATAATGGAACTGGATGGTGATATAGGACCATAGGAACTCTCTGTAATAACGTTCCGCAGAGATTGGTCTCTTTAGAATGGTCACGTATTAGTTGATGGATGTTCAAAGAAAAGTACAGTCGGCTATAAAAGCATGGCAAAAAATTATTTATAACATGAGCAACTGCTAGTGCATACAAAATATATACAAGTACCTTTGGGAAATAGTCCCTACACGAAAATAATACATATAACTTAATGTATCTAGTACGAGTACTACAATACTAATGACGTTAAAGGAAAATTGCCAGAACATGAGTACAAATTACTCGCTTAATGAAAACACGTGTTACAATCGTTATTTTACGTATAGACCAATGATCACTCCGTACTCATCCACGCCGAACCCTCCCAAGTTATTCGTCCAGTGCTTCTCTATGTAATAATGTTGGATAAGGACAGCATGTATATCTATCTTGGGTGTTTTAGGCGTGAATGTATACTGGGTATAATATTACCAAGGAGCCGCGAGTTGCGACGCCCGATAACGTTCTTTAGCGAGTTGTTCAACTCCTCGGTAAGTTAATCGTAAACTTTGTGCGCTTAAAGAAAGTTTCCGACAGATGTGTGGCATTGTGCATGTAACGTATAAACTACACAGACATTTAAACCTCGAAGTTTGTCCTTTATTTCGTTGTGTGTTATCTGAGATTGCGAATAAGGTGTCATATTATGAGTAGGTATGTATTACATTTTCATTTCGTTCACCTGTAGTACGAGAAAGCTCCAGAGAAACTCAGTCATTTAGTAATATCATCGTTACCTATCGTAAATTTATTTTTGTTTCCCAACTGTAACTATTCGCCGAATTTTTATTTGCCCGAAAGTCATTTATTTTCCAAAACTGTTCATATTTCAGAATAATTATAAAACAAACATAACCTAACCTAATGGGCTATTTAAAACGATGTCTATAAAACACTCAAAATATTATGGATATTAGAAAAAAAAATACTTTCAGACAAATGAAAATTTGGCGAAACGTATATGATGGGAAATAATGTTTCGGAGTTGTGATGGGGTACCGTATTCATTAGGTATGTTCTAAGATTCACCACATCAATTTAATTCGCTACTAAGTTCGTAAAATATTTTTGCAAACTTTTACATTATTGGAGTTTATTGGAGTTTACTCGTTAAGAATCGATTTTCATATATAAGCCCGGGGTATAAAAAATATGGGGTATAAAATCGAACGTATCTGCCGTGCTAATTTAAAAAGTCGTATCTCAGTATACCGGTTGAAATTCTTCAGTGTATTTTGAGATACGTTTTTCTATCATAGAAGCAAACAGTTTATACAGAGCAGGTTGTAAACTGACTGAGCTACAGAAGTAAGAGGAATAACGAACGTCATAGATGCTCTACAATATTGTAAAAAATTAAAATGGCGATGGGCCGGTCATATAGCACGAATGAACGAAAATAAATGGGCTAAAATAGTTACGGCATGGTCTGGACCACCTGGAAAACGAAAAAGAGGGAGACCGCTAGAGAGATGGTCAGATGAAATCTCCAAAATAGCGGGACAAGACTGGATCAACACAGCCGTTAACAGGGTAAAATGGAAGGAGTTGGAGGAGGCCAGTATCTACTCGAGGAGAGGTCCTTAATATTTAAGTGTATTATAATATTTATAAATAATAATAAAAATCAAATGCAAATAATTATCTCGTTTTTAAATAGTTTTAAATTATTATTATCATTTTTAATATATAAATGAAATTGTAATTATTTTAATGTTATGCATGTGAATAACTTAATTGGTTGATATTAAGGAATAAATGGCTTTTTTATTTTTATTTATTTTTATTTTATTATTTATTTATTTATCTCAGTATACCATCGGGGTAAAAATACGACTTCTTAATTTAGCAGGTTATGCGTTAAGCGGCATAGACTATGATCCTGATATAAAAACCGGCCAAGAGCATGTCGGGCCACGCTCAGTGTAGGGTTCCGTACCCATCCTTCACAATAGAAATGACGAGAAAGATTTCAGGCTCTATAAAAAGGTTGTAAACGCCAAAGTAACTCTAATTACTTATTACCTTCTGGAAGTTATCGATTATACGCACCAGATTGAGCGGAATGCTTTAATGCAGTATGGCACTTAACTAATATGTGTAACGTTCGAAGTATAAGGACGCCGTGCGGCACTTACGTCATTTTAAAGAAAATTATGAAATGTTGCGATAACTCAAAAACGGCTTGACCGATTTTGTTCAATATAGTTTTCATTGAAAGTACTTATAAAGCCTCATTTTCATGAATTTTTTCATATTTTTTTGACCCGTGGTTGAAAAGTTGGAGGGGGGGGGACACAATTTTTTTTATTTTCGGAGCGCCTATTTACGAAACTGCTGACTTTATAAAAAAAATATGTTTGGAGACCCCTATTATTTTTAAAAGACCTATTCAACGATAACCCACACCTATGTGTTGAAACGAAAAAAAAAATTCACCCCCACTTTAGGTGCTCGAGAGGTACCCGAAAAAAATTTTTTTTTTTAGTTTTTATTTTACCGTTTTATCGTCGTGATACATACACATACTCGTACACATACCAAATTTCAGCTTTCCAGTACTAATGATCACGGAGCTAAGCCGCGGACGGACGGACGGACGGACAGACGGACAGACGGACAGACGGACATGGCGAAACTATAAGGGTTCCTAGTTGACTACGGAACCCTAAAAATGACCTTCACCGAGATGTTACATAAACATCTCGGTGAAAGTCGTTTTATATCGGGATCCTATACTATTATGTGCGAGAGAGAGCCCAAGAGGGGTTTCGGGATAGTGGAAGGGAGACAAACTAAATGCTCCCAGCTCCCCTACCATTATGTTCACATAAACAAACTATGAAATTTGACATTTCGGATGCGTGCATGAAGTAAGGATAATGCAGGCCATACACGATCAAGCCCGCCGTCAAGCCTGCATGATGCTTGAAGCGGCGTCCGGTAAACTTGTGTATCTGTATCTAAGGGCCTACTCCGAACTTCGTATCGTGCCGACCCTTTCACTCATATAGTGTATAACACGAGGGTGAAAGGGACGGACTTTAATAAAATTGTTGAATAACGTCATTCAAACCAAACTTGAACGTCAAGTATGTCAAGAACAAGGAATATAATACTCACAAGGAGAAGAACGGTAACTACGTTCAAAAAAGTTGCCTATCTTTTTTTAGGGTTCCGTACCCAAAGGGTAAAAACGGGACCCTATTACTGAGACTTCGCTGTCCGTCCGTCCGTCCGTCCGTCCGTCCGTCCGTCCGTCCGTCCGTCTGTCCGTCCGTCCGTCCGTCTGTCACCAGGCTGTATCTCAACAACGGTGATAGCTAGACAGTTGAAATTTTCACAGATGATGTATTTCTATTGCCGCTATAACAACAAATACTAAAAATAAAATAAAATAAATATTTAAGGGGGGCTTCCATACAACAAACTTATTATAGATTATATAATATATGTATAGGTACGGAACCCTTCATGCGCGAGTCGGGCTCGCACTTGCCCAATTTTTTTAATACTACTAGCGCCACCGTATATGAACTAAGTGACAGCGGGCTATTTTGGCGGGGTTTTCAAATATGCCATATAGAAAGTTTGTTTTTCTAACTTTTCTATTTTACATGCATGCATATTCAGGTTTAATCCTGCAAATCATTTGTCAACCACTTCCCGGTATACGATTGAGCTGAAATTTAATCGTTTTATAAATAATACAACACAATGAATTACTTTTAAATGGCCTTTATTCATTGTATATCCAAACAGGGACTATAATTTTCAAAATGTCTTTAAAAAGTTTACTACATAGGTGCACTATTATTGCATTGTTTTAATAATATATTATGTTGTTCGTAGAACAGAATACGTGCTTCAGGCTTTTTCTACAACTGTCAGTGTAACGGGAATCTTGGAAATGTCGTCCACATAAAACCTTATTCCTTTCGTACAGAGAATTTCGTATATTAAATTATTTTAAATAAAATTCTGTCAAACATTAGACAACCCAGTTGTTTTCTTCCCCTTCACTTTTACGAATAAGTGTTTTGCAAAAATAAGCATCTGTAAATACTACTTAAATCGTCTTTTTCAAAAATGTGTGAACGAATTGAAGTTCTTGCTATCAGCTACTAAGTTCCACCTCTACGGATAGAAGTTGTTCGATGCCTCATTTCATTACGTACCTACATGTCGTGTTTATTCTATATTAAAAACATTTAGACACATTTCGTGTCTTCAAGTTAGTTCATCGTAGTTGAGTAAAAAGCATCGTTGTATGGTAGTAGTTGAGTAAAAAGCATCGTTGTATGGTAGTAATACAACGATGCTTTTTACTCAACTACGATGAAGCAAGTTATGGCTTTTCTAACAGTCACAGACAATGTTGCAAACAACTTCTAGTAATTATAATTATACTCAAGCACACAGGCCGCTTGCTCTTGGTAATTGGATTTTGCGCATCCGCCAATGAATTTTCTGCTTAAATTCCTAAAACACTGACGAAGGTACCGGAAGAAGTTTAGAACTGCTCCAGTCCCATCAATGTAAAAACAAGGGTTTTGGTTTAATGTGAGCAGGGTAAGCTCAGGGTATGTTGAAAATATTACATAATTTTGTTTATAGGTAAAATTAGCCTGTTAAACCGAAGTCGATTCGTGACAATTTTAGATAACTTCTGTGTAAATTAAATTTCGCCTACTGTACAATTATTGTTTTGGTTGCAACTAGGTATTTGGTGTCAAAAACTAAAACAATTTAAACTGATTATATCGACTATATTCGTTATTAGAGCCTTCCTGACGTTTCAGTAATTTACCGAAAGTTGATAATTGGGTTGAGTCAACCTTTGACAACGGTTGCTGTAATAGTAATTTTACGCGATATAATTCGTTTAAATTGTTTTATTGAGATGTGTGACAGTCGCGGCGAAACCGAAGAAAATATCGTGTCAAACAGTTTTCAGTAATTAATTATGTCTCTGTAGTTAAAAGAAGTTTTGTCATTTCTACTAATTTCCAAATAGATGTTGTTTCGCCGTACCCCAAGATTTGTGTTAAGGGAATTAATTAAAAACTAACTTTCACTGACATTTAAATAGGAGCCTGCTTGAATCATTAAAATGTCAGCCCTAATCTTGGTAGACGGTATCTATTAACACAACACGCATATGGAGGTAATCCTAAACGTCAGGACAGGAACCCGTATCAAACGAGAATTAACCCCGTACCCGCCACTCTAGGAAATTCCTTTATCGAGCTTCAGAAATAGCTGGACAATACTGAATACATGTTATAGAAAGGATTTGGATTGAAAGCATTGAATGTATCCTTGAAATGGAATCTTGTGCGTTCGTCCATGAATAAACCATTTTACTGCGAACTGTCGACTGCGTTGTGGAATACAATACTTTATATACTTTACAACTGTGTGAATAGCAAAGTATCTAAGCATATTTAGCCCTTTCCGTTGATTTCGCTGTGAGAATGACGGGTGACTTTGTGTCGAGCCACAAGAGAAGTCGCGGCCCACTATAATAAACCGGTTAAACCTGTTGGGAATATAAATATTTACTTTATACTCCGATCGACGAAATTACTACCTAACATAACCTCTTAATTGGAAAAGAGCTTAATTATTCTTTCATGGGACATTTTCTACTAAGATACATTTCCTGCCCATTTAGCAGAACTTAGCTACGCGATTTTTGTCGGTCGGCATGGCATTACCCGTCACTATAACGCAGTACCGTGTATACCACAAAAATAAACAATAAAATTTGGTTACGTGGCTTTTGCAAAGATCAAAAGAGAAACCTACCTATAGGATTTTATTATTTGGTAGTGGCGTAGGTGCACGTGGTCTAAAGTTGAGTACTTATTATGACAACTGACACGCATTAAATAGAAGTAATCTAGAACGCTGCGTTCTGCCACTGAAGAATGTAGTGTTTTTCTCAGAAGGTCAAGTAATTTTTAGGAATTATTTCGATAGAAAGTTTATTGCAACGAGGTAGGTATGATTGTAATGGAATCTAGTGCCCGCGGCCATGAATAAACCATCTTTATAGCATCCTGTCGACTGCGTTGTCGGATACCTATAATACTTTCCGAGAAAATATTTACGTGTCGTGGACACAGGGACACTTTTTCCATCTACTTACTACTTGTAATATTTATTTTTACCTACTACACAAAAATAAAAATATTTTTCATGAAGCATGTGAATTCAGGTTCAGGTGCATGTGAGAGGTCGTTAGCCCCAGTTACGTTTTCGTAGGTATTCAACTATTTATTTACGATATAGTGAGGAAATTCACCGTTACACTCGTTTTTTTTTGTTATTTCTTTGACTTATGAAATTACAATTTACTATAATATATCTAGACACGCGGCAGCGTGTCCAGCCAAGTTCACTCCTTCCGGCTGAGACAAATAAAATGTATTTCTCAAAAACGGTACCTACAAGAAAGAAAGTAGCGGTACGTAAGTACCTACACTTTCTTTTATTTTTTTTATTTGCCAGTAAGTGCTAAAAAATACTGTAATAACGTTTTCTTTCTCGTTTAGATAAATATGTACCTAGTCTATTTTTATATGCGTCAAATTTAAAATGGTGAGTCATATTAGCCAAAGTAAAAAATTATACGAGCAACGAGCGATCTGAGATATCGCTTAGTTGGGAACATTAAATTCCAACACACAGTCGAATTTAGTGCTCTGTATAGTTGAATCCAGCCCTAATTAGCAGGAAGCGCGTTGGGTGCGCTCCGCGCCCGCGTATCACAGGAGTCCCGACCGGAACGCCCTGCTACGAAAGGTCAAAGGTGACGCGTAGCGACTGCTACGGAGCGTAGCAGGCTGCAGCGCTACGGTTCGTAGCCCGTAAAGGTTTGGAATGTATACAGGGTAAAAATAATCAACGGAACAAGAAAAACATTTCTTGAAGTCTAAATTAATTAAAACATTGCTTTATTTTGTATAATACAATAAGTATATTGTATAAATACATATATTCATAGTTCTTACAGGTATCTATTAGATTTTTTTTCCCAAATAAACGGTAAATTAATATGTTTGCTTGGATAAAAACAAATTGATAATTGTTAAGGTGTTATAAAATCAAGAAGCAATGAAAAATATGACTATATTCCGTATAATTCATTTTATTGATTATATAACTTGTACCTAATTCATCTCATGTACGTTATACGTAAGTGAATAGCAAAAATTACTCAGCTAACTTAGGTTTTATAAACATCTGTAAACGTATTTTTCATTAGCAAAACTTGCTATAAAATACTTTAATATTTAATGATCTTTTTCTTCACAACGCGCGATTTATATCCGTCCTGTATACGCCCCGTCCTAAAATTGGTAAACTTTTTATTTAGGGTCCGCTAAGTGCTTCTAACTTGTTGCAAACTCCATAAGCAGCGACACCACAATTTGCCTTGTTTTTCAACGCGATATTAAATAGAACGAGTAGGATGGGAATCCCGAACATGTCAACAACCCGCGTCATCGGGTTTACGATTGTCATTCCGTTTATTTTTGTTCTCTCGTATCTAGAACGCGATAATTTTACAAGTTATGATAATGGGTACGTCTGTCTTTATAATCTTGATAAAAAGTGAAAGTTTTGTAATAATAATAGACATTAGTTGAACGACGTTATGGCGTGTTGCCAACTCCGTAATTGTGGCGATTCGAATATTTACCCACTTTGGTACAGAATTACGTGAAAGCCTAAATGAGTAAGTGCTGAATACCTTTGGGTAATAAATTACCTGATTACTTTGGTTCGTTTTTCATAGCAACTTCCATAAGGTCGGATATTATTCAAGGTTTCCTCCCTTTCTGTGATTTCTTTATTTTGCCAGGTCTAATGCACGTGAAAAATATGAGCGATAATAATATGTAAGCAGTCAGTTATAAAGTAGATGTTTCAGGATGGTATTGATCAGAAATTATGTGATATTTTTCCATCACGCAAGTCTTTTGGTTTTTACCTGGCTACAGTCCGACCAAAAAGAGTAGAAATTAAAAAGTGGCAATTGTAGTGTCGTCCCCGTTTTCTTATATTGATTAGAAAGGGAGGATACTACAGTATTGCCAATTTAATTTCCACTCTTTTTGGTCGGACTGTACGCTACGACAAAGACAAAAGGAAAGGTTATGATTTTGTTTTTACTTTAAACGGGTGTGTAATAATTTGCATAAAAGCAATTAGCGAATTTTCATTTTGCATAAAACGAATATCATTATTGTAATCTATAGAAATAATGACGTTACGAAAACAAAATTAATAAAAACGAATTGCATAATTTCGAAAGTAATAATAGTCGAGTTACATAATTTGGAATTACGTATAAACGAATAATATAATTGTTACTCTGTATAATATTAAACACTCATAAATTCATAATGTAGGTACTTTTTTATACGAACGTAGTATATAATGTTCAAAGAATACTAACGTTTGCATAGCAAAATATTAACCTTTGCTGTTCGTTGCTTCAAATTTTTTCACCTTTATTGGTATCAACATTTATAGTCCCTTCTTTAGTTTTTGACGAATCTACCCAGGTTAAACTAGAGTCTGTTTAACGTCACTTTTTTATATGCGGGGGGCTTGGCCCCCCTAGGCCCCCCTCGACCCCGCTTGTATTTTGTTACCTTACGTAACTTGTAGGAAGTCTTTCTTTAATTATTATGGCATCTGAATAAATATTCTCTTCTCAAATGTCGTTATGAACTTTAATAATCATGACCAAAATGGATTTTACATTGGTAATACGAGTAATTATCCCCTATGACCATTATAACTAATGGTATTTTTCATCTCTCCTATTCGGAAAGTGTCATTTTCATGAGTGAAGTGAGATAGCCGGGTGGAAAATAGCCTTTCCATCCCGGGTGGAAAGTATTTTTTTTTTTATTGCCACGGAGTTAAAGATAATTGCCATCTAGATGCACGTTGTGACCAAGTCAATTAGGTACAATCTAGTCGGCCGTGGTAAGTGGACATTAAAAAAAGGTCTCCAAAGGTTAGATATAGGTAAGCTTATTTTATTTATATCTAATTAATAAATATAAATTTGCATTATATTCATAATACATACATATAATTCCGTCCCACATTTATTGATAGATGTTGATAGATCGTACATTTATTTAAAAAAAAGAATTCAAACCATTGGTATATCTTATTTTTTTTAATCTATTAAAAATAATAGTAATGAAAGTTTGCAATAGAAAAAGCGGGAACACGAGATTAAATAAAACGTGGTATTTATAAGTATTTAATCTCGTCTTTTATTGATTATTGGTTTAAAATGACATGGACATTAATATAAATAAGTCACTCATGACATGTGCGTGTAGTATTTTATTTTCCTCGCAGTCGAAATGAAAAGTAGAGTTTTTAACTCGGGTGAAATTACCCATTTCACCCTCGAACTATTGGCGCTCTCACTACGTTCGAGCGCCAGAAATATCTCGGGTGCAATGGGTTACTTTCTACCCTTGGTTTACAATCTACTAATGATGATTATTGACTGATGTTCTGTTGGTTAATTATTATGTACCTAACTACCTATAGTAGAGGACTCTGAAACGCGTACCTTTTTGACCCTTATTGTCATTGTGACTACAGCGAAAAAGGTGGTTTCAATTTCCTTGATTGTACCTACATTAAAATTATGAATTTTCTTTTAATGTAATTTTTTAAATTATGTATACCAAATGAAATTATGCAAAAAAAATATGACTAATGAACGGCACCCATGTTTAACACCGTCGCAATATGTTAAAAACGACTATTTCAGTATTTTCCCGAGTTCTATATAAACCTATCTAATGATACTTCTAAAAAGGATTACTTGTGGAAATAAAAAATAATTATTAAATAAATTATTATTATTATGTGTTTCTCATTTTTTGAGTCTCGGGCTCATACGTCCCGGTCTTTTGGAAGGCTTGCGTGGGGATATGGATCCAACACGTAGAGGCCCCTTGGAGAAAATTTGCTGTGGCTGTTGCCCTGCTGGGACCCGTTCCTGATCATATCAATAAGATGATACATCCATGAACAGGTCCCAGCAGGTGATTGTACTATTGCATTGGTATGAAAAAGAAAAAACCGGGCTATTAAAATGGAGTTTGGATGGACTATTTACTTGGGCTATTGCAAAAGAAAAAATTGGGCAAGTGCGAGCCCGACTCGCGCATGAAGGGTTCCGTACCTATACATAAATATATATAATCTATAACAAGTTTGTTGTATGGGAGCCCCCCTTAAATATTTATTTTATTTTATTTTTAGTATTTGTTGTTATAGCGGCAATAGAAGTACATCATCTGTGAAAATTTCAACTGTCTAGCTATCACCGTTGTTGAGATACAGCCTGGTGACAGACGGACGGACGGCGAAGTCTCAGTAATAGGGTCCCGTTTTTACCCTTTGGGTACGGAACCCTAAAAATGTCACCCGCCGTAACCATCAATGTGACTGTTACCTCTGGCGGGTGGTGACTCGCCCCTCACTTGGTGGGCCCCGTAATGCCATCGTGCAGACGGCCGGAAGCAACACGAGCGTGAGGGCTCAAGGGTGTCGAGAGGTGTGCTGCGCTTTCTCCGAAGTTACTCGCGGCGTGATGCCCTTTAACACTTCCACCCCTGGAGCATATAGCTCTAACGCTCCTCTCTGGACGGCCAATGAAGGCAAGCCAGAGCTGAGAGTCCTACGGGTCCTCTTGGGTTTCCACTCCGGCCGATAAAGGCACACCGGAGACGAGGACCCTGACCGACTCTCTGGAGATCTCGGGTCCGTGGGGTCGTCACTCCCCAACAGCTCGCCACAAGCTGCCCTGCGGCTTTATTATTATTATTTCCTTTATTTATTTTAATTCTTAGGCTAGGCTTTTACAATATCTGTATATAAAAAGTAAAATACAATAAAGAAATTACAAAATATATAAACATATTATAAAAAACCTAACCTAGGGTGCCGCCGGCAGCGGGGCAAGGCCCAGGCTACCGGTGGTTAGGGCTGCAGAGAGAGGAACCTCCTGACAATGCGCGCCGTGTCCAGGAGTACCGCCTTCTGTATCTGGCCCTTGATCCAGCCATCTAGCGAGAGTCTCTTAAGATGTTTGTCGAGACTCTTCGCTATAAGACCGTTCGCCGAAACGACTATCGGGACAATGATCGTCGAGTCAACATCCCACATGGCGGTCACCTCGTGAGCCAAGTCAAGGTACTTGCTGAGTTTGTCCTTCTCGGCCTTCACGAGGTTCTCGTCATGCGGGATGGTGATGTCGATGAGCACTGCCTGGCGCTTGGATCGATCTACCAACACGATATCAGGCTTATTGGCTACAATAGTCCTGTCCGTGATGATAGATCGATCCCAATAGAGCGTGGCACGACCATTCTCAAGAACTGGCAACGGTGCGTACTTATAGTACGGCACCTCAGACCCCACAAGACCGTATCGAAGAGCAAGTTGCTGGTGAATAATCCTGGCTACTTGGTTATGTCTGTGCAAGTACTC
The DNA here is from genome assembly GCA_947623375.1 of Apotomis capreana. NCBI lineage: Eukaryota > Metazoa > Arthropoda > Insecta > Lepidoptera > Tortricidae > Apotomis > Apotomis capreana. The sequence goes on along the minus strand of OX392510.1, from coordinate 11,234,703 downwards.
GCCGTTAGCAAGATGAGAACAACCGGAGATTATATGCCTGAGTGACTCACCGAGACGGCGGCATGCCCGACAAATGTCGACCGTACCGTCCTTCAGGATATATCTCCGGTAATTGTTCGTCATCATTACTTCGTCCGCAATTGCACAGACAAAACCTTCGGTTTCCCCGAAGAGATCCCCGAAGCGTAGCCAGTTCACTGACGCGAGCAGATCTACATCGGGCCCCGTAAGGGCCTTGTAGAACCGCCCGTGTAGCTCCTTGCTCTTCCATACAGCCCTGCGGTCATCGGTGCTAAGCACCTTTGGTCTGCGCCAGTTCTCGTTTGCTAAGGAGAGAGAGGTGAGGCCTTTGTCAACTGCTACTACATCGCGATGAATCCCACACTCGTTGTTTAGGAAATACTCCCTAAGACTGCACACCTCGCGGTTATGGAGGTCCTTGGCGTTTAAAAAGCCACGGCCCCCACACTTACGCGGGATGTACATTCTCATAACTGACGAGCGTGGGTGCCTCATGCGATGTGTAGTGAGCAGCTGACGGACCCTCGTATCCTGGGCGTCCAGCTCAGTCTGAGTCCACCTTAGTATGCCAAAGGAGTAAGTGAGCAGAGGCATCACCCAAGCGTTGAAGGCGCGCGCCTTATTACCGCCGGACAAAAGACTGTTAAGCACTTTTGTCAAGCGACAAAAGAAACGCTCCTTCAACGCCTGCTTAATGTCTCCGTCCGCAATACCCAATGACTGTGACATACCAAGGTACTTGTAGGTTTCAGCTTCGGAGATAGACCTGAGGGACATTGTCTCAGAAAGTTGTAAGTTCGCGGAATTTACGACTTTCCCCCGCTGTACATGCATGACCGCACATTTGTCTACACCAAACTCCATTTTGATGGCGCTACTGAAGGTTTCTGTTACTTCCAGTAGTTCCACCAGATCCTGGCGTTTTGGTGCATACAGCTTAAGATCATCCATGTACAGAAGATGAGAAATGACCTCACCTCCTCTTCGAAGCCGGCAACCTAGTCCTGAATCCTTCAGCAGAGTGCTGAGGGGATTCAGGGCTAGGCAGAACCACAGAGGACTCAAACTGTCACCCTGGAAAATACCTCTCTCAATCCTTATCAAGTCCTGCGGGCCAAGGGGGCCGCCTCCGCCACCTGGTTGACGAAGGACTGTGGTCCACTGCCTCACACACGCACCTAAGAGGGATCTTAGAGCCGTATCGATTTTATACAGCTCTAAGACCCTCTCCAGCCATGAATGAGGCACCGAATCATAGGCCTTCTTATAGTCAATCCAGGCGGCCGAGAGAGACCCCCTGTTCCGCCGGACTTGTTGGCATATGGTCGTGTCAATGAGGAGGAGCTCTTTAGTACCACGGGACCCAACCCTACATCCATTCTGAGAAAAGGCCAAAACGTTGTTCGCAACAATGTGCGTGTTAATTTTTGTTCTCAGAATGGACGCAAGGAGCTTGTATAAAGTGGGCAAGCACGTGATGGGTCTATAGTTTTTCGCTTCCGTGGTACTACCGGACTTATGACCAGCATATTTATTGAGAAGGTTTCAGCAAAGTCAGTTGTTGCGCAATAGAAAGATCAAGGAGCCGACCTAGTGGTGTTATTCAAATCAGATGATCCCACGCCAACAGTTCTGAATAATTTAAAACTTTGTTTGGGCTTGTTTTGTTTGCGACGAGGTCGGCGCGTGTCGCTCCTCAGCTGCTGCTTTTCACATGTACCTACTCAATACCGTTATCTTATCCAATTTCAATTATTTACAACGGTTTGAATAAAAGCATGTACCTAGTCTGGCTTGTAAACGTGTGGTGACCACAAGTTATTAATGCATTAATATTGTATAAAACATTAGTGAGATTCATCGAACCAGTAAATGTTTCTCTATGAATGGATTTAAACTTATACGATGTCCCGAGGGCCTACGATGGTTGCGTTTATCATGTGATAAGTGAGTGTGAGTGACTTACACTCGCAGTTTGTCAAAATGACGGATACTTGGTCACTTGTTTTATTTATCGCGTGATAAAAGCAACGATCATAGGCCCAACAGTCACAACAACAACGGGATTTCGGTAACGCGTGTGTGTAGTTTTATACGCGGTAACGCGTGTGTGTAGTTTTATACGCGATAAGTTCCGTCTTTGTTCCGATAAAGTGTTTGTGTCTTTTTGACCTCATTACGCCTGAACTGCTGGACCAATTCCAACAGATAGGTCTCCATAGATGATGTAGGATACCGTTTATCTACTCGATTACGTAAAGTAAAAAGCGGACAAAGTTTCAGGCACTCTCTGCTTCTTAATATAATTTAAACTGAAATCACTTACTTAAGGAATAACCTCTAGAGAGGTTACACGGATGATAGTTTCCGTTCGGATCTTTGGACGCTCACGTCCGCCGTATACGGACTTTATGGGTAAACTTGCGGTGCCTATGAAACTCGTACGTGAAACTAATATGTAGTAACGCAGCAGGTAGCTTATTGCGATGAGATAAAGTTTGGGAATGTGGCGATGTTTACCGGCGGCGCGCGAGATCAATACGGAGGCTGTCTCCACCCTCGCTTAAGCCTATTAGGCATTATACTCTGATCGCTCTGTCTCGCTCGCAAACTGACGGTTGATTTGGCGAAAACAATGTGACTTTTGGAACTTCAGGTGCGTTGTCTGTCTTTCTGTCGGCGGTTTTACTATGTCAATCTAAAAATAACTTCTACCCATACATTTAGTAAATTGTAAAATGAAATGTCTAAGTAATGATATTTAAAGATAAATTCATATTTTATTTTGGATGTTTAATACATGTACGTCTCTACATCGCGCGTCGTCAAATAAATCTAGGGATAGCCCGGAACACATATGGCGATTTTTTCTGTAAGACTATAGAAAATTGTTTACGCATCCTGATCAATATGGAAGCCGATGGAAATTGGCTTACATACCGGAGTGAGCACCTTTTAGTTTTAAATAAGGATTGCTTATTCGTACCTTTACCTAATTGTTACTCGTCGAACTCCTTTGCGCTGTTAATGCGAATTTAAACATAAACCAACGGGGTATCAATTACATATTAAAGTAGGTATATTTACTCGTATTTGCTGATAAAAAAGTGATGAGATAATTAGAATTCCGCGGAAAAATTACGTCAAGGGCAAAATGCGGACCTTTACGTAAACGAATACAATACATTACGGGATGAATGAATTTATGAATGAAACAATTTACAACTGCTGCCGGCTTGTGACCAACCTCGTGAATAACCTGCAGGCTATTGTTACGTGTCAGTTTTATTGAACTGCAGTCATTGTAAAAGGCGGGTCGTTTAACAGTATAGTCGTATTTATTACAAGCTAACATCCTGCTACTCAATGAACAGATGTCAACCTCACATCGACGTTACGTAACGCCTTGTCGTAACTTTGCACGTCACGTGGTGGTGCTGCGAATATTTACGTTGCATGACGTAGATTTTCACATCGTGATGGCACAACGTTACAAGTCATCAAAACGTTCAACGTCACGCCGAAATAATGTGGAATGACGTTTTTGCTATTTAATTAAGTTGTACAACATGGTCCCTCTTCCATTTCGACATTAGAAGCCTTTAAGGTTGAAATATCTTTTGGCACAATTGATTACTTTACTTTGATCTCCTGCCTTATAATATTTTGTTAGCTTAGGTACTACGCCACAATGTATATAGTCGAGGAATGAAAAGATTCGTCACTTTTTGACTTCATGGGAATGGTGTTAAGGTTCAAAAGTGACGAACCTTTTCTTCCGCGACTGTACTATTAGCATATTTGGCAACCGTAAACTTTATTGTTTACTTTTTATATTTTGGGTACAACGTTACCAATTTGCATGAAATTGCTTTGCTTGCAAAAAACGAATTTATTAGAACGTTGTTTAATAAATAAGAACAAATAGCATCGCAGCATATAATACCGGAGTCGGAGAGTGGGGCGACCGATTTTGTTGACAGATACCGGCCTGATATAAACAAAGAGGTCGTAAAGCCTTTTATGTTTGCGTAGTTGAAACGCAGCGGCAATAACATCTTACATAGCTACGCACTATTCGATTCACCTAATTTCCCCGTTTGACCCAATTCTGTGGCTGAAAGCATTTCGTCACCCGTCGCACTGAGACCGAGTGGCGCCGCGGTAACGAGCTAGCTCATTGCGCCGAGGGCTGTTCTCCCCGCACGCCACTCTCAGATAATGGCCTGGAATGTACGACTACTTACATACGTGAGAGTAGAATAATCCTAAAGTTATAAGCATGTCATTATGCCAGTGTTGGCTTTGGATAAATTTATATATATTTCCTTATTTAAAATGAGAGAGATGGTTAAATTTTTTTCTACGCCTGACATCAAACAACTCGAGTTGGTATACAATTTTCTGCAGGGACGATGCGTGTTGTGCAGTCTACGCTATGTACCTTTTATACACACACCAGAATCTGTCTGCGTTGCGAATGAATAATTAATGCGATAGGTTCACTTTACTCTGACACGGATAGGAATTTCTGTCGCATTAATACAATGACTCTATGAATTAACTGTGTATTAATGTTAATTTTGTATATATACCCAAACTTCATGGCTGGTAAGGTAAGACTTAAACCTAAGTAAATAACATATATGTATACTCGAACTTAAAGCAGTATGTGAAATTGTAAAAATTAGCCGATATTCACTCTCTGAAGTTATATTGATGCCAAGTTGCACAAAGTTCACTTGTACCTACATTATCTCCCCGCTACAAATGTTGCAGTAGGTATTTCGGAGAATGCGTGTAGTAAGACAAAGTAATATATTTGCCTCCGACCTAGGCAAAATTATTGCCAAAGGCTTTCTAACTTTAGTGAAGTGATCGTGGTTAAACTTCCATGGGGCGATATTTCATTACACACACACAAAAACTTTATTTAGTAAGATTAAAAAAAATACTTACTTATGCAATTTACGTATTATTATTTAGTAGGTAACAATAACTGTTTATTATTAACAGGAGTTAATTACTTACGTTAACTGCAATGCTATTTCTAAGTTCTTTACTTGTTGGTTGTATGTATAGAGTTAAAGAACAATAAAGCAAAAGCGTCGTACAAACTTTCCCCTATTTGATTAGTTTGCAGTATTATAAACCAATTTCACCCTGAATAACTTTACTAAACGCACTAATGAACACAAATACGGCTAAGAAAAGAACCAATTTGCTATTATAGACTAAGAGCTAGCGACCAAATCGGTCATGTGGCTTCAGCTGTATTGAAACTCCGGTAGCTACTTCCCTGAACAACCTTTTCCTATAATCTTCGTGCTGGCAGGCCGCGGGTGGTGGGTGCGGGTGTAGTGGGGTGGGGAAAAAAAATGTGGGCTCAGCGACTATAATTTTTTTTTCAAACAGTTGCTCTGTACTCACTGTACACCCAAAAAAAATTTTAAATCGATCGGGTGGTGGGAAGGGGTTGCCAGCGTTAATTAAAAGTACCAAAATAATAATAATTTTCGTGTGGGCTCAGGCTGTAATTAACGCTGGCAACCCCTTCCCACCACCCGATCGATTTAAATTTTTTTTGGGTGTACAGTGAGTACAGAGCAACTGTTTGAAAAAAAAATTATAGTCGCTGAGCCCACATTTTTTTTCCCCACCCCACTACACCCGCACCCACCGACCGCGGCCTGCCAGCACGAAGATTATAGGAAAAGGTTGTTCAGAGAAGTAGCTAACGGAGTTTCAATACAGCTGAAGCCACATGACCGATTTGGTCGCTAGCTCTCCGTCTATTAGACACTCAATTCGGATGACTTTCACTATTTCTTGTCGGTTGTCTGAGCCAGACAAAAGAAATGCGCCTGCTACGTTATTGCTACAAAATGATAGCTCGAGGTGTGAAAAGTTACAGAAACACATTACAAGTGCATTCATTTTTAAATTATGTACCTAACTTGTCTGTGCAAGCAATTTAGCCCTGTTATTAATAGTGCCTCTCTGTAAGCTGTACAACTGGCGAGTCTGTTTGGAAATGACTGAAACACGGCTGAAATGTGTCATTTTTGCGATTCAAACCACCAATAAAAACTATGGCCATTAAAATTCTATATAATTATCGACGCTACGGGCCTATGATGGTTGCTTTTATCACGCGAAAAATAAGTGATAAAGCATCCGTCACGTTTTGACAAATGCGAGTGTGAGTGACAGATGGTTTCTCTTATTTATCACGTGACAAACGCAACCATCATAGGCCCGCAGGTTCGATAATTATATAGAATTTTAAAGGCGATTCCGTTCCTGCTGTCCTCTCACAAAATTTCACGAGAATCGGTTTTGATATGCAACCTGTACCTACCGGAAAACAGCCGGACATTCGGGAAACGGACATACGATAGCATTTTGTTCCAACCTGAAACGGAGAAGCTTTGCTCGCTCAATTAATTAGTTTGCAATATTAAAAACTAATTTCACCAACGAAACACAAATACGCCATGGAAAGTTCTTCCATTCCCATTTGCTATCGGAAGACACTCAATCTCGACGATTTTCCCAATCTCTTGTCAGCTGTCTGATCCAAACAAAAGAATCGTGCCCGTTTCTTATCGCCTCAAAAGGCAGCTCCATAGTGTGAAAAGGTTAATGTAAAGGTTGCTAAAAGGTTAAGAGAGCTTAAGTGGTATATTACATTTTGACGAAAAATTTTACCTTTGAAATATTTTAGAATAGACATACCTATTCTGGAGAGGTACTTAATAAGCTGAAACCTGCGTATCAAATTCGATTTAAAAACGAGCTTTGCGTGTTTGGAAAATGGTTGAGGTAATAGCGCTTAGTCAGCTGAAAATGTGCATAGAGCCAATTAGCATTTTATCGCAAGTGAAACGTGAAAAACCGTTTACAATGTTAAAGGTTATCAGTACCCTTACCATGAGTTAACGTGACTGACTCGCTAGTGACAGCGTAAGCGATTTGTATGGAACCCATAGCGGTTACTGTGTACAACTACAATTCTCAATACACATCGTTTACGCAGTTGCTAGCGTGTACTGTCTCCGTAAACTCATGGTAAGGGTGCAAATTTTGAAATATCCGTTTTTACACTTGAGTCCATAAATTTATGAGCAAAAATATGTGGATTCGCCTCTATTTTTATCTCTATCCGTTAGCTGAAAACTGGATAATCTTGTCATCATATTATCTCACCTCAGTATGTTTTTCTAATATTTGAAAATCATTTAATTTTGATTTTGAGAGGTATTCGACCTTCAGGTGCTTTCCACCCATAATCATCCCCATCATCTTTGCGACAGGACTTTGACTAAGTTTCATTGCTGAACATATCCCGCCCAACCGCCCAACCATCTCGAGGGCTTGCCTTTCGACAACACTCAACACGTTTTTGGATTGTCGGTCGCCACTTGGGAACTTTCTGCTCTACTAACCGTCGGTTCTACGAACGGCCTTAAGAAGCCTTATTCCTTTTTAAATGCTGATTGTTTTAGACATTTTTCTCTATGATCAAACTTGTTTCTTAACATATTATTGATGTTGCTTTTATCACGCGTGTGTAAAAAATAAGTGATATATAAGTGATAAAGCATCCGTCACGTTTTGACAAATGCAAGTGTGAGTGACAGATGGTTTGTCTCTTATTTATCACGTGCTAAAGAAAATGGCCTACCTTGTGGGAATGGCGACGCTACTGTGTTCCCACAACATTAAAGCGATAGGGTTGTCTTGTCATTGAAATTGCTTATTTACTAGCCTGGCTCAGTGAACCAAAGAGAATCTTGGCCTCTGATACAAGAGAACGCCATTCTTCTCTGTTTTGCACCTTTACCCGCCAGATAGGGTTATTTGACATTGACGATTATTATTTTCTTTTTAACACAAGTTTTTAATTTCTAATTTTTACATGGCACCATTAATGTATTTATTTACAACTAGCGGCCGCCCGCGACTTCGTCCGCGTAGATTTTTGATGATGACAAAGATATTAAAATAGGTAGGTAAGGAATTTTATTCTTAGTTAATTCACCCCCTTAGGGGCAGAATTTTTTAAAACGCTGAAATAACTTTTTTGTATTCAATTAAGTAAGCTTTCTACAAAGTTTCAAGTCTCTAGTTCAAAAAATAAAGTTTCTCCCATATAAACATTGCACCCCTATTTAACCCCTTAAGGGGTGGAATTTTCTAAAACGCTGAAAGTACTTTTTGTGTTTTTTAATAAGTAATCTTTCTACAAAGTTTCAAGTCTTTAGCTCAAAAAAAAGTTCCCCTCATACATAATTTTAACCCCTTTTTTACCACCTTAGGGGGTGAATTTTCAAAAACGCTGAAATTAGTTTTCTTCCATTATATTTTAATACCTTTTTACAAAGTTTCAAGTTCCTAGCATGAAAAAAAACTTGTACCCCATACAAACTTTGCACCCCTATTTAACCCTTTTAGGGGAGGTATTTCCAAAAATCCCTTCTTATCTCTAGCCCACGTTATAAAAGTAACCTCCTGTGCAAAAATCAACTCTCTAACATTAGTAGTTTCGGCTGTGCGTTGATGAGTCAGTCAGGACTTCTTCTTTTATATATATAGAAGATAATGTTTGCACGGCATAACAGCTATAAACCAATGCACCGAGAAACTAATATAACAAATTAAAGAACTAAATGTCTACACACATTAAAAACCCTAAATAACATCCATCATCATCTCGCAGAAACGTAGACATTCCCGGCACATTTATGAAAGTCCCTTGTTTTGTTCCACCCTACATGTAGGTAGGGGTAGGTATCTATAGCGAATGTATCGTCTATTATTAGATTAGAGTCGATTAGACCGCAATTGCGAAGCGTGGTTTCTAGGTCTCCCATATATATGCCTATATCTAGATGTAGATTGTAGGTGTTGAGTAATTGCAGTTGGCTACATGCGAGAAGGTACTTAGCAAGGCAAAGGCAAATCAGGTCATAACTCGAATGTAAGTTGAGCTCCTTTATATCCTATCTTTCGATCCTTTATTTATATCAGCTGATAGACGTCCACTGCTTGACAAAGGCCCCTCCAAAGTTCTCCACAACGATCGGTCCTGCGCCGCCCTCATCCAATTTCTGCCCGCGATCCTAACCAGATCATCGGTCCACCTTGTTGGGGGCCTTTCCACGCTGCGTCTTTCGGTCGCCACTCAAGAATCTTTCTGCCCCATCGGCCATCCGTTCTACGACACATTATTGTCGTGTTGTTGTGTTGGTCTACAGTATTGTAAAAATTTAAAATTATAAGTTCATTTAAATGTTTCTTTTGTTTAGTTACAGCGACGTTATCCATATTATTGCTACTAGTGGCTCTACGAGCTGTAGACCTTGCGCACGAGTCAGTATCGAAATGGCTGACTATGATAATTTACGTTTTCTACTGCCATATCGGGGCCATTTGTAAAAAAAAAAACTAATTCGACATATAAATAACATGTAATTATCAAACCAACTCACAAAATGTTACGAAACTCGGTTGACAAATGCGACCTGTAGGCGAGGACAGCTTGAAGTTCGGATAAACGAACGTACGAAACCATTTTTGGCCAAGCTGAAGCTGAGACATTTCGTTCGCTCGGTCAATTACAAAACTTCAAAAATCGTAGATATTTTAAAATAAATGACGGTTTTTTTACATCTTCTAAATATCAGTACCTAACACAATAGATATGGCAACACAATTCCTCATACGTAGTACCTCGTACGAGTAAGTGGATGTACGATTCGTTACTACCTACATTGAATTGTAGTCAGTGTATACGTTTCAGTAGTAAGTGCAATGAAAGTAGTTTCTATTATTAGATTAGGGTCGATCAAAGGCTCGATGCCGGCGGGGCGCGCCACGCGACCCTGTAATCGATTGCCCTCGGCTCTCTTGATGTCCAAACAAACATCTAGTTGCCTTCGGTACCTACAGAAGGTAGTCAGAACTAGGGGAAGCAGGCGAATATGTTTGTTGAGCGAGGCAAGTCTCGGAACGCGCGCGACGGGTCGGCCCGGTAAATTGCGTAGACCGCTCTGTTATATTATATTAGGTAAGCGTTAGTGCTGGAAATGTTTGTAGGGGAAGTATTTCAATTATAAGTTGGATTTTCTCGTCGTCGAGTTAAATTGGTTTTAGTGGAAACGTTGAATGTAATAAAAACCTTAAATAACTTAATACCTTCGCGTATCGACGACGGTTCCGAGTCATTATGCTGCTTTAACTGTCCTAGCCCTTTTAGGGTGTAACAAAAAACAAATGATATTTTCATATATTATTTTGTTACTTTACAGGCGGTGAGAAGTTCTTAAAAAATAATTGGGAACTTGCAACAATACATTTTACCAATCAAATGAGATTTTCATACTGGCCAATGGATTAGGACACTAATGACACCAGAAAAGGGTGTAAGAGTGAGACGTGTCCACTGAATGTTAAAATTATCCCTGCATATAGAAAGTCACGCAGGTGTGACGTCACTAATGCGCGTATGAGCTACTAAGTGTATGTAAAGACTTGATCTTGCAATGTATTAGTTCTTAAAATACTGCGTTTAAGTGTATAGTTCTTTTACATTGATGTTTACGTTTTTGTGTGAATAATGTGATAGTATATTTACTTTAGTTTTGCTGAACATTTTTTTAGTAGACATTTTTATACAAGTTTATCTTATAACTACATTGAACATATACAGCACTTTCATATCGATCAGTCTCCGCTATTGTTATGGCTTTTTAATAGCTCGGCTTGATGGGAGCAATCAATCATTCATACAAAGTTAATGGATATTCAAATTTCGAAGCGTGCAGCAATACACGCAATGTCGTGGACACGTTAGTAACTAACGAATGAGTATAAACCGAACGACATCAAATATGAATGGTGGCCGTCGGTGGTTGAACGTGCTAGATCAGCTCAGTCGAATCGAAAGGCCTGTTATTTGTGGTGTAACTTAGCTAAGGTCAGATAGAGTACAAAGGGGAAAGATAAACAATTTTTCACCTAACACAAAGTAATAAAAGCAACCATATCACACGCAATCTAAAATCATAAAGTATACAAATATGTCCTCGGCCCCACCAAGCGCCTTACATGCCACCTGCCCTTTCCTTCAATCATAAACCCAGCCCGTCTAGCACAACTTCACTTCGCGACTCTTGTCGCGCGACATAGCATCGACCGTCACTCTCTCACAGTACAGCAACGAAAGAGATAGGTAATACTTCTCGCGCGAGAAATAGTCGCGTATCAAAGTTTTGCTAGAGGTGCAGATAGTTTATTACAAAAACCTTCCACCTAATAACTAAGATTAACAACAATATGTACAAACTTGGTAAAGGTGACTCTTTTTAACTGACTTCCAAAAAAGGAGGAGGTTCTATGTTGTATTTTTTTATGTATGTGCACCGATTACTCCGCAAATTTTGGACCGAATTAATAAAATATTTTTTTATTTGAAAGAGTATACTCCTGAGGTGGTCCCATTATAGCCGAGTTGGGATCTGATGATGGGATCCCAGGGAAATCGAGGGCAACCCTCAAATTTTATAGGCACTCATGTTTTTCATATATTTTCTAAAGCTATTTAAGTATTTGCATATGGTAATCATCTTCCTATGCCGAGCTGATGATGGATGGTATAACTCCTTAACGGTTAGGAGTTAGGGGATAAATTCAAACGAGAAGCATGCAAACAAGACCTCCCTGATCACCCCGCCACAAGTATTTTATTTGAATCACTAATAAGCAAAAAAAAATAACAAAAAAAGTAGAGTCGAGTATTTTTGTTCCATATTTATATATTATAGGTTACGTGAGGTTTGGCACCGACTTCAAATGTGATTCAAATGTAATCTGTACATAAACGGGTTATTTTTGGCTTTCCTGTTTTTTGAAGTCGGTTCTTTTTTTGTTAAAATTTTTAGGTACCTCATGAATAAAACTTACACCGCCGACGAAGCCAGTTAATACATTCTGCTAATTTTAACTGTCAAACACTTGCTTCCTGTCTGACGCGAGTGAAATAATACACGTAATTATAACTGTTAATGAACTTCATCCAGGCAGGTGTGCAAGAGCGATTTAAGGGGCGAAAAGGTCAAGCGCGGGGGTCCATCTGATGAGTGAGGGATCTCTATCAAACTAATGGACCTTTAGCCTTCGGTTCTCTGTAGACATAATGGATTCCGTGAGCTATTAAAATTCCGGATTTGGGATTATGGGATGTAGTTTGGCGTCTCAACATTTATCTTGTGTAGCGGACGATTAATCAACTTGCTGGCAACGGTAGGCTGAATATTTATTACAGGAAAACGAGTCCTTTGTCAACATTGTGACTTATCTCTGTTTTACCTACAAGAAGAAGCTGAAATTAACTGGCTGGAAAATTTATAACATTGACTTATACTTGAATTGAAAGTGAAATCTTATGATAATCTCCATTACCTATTACAGATGTGGATTCGAAGACATTTTGGAGATGAAAATAATTAATTCTGCATTGGTAATTTGTATTTGTATTTGTATTGGTAGTATAGGTAATATTTTTTCTATAGTTACAAATTCCGGAATCAGTCTAAGGATATATACACACTGACATTTCAGTCATATCTGATTTGAACGAGTTTCAGTCATGCATGACTGATCGATCTGATCTGATTACACTTAAATATTTTAAGCGGGTAATCCCCTTTAGGAGCTAAAATCAAAACAAGTTTTAAACAAAAAAAGAACCGACTTCAAAATAAACTGAAAAGCCAAAAATAACCCGTTCATGTAAAGATTAGATATACTTATTTGAATCACCTTTTGAGGTGAATAAAAATATGTTATGCGACTATCAACATTTTGCGTCATAACTACGTCATTTGATCTTGTTGATTGATTAATTACACCATCAAAGTTTCGTAATCCAAAACCCACTCGCGATTATGTGTATGTGTCGAGAAGGGCCTAACATGTTTCCACCATGTACATTCATCTTAAAGGACTTTCAAAGCGATCAGCATCGAGACAGACGAGCACTTCCTGAATCATAATCATGCAGATTACTTGACATGTCTCACGAAAGTATATGTTTAGTGCGCGTTTCCACTGATTCGGAGCACTGCACCCATGTTTAACCAATGCTACCCACTCCACGTCAGCGGAAACAGTGGTATTGGTCAAATCACGGTCATTTTCACCACAGGCTGAGCTGGTTAATGTTCAATAGGTACGGCAGGTTTTATCTGAAGTTATTTTATTGTTGGCAGGATTGGCGGTGTCGCGCGGTGGCCGTCCCCGCTCGCCGATGAGGCGGCGCCGGGCATCATGAGCTAGCGGGCATGGGGGGCGAGGGCGCGGGCCGCGGCGCCGCGCGCTGGCAGGTATTACATATTCTTTGGCTATGTTATTCAGATATTTTTGGTTATATCCTGAACTGGACTAACCTAGGTTAGCACTTTATTAACAACGGTCAGCGATAGGAGTGATCTTTTCCTTTACCTATTACGTGCCGGAGAGGGTGGCTTAACTTTAATCGCTGGTCGCTTGTCCCACATCTACCTAAACGAATATTTTTGCTAATCGACACCTTTATATGTCCACCAGGTGGGCGACTCGCCCCCGCGCGCGCCCATGGGTTTCGCGGCGCCTGCGCAGGACGCGCCGCTCGACCGCGGCCTGGCGCCTGCGCCCGCGCCGCCGCCCGGTCATGCGCAGCTACAGCGGACCCACTCTAGGTGCGTTAGCATTGCACCCCAGGCGGGCGAGTCACCCCTGCGCGTGCCCATGGGTTTCGCGGCGCCTGCGCAGGACGCACCGTTCGACAACGGCCTGACGCCTGCGCTGCCGCCCGGTCATGCGCAGCTACAGCGGACCCACTCCAGGTAACAAGACACATATTTTTATATCTTCTAGTTGAGAAAAGATTTCCTCTTTGCGTTTCCACACATATGGCATTTATGGTATCTAAAATTAAACTGTGTTGTACCTAAAACAGATCATTGGCCCACAGACCCACAATGGACCTCCAGTATTCGAGGTGATTCATATTACCATTATTATTGCAAAGTAACTTTAGGCAAGCACCTAAGCAAAGCTATTATGTAAAGATGATAAAATTTTGTTGCATCATTACCTAAGATACTGATTAGACTGTAAGCAGTGATATGATACAACGGAAGGTTGACAAGCGCTACACCTTGGCAACAATAAATTAGTGGGGTAAACAATTCATTTCCAACATCCATTAATAAATTAGGTAACTAATATTTGCAATTATGCAAGAAAATGATTTGTTTACCTTTAATTGATAAATTGCTATTTGCAGAAGATTTCTTTGCAGCAAGCTTACAGTAGTCGCGTCGCACCAGATGCTTACAGCGTTTCCGACTGCCGCCTTTTCATTGATGAAATATGTAGGTACATTTTAACAATAACTTTGAAACGCTACCAGAAAAAAAAAATTATCCCGTGCAGTGCAGTGCATATACGCTAATTACTAGTAGAAGCTCAATTCTGCATCTGGGTGGCTAATAATATCAAGTAGATCTTCGTTCAAAGTTCGTATTGTGCCTTCAGTTCGTTCAAATGATGACATAATACAAACATTAAATTTAGAACTTGGGACCCTTTGTCACTCTAGTCACGTTATAACTAAGCAACGAATCTATACTGTTCTTACTCTTAATGACCTGTACCGTTGTCGCGGCTGAAACTCCCAATTAGGGCTTGGAGAACCGGGAAATTTTAGTATGGGAGCACCGGGAATTCCCGGTACTGCCATACAAAAATTTCCCGGTACTGCAAGCCCTACTCCCAAGTTCGAATACAAAAATTCGGATTGCGCTATTTAGATAGGCAATAGATTCAGAGCAACGATAGAAACGCCATTCCAATACGGTCATATATAAGGGTACAGATATAGGGTACATAAGTATAAAGTATTGCCATCGTTTTTTGTCGGATCAGCCCGTTTTTAGGGTTCCGTAGTCAACTAGGAACCCTTATAGTTGTTTCGCCATGTCCGTCTGTCCGTCCGCGGCTTAGCTCCGTGATCATTAGTACTAACTAGAAAGCTGAAATTTGGTATGAGTATGTGTACGAGTATGTATCACGCCGACAAAACGGTAAAATAAAAACTATAAATAAAAACTTTTTTTCGGGTAGGTACCTCTCGTACACCTAAAGTGGAGGTGATTTTTTTTTTCGTTCCAACACAAGTGTGTGGTGTGTCGTTGAATAGGTCTTTAAAAAGAATAGGGGTCAACCAAAGCCAAACATTATTTTTTGATAAAGTCAGCAATTTTGTAAATATTCGCTGCAGAAAACCGAAAAATAGCGTCCATAAACTTTTCAACGAGGGATAAAAAAATAAATAAAAAAAATCATGAAAATGAGGCCTTATAGATAAGTACCTACTTTCAATGAAAACTATATTGAATGAAATATATGGGTGGAACCGTTTTTGAGTTATCACAAAATTTCATAATTTTAATTAAAATGACGTAAGTGCCGCGCGGTGTCCTTATACTTTGAAAGTTACACATATTAGTTAAGTGCCATACCGCATTTACACTCCGCTTCAATCTGGCGCGTATAATCGATAACCTCCAGAAGGTAATAAGTAATTACAATTACTTTGGCGTTTAGGACTTTTTTATAGAGCTTGAAATCTTTCTCGTAATTTAAACCTGCGGTTTTAAAACAGCGGTTTTAAGCCCGTCTATTGTGAAGGATGGGCAACTACGGAACCCTACACTGAGCGTAGTTTTTATATTACTATCTCAACGTTTTCACCGAAATTAATTGAAAAAGCATATAAAATAAATATAAAACGAACTTACCCGACGAAATAAGTACGATGGCAACACATTATGCACTATACCTGTACTTCCCATTTGTTCTTCAAAATTGTGACGTCATAGAACTGTCTAACTGTTGCGACTAATTTTGTCATTTCTGCTGATGTATAAATGCGTTTATCAATACAAAAAATTAAAACTAATTAAGTTCACGTATAAAAGGTAAAGGTAAGCAGGCATCGGAAATTTACATGCTTTTATATGTACCTACCTAAACTTTGGTGTCGGCGCCGAAGTTGCTGGAGCTGTATGGAGACGGACTCGAATTAATTGAATGAATCCTTGGATTTCTACATTAATTAATTAGGCTAACATTCAAACATACTACTTATATTATAAAATTTACTAATTGAAGGTGCTTTAAAGGTGTACTAAATGTTATTTAATTAACGTGCAATTCATTCAACTATTATAAAATACTAGAGGCCCGTTGCGGCGTCGAACCGCCGCTAGAACATGGAAATCCGGTAGTGTTATAGAAAATAACTACTTTATCGATAAGAAGTTTTTGGCGAACGAAGAATAAATACTGTAAAAAAACACGTTAAAATGATGTTTTAAAAACGTTAAAACATGAAAGGCTAGAGCCAGGCCTGATAGCCAACTGCCAGCTTCATCGTGGCAACTTTTTCAACTCTTTTGTAAAAATAACTTCTGCATTAATGCCATGTGATCTGCTGATCTGTTTCACAAATAAAATGCATATTATTCGATTTATGGAAAAAAAATCAACTCTTTTGTAAAAATAACTTCTGCATTAATGCCATGTGATCTGCTGATCTGTTTCACAAATAAAATGCATATTATTCGATTTATGGAAAAAAAATTTCCATAAAAATAATCCCATATCTTAAAAATATAATTGACATATTTTCATAGGACCGGACATAAGATTGGTAGAAATTTAATTTGTTGTTCTTTCTTCAGGACATAAATTTATCGATTTGATCGATTTCTATCAATTTCCAGAAATAGCACATGAATCGAAAGGACAGATTTAGGCACTCACTACGCAGGTTTTAAAAAGGAAATCATGTAGTGCGTAACTGTTTCTGTATTCATTTATAATCGTAAATACTTAAAAATAGTGATAATAAGAAATGTTACATAAACTCAATTGTATGAAATAGAGAGTATAAAACGTTTATAGATACACGAAATGTCACTATTATCAATGCTTATATTTTTAATGAAATTCAATAGATCGTGCAAATTTTCTTAATATGGGTGCTGCCATGTCATCATCATCAATCATTTATTCAGTAACAATTACACATTGTGTTTGAAATTCTTACGCTAGGTATACTTAATCAAACCCTATTTACTAATCTAAATAAATAACTGACCAACAATACTCCACCATAAAAAAAAAAGAATGTGTCAAATATGTGTAATAAATAAAATCCAATATATAAAACAGCTAAAAATGTTTAAAAAAAGAATATTAAGACATATTTTTTTCAATAAATTTAGAGCTGAATGCCTAATACCCGAATTCCAAATTCAAACTTTCGTCTTTCCTCTCATTGAAATAGTGTCTGACAGAAGAGTGAGGGAGATGATATCTATACTCTGAAGTCTATGATATAAACCTAATTTTAGGGTTCCTTACCATAGTCGGTAAAAACGGAAGCCTTATAAAATCAATTCGTTTTGTTGGCAGCAGAATTTGTCAAATTTTATTTTGAATGAGAATAAGAATGATCAGCCAGACGTCATTATTTCAAATATGATTTATTCTTGAGAGCGTCGATTTTTTTAAATTTGCATCATATGTAGGTCATTTCTACCATCAAGTTTCGCATGTTAGGGTAACATGTTAATTATTCCACATTGCCAACTCGTCCACAATGTCAGCTCGTCTATATTCCCATCTGGATCACAATCCCAACTTTTCCACACACCCAACACGTCCACATTGCCAACTCGTTCATACGCCCAACTCATCTGCATTGCCAACTCGTCTATATTACCAATTCGTCTCAATTGGCAACTCGTCCATATTCCCAATTTGTCCACAATGCCAACTCGACCATATTGCTAATTCGTCCATGTACCCAACTCGTCCACAATTCCAACGCGTCCATATTGCTTACTCGTCCACAATGCCAACACGTTCACAAATACAACTCGTCTACATTTCCAACTCGTCCATATTTCCAAATCGTCCACATTCCCAACTCGTACACAATGCCAAATCGTCCACATTGCCAACTCGTACACAATGCCAAATTGTCGACATTGCCCACTCGTCCAGAAACCCAACTCATCTACAATGCCAACTCGTCCATATTACCAACTCGTCTTTATTGCCAACTCATCCATATTCCCAACTCGTCCACAATGCCAACTCATCCATATTGCTAACTCGTCCACATTTCCTACTCGTCCATACACCCAACTCGCTACAATACCAACTCGTCTTTATTGCGAATCTCGTCCATATAACTCGTCCGTATTACCAACTCGTCTTCATTGCCAACTCGTTTATATTCTCAACTCATCCACAATGCCAACGCGTCCATATTACTTGCTCGTCCACAATGCCAACTCGGCCACATTTCCAACTCGTCCATATTCCCACCTCGTCCACAATGTCAAGTCGTCCACATTACCAACTCGTCCATACACCCAACTTATCTACATTGCCAACTCGTCTTCATTTCCAACTCATCAACAATGCCAACTCGTCCATATTGCTAACTCGTCCACATTTCCAACTTGTCCATAGGCCCAACTCGTCCACAATTCCAAGTCGTCCACATTTCCAACTCGTCCATATTCCCAACTCGACGATACACCCAACTCGTCTATACAAACTCGTCCTTATTATCAGCCCGTCTTTATTGCCAACTCGTCCATATTCCCAACTCGACGATACACCCAACTCGTCTATACAAACTCGTCCTTATTATCAGCCCGTCTTTATTGCCAACTCGTCCATATTCCCAACTTGTAAATTTTACCAACTCATTCACATTGCCAACTCATCCACATTTCCAACTCGTCCATATTCCCAACTCGACGATACACCCAACTCGTCTACAATACCAACTTGTCCTTATTATCAGCTCGTCTTTATTGCCAAATCTTCCATATCACCAACTCGTCCGTATTACCAAGTCGTCTTCATTGCCAACTTGTCCGTATTACCAACTCGTCTTCATTGCCAACTTGTCCGTATTACCAACTCGTCTTCATTGCCAACTCGTCCATAATGCGAACTCGTCCACATTGCCCACTTGTCCATGTTCCCAACTTGTCAATTTTACCAACTCATCCACATTGCCAACTCATCCACATTTCCAACTCGTCCATATTCCCAACTCGACAATACACCCAACTCGTCTACAATACCAACTTGTCCTTATTATCAGTTCGTCTTTATTGCCAAATCTTCCATATCACCAACTCGTCCGTATTACCAAGTCGTCTTCATTACCAACTCGTCCATATTCTCAACTCGTCCACATTTCCAACTCGTCCATTTTACCAACTCATCCATATTACCAATGTAGATACATTCCCAACTTAGCTACATTGTCAAGTTGTCCATATTCTCAACTCGACCACATTTACAACTCGTCCATTTTACCAACTCATCCATATCACCAATGTAGATACATTCCCAACTTAGCTACATTGTCAAGTCGTCCATATTCAAACTCGACCACATTTCCCATCCCGTCGACATGCAAGCGGAAGGACTAAGTTTTTTCTTGTAAAATACCATTTAATTTACTATAACTCATGCCATTTTTGCCATTTTTGACTTATATAATCATATTTATAATAATCTATCATAAATTTACTTATTCGAATGACGATTACATTAGTTTTACTACATATTTTCTGCTTTGATTTATTGTAAAACTCGCCTATAAAAATAATCTTGAATGACGGTCAGTTTTTCTAGTCTTGCGAGCACCAGTCCAACTCGCACTTAACCGGGTTTTTCCTCGAAATTTTTAACAGGTATGCAAAAAAAGTTTCCATATCAACATTTTAAAAAGAAAAACAACCTGGCAATTTAGATCACTGACTTAATAGCCCCCAATAAAAAATATATTATAAGTTGACAGAATAGGTATGGTTATTGTCATTCATTGTCAACAAACTGTAAAATTATTTTTGCATATTCGTACATGTTTTAAGTGCTGCGGATATTATGTTGCCGACTCAAAAATAATATTTCATCATGCTGAACAACTTACTACAGGTTTGTGAGCAAATCATGCTTATTATTATTTGGTCATCTTATGTCAAAATAGGGATCACAGGTCACGTGGTCAATGTCACGTGGTTAGCGCACAGTAGTTTTTTCAAATCCATTTTTCAGTACTTTTTCAGGAAAAAAATAAAAATCCAAGAGTTTTATGCACCTCTCCAGCATGAGACGAATCTAATGACATATCATTTATACAAATCGGACCATAACTGTAGATCTGATGGGATGTACAAAAATCGGCCTCGCGTAATATATATATAGATTTTTATCCTTAATATACAATAAAATGATAACTAATTAGCCAATCTGTTAAATCAGATACTTCAAAAAGATACAGTATGAAGTAATTCTTTTGGTTGAGCGAATCCACTTAGCTTTGTACCCGACGAACAATACTCTTTGTCTGTATTGTTAGCTGTGGCCACAACTGCCACTTCAAAATGTAAGGCGCTATAAGTGCAAATTACTTATACACTAAATTAGTCTTTAAGTCAAACGAAATAAGGTTTACTCTTAAACAAAGAGAACAGTTCATTGTCATTATAAGCATCGAAACAAGCTTCACTGCTCTTTCACTTACGAAGTGACCAACATCTGTGTTCTCTTTGTTTAAGAGTAAACCTTATTTTGTTTGGTTTAAAGACTAATTTAGTGTAAAAGTAATCCCATCAAAAACATTACATGTAAAAAAATTGCAAGTCTCGCAACCTTCTACCGAAAAAAGTTGTGAGATACAATATAAAACCAAGTCGGTTAATTTATTCAGTACCTATCAAAGTGACCCTTCGCCTATATGACAACTTTGACATACATTTTCACCGGATTACATAGCTAAAAACATATTACCATGACCGTGTTAGTACCCGCATTAATATTAAACATATTTATCTTTATCATAAATGTAATGACTTGGCCATCGCACGACAACATAAGTATATAAGAATACGAATAAATCTCCTTTTATTAAAGTGATTATTATATTTTTTGCTTTATTTATCCATACCAATAGATCGGTATGGAGCGGTGCGTATCCAGTTCTTTTCAGCTGTTTTTACTATCTCATCTGCCTATATTTTCTTCTGCCGTCCTCTTTTGCCGGTCGGGCCAGGTCCATCTTTTATTTAAGGACGGCCAAGATGAAACAATGAGTATGAATTTATATTTGTATGCGTGACATTCAAAGCGTTAATAGAATTTGGTAGATTTTATTATCATTATAATGTAGAATGTATTATCGTGTGCGATGGCCAAGTCATTTACATTTATGATAAAGATAAATATGTTTAATATTAATGCGGGTACTAACACGGTCATGGTAATATGTTTTTAGCTATGTAATCCGGTGAAAATGTATGTCAAAGTTGTCATATAGGCGAAGGGTCACTTTGATAGGTACTGAATAAATTAACCGACTTGGTTTTATATTGTACTCGTATCTCACAACTTTTTTCGGTAGAAGGTTGCGAGACTTGCAATTTTTTTACATGTAATGTTTTTGATGGGATCTCATTTCTTTTTGTAAGTGGTCCTCCTTATTTTTCCTTTAAGGACTACTAGCTGTGTATCCGCAACTGTCTTTCTTAAAGCCCACTCTCTGTCTCTTGTGGGCTTTTCTCGAAGGTTTTGATGTAGCGATTTTTGACAAGCCAGGACGGTAATTACTTCCTAGTCTATTATACTCCGAAATTGCGGAGTTTTGCACTTTAACACTAACGAAGTTGACATTAACTAAATGTAAACCACACAGACTTGTCACTCC
This sequence comes from Apotomis capreana, assembly GCA_947623375.1. Lineage (NCBI taxonomy): Eukaryota > Metazoa > Arthropoda > Insecta > Lepidoptera > Tortricidae > Apotomis > Apotomis capreana. The sequence continues at coordinate 11,212,829 of OX392510.1, read as the reverse complement.
CTCTCATGATCCATAATGACCCCTCTCATAATAGATAATGATCCTTCTCATGATTCCTCTCATGACGATGGTGATGATGAGGGTGGTGATGATGGCGGCGATGATGGTGGTAGTGGTAATGGTAGTGGTTATTGTGTTGGGGATGTGGTTGTGGTAATGGTCGTGGTGGTACTGATTATGATTATGATTATATTTATTTCACACATATAGGTATACATTATAAATTACACATAGTCAATTTACACGAATCTATACGGTGATCCTCAACATAATAAACAAAAATAAACAAATTCAGCAAGTCATAATTCAATAGATAGTTAAGAAAAACAATGTCAAAAAAATTTGATTACATAATATAACAATTTAAATAATGTAAAATAAATATGACAATAAATTCACTTATTATACAAATTAAATGTCAACAGTCACCACAAAGGATCGTGACTTATGGTACACTATAATACAAAACAATTTCATCTAAACATGTCAAGATAATCTTCAACCGTGTACAAAGGATTTTCCAATAAAAGGTTTCTCAATTTACACTTGAATACCATGTCAGATGGTTCATTCCGAAGATCGGCGGTTAGGCGTTCATAGTATGTCGGACCGATGACTCGCGGGTTCTTACCTGCAAGTGCCATTCGTCGCGGGGCGGTTCTAAGTCTCCCCGTCGATCGAATCTGCTTACCACAAACCTCGACACGCTTAAACATTGGCAAATTGTTTCTTACGAACAGCAAGACTTCGAACATGTATACTGAGTAGTGCGTCATAATTCGATGCGTTAAGAAAAGGTCCCTACATGGATGTCGTGGTTTCACACCGGCAAGAGTACGTAATGCTCGCTTCTGAATGATAATTACTCGATTGGCATCCGTAGAGTTTCCCCAGAGGAGTATGCCATATGACATCAAGGAGTGGAAGTGAGCAAAATAAACCGATCTTAATGAAACTTCCGATATTAGGGGTTTCAGTTTCCGCAACGCAAAAGCCGCACCACTCAGTCTGTCGCACAGCGAATCGATATGGCACTTCCAGTTAAGATTAGAGTCTAACGTGAAACCTAGGAACCTGGTTTTGGTGCATAACGGCATCGGGAGATCGCATAAACAAGGAGGCAATGAGATATGCCGTCCCGAAAAAACCATTATGTTGGATTTTGTTACATTTAGGAGCAACCCGTTTGCGGAAAACCATCGTTGTAATGTGGTGAGGATGTTGATTTTATAACCATCGTCATCACCATCACCACAAGCATTACCATCACAATCGTCATCATCCATCACCACTATGACCATCACCATCTGAATCAACACCCCCATCATCATACCTAATCACCATCATCGGCATCATCATCGTCATCGTCATTAATCATATACAAGAACACCATCATCATCATCACCAATCACCACCATCATCATCATCATCATTACCAACACCTCCCTTACCACCACCAGTCACCACCATCTTCATTACCATCAATACCCCCATCATCACCACCGGTCACCTCCACTCCACCATCATCACCAACAGTCACCACCATCGTCGTCATCATAATTATCATCATCACCAATCACCACCATCATCATCATCATCATCATCATCATTACCAACACCTCCCTCACCATCACCAGTCACCACCATCTTTATTACCATCAATACCCCCATCATCACCACCGGCACAGATTATATACAAGTTACTACGTAACAGATACCCCACTTGTTTGGACGGCAGGCGTTGCCACCGCTATCGATGCCCCCTCCCGCGGATGACGCAACGTCATTGGAATGTGCGCTAGAGTTGCCTCCGTTATGTAAACGCTAGCTTTTTCTCGTGCCTTCGCTCGTTTGGTCAACCAGTCTAGTCAGCAGAGGTGTGGCGTCCAGACAACCCGATTCCCACTGGGTTGCCCACTTCAGGACGATTGAACACCATTCTCTACGTTCGGTTACCTTTGCATCCGACCGTTCCCTCTTTCCGCTTCCCTGCTTTCCGTTCTACGCACGCCGCTCTCCGCACGCCGCTCTTCGCACGCCGCTTTCCGCACGCTGCTCTCCGCTCTCCGCACGCCGCACTCCGCTCTCCGATCGCCGCTCTTCGCACGCCACTCTCTGCTCCGCACGTCGCTCTCCGCACGCTGCACTACGCTCTCCGAACGCCACTCTCCGCTCCGCACGTCGCTCTCCGCACGCCACACTACGCTTTCGGAACACCGCTCTCCTCTCTCCGCACGCCGTACTCCGGTCTCCGCTCTCCGCACGCCTTTCTCCGCTCTCCGATCGCCGCTCTCCGCACGCCGCTCTCCACTTTCCGCACGCCGCTCTCCGCACGCTGCACTACGCTCTCCGCACGCCGCTCTCCGCTTTCCGCACGCCGCTCTCCGCACGCTGCACTACGCTCTCCGCACGCCTTTCTCCGCTCTCCGATCGCCGCTCTCCGCACGCCGCTCTCCACTTTCCGCACGCCGCTCTCCGCACGCTGTACTACGCTCTCCGCACGCCGCTCTCCGCACGCCGCTCTCCACTTTCCGCTTTCCGCACGCCGCTCTCCGCACGCTGCACTACGCTCTCCGCACGCCTTTCTCCGCTCTCCGATCGCCGCTCTCCGCACGCCGCTCTCCGCACGCTGCACTACGCTCTCCGCACGCCGCTCTCCGCTTTCCGCTCTCCGATCGCCGCTCTCCGCCCTCCGCTCTTCCCTCTCCGCTCTTCCCTCTTCCCTCTTGTTACAGTAATACAAGATGGTTTTTATAGTGCGGTACTCTAAGATGTTCTAGGCAGGGACTTAGACTTACAAAAAGTCTTATCTTATTTTTCCTAATATTAATCGAGAGAAAGTTAATCGAATTAATTAATCGATTAAAAATTTAATCGCTAAAAATTAATCGACCATTAACTTAATCTTTCGAGATTAAATCAATCGGAACTCGTACGATTAGATTAACTAATCGTCAATTTTAATCGTTAATCGAGATTAAAAAGTTAATCTTAATCGTTAATCGATTAACTTTTGCCCATCTCTGCTGGGAGCGCGGAAATCATGTTTTTTCGGTTTAATTATTAAAATAATACAGATTTTGAAAATGTAAGATGTACATATACATTATAGTTAACATCTCGTTATGTTATTATTAAAAAAACTGATAACTTTCCCTGCAGTATTTATGACATACTAAGGGTTTATGTTGCTTTTTTGAGGTAACTAAAAAAAAAACTATCGAGGAAACTACAAGTAATCGTGTTTCTAAAACATAAGGAATAATAGAGTGAATCTTTAAATATTTTACTTATTGATTGTATAACTAAACATTCAGTAATAAAAACACAGCATGGAATCAAACCAACACAATTAATTCGAAAAAAAGCTAGGCGCCCCCATAAAGATTTTTAGAGAAATACCCAGACTTTAATAGTTACGCGTCAATAGTGCCCCAGTAAACGTTAATTCTTAAACAATATATTTTATTCCGGAGAGTTTAATGTGTTCTGGAACAAATGAAATCATTTTCAATCGTCTTTGTTGCCGCAAAAACAATATGCGCGACTTTTATTTTTCTACATCGTCCAGCACAGGTTGCGCGGGAAACGTTAACTGTACGCTGTCCGCTCGCCGCGAGGCGTGGCAGCCCACCATAGAGTATATTGAATGTTTTATAATAGAGTCATCAGTCAACGATTTCGATTGCAGCGCCTACGGCGTTAAGTGGCCAAAACTATACACGACGCGCGACTGTAGCTATAGCTACAAATAGCATTTCTCCTTGTTTACCTTCTATTTTTATAACGCCATATTGAATTCTTTTCATGTAAAAGAATAGTAATATGGCGTTATAATAATTTACAAAATAGGAGAGAAAATTCAATTAAAACACAATTTTAGATTTATGCAGTAGATTTATTCCTTTTTACATAGTAATTACGTGCTTTCACTTGCATAATAATCTGGTATATAGGTAGTATAAAATCTGTCTGCTTGCGTGTCTTGGTTCAGGGAAAAAATGGGTTATGACGTTATTCGGACCTGTAAAGATATTAAAGATATAAAATAACGTAGTTTAAGCTCATAATAATTACATAAAAGTCATTTTAAAAGAGAAATAAAAACACGAACATTTTATATTTCTGTTTAACCTATAAGGAGAACTTTAACGAACTGTTAGGACCTTCATTTTATTGACATTGTTGTGATTGTTGTGTTAACTTACTTATTTAGAAGGCAAAGGAATACTTACAAGTTTTTTCACAACGCGGCACACAATTGTCGACGTCATGGCGGAAAGTTATCCAATCCAGGGGAAAATCAGAGTCCAAAAACAAAAAAGTGGTCAACGTAACAAGCCGAAATCAGGAGTCCAAGTGCAGCCAAGTCCTCGTAAAAAATAGAAAATAAACACAGAAAGCACTTTTACGTTCACGGAAATAAACGGAAATTTGAGAATTGCAGGTACAATAACAAATTAGCGTTTCGTTTTCGGTAACTAATGTTTCTTTAAAATTTCCAAAAATTTTATGCCCGTAAGAATACAATTTTTATTTTTTTATTTTATTACTATATAAATACGAATTACCTACAGTTAAACACTTTTAGGAATATTTTCTTTTTATTTAAACTTACTTTGAAATACCAGGACTGATTAGTTATTTAACTTATTTTGCGTAATTTGAAACGAAACAAGTGAATGATCCCAGAGTTACTATAAGAAAAAATACTGTAGTGATACCATAGCAATATACATTTGGGTCATCATTTTGATTTAAGAGCCATCTATTGTTAAGTGGTAGCATAATACTCTCCCCCATAGAAACCGCTGTTTTGTTCTAACTGAAACCACTGTGCAGCCCACTGACGTTTTGTCGTGCGGGGTTGGCACTTAGAGATCGGAATGTTTCGCGCGGTCGAAACGCGTGGGGATAGCCTGCCACCGGTCACCTCCACTCCACCATCATCATCATCACCAACAGTCACCACCATCGTCGTCATCATAATCATCATCATCACCAATACCACCTTCATCGGAATCAGTCACCACCACCACCATCATAATTATCATCACCAACACGCCCATCGCCACCACCAGTCACCATCATCATCTGAACAATCCAACACCCTCATTACCAACACCAGTCCCCAGCTTCATCATCATCATCATCATCATCATCAGCACCCCCATCATCACCACCGCCACCAGTTACCACCATCATCATCATCATCATCATCGCTACCATCACGATTCAAACTCACTGCCCCTGCGGGGTGAGGTAACTCAATTCGGTACGGCGATGAGCGTGTCCATTCTGTATGTATTAGGTAATAAGTATTCTGTGCCTGAGGTGTTAGTATCTAAACCGAAGGTTATATGAACCGCAAAGTTAACTTTGTAATCGTGTATTTTTTATGGGGTTCATAAGGACATACAAATTTATCTATGCAGCTCGCATAACTGGAAAACTACACGGAAATTTTGTAATGTTTAGGTTTTTTAATGATTTGGACACCAAACCGTAATAGAGCTTTTCAAGCTTGTGTGTCTGCTAGAAGTAACTTAGAATTCGTATGATCATATATAAGTGAGTCAGTGAATCAGTGAGTGAATCAGTGACAAAATTAAGGAACTTTGACTGGCAATAATTTCTAAACTACTGGTTTAAATTGAATGCAATTTGGAATATGCCTAGGTTATATCATGCTCTCCTGGTCATTAAAAATTCAGGCTTCTAGCTTTGTCCGTAATGAAATACTGGGAGTTTGAAAATGGTCTGAATGGCTTCGAGAAAAGGATGTTACGGCGTGCCGGCTTTGCTCGACTTGGCGGGGGCACTGCCGTGCCCCCAGATTTGCACTTATAACAGCTTACATTTCGAAGTGGCAGCTGTGGCCACCGTTAACAATACAGATAATAAGTATTGTTCATCGGGTACAAAGCTAATGGGATTCGCTTAGCAAATGGGATTCGAACTATAACACTAAAACGAATGGGTAAGGACACAGGGTCTGCCTCCATACAACTCAACATCAACGCCGACGGCGAAGTGTAGGTATAATAGCATCTGAATTTCCGCTGCCTAGTAGTAACGGAATATATATACGTTGTACAGTAGGTAATACATATAAGGAATTTCGAAATGCATTGCATGTCATTTTGCTATTGGGTCACGAAGTATTATAAGAACGAGAGTGCATGACGGATGCTTTATCAGCTACGAGTAGTAGGTATGTATCGCCACCTTGGTCATCCTTGGTCTGATGTTTTACAGAACTATTAAGAAATACACAATCTTTAGTAACTCGTCAATACTTAACAGAAAGGATAATTTTGTCACAACAGTTCTATGACGTCACGGTTTCGTAGAACCATTGGGAAGTACCTACCCCAGAAAATCGGACACATGCTCCATAGTTCCCCTGCCACATTCCAGGTCGATGTCGTCGCTGCCGCCGGAGCCGTTTATGATGCTGCGCGCGAAGGCGCTAAGCAAGCGCGTGATCATAAACGTCGGCGGCGTGCGGCACGAGGTGCTCTGGCGCACACTGGAGCGGCTGCCGCACACGCGGCTCGGGCGGCTGCGCGACTGCAACACGCACGAGGCCATCACGGAGCTCTGCGACGACTACTCGCTGCAAGACAACGAGTACTTCTTCGACAGGTGTGTTTGGTTATGAATGAATTTCGGGATGTATGATGCTGCGCGCGAAGGCGCTAAGCAAGCGCCTGATCATAAACGTCGGCGGCGTGCGGCACGAGGTGCTCTGGCGCACACTGGAGCGGCTGCCGCACACGCGGCTCGGGCGGCTGCGCGACTGCAACACGCACGAGGCCATCACGGAGCTCTGCGACGACTACTCGCTGCAAGACAACGAGTACTTCTTCGACAGGTATGGTTTGGTCGTGAATAAACTCCTGGATGTATGATGCTGCGCGCGAAGGCGCTAAGCAAGCGCGTGATCATAAACTGACGCCGCTGACGTAACTGCAAAAGAATTTAAACCTTGCTGAGTTTCTCTGCTTTTAAATTCCTCGTACCTATTATAATTTTATTTCGGGTTTTAGTAGTAGTCTAATTCGGTTTCCTCATACGCTTTTCAGACACCCAAAGAGCTTCAGCTCAATCCTGAATTTCTATCGGACCGGCAAACTCCACCTCGTGGACGAAATGTGCGTACTGGCGTTCAGCGATGACCTGGAGTACTGGGGCGTTGACGAGCTGTACCTCGAGTCATGTTGCCAGCATAAGTACCACCAGCGCAAGGAACACGTCCACGAGGAAATGAGGAAAGAGGCTGAGAGCTTGCGACAAAGAGAAGAGGAGGAATTCGGCCAAGGAACGTGCGCACAGTACCAAAAGTGGCTCTGGGACCTTCTCGAGAAACCCACCACAAGTATAGCGGCTAGGGTAATGTATTCCACCACATTGTACCTAACTTAAGAATTAAGATATACATGACTACATAATTAACCTTTAGCAATGCTGCCGAGGACTAAGATAATGTTTAATGACTCAGAGGTGAAATGATAATTTTAGTAGACGCTTTTGTCAACTGTGAGCTAGTACCAGTATCTGGATTGAGAAACTATGCACAGTCATTTGTTTGCAAATAGTAGATAGAGTAAATTATACGTTTAAGAAATGATGACACACTTTGTCCTTATAAAGTATTTAGGGTTATATTACACTATTGTTTTACTTATTACTGTTAATTACATTTACACTTATATAATATATTTACACCTTGTACCTACACCATTACATTTTATCACCAGTCACTTCTAAGTACCTACTTATAAATTTTATAAGTTCACATAACATATTGTTATTAACGATAACCTACATACATATACGAGTATGGTAACTACACAATATTATAAATTTATCACATATAACATATTTACGTATTTATCACAATTTTAAGATAGCACCGTTTAATGTTTTCGAAGCCTGTTTCGTAAGTGTGGTAATACCATTAATTCTTATAAAACTCGTGGAATAATTATTTGGGGCGTGAATAAGCGTAGATATTGGTGGATATAATATTCTTAAGATCTAGAGAGTTGAAATAGATGGCTTTATTTGACAGAAAACTCGTATTAACAATAAAATTAGATAATTCCATTTCCTAAATGTTATATTTCTTAATCTTTTTTTTCTAAAACCGTAAACGTTTCAGTACCTACTTTTGCAGAATAAATCGAATGGGATGGGTAACGATAAAAACGATCGAAAATATTTTTGGTTTTGGAGAGCAGTGTTATGTTGGGAAATAAAACAATTGTGAAATGAAGTAGCTTTGGTAGATATAGTATTTACGTAGGTATACGAAACAAAATGATACCGGTCTGATTTAGAGTTCTCGGAGCTTAATAAATCATTACGAAACAGGCTTTCGTGAGCATTACCTATAGGCACGTTTGATATAGCTTGATCGTTTCTATTGTTTGTGGTGCATGAATAACATCTATCACAGCCTTCCCCTGTACTGTAGTATGACTGTCTGTTGGCATCGACTTGTGTATGAACTGTGGTGTTGTGTCCGATGTCGTGTCGTGCTCGTGCCGCGATCGCTTTTGTCGAAACCGTGCTGAATGTTATGAGAGATTTTCTTACTGTTTTATTACATCCAGTGGCATAGCTACTGGAGCGGGGCCCCCGCAAGATTATTTAGGGGCACTGTAGTAAGTCTCAAATTGCCATTGGCCCTATCTTTTTATTTGCACTGATCCTTGGCCTAGCTACGTCACTGACTGGGTCTATTCTTGCATGATGGCACTGTTTCTTTCGACAACTGCGGTACCTAACGTGTAAGTATGAACAACATATTGAATATATTACTTGTTGGTATATCTATATCCTACCTACTGTATTTATTTCCTATTTGTCAACTTTACACTTATCACATTTGTTTGGTTCTCAATAATTGTTTAAACTAGGTACCATAATATAATTAAATTGATGTTTTTTTTATCGATGCTATATTTACCTACCTACTTAATATTGTTTCAATAACTATTCAATGTATTTTAATATTACGTATATCTTTTATTTTATTGAAATATTTTATGTCAAGAAATGTGAAATATTCTTATATGATGTAATAATGCCTATTGTAATTTTATTGTAATAGCCAGGTATATACAAAATTGTGGAATAACTGTAACATTGCTAACACTGCGTAAGTCATACCGACTAGGTGTCAATATTCGTGACTTCTATTGTCTAAAATATAATTACAATACAGAGAAAAAACTAACTGTTTCATAGGTGTACGTCGTATAGTACATCTGTGTGATTTAAATACCTGAGGTTATTCCACTAAAACTCCGTTAATATTGCTCCTAGATGTATATAATTCCACGTGCATTATGTTTCACAAACAAGATGGGCATTACGCGAGAACGAGCCATCTGCGATGTTGTTAATCATCACTTTTCGTTACAGTTAATTTTTACAAAATGTTCACAGCCGCGTCGATCGTTCTCCAACGGGGGTAACCCTAAAAAACAAAGCTTAATTGTTGTCGCAAATTTGCAAAGATGGGATGGGCTTACGCGATGTGACCAGCCGCCGCAGCGGCGGCGCTCGCGGCCCGCGTGCGGGACGGCGCGGGACGGGTGCGCGCCCGCCGCACGCGCGTGCGCCGTGCGCAGCCCGCGCCCGCGCCGGCTCCCACTTACGGCTGAGCGTCGCTCTGCCGGCGTCCCACCCGTCCACGCTCCATCCCGCTTCCACTCCCACTCCCTCACCTCATCAGTGCTTAGAAACGCTTCGTGGTAACTCCGACTAACACTATACTAACCGAGCGACGCGGGCGACGGACGGACGCGCGTGCGCTATGCTACGCCGCCTGACGCTCGTCCGTCCGCCCCGCCGCTGCCGTAGTCTAATATACTACACCTCGACCACACAACACTACTAACATATACACGAATAGATGTTATTTTTACACCAAAATTGAAGCATTAACTGTAAGACTATATATTCACATAAGATATATTGGCTTTAATCGTCTATCTAATACCTACCTGTAAATACATACCTATACTTAACTATACTTAACATACCTATCACCCTAGCTTAATTTGTAAAAATTTGCAGGACATGTTACTCTGTATAGACAGTATAGACACTGGCATTCTTGATGGCAATAAATATACTTAACTACTAGACACATACATGTGGCACTAGGTACCCTTAACCCGAATAGAGTCGATGCGAAGGCGGCGGCGCTGCGCCCGCCGCGCGCCGCTGACCCCCGTGCGTGCTTGCAGGTGATCGCGGTGATATCGATTCTCTTCATCGTGCTGTCCACGATAGGGCTCACTCTCAACACGATACCCCAGATGCAAGTGTACGACGAGAAGGGCGCGCCCATGGACAACCCGCAGCTGGCCATGGTCGAGGCCGTGTGCATCACGTGGTTCACGCTCGAGTACGTGCTGCGGTTCAGTGCCTCGCCGGATAAGTGGAAATTCTTCAAAGGCGGACTCAATGTGATAGATTTACTGGCGATCTTGCCATACTTCGTGTCTCTCTTCCTACTCGAAACGAACAAAAACGCGACGGACCAATTCCAAGACGTCCGTCGCGTCGTACAAATCTTCCGTATTATGCGAATTTTGCGTATTCTTAAACTCGCTCGACACTCGACCGGGCTCCAGTCGCTCGGCTTCACGCTCAGAAACTCTTACAAGGAGCTCGGATTGCTCATGTTGTTCCTCGCGATGGGAGTGCTCATATTTTCTTCATTGGCGTACTTCGCCGAGAAGGAAGAGCCGGGGACTAAATTCATATCCATTCCGGAAACGTTCTGGTGGGCCGGCATCACCATGACCACAGTCGGATACGGTGACATTTACCCCACGACTCCGTTGGGCAAGGTCATCGGCTCAGTTTGCTGTATTTGCGGCGTGTTGGTAATTGCGTTACCCATCCCCATTATCGTCAACAATTTCGCCGAGTTTTACAAGAACCAGATGCGGCGCGAGAAGGCGCTTAAGCGGCGCGAGGCGCTCGAGCGCGCCAAGCGCGAGGGCTCCATCGTGTCCTTCCACCACATCAACCTGCGTGACGCCTTCGCTAAGAGCATGGACCTCATCGACGTCATCGTGGATACAGGTCAGTCCCGCCCGTATCGCTCGCTTTCGCGCTTGTCCATGTCATGGTGTCCTCCGCTCGTGAATGTGATTTATTTCTTACTCATGCATGCCTTCAGTGCTCATACCACATGTACATGTCAGTGATCGCATGAATGTCGATTGAGTGCACGACGCATCGTTTGACTCCGGACTAGCAGACATCCTTAAAACAGTTCACGTAACGTCGCAGCTACAGCTCACTTCACGCGCTCGTTCCCGCGAGGTGCACTCAGTGTTTTATTCCTTGTCTTCAGGTGACAAGTGCGTCCTCATTGAGGCGAGAGACGACGCCAGATGAGCTACTTGCTACTTGCACAGTCGTCACGCTCGACCTTTTAGTAGTAACTCGTAACCGGGGTCGGGCTCGCGTCGCGTGTAGCTAGCGATGTGCGAAGAAGACACTATATCTAAGGTCGATTACATTGTCAGCGTAAGCCTAACGCTTTCTAGAACTAACTTTACTCTTCTGTGGACTGTCCGATGTGTGTATCCGGAGGACACTGGATATTTAGACTGTTCGTGTGACTGTGTGTTGTGTAGTTCACGCTGCTGCTATTTACCTCTTGCCATTTCTTATAACTGTTTACTTCGTTCGGTTAAATTAGTCTAAACTATGCATAACTATCTGCCTATCTATATTAGTATACGAATAAAAAAGCGGAGTAGGAGTGCGAATATGGAAAGCGATACTTAGATGGTGTGTGTCTCCAGGACACAACTTGTCGCAGGGGGACGACAATAGCCTGGAGGGCGAGGTCCCGGCCCCGACGGGTTGCTATAAGCAGTACGAGCACGCCATCACCAACAAGCTCCAACAGAGCACTGACCCTAATGAGGTAAGCGCGTTGTGATCCGGCCGGGTGCGTCCACTGCCTCTGCAGACCTAAGACATTTACCGACGAGGTAATATTCATAATATTTTCTCAATTTCACTATTGTTTTGGAAAATAATGTTTCATATTTATTCGATACAATAGAAACAAATACTTCTTCAGCCTAAACTATCCACTTACTTATAAGTACTTACAATACCTACTAGTACCTATAATTTAATTTACGTAAGTACTTTAAGCTGTTTTTATTAGACGTTGCACAAAGTGTTACCAGGACTAATGTACGTTTTAAAGGAAACATGGTACAAATGTAAATATTTAAATATTGAGTACTTCCTTCAAGATTCACTTATTACTACCGTGAAGGAACTGTCTTCTACCCTATAAAGCTGACAGCACGGCACAAAATTTAACCCCACGCATGAGTTTCTGGACGCACCCACATTAGAACAATTTACGTGCACTTGGCTTGCTGTTAACACACAAAGTCACAGTTTCAGAGCAGCCCTCAGAAAGAGCGCCGCTACTCGATCGAGGGGCCCGACACGCCGGAAAAACGCTTGCTCATAAACCCCGAGCCGACGCCCGTAAGAACCCACAAATGTTATACGCTAACACTCGCAGCTTCAAGAACCATGCTACTACGAATCTACATCGCCACATTGCATAAGTAGATTACAGGGCCTGATTAACTTTTGGGTTGACGCGAACCAAACGTTGACGGGACTTATTTGCGCTCTCTAAGACCTCACACCCTAATCGTCAACCTATTTAGTATAGGTTAATCAGGCTCTGAAATTTTAGTATTTATAAATATATATTAAATAAAACTAAGTATCTATAGTTAATAAAATAATATTGTATTTATAGAATTCAAATACGCATCGTCAGTGTGCTTGTTTAACCTCTCAAGTAGAATTCCAGAGTAGGTAACTACTAATGATTTCTCTTTTTCTAGGAAAAGAAGATGGCTGACAAACAGTTAGACTTGGATCAGCTGCCTTCTGAGTTTGAATGTTGTTTTTGCACGTTCAAGGTACTAAGATAATAACCCAGTTAAAAATAACAGAATTTGGTGTTTGCTTGTGATTAAATGCTCGAATTGTGAATTAATTCTGAATAACTTGAACCTAACATGTTACTTAAGTTTCTGCTTACTAATTAGTCTTTCGAAAGGCGGTAGAAGTAAGTATAACAGTTTACTTTAATACGTGCTGTCAGTTGTAAAAAAAAACATAAAACTGAAAATTGTTTTAGAACGTTTTGAAGAGAGTTCAAGTGACAGAATTCGTTAATAGCATTTCCCCCCTATAAAATACATTTAAAATTGTACTGACTGTAAATAAGAATAATAACGTTTGACATATAGGGGTACAAGGAGTTCATAGACGCCGAGCAACTAATGCCAATGCCGACATCGGACCTTCGGCAGCCGGTATGCGTGGAGCTGGCTTGCCTGCACCGCCACCCCGCGCCGCGGGCGCTGCCCGAGGCCACTCCTAACAGCCTCGACAGCCCTGGTATGTATCCACCCCCTTGCTTTCCATCACACCAACTTAACAAATTTAAACACCAAACAGGTATACCTACTTAGCTTAGCTGTTTACGGTTAGTGGACACCCGGTTGCTTTAGAACCCTAAATAGGTATCTACTTGGATTTCTAGATGCGTAGACGATCAAATACATATAATATGCTTCTCATGCTTTCTAGAGAGTAAAAAAATAAGATTAAACCGAATAAACCCGTAGATGTAGGTCCACATATTCACCCCACATACCATAACAAATCTTTTACATGAATACCTTGAGATCTAAATTGGCTCGTTCGAGTTGGTCTATAAATGTGTATGAATTGTGAACCGTTACTAGCCTTTTCCTTTGGAACTCATTATACCTCGTAGGTAGAAGACTTAGTGTAGGACTCCGTAGAATTGTCGAGTGTTGAACAGTATGCCTTTCCTGTGACACCATTATTGTTTATTTGTATATTATACCAGCACGTTACATCACCTCATTGCATCATTTACGAGCAGCACACACCCTACGACTCCATGTCCGTGTGGTGGTGCCCGGCTCTATGTGCGTCTTATGTCTTACGTTGCAGATACATTTGCATCATGCCTTACGCACCCTTTTCCTTCAGAGGGCGACATCACGTGCGAGAACGACTCATCAAACTTGTATGTGAATCCTCTGGACGGTAGCAGCGGAGGCAGCGCGGGTGGGGGCGGTGTGGGGACAGAGTTTAAGGGGGTGCGCAAGAGCGCGTCCGGGGACGGGAGCGTATTGTGTGCGAAAAGTTCGCAGGGGGAGGGGTCTCCGCGCGGGTCGCGAGGCAGCCTGTCGCCCAGCGGCGTCAGCGCGGGCGCCGTCGCCACCGGCGCGGCGGTCGCCGGGCCCGCCGGGCCCGCGCGTCTCGATACCTCGCGCACCAGCCTGCCGCAGCCGCTCGACGAGCCCCCCGCCCCCGGCCTCCCGTTCGACGACTCCAAGCCCAAACATAGGAAGGCACGCTTCCAGCAGGTACGTCTCACGGCTTCCCAGGGCTTTCGTCTGACCCTCCGACACACGGACGATATCGTCACACGAGCCGACACTATTTTCTTACATTTTCAAATTCATGTCCTGATGCACGACGTAGTTTGACATGTATTATGTTTATGTGTTATGTCGACGGTGCATGTGTCCTTCTTGTCTTTATGTACGTTCTGTGCACTTTTTCAGACACGGTTAGGTTAGGTACTCGGATTAGGTTTCTGAGATGTTATCGATACTTTCGAGGTTGATTGATTAAGAACGAAAGGAGCTCTGAAATTCCTAGGTTATTTCACTCGGTTGCTTCGACGTATGAAGTTAACTGGTAATGTTGCAGGAGTGGGCGGAGGAGGAGAAGCGACCCCCGAGAGGGATAGCCACGAGGATAATCAACCACCACATCCTTTTTGGTAACAGATTCAAATATTTTTTTAGTTATGTTTAGGTACAATTGAAATAGCTACGCTAAACTTTTTTATTTTATTTTATCTTTATTTCGGAGAGCCGTACGAGGTATGTTTATAGTGATTAATGAGGTCGTGAATGGAGGAATTAAAATTGTATAAAGCTCGAATAGCGAGCAAGCGTGAATCCTGGGCGCTATCACCCCTGCAGGCTCTTTGTACTTATGGGCAAATAATATTAGGTATACCTAACTATTATGGTGCTAAGCAGTTCGATCGGGGAGTGAGTAGACTGAGACTGGTGATAATACAATATATTTTCACCCTGTCCGTGATGCAGGTAAAAACGGCAATAAGCGCGGCGGCGGTTGGCCGCACGAGGGCGACTCGCGCGCGCGCTCCATCCTCAAGAACAAGGAGCGCGGCACGGATAGCGAACTGCTGCTGCAGGACACCGGCTCGCTCGGAGCTAACGTACGTACACTCTCTACGAGTATCTAATCTAAGGGCTTAAGGATAGATACTATCTATCCTTAAGCCCTTCCGTATAGCTCGCCATAGAGGATGCAGACCGCATCCATCGACACTCCGCAAGCAACACGATCCGTCCACCTATTAGCTAATCGTCCGTCATCGACCGTCCTACGCTACGGTTTCTTATGTCACATAATGCAGGTATTCCCACTGAACGGCCCGAGTCGGAGCGCGACCAAGCGCATTTGACTAAGTAATTTAGTTGTCAACGGAATTTAGAGGGTCTGGCTTCGGTCGGACACAGCCACGTGCTGTTGGATGCTGTCATATCCGATTGCATACGGTCGGATTTGTACGGTCACCGTCGCCGAGTGAAACCGCGCCGTGTTGTGGTCAATTAACTATTCTCTACGCCCGGCTCGGCCGTTAGTGGGAATCGTACATAAGGTTTTTACTGCATCAACTATCCGCTCTTCGGGCTAAATGGGCCGCGCATTGCCATGCAATCCTGCGAGCTATGTCCGTTACGTTCTTCCACGTACGAATAGGTTAGGTACACAGTATTAGTAGGGCTCGGCGGAACTAATCCTGATTTGACCACTCACACTGTTTTTAAATAAGAGGATATTTCGAACACTGTATTTAAATAAGGTTCGCGCCGCCCAGCTTCGCGGCAGTGGGATCGCCCCTTTATGTAGAGCTAGCCGGCCCCGCTATAGTTTGGTTTGTTTGGTTGTCCGATAAAACAGATCAAAGTTATGCTAAGAGTATGTTTCTTGAATATGTAATTAGATGATGGTGTTGTTTTCAGTGTGATTCCGGTAACGAGTCTTCGCCGATCCGGCTGAAGGATTTCAAGGGACAGAACCACAAGGCGGTCGACAGGGACAACCTGGTCACGTAGCCGCGCCATCTAGTCACAACTTATGTAATAACTACACCGCAATAACAATAATGAAAATATTTAAATAATTTTAACATATCATTGAGCGATTGTGACTGCTTGTTGAATATTATCATTTCGTAGGGTTATAAATATTGTAAAAAATATTACTTAATGTAATAGTCGTTCATTCCAGTCGAGTTGAAGATACCTATTTGTTAAGTTTTTTTACGTGCAATTATTAATTGCTAATTCTAATTTAAGCGATATAGTTTGTACAGCATAGTTGATGAAAAAAGAAAGCAATTATTAAAATTAAAGATTTTCTGAAATTGTTACAGAGTATTTTCTTGTTGTCCTGGGTATTTAAAAAACGTTTTGTAGTCAACAATGATATTTATTTGGATGCTATGTTCTCCATAGTAAGGGTACAAATAGTTATAATTATAAAATTTATCAGGTATAACATAATGTGACTGTGAAGTAGTGTGAGGGTGAAAACAAGAAATTACCAGCCTCGTCATTCGTTTGACAGTATACATTGAAATAATTTTAAACTAATATACAAAACTTGCATTTATACTCTGTTGGTTAAGGTATTTATCTAAATGGAAACGAAAAACGCGGACTCGTACCTCAAGGTTATGTAGCCAACCGCAGTAATCTTTGTAGGTATCTGTGGCACCACTGGCTGAATGACACTCGAGTCCCTTATTTTTCTATTTACACTTAGTTAAATACCTAAACAAACATAGTATGGTAACGGCAAACCAAATGTAACAGTCGACGAATCAGGTCAGAGATACCTCATCTAGCCTGTACTCGCCAACTGTTTTCACAGGTCCATAATAGTCAGGTACATGTCTAATGATATGACCAATTGACCAGTCACCGGAATTTTAGGAGCGACAAGTAGGCAGTTGCTATATCGATTAACTCACGTCTCGATGATTTTCCGATATACTAGTGATCGCTCCAGCTTCGTTTGTAAGTGTCTATTTCTTTTGTAAGCATTACTTTGGAGACAATCGTTTATTATGAGATTTATGAGAATGGTAAATAGGAAAATAATTCTGAAATAATCACTGAAGAGTAATACGATGACATAACTTTTTAAAGATAATTTTAAAGTAAAGAAGAACAGAATTAAGTTATTACTTTGATTAATTTTCATCTCTTTCAATAAAATTATATTTTTACAAACAACCACTGGACGGAGCAACACTAGTAGGTATAGGGGGAAGCGATAAGCTAGTTCATCGACATCGCTACCTGTAGTCTCTATACATCGATTTCTGGTCATGTACATGACCTATCGGAGCCAATTAGATGAGATAAAATAATAAATACGTTAGTTTACATTATTTTGGTATATATCAAGTCAATGACAGTTAGATGTTGTAGGTATAAAGTGATTACGTTTACTAATGAAAAGGGGATTTAAAAATAACAATGATTGTTGTATTGGATTTATCTCATTTCATTGGCTTCGCATTACATCGTAATACTTGTTTTCATAATAAACACTTAACAATAATTTAATTAATAATAATTAGAATAAACACATCGGCAGCAAGTAACAAAATCAAGTAAATTAAAATACTTTGGTTTACAATGAGTAACAATCATAAGCCTACCTCGGTTACGGACCACAAACAAATATATGCGTGGGTAAGGACCAAAAATTTAAACGAATATAAGGCGTAGATAGCCAAACAAAATGTGCAAAAAAATATATATCCAAAAAAGTTCCGCTGTGCGACAAGAAATAGCGATACAATACGAAACCTTAAAATAGAACTAAGGTAAATTAATAGATCGATGGTCCGATTAACTTTTCGGACATATCACACGGAAAGTTTATTCTGTGGAACATTTGGTGATACAGGGTCGAGTAGAAGGCAAGCCATCGCGTGGACGATTCCCAACAAGATGGCTAACCCTTAGTAAGGTCTATCACACAATGTCCTGCGACCAAATGTTCCCGAAATGCCACCAACAAAGACAAGTGGAGAAGCATTGATATTCCATTTTAGTTATAAGATATTGCGGTGCCCGACAGGGCTCATGTTTTGAATCCACCTATGTGCTAGTATTTAAGATCTTTTATGTACAAAATGAATCGCAATAAACTGAAATTGAATTTGAAGCATCGCGAAGGCAGTGATCAGAACCGAAGCCTACAATCCATAGGCACGACCACTCTGTAAAAGAGCGTCCGACTGAGAAGAAGATTTGATGGCTAAATGTCGTCGCACAACGGAAACTTTCATACAATTTTTAATTGAGTGAGTTAAGGTAATTAACTTTTTGGTCTTCACCTACGCATGTCTGATATGATGTATCCACTGAGTTCTACGGTACACCAAGATACGCACCGTAACAGTTCTACAAAAAATGTATTAATTATTGAGTAGTTTTAAATTTTGGAGGGTATAAGGGTGGAGCGAAATCTTCATATATCCAAAAGTGTCCGCTGAAAGGCACATTAGTGGCGCTACTGTGGCTGAAGAGAAGAGTTCCGTGACTTAGCGACGGTTTGTTTATACATTTTTAATAAAACTTAATTATGCGTTTTTTTTGTATTTACTTAGAGGAACTAAGTAGGAACTACTTTGGTCACCTAAAATATTAAAATTTTCTATTTGACAAAGTTCACTTCGTCTAAAGCTTGGAATTTTTTCATACTTTCTTGCTACTCTAGCGCTATTGCGGACGGCATTCGAACTATATACTGCTTACCGCTGGATATTTTTTCAAATATTCTCCTATGAAAGATTTCGTTTCTCCCTTATACCCTCTATAAATTGAATTGAATTTGATCACTTAAATTAGTGTCGTTTTAAATATACTTTCAAATGTTCAATATGGATACAGATAAATAAATAGAAGAAGGAAACTTAAGCTACTTAACTTACTTTATTTAGTTCAGTTTATCGTTTTGTCATAAAGTATGCCCTGTACATGATTCATCCATCACGAAGGTCCCTTCCCTGGAGCACAGGTGTCTGGACCTAGACGAACCTACTGACCATTAATAAGGGCCTTGAGATTGGAATACACAAATATTGATTTCAAAGATATTTGTCGAGAATAGGGGATGGATAATTGAAAAATTAGGAGAATAAATTGTTCACAAATACAAATGCAACTAACACTCAATAGATATCTATGTCTAATAAATCACGAGGAACTACATGTGGTGTTCAATGTAAGTAATGCTAATGGGTAAAGACCAAAAAGTGTACGACCTTAACCTATTCATTAAAATCTGTATCAGAGTTTCCCTTAAGGCATTGAATCGTTAATTTTTGTCGCACAACTGAACTTTTCCCAATCGCTTTTTTCTCGTTTTGTATGGCATTATTCGTCCAACTTTTTGGTCCTTAACCGTACGCAACCAGGAAATTTTAAAACAAAATTATCAATTAGAAAATTGTACAATTACTCGCAATATTTACATCTTTATGTACAATAAGGACCAATAAACCTTGGGTAGAAAAAAAAACAAGACTGAATCGGTCCAAAAGTCGATTAAATGATGCTTCGTGACAGATAAACAGTAAAAGCGAGTCTATTTTATTGCAAAATACCCTTAAATAGACCGTACGTAAGATTCTAGTTGCTGGTTGTAATTGAATATACGAGTATCTTATTGTTTATCCACAATTCCTATACTGAACACACAGGCACCTTACTTTAATTTTCTTGGCAGTTATCCATGGCACACTATACAACTTTATTTCAGCAGCATTCCAATGCCTTCTTCGTCCTGTCTCACACAAATCTCGGTACTAAATTACGTCTCACAAACGCGCCAAACGTCTCGTAAATACGAGTGAATAATTGCAAACACTACCTCAGTGTAAAAACTAAAATTTATCACAAGTTCTTTGTCGATTGGTCTGTAAATACGAAGTAAATACATGTCAAATTATATAAAATAATAATACATCTATAAATACTTTGAAAGTGATATTAAACATTAAATTAACAACATTTGTCCTTAAAACAATCTTGCCTTGGCTTACTGGATAACCGACGCGCCATTAAATTCTGTAGGCATTCCTGAAAACGTAAATACATGTTCCCAGATTTTAATTTGTACTATAATAAAACAAGTATTCATTTGGCACAAAAGCGTGAATGCTCGCTGAAGAATTTGCCCGCATGTTTTTCATAATTGTAAAACTTCGACAATAAAAACCAAGTCGTCGCAGTATTATGGATTAATACATAAAACACAATTGTGTTTCACAAACGCAAAAATATGAAAAATTCGCCTTATCTTATATTGACTTTTGAGTTTAATCTATTGTTTTAATGTGACCACTGGCGTTCAAATTGTAACCGGTATAAAATGTTCAAAGAAAGCAAATTTTTGCCATCTCTAGTGAACGAATTGGTTTAAAGTTTACCTTTTAATAAAAAAATGTGTTCATCTTTTAATAAATTGAGATCTGTCTATAACCAATCGGGCCAAAGGTATACAATTGGTCACGATTACGTGAATAAATACGAAGTAATACTAATAATTAATAATAAAATGTGTTTTTTAGTGACGCAAGAAAAATAAAATTTATAACTAAAGATATGCGAAGCCTACATCCCCGTATCATATCCCCTTTTTTATTCATGTTCTCAACCTCATGTCTGACCGAATTCGCTTCATGAGAAACTCGTTATCTGAATAGGAATGAGTCATTTTTAAAATCAATTTGTAATACGGACAGGCCTGCGCAGGCGTGGGCAGTACGTCTTTCCTGTAACATGTGTCGTTTAGGAATTATCATACGCACATTCTTTCTCCGTCACCAGACCAGCTAGATGGCACTATGTTGCAACCCGAATAAGCAGAATCTCGGCTCAATCGTGTACCAGTAAACGGATTCAAAATATGCTTAGGTACGTACTAACATAGAAAACTTAGGCTTTGAACAAGTTTTCAATAACTACTTATAACTTAAGTCAGACACGAGTTTGCGAGAGTAAAAGGACGATCTAGACACACGGCAGTATGTCCACGAAGCAAAACGGCGACACACCGGCCGTAGGCAATATTACACGAACCATTTCGGCCCACTTTTGAGTCCCCAATAACTTAAAATCTAATTACCCTCAAGACTTACAATTTTGTGAATACCGGTAAGATTGTTACAAACACGAAGAAGGCATAACCTCGATTAGTCTGCACAAAAGCTGATTACTTAAACGTTTAGGTACGTACACACCAGCTTCAAATTGTTGAGAGGTATTATGTGTAGTTATAGTATAGTAATAATTATTGACAATCCTATATATAGATGTATCTCGTAGTCCAATTGCGATATATAACGATAAAAAACCGGTTAGCATGAGTCAAAGGGGAATTTTGTAAACGTAAACATGTAAATTTTCCTTATTCGATGACTACGTTACAACAGCGTTCAATAAATAGTTTCTCGAATCGTAAACATTCATATAATTTATACGCGACACAGAAATTCCGCCTTAACTTTGTGTTAACGTGCATTAATACAAGCGTATTGCAAGATAAAACTATTTCAGTGAAAACACATTTAATTTCAAAAAGTAAAGTATGCAATTAGACAGATAATTTAGTATGCTAAGTATGGTTATGATATTTATAAAATTACTTTAGCTCGTGGTTCAATATGAATATCTTACGAGTTAGTAAACGCGAAAGGCAACTCTATGGCGTTATTTCTACGGGCGAGTCTCTCGCGGGGCGTCTGCAAGGAAATATTTAAGAGGTAAATGACGAGTGTTTTTTCATTAATATTTTTTTCCGTAACTATACTTCCCTTTAGGGGATAATAGCAATATATGTAGGTAGTATAGGTATAATGCAATATAAATCACACATGAAATACAGAGAAATATAATGTAGAAGATTTATAATAATATAGAGATAGGTAGAGAGAGGTATAAAAAATTCAAACAGTTAAAGCGTCAGGTTTATTGAACTAAGTTCATTTTTGAAGCAAAATTACGGAAAAAATAAGATACTTTAATTAAGTCGTTGCTTAGAGTGAGTGTGGTGGGGTCTGAATCGCGAGATGCTCGCATGTGAAGTTGGCGCCTTAAGTTGTGTAAGGGTGCTTCTCACTGCCAGAATTTGCCTTTAATGTAACAAAACATATATGAAAATTTCATATATTTTTCTCGCACCATAATACTACGAATGCTACCTGTGATAACCTGTCATGCTAGGAACATAACAAGGGCAAACATGGTAGTATTGCTTTACGGATATTTGGTAAGAGTCCAGTATATTCTAGTGGCAATAGATTATTTGCGTAAAACATGTGTACTGAGCTTTACGGTACCGAGTATAAGTAATTTCAACATTTTATTACGCATTTAATCCTTACCGTTTACTATTATTTATTAAGACAGTGTTAAAATCGGTATACCTGAAATGTTTTATCTGTTTATCTTTTCATAAAATGTTGGACAAACTTTTTTGTTGTATCAATTGTAAAGTACCTAATATTTTTTTTACATTATAGACTGGAATAATTCGTCAAGATAAAGCAATATTTGCTTTAGCTTTATAAATCATTGATATTTCGAAGTCTGTCACGGATATATCTTATACCTAATACAAACCAACCTCTAATTTTATTAGTAAGTTTTCTGTTGGGAAACAGTATGACATTTTGGAGTACAGCAATGCCATTTGGTACGAATGTTATATACGTTCACCTAAAACCAAAACGCCCGGTAGCCCAGTTTGAACTTGGCGACAGGTGGGAGTGGGAGCAGGGAGGGGGATCAGAGTACGGAGCTCCAGGCGCTTAGAAAAAAAACTGGCGGATTAGTATGGAGTAAAGTTTGGTGTCGTTATCAGGTAATCAGATGATGCCTAATTCATGCCCCATACCCGTCTTTTTTTAGGTTCCGTTGCAAAATATGACAATAATAAACTTTTAGTAGTAACGAAATGCAAACAAACCCTCATGTTTTAATATTTTTTCTATTAAACTTGTTTTATAAAAAATACTGCCCAAAAGCCCAATTGCAGATTCTAGAAAAATTTACAGTAAATATAAATTTGACTACTTTCAACGTAAAATAAAATATTGAAAGCACTGCGACGTTCGTCAGCGTAGGGGCCGGCAAAATGACCCGAAAATCTGATAACGAAACCAAACTTGACTCAAAGGTCCAAACTAATCCACCAGATTTTTTTTCTGATCGCTGGGAGCTCTGTTCTTTGACTCTACCTCCCCCCACCTATTGCGGAGTTCAAACTGGCTGCCGGGCGTTTGAGGCTCAGGTGGACGTGGATAATACCCGTAGCAAATAGCATTGCTGTATTCAAAATGGTATACCTCTCCATACAAGCATTCCCAATAGAAAATGGACTAAATGAAATTCGTGGTTTCACTAAACTAAGTGATTTGCTGAAGTTATAAAATCTGGGTCTCAATTTTGCAAAGGTTGGAAATTTACACACATACTCGTATTAACTAACACCTACTTCATAAGCTCTAAAATGAGTATCAAGGTATTTTTGTTCAGTTCTTATTTTCTTATTGCATAGTAAGTTTTAGATATTTTATATATAAGAAATTGATAGTCCCGTGCTATTTAGATGCGAAAATACGTATCCACGTCACTTAAAATAACGTCAACGAGTGCTCAGAAGTTATCTTTCATAACAATTGCGAGAAAGCCCGTTACCTAATTTTTCATTGTTTTTTTTTTCATCCCACGCATAAAACGCATTATACCTAAACGCAAATGTACCTTTAGCATTTGGGGCCCAAATTCACATTAGATTACACTATACATGATTCCAGTTAGAGTCAAAGTAGACTACCTGTGCCACGCGATGGTGAGCGCCGCCTGCAGCTTGCCCCACAGCCAGGGGTAGAGGCCGCCGCCGCGCCACGCCGCGCGCGCCACGTACTTCACGTAGTCGTAGATGCCCCACGGCGCGTGCCCGCCGTTCACGTAGTACACGTACGTGAACCCGTCTTTGCAGCGACCTTTTATGGAGTAGTAGTACGGGAGGAACGAGTGGAGACGGAATCTGGAATGATGGAGTTAAAATGTATAGATTTTTTTTTCAAAACGATTGGTTGAAACGATGAGGGTGGCTTCCTCACCGCATTCGCCAAGAATGTAACAGGAATGAAATCGCATTCGTTTTTTTGTTTCATTACCTACGCCATATTATATTATATATGTGCTCAACTTAGTTCGAATAAAATAGTTCATGGAGTCATATTCGATTTTATCCTTGTGTGACCGACTCATGATTATATTGGGGAACTGTCAATTTTATAGTGTATAAAGGTCCCAAAGACTTTAATTTGTAGGTAATACGCATGCCACTCATATTATATTTACATAAACGTTCTCGTACTTGTAGTTTAAACGTCGTGAAAATGGAAATAGTGCATAGAATTACCATGTGTACATTTAGATAATCGCATCACACTAATATTATAAAGGCGAAACTTTGTGAGCGTGTTTGTGTGTTTATGTGTAAGTTTGTTTCTTCTTCACGATCCAACGACTGGGCTAATTTTGATACATTTTGGTATGAAGGTAGCAGACACCCTGGATTAACACATAGGCTTTTTATCCCGAAATGTAGTGTTCTTGTGGGATGAGCGGGTACCACCGCGCGAAGCAGCTAGTCTTTATACATATATATAAAATATATGTAAGTGGAAATAAACAATATGCAAATATGACTTACACGAACATAAACTCTGTAACAATCGATATTCAGTCCTTACGTGATTATGTGTATAGTAAACACACCTATTGTGTTATACACTTATAATCGTAATGAGAGGCATAATCTGATGAATAGAAATTACGATTTCATAATGATTAAATTTCTCCTTTCCTTTTTGCATAGTCCTGTAGGGCGTGTAATAAGTTAAGAGACAAAAAACGTAACTCCTCAATTGGCAAGCAAGAGGCAAATTTGTCACTCGTTGATCTAGATCACTATATCAGTTTAATCTTATCACGATAATTGTTTGATAAGATCAAATACTCGAAGGTATAAAAGGTACATTAGTGCTTAAGATAAGAGTAATCAACTTTTCTCACCGAGTTAAATAAACTAATGCTCGGACATGTAACGGCTTCGCATGGGTGAAATGCTATATTATGCATGTATTATACATATAAACCGTCCTCTTGAATCACTTTAACTATTTAAAAAAAAACACATCATAATCCGTTGCGTAGTTTTAAAGATCTAAGCATACATGGGGACAAACAGAAGGAAGCAACTTTGTTTTATAATATATAGTGATAGAATACCGTCAGACTTATACATACCTAGAATACAGTGTGGTTACTGAAGTTGATAAAACCGAGTCATCATAGACCGTAAAAACATCCACTTCTATAAAGGCTTTCTCACGTATATCCATAAGACCATAATATAGGAGTTTGACATAATTCTCGTCTTCTCCATGTTAATTTTAAGCATATTGAATACCGGTATACATTTTGTACAACAAGCGGTATTCAATTTCGGTTTCTCGCTTAAGTACATATTACACGTTTTCATATTTTAGGTGATAATTTCGTAATTCTATATCATTGCCTAAATACCACTCAATGACATTATTATAGAAACCAAGTTAACTTAATGTAGAGTATCCAGGCCAAAGTTATTGTTAAATATGATCCGAGAGTCGGTCTGAACTCGGATAACCTTATTAATTATCTACCTTTGCAGCGCATCGCATGATTCATATCTCATTTCAAGGCGCTCCTCGGCGAAGCCACGAAAGTGTGTCACGATTCTGAATGTAATGAACATATTGTGAAGTAAATATTCTCTCGGTTTTTTTATATTTTATGTCTAGCTATGACAATCAGAGTAAATATTTAAATACGTATAAAATAATATCTGTGTATAGAGAATATAAGGTTGCTAAGGATCAGTCAGCATCAAATAGTAGTGACCATGGTAGCCAAATATCGTAACAGATCTTTATTTGCGTACCAGTAAGGACTTGTGTAAAAATATATTTGGCTCCTTTGATTGCTACTAACTATATGACTGTTATTTACATGTATTAACAAACTGGTGCAATCAGGGCCGGTAATACGCTTTCTAGCTACTAGAGTAGGTGACAATTTCGTGTCTGTCCATATTATCAACTCCCACCAGATCCTTACATAGTTTTTCTATTAATCGATGAGTATGCCTCGGCGTTAATGGCGAGGACTTGCACACAGGCGCAGTCGAGATCACCACGCCCGAGGGCCAGTACGGTCGGACCACCCACCCCTGTGACAAGCATCGCTACAGGATCCACGTACCTTTTCTGCTCATAGAAGAGTATAGCCTCGGTGTTGGTGGTGAGCACGTGCAGGAAGATGGCCTTGACACGGTGGTCGTGCGGCGGCTGCGGCGTTGTGCCAGCTAAATGGCTCAGCAACACGTCCAACAGCAGCGTAGCCACGCCCGAGCGCCGGTACGATCGAACCACCCCTGTGAAACACATCA
Source organism: Apotomis capreana (assembly GCA_947623375.1). Lineage (NCBI taxonomy): Eukaryota > Metazoa > Arthropoda > Insecta > Lepidoptera > Tortricidae > Apotomis > Apotomis capreana. Next base: position 11,186,072 of record OX392510.1, on the reverse strand, counting down.
AGTACATGAAATCTGACGTGACTATTGTCAGCGAAAAGTGCGACAACCACTTACAAGATTACAGATATTACGTGCGTTCAGTTAGGATGAAAAGTAGCTGATAATTTTAGTACCATGTACCATGTATGCAATTTGACACAAACCTGTACTAAAATTGTCAGCTACTTTTGATCCTGACCGTACGAGCCTTAACACAAAAGTATCGGTGGCTTAAAGGCCTCTGTAGCAAGCCATAATCCCAAAAAAAAACACAAAAGTATTGTTTATGTCTTTTTTTCGCTCATGACTCATGATGTTGCACCTTGTTGTTGAAAATAATGGCGTCTTATTCTTATTAGTAGGTAAATATCGTTACGTTGTACGGCATTTTTAATATTATGTGTAAGAAAGGACTTACATTTTTCTTTGAACTTCGACCTTTGTATCAATGGTTGAAGAAAGGACCTGTCCGATAATAACATACCAATTTATATTTTGGTAACATTTTTTCGGCGGCCAAGACTCATTGTGGATGAATGAGCCAACAAAATTAGTTAATTTATTCAGCAGAATTTCCTCCACAATTACCTATTATTGAAATTCGCCTACAAAACAACATGAAGTTCAAAGCAGGTGTTATGATAAAAGTAGATACCCTATAACCTTGTAATGTATTTATATACCATTTCTATTTGGACGTCTTGCTTCACGGGTTAAAAACACAACGTTATTTATTTTATTATGCTGATAATTTTATTTAGAGTTACCTATACTACTTAATGTATTTTATAATTATATTCTAATAACATAGCTTAGTACTCGTACTCAGCAGATTTTTGATTGAGTTCAATTGACAAGTGCCTTTAGCCCATAATGCCAAAACCTATTTATTAGGTAAGGGAGCGTCCTCACCGTGAGCATTCGCCCGTAATCTCATGTAATTTTCACATATTTTTTTGTTACATTATAGGAATCAAGCTTCTATGGCAATCAGAACAATCTGCTTTTCACAAACTTCAAGTTTTATCGAGTAGGGTTGATTATTACTGCTAAATTAGGTATTCCAGGATTTAGAAATTTTAGCACTATAACCGTTTCGAAACCTAGAAGTATTGCTAAAAGGGTAAAAGAAATTAAGCTGTAATGAATAATCAACCCAAAATCGTTTGCCGTGTGCAGAGTTAATTGTGTTCTTATTGTCAATGAACAAACTTATAGCCACAGCCGCGGCAACGAACACATTGCAAATGTTTCTGCCGTTTCTGGCTTGCTAAATTGTATCATTGAAACCACTAAACACACTTTAAAAATACACAGAACCAAATAAACTACCACTAACTTTTGGACATTATACAATTTTTAATTGGATAAAATCTAAAAAGAAGACATGTTTTGACTACAGATTTTTATGACGTTGCACCTTCGTGTGTTACCGAATGGCCTTCGTCTTGATACTGCGGCATGCTGCAGGAGTCCAGAACTGTTGTTACTCATTAAGGCTGCTGGTCTCTGCTCTGACTATTACTTGTAGATGTGTGTAATTTTAATTGCAATCTCCATTATCATACAAATAAAGTGTGCTCACCCAGGATTAATAGTAAAAAGATACAAGGGATTTATTCTCATTCGAGTTCTTCATTAATAACTACTTAAAAGTAAATTACTTCATACCATAAATTACTCATACACTACAGAAATAAAACTGTGTTTATGAAAAAATTCCATAACATAAATTTAATAGTTACAGAAAAAAAAACAAGAGAATTATTGCAGGAAAAATATTATTACTACTGTTGCTGATGCAATACGTACATTATTATCACAATGAGTTATGACCTCCAACCAAGTTGCTAATGAACATATTACTTGGATACAGAATTAAACTATATAAACTTTCATCCGCATCATAATCGCCAGTAAATTATCTATCAAAGATAATTTTTTTAATCTTTAGATTCCAGCCAGGCTGCCATAACTGACTAAGAATACTTTTGTTGTATGACATTATCACCCTTTCAGTAGCACTGTACCAGGTAAAAAGAGTGAATAACTATTCAATTGCTTTTGGTAACTACAGGTACCTACCTGTCAATGCTCTTCTTTTATTATATAAAGGGTACTAATTAAACAAGCTTCTTTTTAATAGCATTATTCGCTTCAGAAAATATAAGTTACCTTCTAAATTACTAAGTCAGCCACAACCAACGCGCGTCTGAATAATAATATCTCAGCCACTAGTTATCTTCTTTGTAAGCCACTGTAATTGTAACTTAGCATGGTGATTATTTTTTAGCATCTAAATTTGAGGCATGCATTCAAATAGCAAACTTCTAAAATATTATTATATGACACCAAAATAGTAACTCTATTAGCTTCTAATTTTATAACTTAGTATGTTTAAAATGTAAGTCATCCTACATTAATCGATCGTAAAATTTACCTAAAATTGTCATCAAATAGTATATTAAAGCCACTATTATTACATATGAACTATTGAGGAGAGAACAAAACAAAATACTTAAATCTCATTTTAGGTTAGGGTCGCAGTTCAACCTAACACTCCTCCTCGCGTCGCTCGTCGTCGTACCTAACCTAAGCCAAGTCGGACCTGCCTTAGAACTAGATTGTTGTGGGTTACGTTTTTTTTTTTTTTTTTTGAAGTAGGTACTAGCGGCGCCGCGCGGTGTTACCCGCTCATCACACGGGGACACTATTTATTTTTCGAGATGAAAGGGGCATGTATTTAAATCGATATCTGTATATTCCCTTTTTTCGATCAAATATTTGAAAGTTTCACCAAAAATACTGACTTGCACACTAATTATGCACACTAAATAATGCGAATTCAATATACTATTTAAAGGTATTTGCAAAACTGTTTTACTGAATATACAAAAAAAAAATAACCTAACCTAACCTGGCCGAGTCGGACCTTAGTGTGCAGTGCGAGGATAATTAGTTTTCGAAAACTTTAATTAATTACACATGCACCCCTATCGCAATATGAACGAACGAATGACAATAAACAAACATGGCGGGTCGTTCGGTACAAGAATCGAATGGCGCTCTCTGATTGGTGCAAATGGCCGTGGCTGTCATGGCGCGCACTCGCGCCAAATCGTTCCTACACTGGCTATTTTCATGATAAAAGAATATGAAGTATTATTTTAGATGTTAAGTTATAATATATGATGCTGTCTATTGAAGCTCGAATATATAATTTTTGAGGAGCTTGTATTGAAGCTGTAAAACGAAAAATGATGATGAGTTACAAATTTCGTGGCTGAGTTAGTAAATTAGATGGCAATGTATAAATCAGGAGGACAAGTAATAATAATTGTTGATTATGACTTGATGCTTTCTTTAACATTTTTAGTTGGCGTTGTAAAGAAGATGAATTAGTTTATTAGAGGCTATCTCATATTCCCGATGCTTAGTTATTAAAAGAGAAGTTCGACCAAGTGGCCAAAATATAAAATTGCGGCCGGATTTATTATTTCTCTTATATAAATAGAGTTCAACTTGAATTTCAAAGCAAGTAAGGGGATAAACAGTGTAACTAAGTAAATAGATAGCTACCTGAATCAGGTCTCTTATTAGCTAGTGACTTACCTAAGGACAGGATGTATGCAACAAGGGTGTCTTTCGAGGCGAACCATCTTGAGAGTATGCCCCGGTCCTCTGCATTAAGTTTTAGATAAGGCTTGATCTCGGCCACTATGAGTCCAATGATCTGGCTCTTGTATACTGCGGCCAGGGCAAAGAACCTCTCGGATGATGTGATGTCCTCGTACCATGACTGTGGGTACTCTATTGGGAACCATTCTCTGCACAAACACCGTACCTGAAAGTTACCTTGTATTAAATTACTCTTTAATGATGTGACAGCATAAATCATGATATCTAATATATTGTTATATATACTTTAGGCTTTGCCTTAGACTGATTTTTTTACAATTAGCGACTTTGTGGATTTTAGAACCATGGTTTGCTACCAAAAGTCCTAGTATGCGAATGTCTGACTTAGTTTTAAAGATGTTAAAGTATTTACTTCGTCTAGATCATCAGGGCACAAGAAACGCAACTGTACATCTTGTAAAGAGCATTTTGCTTCTTTGGACTTCTCAATGATAACTTGGAAGCCTTCAGAAAGGTACCTGAAACAGTAAATAAGATATCAGTGGTATGATTGAAAAAAAAATGGATATTATTGATTATGAATTTTTCACTAGTGATGCATGTGAAGTTTCATGTTTTTATTTCACATTCAAGAGTAACGAATGAGCTTTACTTAGGTGTGTGTCATATTTGAGTGTAGGTATATAATGGCTCATAAACCCGGTGACCGATTTGAGAGTCCGTGAGATTTCGCAATGGTCTAAACATACACAGCACTACGAAAATGTACCACTGTAAAGTGAACTGCAATGCGAGGCTCCCGAGCTGTAGGTATTGAGCACAATGGGCAGTCAATTGATCAATTTCACCCAATTACTGGTGCCAGAGAAGACAATACATGCATATAAACAATTACTAACTCCCCGTCAAAATACACAATATTTTAACTACACTGTACGCACTTACCAGCTGAAGCCAGCCATTCGGTAGTTTGGCCATTAATACCTTATAACAGAACTTATCTTTGGCTTCTTGTTATCATTCCGGGAGAATATTTACTCCATGAATTACAATGAAAAACGAATCATCACTACCACTACACGAATGAGTCTCTATCTTCTTTTGACAATTTGTTTTTGTCAAATCCTTGACAACTCATTAACTGTGCTGCCATAGTCAATAATACTTTTACTGTAAATTTTTGAATATGGTAAGTCACAGCCATAGACTATACTTCGTAAACGATGATATCGAAGTAAAACAAGGTGTACCAACTTGACCGTGAGGGTACGTCACTGCCATCTAGTGTGAAGACGAAGTCCCAAATAAAATAAATCGTTAACTATGACTAGAAACAAAACCCAGGCTCAGCATACAATTAAATAAAGTTTTTCAAAATTATCACATGTGTAGTTTTCAATGATGATAAGTTGAATCGGATCGGGGCTGATGATTACTCGAAGACTACCCAATGAGCAAAAAAGTCGTATAAGGAATCATTTACTCAGCTTAAGATCGAGTAACAGCTGAATTAATGTTTCCAAATCACTCAATAGTGGTATAGTAGTGATTAATACGACTGTTCAGTAATTTTCACTAAAAAGTGCTATAAAGAGGTCGAATAAACGTTTTTAGCACCATACTATAGCACCTTTACACAATATATTGAAAGAAGTGGAATAAACGTTATCAAATTACTTTATCTCAGCATTGTGTGCTATAAAAGTAGTATAACAGTCATGAAATAGCTAATTCGCAACGATGGTCGCTTTTATACCACCATTATTCGACATTCTTGTTTTGTGTCCATAAATGTGCTGTAAAAGTAATCTATTTACTAAAAAGCGTCGTGTTGCTTTAACTGCACGCTTATGTCACTAGTCCTATAAACTTGTGTGGATTGCCTTTATTGCACTTTAAGTGGATTCAGTAACTCTTATACCCACTTTACTCAGCTAAGAGTGGCCTAAAAGAGGCCCGAAAATCATTTACAGCGCGTATCGTCCATTTTATTGTATTAAACGCGTTTAGTATACTTAAAAGTGAAAATGGATAAAAAACAATGGAAAAAGCTGAAGAGAAGTGGTGCTTTTCGTAGGAAAGTTAAAAAAACCCTCGATGAGATGAAAACATCTATTCAATTCTCCAATGCCAACTTACCGTCAATGACTGGGTCAAGTGCGAACTCTGTTAATATTTTGGGTGATTCCGTAGCTTCAAGTTCCACAAGTAACAACGAGACGGATCGAAATTTCCATAAAATACCTGAGAACATTTGTGTCTCGTTGTCGGAGAGTAAAAAATGGAATATTCGTTCCGGAATATCATTTGTACTCGCACCACATCCGTAACATCTTTCTATTAGTACAAAATGGGTTTTTTTCCAAGGCCATCTCATATAATTAAGTAGCTGTATATCATTCATAGTTATAAATTTATCCACATCCAAGTATATCGGCATTATCACTGAAGACAAAAAACAAAAATAGCGATAATGTAGGTAAGTTGTTTGTAATGTAACCTAGTACCTAGTTTTAATAACTGCCACAATATATATGGTTTTAGCCATATACCAAATGAACCCTAAAATACAATTTCAATGGCGGCATCAAGTGCTATAAAGATAATTCAATCACCTTTATTCGAGTTAAAGTCGTAATAGTTCGAAGTAAAGGTGAAAGACAATAAAATATTTTCTCACTTTTTATTTTTGATTAATATTTATTATACAAAATTGAAAAAAACGTGAGCGCTTAAATATATACGAACTATCATCTCAGGTTTTATCAGTAAAGTTATTTGCGCATGCCGTTCGCTACGATTACCACCAGCGTAGACACTTTTTTATAACGTTAGGGCAGTGTGTTATAATTATTATGAAGTAATATTAAAATACCATATTTACCTTGTCGATGTTTACTGTCACATATATTTGTCAGGCAGCTAATATGTAAACACGTTTGAACAACAAACACAGATAGCGAATTAAAGCAAATAATTCACTCTTTCTCGGCTTAAAGGTGGAGTAAAAGCAATTCAGATTCTTTTATACGACTAAATTGCTGAATAGAAGCAATCTGGTAACTTTTATATATGCAGATTAATCGAATAAGTGCAAAAATTTTACCTTAACAGCACTAATGGTAACTTTTTAGCTTTTAGTCAGCTTTTATACAACTGTTTTTAGTTTTTTAACTGCAATTACAGAACTTTTACAGCACTTTAGGCTGAATAATGTGCGCCCAAATCGCGTTGAGTAAACGTTTATAGACCCCTTACTCGATTATTTTGACCACCTTTATAGCACTAATTAGCAAAAACAGAAACGTGCTCTCGACTTTTATAGCACATATTTTTGCTAGTTGGGTAGACTATAGTGATGATAACGGTAAAGGGGAATCCCCGGTATACAAATATTCATGTAAGTTAAAATTCAATAAGTATTCGAACTATAGTCTTATCATTATCACACATACTAAAACAGTTTGCGAGCATACGTCGAAGTTAAAGTTAAAAACGAATGGTCACTTTTATAATTTTCCACTACTCCTGCTCATAAACTAGGATATTTTTGTTTCGTAAAGCCTACAGTGCTTAATTTAAAAGCTCCCCATCGCCAAGGTGTGGCGGCCCGTTAGTGGAGGGGACGCCCTTACATACTTACCTAGAGCGGTGAATCCGTGAATGTCTCAGATCGCAGGTGCTTGTGGCTCAAACCGAAGGCGAGGGCTATAAATGTGCGATCTAGGGCTTTACGAATTATTTACCGCCCGTGGTTTGTCTAGTTTTACGTCTTGCCTTGGCCAGGAAAAGAGATTTTCTTCCCGTGTGGCGGGCAGGGCCTAGGGTGACGTAAATTATAAAAATTACTAACAGTAAACATCTTGCAACGTACTTTGTCGCGCTTGCGGATAATCAGCAGAACGCGCAATAAGATAGCAATAACTTGCCTCAACGCAATAGTAATAGTATAGTAGCGGCAACCTTCAGGCTACCGAAATCATAAAAGAGCTCTTCTTTTACGGGGTTTCACGATTAGTATTTTGATATTAACGACCTTTATTAATTTATCTGAGATTTTACGTGTCGGTTTCCTATAAATAAAATCAAGTTGCAAATACAATTGTTTCTACAAATATGAAATTCGACTGCTAATTTGCCTGACAAGAACAAAGATATTTCGCAGTTAAAACGAAACTAAATCTAAACCGCGTGATGTAACCATGGTTCCGGCTGGTTGGTCCGCACATGTTCGATACTCGTACGTTTTGATTCGCCGATGCGAGCCAGACGCGCTGGTGTCGACTTACCATCGAGTACTGTTTCACACGAACTGTCGCTGGTGTTGCGAGCACTTGAGCCTTTGCTTGGAATCCTTTGAGCCTTTCCCATCCGGAGTCACGAGAGTCTCGCCGAAAACCTGCTGCTTTCGATGTAGTGCTTTACAGTGCTAAAGTACTGTATCCTTTATTTAATCTCCACTAAGCTGTACCCCGCACCTCCACCAAGTGTAGCGGGGGAGCTATGTAATTAGTGGTGATTAAATAAAGGAAATTGATTTAAATGTATGTATTTTGGGACTTTAATACAACTGATATCATAGTCTATTCCCGAATGCCCAGCTCTTTTGGTGTGTGACAGAGACGGCCTTAATTTGAATATCCAAATTTAATTTTAATATAAAATCTAATATTCCAGCTCTGCTGTCACCGACCAATAAGATCCTTGACAGAAGGGATAAATTAGCCTAAAATTATCTGATTTTACTAATATGAATCAACTTTTATTATCTACATACATGGGTATTTCAACCAAAACATACACTTGATCGAATTTTATAAAGGTTCCGTAACTTTTGCTGTCGATTCGATTCTCATTGTTATACTTTACTGCAAAGTAAGTAAGAAGTACCTAGTCGATGTGTAAACTGTAAGATTAAACTTTGCTTGGTACTTTAACCATTATCAAAACTTTCTTTTCTAAATGTAATTTTTATTTTAACGTGATCAATAAGAATGCATCCCATCTGATTAAAATCGGGAACAAGGTGCAGTTACTAAGCAGAAGTTGCTTCACTTAAAAGTATCATATAGTCAAACCACGACGCTTACTCTTCCAAGCAAATGGACTGTCAACCCATACAAACTGACTCTGTAGGTATGTTCTTATATATGTTCTTATTTTTTTTTAAGCATTGATCTTTGTATTCATGGTTCTGTAGGTATGGTTTGAGCTCATTTCCTAGGAAGATTTAGCGTGGTTTGACTCTAATTACCTATGGTAAATAGTTTTAATATTTTCGGCACTATTTATTTATTTAAACTTTATTGCACAAAAGAAAAACTTAACGGACCAAAGGGCGGACTTAATGCCATGAGGCATTCTCTACCAGTCAACCTTAGGGCAAAGCAGAGAAATTGTAGGCAGTGCATCAAACAACATAATTACATATAATTAAAATACTCATACTAGGTACATACATATATGTATATAATATACATATATATAAATATATACATACATAAATATATACGACGATGAAACAAACCAAGCAGATCTACTATGAGACTTCAGTTCTGCCAGCAAAGAAACTTCGCACGGCCCTTTTAAATGCCAACTTACTCGGAGCCTGATATATGTTTATGTAAGTAACTAGCAGTAACCCGCGGCTTCGCTCGCGTGCCTATATAATTTATATCATCCTACGGGAACAATGCTCTTTTTTCAGGATTAAAAGTAGGCTATTTGTTAAGTTAGGGTATAATCTGCAATCTGCCATATATGAATTGCTTAATACGCTTCAACATATTTGATGGCAAGGAATTAAACCGGCTCCCTGCCAACACCGGCTCACTGAGTAGCTACGGACCTCCCTAGCTTTTCTAATATTGCTGGGAAATACTTTTTATTTTATCATAACTCCACTTTAACAAATCAAACCGAAAACTCAAGCACTCAAATTAAGCAATGTCAGCTTTAACTGTATCCAAATAAAGTTTACTTCAAAATTCATAACTCGAAGTGAAGCTAAGACACCGGGATATGTGTGCATTTTATTTGTATAAAGCTTTTATAATGTCCCGAGCCTCCGCTTATCGACTTTGGATATTCGAGATTGGTTTAATGATTCTAAGCCATGTTCTAAGTTACGTCATGTTCTAATATTGTAAGATATTTAGGTTCTCTTCGTTGATGAATGAAAAATGTATCATACTGAGCCAGATAAACGTAATTCAGAATTCTGAAATGACATAATTATTGAAAAGCTTGAATGTATTTTTTACGGATGCAGGAAGTTTCCCGATCATTACTCCTCCCGTCCCAACGCGCCACCCGCTTATAGGTACCGATTGACGACGATCGAGATGCCACTAAATACATTTTTTTTAATCTATTAGGATAACGCGGGTCTCTATCCATACCTTAAAAGCAAAAATAGAACCCCCTTATAGGATCACGTGTAGCTGTCTGTCAGTCCGTCTGTTACAACCGATTTACTGCAAAACTACTGGACCGATTAAATTGCAATTTGGCGCAAATTCTTTCAAGAATTTTCATGACCACAATATAAAATTTCAATATCGGTGGCATTTTCGTAATTAACGTCCCAAGAAACCATAAAAATTACACCCATACTCATATTTAGTCATTTCAACCCCATCGCACCCCAACAGGCGAGACGGTATTTCACGTCCACCACGTTTGTTTATTAAATCGTTGTTGTTTTGGTAATCACAGCCACCCGATAAACCATAGAAACATTACTCTTGTTGATTTTCAGACTTTGTCACCATATTCTCCTCCTTTAGGGGTTGAATTCTCAAAAAAACATGAAACACGTGCTTACTCATTTATCGTTAGAAATACTCCTTGGAAGTTTTCAATAAAATAGTCTAACTAATCTTTTTTCCCCAGACAAACTTACGACCCCCATTTCACCCCTTTGGGGGGTGACTTTTGACAAAATGCTTCTTTTATTGCACCCCTAGACTTTATAAGGACACGTAGGTTCCAAATATTGACTCTCTAGAACCAGCGGTTTAGTATTTAGACATTTCAACCCCATTTCACCCCAACAGGGGAGATGTTAATTCACGTCCGCCACGTTGGATTTTAAAATCGTTGCGGTTTTCGTAATCAGCGACCCGATAAACCATAAAAGCATTACCAATGGATTTTCAGACTTTGTCACCACATTTCTCCCTTTTAGGGGTTGAATTAAAAAAAACCTGAAACACGTGTTTTTTCATTTATCGTTAGAAATACTCGTGTGAAGTTTCGAATAAAATAGTTTAACTAATCTTGTTTCCCCATACAAAGTTTGGACCGCCATTTCACCCCTTTGGGGGGTGACTTTTGAGAAATTATCTCTTAGTGCACCCCTTCACCTTATAAGGAACCTACGTGCCAAATTGGACTCTCTGGAACCAGCGGTTTAGTATTTAGACATTTCAACTCCATTTCCTCCAGTTTATCTAATCTTGTTTCCCCATACAAACTTTGGACCCCATTTCACCCCTTTGGGGGTGACTTTTGAAAAATTCTCTCTTAGTGCACCCCTACACCTTATAAGGAACCTACGTGCCAAATTGGACTCTCTAGAACCAGCGGTTTAGCATTTACACATTTCAATCCCATTTCACCCCAACAGGGGAGATGGTAACTCACGTCCGCCACCTTGGATTTTAAAATCGTTGCAGTTTTCGTAATCAGCAACCCGATAAACCATAAAAACAATACCCATGCTGATTTTCAGACTTTGTCAGCACATTTCTACCTTATAGGGGTTGAATTTTCAAAAACCTGAAACACGTGTTTACTCATCTATCGTTAGAAATACTCCTGTAAAGTTTCGAATAAAATAGTCTACCTAATCTTGTTTCCCCATACAAACTTTGGACCCCCATTTCACCCCTTTGGGGGCTGACTTATGAAAAATTATCTCTTAGTGCACCCCTACACCTTATAAGGAACCTACGTGCCAAATTTGAACTCTCTAGAACCAGCGGTTTAGTATTTAGACATTTCAACCCATTTCACCCCAACAGCTGAGATTTTAACTCACGTCCGCCACGTTGGATTTTAAAATCGTTGCGGGTTTCGTAATCAGCGACCCGATAAACCATAAAAACAATACCCATGGTGATTTTCAGACTTTGTCACCACATTTCGTTGAATTTTCAAAAAACCTGAAACACGTGTTTACTCATTTATCGTTAAAAATACTCCTGTAAAGTTTCGAATAAAATAGTCTAACTAATCTTGTTTCCCCATACAAACTTTGGAACCCCATTTCACCCCTTTAGGGGGTGAGTTTTGAAAAATCCTTTCTTAGTGCACCCTTACACCTTATAAGGAACCTACGTGCCAAATTTGAACTCTCTAGAACCAGCGGTTTGGGCTGTGCGTTGATATGTCAGTCAGTCAGTTTCTTCTTTTATATATTTAGATTAATTATGTTTTGTCTCCGAATGTAAATGTTATTCCTTCTTTCTATCTAACTGTCTGCACTCTAGTTTCAAAAGTTGGTAGTTAATCAATTCTGAAATTTATTTAAAATATCAATAAATAGCTGGTATAGCTAATACGTCTTGCTACCTATAAGATTGTAAAATCCTACCTGGTGCATACCTACATACAATCGGTGCGTGTATATAGGCATGATGAACTTGATAGTTATGACATGAACAGGCAGATGCCTGGATATTTCCGTTTATTTGTTTATTGGAGCGGAGCGAGCGAAGCGAGCGAAGCTCCCATGGATCGACTCGAATGGACTTTGTAACAATGCGCAGATCTCAGCGAGTTCTCAACCGATTTTAGAAATTTTTGTTTTAAAATGCACAAATTAAATTTCGCTAGGTCGTGGCGAAGAGAAAATTTCGAAAAAAAAAAAAAAAACTCCGCTCCAATCTATGGTGCAAGCTTAGCCGGTGGCTGACTCTGCATCGACCTAGTTTATTGGAGGAACAACAGAAGTAAAGTTGTAACAAAAATAATTATGGTTTATAGCTGATAATATAAGTAATAGCTGATCGTATGTGTGAATGTCCAATACAAAAGCACTGGATTGAGCATTTAAAAGGTTGTGTGTCATATGACAAGTAACTGTGTTTGTTGTGAAGGACCAACCCTAATATTTCTGTTTGGCCCTATGGTTGACTGGTAGAGAATGCCATTTGACATTAAGTCCGCCATTTGTACTGAATTTAGTTTGTGCAATAAATTTCTTTAATAAATAAATACATATATAGTTAAGGAAACTAACATAGTTTAATAAGTTTGTAACTAACACTTATGGACCTCTTAGTTGTCTGAAATAAACGATTATTATTATTATTATTATTAAGTTTTTTACTTCCTAATACGCTCTCACTGAGCACACAAAACTTACTATAGACTAAACTTCTGCATAGGATAAAATGCAAATATTGTTAAGGAACAATAATAAGAAGAGAAAACAAAAAGAAATACACCTAAAATGCACCACAATGGATTTTCATGACTCTGATTTGGGTGAAGACGTTGCGTAAATATTGAGAATCCCTTTAAATTCGAGTAACATGTATTCTATTTACTCATAACTGACTGTGACAGCCATGACAGCGCGGTCACAAAAAACGGGAGCAGATTAAAGCGTAAAATTGAGCACGTTGCCGTCCGCCCAAGTAATTAATACGTACCTCATGTCAGGCAAAAAAGCCCGACGGAGCAGGGTTACAATCATACAAAGTGATGTTACCGAGATTTTGCTTCACTATCTATCCTTCTCCCGGCCATGGGTAGAAGCAGGACAGGATATGGTGTATGCAGCAACCATATCACTTTACACGTCTCGAATAGGCCAGGATCGGTGTCCGCCAGTCCGCCAGTGGCTGTAACGCGACCCCCTTGCGCACGCGCCGCGCGCCTCATTTGCACTCAATCTTCATTCTGCAGTCCTCGATGCACCATTACCGATTCATAACAGCCTCTTTTTTTGACGCCCGTTTTTGTTAGAAGCGCCAAATCTGGGGAATTTATCATCGTGTTGCCGGATCATTTAGTTTCGGCCGATTTGTTGAAATTCAGCAGTTAGTTAGATGTTCTTGGTATTATTTATTTAACTAAACATTTGTGTAAATACTGTCAAGATATACAGCTATCTCCGGAGTTTTCCTAGTTAGATATACCTAATTTATTATTTTTATTGTGAATCTGATTTCATACTTTAGAAAAAAAAAACAGTAAAAAATTAAAATTGTTCGTTAAGTAAGACTAACCGGAACGGAGAATATAAACCAATGAGGATAGGGTCGTTCTCAAAATATTTGCACCGCTGCGTGAATTTTGCATTTTTTTTTAAAGTTGCGATTTCTTCTTTTATTTTTCACAGGATCGTTAGAAATATATTCAGACAATTGATATCACGTCGAGGGAAGTAGTTAAATTGAATATCTTAGAAGATATAGGTGTTTGAAATTTTAGGTCGACAGGTGAAAGACATCGATGTCAGGTAAACGACATTTGTTACCAAGTTATCGACAATGGGTGCAGGTTTGCGACAAATATGTTCCAACTTAACTGAATTTGCTAGCAGGTTAACGATGACGGTTGCAGGTAAGTGACATTTTAAATAAAACCTAGGTTGAACAGTCAACTAGTGCTTTTTTGATTGTTGTTTTTTTCTTTTTTCCTTATGTTAGTAATTTGAACAAAGAGAACAAGCATTTAATTCTCATCTCATAGGATATTTTTAGGAGGTTCTTTGACGCCTGTGCAATCCAGAAAGGTCATAACTGGCCAAAAGATGCAAAACTCAAGCATACCCACGTGATTTTATAAATTTCTTATAAAAGTTCAACAGCGAATCATTTAAATAACGTTTCTGCAATCTAATGCTGCCTCTTTTGAGATATTCTTTCTTACCCGCTGAGTTACCTACTGCTGTTTTCGTCATCTTCGAGGAATTCCTTCACATCTGATAACCAGAAAGCCTTCGGCTGCGTTAGGTGGGATAAGCTATGGGAGGTATTGTCTGAAGCTGCCAGCATATCTGGTAACACTTTATAAAGCCTTTACGAGTCTGGATACAGAATGGTGTCGGTAGGAGATGTCAGATACAAGAACTTTAAGTTCCGGAAAGGCGTACGACAGGGATGCATAATATCCCCAATACTATTTAACAGATATGGAGCCCTTGAAGGTACGTGGTAGACATCGCCTATTTTGCATCACCCGAAGCAGAAGTGGCCCAACTTTTGGAATGACTCAAAACAACCAGCCTCAAAATGGGTCTCGATATTAATAAAAATAAGACCGAGCTGATGATAGTCGACCATTACTAGTCGACAAAGTACTAACCTGCTTCAAGAGTTCGATACTGTTGATCAGTTCCAGTACCTTGGCTCCATTGTCACAAATAGAGGCACATGCAAACCAGAGATTCGCTGGGGAATCGGAATGGCCAAAACAGCGATGACCCAACGCGGCAAAATATGGAAAGATAGAAACATCCCTAACCGGACTAACATCCACCTCGTCTGTGCACTTGTCTTCTCCATATTTCTTTATGGGGCAGAGACCTGGACGCTCAAAGCCACTGACAGGCAGAGGATAGATGCTTTCGAAATCTGGTGCGGGCGCCGCCTGCTAAGGATTCCTAAGACAGCTTGAAAGTAAAATGGAATACTCAAACCAAGCTTTTTCGGTAATATATATGTTTTTATAACAACGAAACATGAGTTGAGACACGTCGAGTGACCGATAAAACCTGGTTTTTAAATAATTTTGTATGTGTTTACCTAAATAATTGTCGTTCACCTGCCGTATGTGTCGTACACCTGTTTTTATATAGACAAGTGAACGACATACAGGCGATGGACAAAATGACAGTTATGTCATCAAAACAAATAAAGTATTTCGTTGATGAACTGCATATTTATACACATAAAAGTAGACCATACTTTACGCGTTATAAATTAAAATGAATGCAATAGTACACACGTTAACCAAAATATGGAAGGCAGAATATAGACTACATACCCATTACAAACTCCCGCTCGCGTAAGTGTATGTATCATATTTTTTTAGTGCAGCACACTGACTACGTGTCACTTGGAACAGTGTTAGGTGACAACTGAAGGTCTCGATTTATGCGGGTTGAGGCAGGGGAAACGAAATAGTAGTCACACAATTGTAATGTTTGTCTCATGACAAGTGAACGACAAAAAATGGCGTGGACAAACTTAAATTGCAAATAATTCGCAACATAAGCATAGTATTATTATTCGATATGGTAGTATTCAATCTTCATCATATATGAAAATAAAATGGAGTACTGAACTTAAGCTAAGTCGGTAATGTATATGTTTTTATTACAACGAAACATGAGTACCTCGCGTTGGGACACGGCAAGTGACCGACAAAACCTAGTTTTAAATCATTTTTTTGTCTATTAATATACTTTAGTTTTAATTAAAAGCATTTGGCCCCTATTAAAAAAGTGTCTATAGATATGTGTTGATAATTGAATATTTAAAATAATGCGTTGTAAAAAACTTCTTCTAAGACAAACTTGTTGACAGGTGGCGGTGCAAATTTTTTGAGAACGACCCGATACGTCTTTTGAAGCCTAAAAGATATGCATTTAAATCTAAGGAGGAATGTGATTGATCCATTATACACAGTACCTACCTACCGCTCCACTCCGCTACATACCTATTTGGACAGAGTTTACCCAACCCAACCAACGCAACCTAGTTAAAGTTAAATAAAAACTTAATTAAGTAAAAACTGGGTTAAGTAAAGCTGTAAAGGGATTAAACTCCTTTAGGTTTAAGTAAAGCTGTAAAGGGGTAAACCCCTTACGAGTATCGTTAGATCTTTCCGTGTTGAAGCTTTTCTGAAAAACCATACATTTGTGATTAAATGATAAAAAATATGGTATAATTATAGTATGTATAGTATTTATTATGAATACGCTTGTAAAACTTAACGTTCCCAATTGCTTCGTGTGCTGGCGAAATATTACAGGGTTCTCTTTTAACGAATCCAATTTTGAATAAGTATTTATCATTATGATACGAAGTGTGGCCACTTCTAATAAAACTGAATATGTAACATAGAATCTTATATTCGACCTGCGGCTTGTTTACAGTCACCGTTCTGGGGTACCTACACGCGTAATTTTCCAACTGAAAACAAAGCGGGCATCAGTCATTATCACCGGCGGTACATCAAGCAGATAAATCATCAATAAAGCCCCGAAGACTGCAATTTGCGATAGCCTGCCCTCATTAGTCGGTCGCGAAAAATGAGCGTGATAAGATAGGGGAGAGCTGAGAGCACAAGGAGGCTCTGTGCGGGGCGGAAGCGCGGGCCACTGGCTGCTTCCAAGAATTCCGCTGTTATATCTATGCAATACGTCAACTCGACTGCATATTGCAGATTTTTTACATGTTTTTAACTAAAATCGTGACATGCCTCTCTATCGTGTGACAAAATTGTTTATGGTGTATATGATTCCATCAGTCTAGTGGAAGAGAGACGGGTGACGCTGAGTCGCGCGACAAGCGATGTCTAGCGTTTCTGCAGGCATACATAATAAATCAACCGTTAGGGCCTTACACTTGCGATTTGCGAGCGAATTTTGTATGAAGGCGATCACGCACAGTTCGCCGCGACGCATATTTGTATTGTGTATAGAAAACTCGCTCGCAAATCGAAAGTGTGTTAAGGCCGTTAGTCACCCTCCCAATTTTATAAGAGTCAGAAAGTCGCAAATGCGTTGTCATTTACCTATCTATCTATCTACCACTCAAGTAGTGGCAAGCCCAGGTAGGTTTCGATTAATTTTTCTTCAGTCGCAATAGAGAATTGGTGCTCAATCGCCTTGGGCACGCCGGTGGGAATCCGGGCCTATGAACTCCATGTGTATGTGTACTGTCTATGCAAGTAATTTTCTCAGCAGATCACTATTTAGGTACTGTTATTGAATAATGAAAACAATGAATTAAACAAAAAGTTTATTTTGTTTATTTAACATTTAACAAGGATAATGTTGTGTTACAGTACAACTATTTTTAAAGTATTAACTAAATTTAAATTAGGTACTAATACTATTTTTTAAAATCGTGACGAGATTAAATAAACACATGCCACAACTTATTTAATTCTCAGTTTAACAATAGGATTTTGAAGTCTAAGGAACTAGCGTACATATGAATTAATTACTGTTTTTTTTTTTAATATAGCACAGTGCTAAAAGTGGTATTATGAAGTCCTTTAGAGGGCAATATTTTACAAAGATCATTTTCATAACATGAAAATAAATAAAATAAACACGGTGTATAAACGTGGAATTAGGATTTCGAAACCAAGTCTGTGGTAATATGAGCGTTCTAGCCGGTTCCGTACTTATGCTGTTATTGGCCATGTATTATAAAGGTAATCAGCATAATATGGATAACAACTGAATATTTATACAGAACGGAGTTCGTCAGTATTGCGGCGGCCGGCGGCCTGGGGAATTAGGCGGTTGAAACTCTCAATTAGCACCCTGCCGTAAGTACCTTATAACTTACAGAAACGGGATTTATCTATAATTATACAACGTTCAGCTTACACTATATAATCACAAATTATAACTTACTTAATCTATTTGTAAGATAAAATACTTAAATTATACAAATTAACTTAGACTAGGAAACTATCAGGAGTTTAATTAACTTTGGAATCAAAGGAATATCTTCATTCAAACTTTCAAACACGATATTGATATTCACATAACCAGTAAAAAATATTTACCTACGACTTGACAACATTTCAAACTTTCAATAGTGTTCAGATTAGAATAACTTCATTAATTTATTATCACAAACCCAAAACCATTATTTTTATTTGATTATTAAGACTAGTTTAAAAAAAATTGTGATTGCAGCGTCATCTAAGAATCGGCCCTCTACAGGACGTCACCTTGTGAAACATTTGACAATCGCATCACTCAAAAATATCAGTACCTAGTACAATTTCCAAACTAAGTCCGCCTTAGTTACCTAGTCCAACTGCATAATTTTCTGCGCTTTGACCAAATTACTGGTCGCCTACGCTCTTTTGGAAGGAGGAAATTTTCAAATGTATTTTTCAATCAGAAATTGGGTAATTTTCGAAAAGTAATTATAATAATGTGGTAATATTTAATTTTTTATCCTTTAATTGATAATATCGGAAAAAACTCAGTTGAAAAAATGAAATATTGTCAATTATAAAATCGATTTATAAACTATCGTACGAGATCTCGATGTCGTAATCGATTTGTTTATTTAAATATTTTCGTGTTGCGATTTGATAAGTAAACGCACGTGCGGTTCCACGGAAATAAACCCATATGTGGTCGCGCAACTGTGTCAAACAACCAATTTCAGGAAAAATATATCTATACGTCCTTGTTTTTACCATATTTATCTTACAAGCTTTTATTTACGAGTAACTTGAAGTATGTTGTATGTGCTAGAAAATAAAGTCAAGTCACCCTAAGAAATCCAATAAGGCGGACTAAAGATGCGAACTAAGCTTTTTATGCTTTTCACCAATACGTAGGTATCAAATGAAAGGGCTTGATGATAATAACTCGAAAATTAAAGTGACGCCACTCTAAATCAAATATGGCGGACTTCTAAACATGGTGGACTAAAGAGATAACTAAATAGAACAAAAAAACAAAAACATCTTTAAAAATAAGCTTTTATTTAAATGTGCTAAAAATAATAAAATAAAGCTTTCCTTCACACCTTTTCCTATCAACTTATAACATCATTACACAATTTATATGTAGTATTCATTTCTTGTACAAGTTATTACATTATTACTTATACAAAATTATGAGTATATGATTTAAAAGCTTGTCGCTAGATTTTGTACTTAGTCGTATTTACTTCATCATCATTTAAGAGTTTTACTCTTGTCGGTGCAGTTCTCTCCCGTATTTAGGTACGTAGTTACTAAATTTTAATTCACATCAACCAGATCAAGTTATTTTATGTACCTGTTTATCTACTTATAAATAGGTAAATCTCGCGACAAGCTTTTTTATTATAGTAGCTGCGCCACGCGGTGTTACCCGCTCATCCCACGGGAACAATAAACTTTTTCGGGATAAAAAGTAGCCTATGTGTTAATTCATGTTGTCAGCTACCTTCATACCAACATTTTTCAAAATTGGTCCAGCCGTTTGAGCGTGAAGAAGTAACAAACACACACATGAAATATTAGTGTGACAAACTGTGTAATGATTTTATTAAATTGATAGTAAAAGTTTAAAAGAAAAGTTTATTTTATTATTTTTAGCGGATTTAAATAAAAGCTTGTTTTTAAAGATGTTTTTTTACTTTTAATTTATTTACATTTATGGATGCCCTGGGTAATGCGCCCATTCTGGGCAGGGTGAATAGATGCTCGGGGGCGCAGGGTAGAGAGGGGCGTGGTGCGTATGCGGGCCATAACGTGGTTGTAATTCGTGGAAATTAGGCTCGTGGGCCGGCTTTAGGTACTGATCGAGTTCAGCTCCGTCCGGCGTCCCGTCCGCCAACAACGCTCCATCTACTTCTATTCTAGAGAAGTCTATCTGGGATCTTTCCAAAGATGGCTCGCGCTTGAGTCTGGCGGGAGTCGCCGGCGGCGGCTTCCGACGCCGCGGCTGGTACTTGTAGTCCGGATACTCTAGCTTGTGTTGGGTCCTTAGCTTATCGGCTTCCTTCACGAACGGTAACTTTTCGTCCTCACTCAAACTCCTGTAACAAGTTAAACGTCCGTCAGCTAAATTCTAGTGCTCATTGTCAATGGTATAAATGCCAACGTTTGTCGGAGAAAATCATTTTTATTATAACCTTTAAAACTATTAATATCATAACTCAAAATATAATATAGGTACATTTATTGAAATAAAATAAAATAATTCTCAACGTTGCGGTCTGCTTTTCTAATGAATTAACCCGAATCCACGGAAATAAATAAATATTATAATGCATAATGCAGAAGCCACTGTCCTATGGGGCATAGAACAACTAATTAACATGATATTCGGCACTGAGAAAGACTTAAAAGATAGTAAGTGGCTTGTAATAAATATTGTAATACTCTATAATTGATGGTACCGCATCGATAAATCGTAATCGATCGGGCAACCTACCACCAAACCTTAGAATCGACCAGTTCAAAATCTTCCTTAAAGTTAATATAGTACTACCGTTTATTTTATTGTGTTTGATAATAGGCCAAGCTGTGAGAACGATCAAGAATGCCGAATCATGTAGACTGCTTGCAGGCGGCGATGGTATCGGGCGCGTCGCGACTATTTCCAGATGCGCCGGCGGCCGCTAATGTGCCGTGCGGCCGGCGCCTGCGCAGCCCACAATGTGCACTAACTTTAATCTAGCTTAGACTGGGGAGAATAAATATCGCTACCTTGTTACATAGTAGAAAACTCACATTAAGGAAAAATCTGCAAATAAGACTTATATATAGGACTAGCCATATGGTAGAGCTTAGATCTAAGTAGACTAGGGAGTATGCAGTTATTAGATAGATGACAAATTACTAAATGAAAAGGTTAATAAAGAGGCATTCTTAACACGAAAATATGAAAGACTGGCCCTAGAGTAGAGTGAGAAGTTGTAAGGTTGTAACCAGGTTACAAGGGTGCCCAATTATAATTTTCTAAGACCTCTGTCACGAAGAAAATCACAACAGGATCACAACTATCCAAGTATTAAATAAAATTATTAGTTATAATTATAATTTTATTTCCGATAGCTGACAATAATGATCGATTTCGTAAGCTTATACCCCAACGAGATCAACAATAAGGAAGCTCCTAGGCAGCCTCCTGATTCATCCAAAATTAGTCTTATCTTTTATCTGCATTCTTTGAGAAATAGAAAATATTTAGGAGCTCGTGCAGTGACCGTGTTAGAGCTGTCTGGGCGAATGTCTGCGACTTTATAATTAGTTCTCATAGTGATAATTTATGACAGTCTGGATTTGAAAAATAGACTCTCGACTCAATTAACTGGGTTCGGGTGCGACGACCAATGCTAGCAGTAAAGAAACATGTGTTTAAACAATTTGGTACTAAGTAAGTATGTTAGCGAGGATGACAAAATAATAGGTCTGTTTCCCTTTAAAATACAAATAGGTACTGTTTATTTATCACCTCAATCACTATTTAAAAAACCAGTTAACACACATATACATAATTTATACAAATTCATTGGTAAATATCGTATCAGTAAAGCCTTATTTTGCTAAATACTGCTGTATGTCAGAACTCAGAACTTAAAATGAATTTGTTAAGCAATAAACATTTGACTATGTATGTATGTAGGTATACGGGTGGATCAACTTTTTCTTGCTGTTATTCTGTCCCGTAACCCAGGAGACAAATGGCGATTAAATTTCATAGAAAAGTGTTGATAATTTCTAATATTGGTACATACTAGTGGTATTTTCAAGAGATATTCCAAATAAGAATGGTCATAACTGCTGCAATTACAACATTTTTGTTGAATATTGTCGCCGAAAATCGTAGTTTTAAAGAGTAACCCAGGGGACATCACCATGGCAACAAGCAACAGAAAAATGTTACATCGATATTTACACGTGTGACGTACCTCATATTTATATTTTTTATGTATCTACCAAGTGGCGAGGTGTCAAGCAATAGCCACTGGTGCTGAATGTCATGAAGGGAACAAGCCGGTGGGAATCGGGTTTTATTGACGCCACGTCAGTGGCATCTACTTATATGTGAGTAATGACACGTTAACGCATGAGTCTCTAACACTAAACGACTTTACACCGTGGGATTTAATCTTTCATAATATATCAGCTTTTTTGCCTCCAAATACTACAGGATAAGTGATAAGGGTCCTAAAAATCAATTATCTTTATACCTAACGCATTCCAGTCTAGAAACAAACAGTCGATTACTCAGAAATTGAGATCATGGCTCCGCGTAAACCTCTGACCTTGCTAATCTCGATAACCGATGACAGTCGAGAGCGGACCATCACAACACACCAATCAGACTCTTTTCACCGACTATTTTCTTTGAAGATGGAGAGTTTGCCCTTACCGCGTCATTGTGTCAAAATAAATACTGGCCGAATCATCGTGGGCGTTCTGATGCCAAAACGACTTAAGTCCCTGATTTTGATAGGTACGCATAATATGCGGGTGGTCAACGTCAGCACTAGTGCTTTTAAGTACAAAGCTTTTATTTTTTTCGCCCTGGGTTGGCGAGTCTGATTCGCACTTGTACGAGTACGGTTTTTTTTATTACAAGCTTTTATTTACTTTCACCTGTCCCGGTGTAATCAAATTTCGCAAGTAAGATTTAAACCACTTTGGTAATGGTTTGAGCTGATATTTGGTGTACCTATGTAACTTCGATGATAATACAATAATGTGACACCATGAATCTGGTCTGATATGATGAAGCCGAAATGTGGTCATCGGAACGCTGAATCAGACGATGCAATCCTACCAAAGTTGGGCTCTTTAGAATCGTCTCGTCGCGAATCTTGTCACAAAACTATTTTGTCAAAAACTTATTATGCACACAACATTTTTCATTATTCTTCTTCTTCATGTAATTGCCATAATTATAATGAAAATTGTACACAAACGACAATGAAAAGAAAAAAACTAATGTCGACTTTTTTCATAACTTTAGTTGATATCGTAATATAAGGTGATGTGTTTTTGCAGGTTCATAAGTAAATTTGTAACAACGTAGGTACAGTATGTTCATCAAAGGCCCTTTTGAGTGAGAGTTAATTAAGCACTAACCATAGACGTGTTAAGGTAATGGAATAAAGGCTTTTTTATTATATTTATTTTATATTTGTGATTATACCTAACATACATTACATATACATAAAATGAAATTAAATGAAAACCCTATTTTAAAACATAAAAACCGTTAGATCGCAATAGGTATTTAATTATTTAAAAGTTGACCCAATAAATAATGTCATCGCGATTGCAAAATTATCAACATTTGGGTACGAAGATTTCGATACAGTTTTCTATTAATCGGACCTCCCCGGGTCGATCTCTCGGACCGGACAGTTAGAGATGGTATCTCCGTCGGCAGCGATAGTATTTTAATGAGTAAACAATCGATGCACGCGCACCGCTGGGCGCCGCACGCGGCGGTCCCCTTCCGAGAGTATGTCGGTCAGTTCGGGTTAGAACTTTTGATAGGAATTCAGTTATTGCCAAAAAGTCTATCTTAGCTGATTGGCTTTACCCGCAAGGTTCGGGTATTTTTAAACCTACGCAACATTTCGAGAACTATTAATATTTCCGAGACGGAGAGTATGGCGGCAAAATAGTGAGGCTGTCTCAGAAACATGTCGCTTTGGGGACACAATGATTGCATTATTTTCCAATCCACTCTCCATATGTATTGAGAATGACTAATTATAGTACCTATATGGCATAATGTATACTTACTTATGAATTCTAAATAGATTTGTCGATTTGCATTAAGTATTTATAAGTGTTATAGTTATAAATGTTTAACAACAAAAGAAACGACTTCAAAAAAACAAAAAAGGCAAAACTAACCCGATCATGTACAGATTACATTTGAATCACCTTATTGAAGTCGATGCCGCGCAGTTTACGTGAGGTTTGCCACCGACTTCAAAAGGTGATTCAAATGTAATCTGTACATGATCGGGTTATTTTGGCTTTTTAGTTTTTTAGAAATTGGTTCTTTTATTTGTTAATTTTTTTTTTTGCTTTTGTGATTCAATGAAAGCGAAAAGCAAATGAAGCAAAATGGAACATACAATAACACTTATATGATTTTCTCATGGATGTCTTTGTCAGATCAAATTCGGACCAAATTTAAATGGGACCACACGGCAAGCACAAGTTTTTAAAATAAAAAATAATCATCATAATCGGTTCACCCAGTCGAAAGTACTGAGGTAACAAACATTAAAAAAAAACATACAGTCGAATAAAGAACTTTTCTCCTTTTTTTGAAGTCGGTTAAAAAGATAGGTGACCTACTGCTGATAAATGACGTAAAACTGAACTGAAATAGAAGATGAGCTTTAGTAATAAAATATAATCGCTCTAGTTTTTACCAATTTTATACTATAATTATAAAGTAAACACGAAAAACTTGATATGCCGAAATCTTCTAAGGCTCATGAGTTGGACGTACAGTAAGCGTATAACCATGCCGCAAAAGATTAATCTAGTGCGTCCCTCGTTGTAAAGCAGTCTCCGACTGTTTGCGGCCCGCCGGCGGCCCTCAAGTCCTCCCCGTCCGTCAACACGTCAATGTTCCGCTTTGGAACATAAAAGTTGTCGCCGCAGTAGTTTAAAACAAACCGTGGAGTTACCCATAAACACATTTAAATTTTAAACAACTCTTGAGCCTTAATTTCGCTTTCGATATACTTAAGCGGGCTAGGGAGACGAGTCTAAAGTTCATCGGGAATTTAAGAGGGTTACCTATTATTTTTCGATATCGTCGATATCCGTAACAATTACGCTACAATAACTAAATTGCATAGAGTCATATACATTTGTGGACCTTGAAGAATTCACATATTCATAAATAAGTAATTTACTGGGGTTTTCGTGCAACAAATAATATGAGGTAGGTATTTGAGTTTGGCGTAGACGTACCAGCATCGGCATGGAAACTACTTGATTAAAGTAATAGGACAATTTCATCATTTCACTAAGATCAAGACTGCATCTCTTCGGGTGAACACGAGCGCTATATAACTACCCACTGGGATATCGGAGTTATATGCGTATTGAATTCGACTTTGACTCACTTCCACATGGACCCCAATGACTTGCTGAGCTCGGCGTTGTGGAGCGAGGGTCGTTGCTCGGACAGGCGCCTGCGCATCGCTTGCGCGAACACCATGAACGCGTTCATCGGACGCTTCACGTGCGGCCGCCTCATGCACCCGCCGCCTCTGCAACAAATATTTACCATTACCATACCATTATTTAAGTCAACTACGAGCTTCTTTGCTCTGAGCAACAAATGAGTGCAACGTCGAGTCGAGGTCGAGTGCAAAAAAAATGATAGCGTCAAACCACGCTAACTCTTCCTTCCAAGCAAATAAACTGTCAAACCAAACATATTGAGTCAAACGACTCTATAAATATAGAGCGAACACTCGTTCTTGTATTGTTTCATAAAGTAAAAGCGATATACTTAGGGAAAAACTACTTAAAACCTAATTAAAACTGAGTTCTGGTGACGTGCTGCAAAACCAGTTTTTTTTTGTACCAATAATATATACTGACATAGCTGGAAATAATAAATTCTTTTGTTCCTCTGGTCTCTACGTCACAACAAGTAGAGCTAGCGAATATAGGTATATATAGGTACCTATAACAGCATTGAATCATCGAAATATTATTTTTCTTAAACACGCAATGTAATGTCGTCATAACGTGCGTTATAACAGGCTTCGAAGTATCACGTTTTGGGCAGAACAACTTGAGGGAACTGTAAAGGAAATTCATACAAAATTTAAGACCTAAGCCGGGAAGTATTTTTTTTAAACATGGTGTCTGTGTTCATGAACAGGCTAAACAACAGAACTTTTTTTTTTGGGTTGTTTTTTTTTTTATTTCATTTCATATGTTTGAGAAAAGCACTAACTATACATGCCTAGCCAGTAAAAAGGGCTTGCCGGCTTCGTATCACTTTCCTATACGTACTCACCTAGCAAGCCCTTCTTTTCCGGCGTCTGCAGTAATGTATACTATTATAAATAAACGATTGAATTGAATTTAATATCTAGAATCGAATCGTCGAATAACTAGAATGACCTATTGCTACAAGCTTTTACTCAACATTTGTATGTCCGTTCGTATTTTAATTACGAAAATGCAGGAGGGAAGGGATTTACAGATTCAAATTTGGTAGGATTAAATCTGAAAGAGACTTGCAAGAAACATGCAACAATTGTAAAGTTTACTACTTAGGTGTGCTAAGTTTTGGTTCAAAGCAATACTCTACATTTAACATACAGCAACGCTTAAAGCTATAAATAGTTTGAGTATAGACTCAAACCCGAACAAAAAGTTAATGTTGACATAAACAATACGAGAGCCGCACTTGACGCGCGCCGCTCAAATTGGGCGGCTTCGGCGCACGCGCGATAATGACTAGGTAACCGAACTATCAAGTGGCGACGTAAAAAATAAATTACGGCCACTCTTAACACTGGATTTTATAAACCTTAAAACCGTGCCCATAAACGTAAACTATATAGGTTGGAAACTAAGAGCGTTATGCAGAGTTTTCTTACTTTTCATACTACATTGGATAAAATTTAAAGGATATTTCAGATTTGTAATGCTCTCCTGAGAGAATATATCGTCGAGCTCTTGATGCTGTTATTTCACTTATTTCACTACATAGTATAAAACAAAGTCGCTTCTTCTCTGTCCCTATGTATGCTTGGATCTTTAAAACAAACGCAGCGGATTTTTATGCACAAATGCTGAACAAATGTTGATTAGTTTGAAGAGTAGAATCTATGTTTTAATGTATTGCTCCCATTACAGGTAGCACCCGGTATGTGCAACAACTTCAGTAGGTATGATTATGACTTATTGTGAAAAAGTAAGCACAAATCAGTACCCTGACGTAACTACATATAATTTATAAATATTAGTGAGCCTGTTAACCACGCGGCCGTCTCCCGTCATTTTACGCTCATAAACTGCTCTCGTTTTATTACATTTTTATTTTCTAGTGCCGTTCGGGTTTCCTCGCGATCTAAATGCTGACAATAAATTATGCTTTTTTCAAACACTGACACGCCACTAAAAGTCGATCGATTTCTAACGGATTACTCGGGAAGCAATATGAGTAGGAATAATTACCTACCGCTTCGGCGAACCGGCGGTTTCCTTGTTTATTAGTGGGAACGGGTTCTAGCAACGCAGCAATTTTAGGGGAACTTTATTTTATTGCGCGTGGAATAAAATACCAAGTTAACGTTCCTGTAACGTCTTGGGTTTCAGACGCTGTTTTGTTAAATCAGAGCTCAATGTGGTAATGATTACGAGAATGGATTCTAAACCGGCATTGGCTTGTAGAACCGCGAGAGTAGACCTACCGCGCGGCGCCATGTGGTTAGTAACATCTCTGCCACTGACAATCACAGATATCTACTCGAATCGCTTAAGTGCACACAATGCGCCACTTGCAGCAACGAATGCACGTATCATTCGAAACGTACATTATTATGACGCTATTTTCATCTGTGTTACATTTTATTGTCTCGCTTTGACGTTTACCGGGTTACACCGACCTCGAAACAGTATTATTTCACCTTAAGCACGTAGCAATGTAAATCATGTGACGCATTATTTTTTAGTTCCCAGTTAATTTTGATGATACTCTAATTTCAAAAGCTCTTAAAATCATAATTGAACGACAGCCTGACAAAAAGTTTTATAGTCGAACGCAATGATTTACTGCCAGATTTCACAGTCTTGTCTACATCTGTAGCATAGCTCGGTAACTACGTAATGAGCTATACATATTTTAATTTAAATACTTATTATAATTGTGCTTGCTTCTTAATGACCGTAGGTTAGATTTTTAATAATAAACGCAGACAAAAATAGACTATGTTTTTATCTTAGGTCTACGCGTTCATATTCATATTTTAAGAAATATTGCATAGGATGCTGTCAGCAGTGCTAACAGAACTCAAGCTATCGCTGGTTGCTACCGTAGAAAGAATAAACCTCACGATGTGCCTGTTTTCAGAAGTACGTACTCATTGGTGTATCTATTTATTTTTCAGTCGGGGCCTGGGTGGGGCCTGGCCATGGCCTATGAGATGAATTCATGAATTTCTGGGTAACCCAAAATCCTGGGGTGGGCACTAGACCATATTGGGGTGGGCACGGCCCACCCGGCAACCCCCCTAAATACGCCAATGGAAGTACTGCGTTCTGTATCTGACTCCAGCACCTCAAGCACACTGTGACATGCGACTCTTTTTTCCGCGAGAAATATTACCCATCTCTTTCTTCGCTGTACAGTGAGAGAGTGACGGGCGATGCTATGTCGCGCGACAAGTCGTGAAGCGTAAGCGTAAGTTGTGCTAGACGGGCAGACTCAGATATCTAGAGAGTCCTTAGAGATTATATTCGAGACTCATCGTTATACTTAAGTCCGTCCGCCGAAACGTTATTATTATTTTGAGCGTTACGACTATGATTTGAGCACTAAGCGCGTACGCACGGAAGGGACACGTGACACGTGTTATGTAAAAAAATAAGGTCACGATTTGGTTTCAAGTGGTTTTGATAAACTAATTTTTTTGAACACTAGCATTACAATATTTTATGATAACTGGTTAGTCATTATTTGAATAACGGAACCCATTAGTATGTATAGAATAGATTTAAGGATATACGTTGATGTTGCTTTTGAATTACCTTCATCAAGATAGTTATAACAAATATAAATATGTACACATGTCAAGGAAATTTAAGCAAGAGTGAAATCACTCTTGTAACAATGAAAATAAGGGTCAAAAGGTACCTCTCCTTTACCCTACCTATCAGTGGCGCGGCTTCCGTAAAACCCGATTGCCACCAGCTTGTCTATAGGAATTGAGCACCTTCTAATGCTACTAAAGAAAAAGTAAGTGAAATCTACCCCGAACGTCCTGAGCCTTTGTGTGACGCCACGCCACTGCTACCTATGGAAGTGTTAAAAACAACACGCACATTCTTGTAATATCTACTTTGACGTAGGAAAATGTATTCTTATATTAACATCTAGGTATGTTTTTGGTAATCAATATACCTAATATGTTTATTTGCAACCTATATAAGGCCTTGAATGAGACCAGGGATGGACGTAACAATTTTCGATTTCTTCGTAATATCTCACACATCTTCTAAGAATATCAAGATTCTAATCAATACAAATGATAGATTAGTCTTTCAGCTATCTTTAACGATCACCTTAAATGCAACTGATATATGAGATTTTGAGA
Source organism: Apotomis capreana (assembly GCA_947623375.1). Classification (NCBI taxonomy): domain Eukaryota; kingdom Metazoa; phylum Arthropoda; class Insecta; order Lepidoptera; family Tortricidae; genus Apotomis; species Apotomis capreana. The sequence continues at coordinate 11,156,415 of OX392510.1, read as the reverse complement.
AAAATGAGCAAAAAAAAAATTTGGAATCTGTTACAACCATCCCTAGGGGTAGGTCTGGTTGTAACAGTATCAGGGGATGCTTGTAACAATTCAAATAAATACTATGTATCTTTCATAATCAACATTATTATTTATCACAAAACAACATTATTATTCTTATTTATCAATCAGCCTTTTAGGTCTTACAATAATATCACAATAATCAAAACTATCTATTAAACACTTCTGAAACATATAAAATAATGTCACAATAATCAAAACTAATTATTAAATGCTTCTGAAACATGACAAATAATCTTCAAAACTAATCAACAATCTCAGTCAGACAAACAGTTATGACAGATATAACTTCTTTCATTTTTAGTGCAATCTTCATGAGCCCATTGGTGACACTCGAGGCATTGCACCCATTTTTCATTTGACCTGCTGTTTGCATATGATTCCATACAGACTAGACAAAAGCAATCCTCGCTATCTGAGCTATCAGTATTCTTTGTTAATCTAGAACCCTTTTTCTTCTTTGGTGCTTTATTTCCCTTTTTTTTCATATTTTTTTTAACAACTGGTGTCCTTGGTTTTTTTATTTCTTTGGCAGTCTGCAAAATGGGTTTCTTAACTTCTTTGGCTCTGAGCTTTCTTTCCTCTTGTTCTTGAATTTCAAGCTTGTTTGGTGTATCAGTCATTATTGCTGTTTTCCTCCCTTTTCTTCCCTTTCCATTATTCTTCCTTGGTCCTGCTTTTGGTAGGGGCTTAATTTGATAGGGACTAAACGATATCATTGTAACGTCCTGTACAGTAGCTGAAGAGGTAGATGGGAAGTTTAAATTATGAGATGATGTTGATGGTACAGAGACATCTACTTCCGAAATAGTCGTTGAAGCTGAGGCTGTTGGTGGCAAAGTTAATTCAGGAGGACTTCTTGGCAACAATGGTGATGCTGGCAAAGACGGTGAACCTACCAATGGTGGTGTTACTAATGGCGATGGTGAGCGTAACTCGCACCGTTCGGCCAGTAAATTATCGGTCGAAATTGCATGATCGCGTGATGGTGGTGAACAGGACATTGCATCAATCTGACGACTTGTTGACGGAATAGGGTCAGGTACTGGAGCTGGAACATCTTCTAACGGTCGATCGGTGACGCTGCTGGGCAAGAAGTCCACGTCTGTAAATATTTGCGGGTTGACGGGCCATATCCCTGTACAAGCAAAACCTGCCTGTATATTTCGCGGTGTTACAGCGATAGGAAAAGAGTCTCGGACTATACTGGGTATATCGTATATAGTCATAACTTTCCCAGGGTTTGATCTCATCCAGTTGTCACAGCATGCATTTACGGCTTTTTTCAGAGGTCCAAATACACTGCGATCAAGTGGCTGCATCTTGTGTGTGCAGTAGAGCTGGGCGTTATTTTCTGTAACAGTTTCGAGAAACCGTTTCTTATAAAGAAACGGAGTAACGGTTTCTTGCCATATCTAATAACAGTTTCTTTAAAACCTGCTACTACACGTAACCGATACCATTGTGTTAGCTAAATTTTCTCGAAAGACAAAAAAAAACGATTGTTGATTAAAATAGTTTTAGAATAGCTAACTAAACATTTTATGAAAAACTGGTTCTTGAAATAGCGTTACTCCTAGTAACTTATGATACCGAATGCCGTAATAAAGAAACTGTTTTTTAAGTAACTTGTTTTCGAAACGGTTACTTGTCAAAAAGAAACGGTGACGTTTCGTTTCATCGAAAACGCGTAACGACCCAGCTCTAGTGTGCAGTGTGGTGGGAAAGTCAAAAGGACTATGCCAGATTCTCTACAGAAGTCAATATTCTTCAGTGCTATATGGGAACTGTGGTTGTCCAGAAGAAGAATGCACTTATTTTCTTGAGATGGTCGTGCATGCGTTTTAAAATGATTCAAAAATAAATTGAAATCATCTTCTTGCATCCAACCACTTCCATTTGCACTTCCAACTGACCCTTGAGGTGCATCACGAATAAAATGATCTTTAAACCGTTTTCGTGGAAATATAAACATGGGAGGAATGCTATTTCCAATAGCGTTAACTGCAGTAGCCACAGTAACTAGCACACCACGTTCTGCAGATGTGACCGAGCTAACTTGCTTGGTGCCTTTTCCGGCTACAACTCTATTTGGTTTTTGTACCGTGGTTATACCAGTCTCGTCCATATTCCAAATAGCCGATGCATTGTAATTATCTCGTTCCAAAAGCTCAGTATAGTTTTGAAAAAACAAATCAACATTGTTTTTATTGAAGCTCGTCGCTCGGGCAATACTAGTCGCTTGGGGGGCTCTTATCGACAATCGTGGATTACGACGCATAAACAACCTCAGCCAATCATCACCAGCACATTCATTAGAGCTCCAAGAGCTGGGAAATTCTTTATTATATTTAATAGCTAATTGAAACGCTAGCTTGCGTACTTCTTTGGTCGTTAACCCGTAATTAATTTTTGAGCAATGGAGCAAATACTCAGCCAGTATTTTTTCTTCTTCGTCGCTAAAAACTCTTTTTTTCGATACGTAGCCTACATTTGGAATACTTGTTGAACCTTCTTCAAGCATTTTTTTCTTTTTTTGTACAAATCTATATAGAGATACATGGCACAATTGATATGAATTGGCAGCGTCTTCTGAGAAGTACTTCTTCTGCAGCCAAATTCATTATTTCTGCAGTGGCTAAACCTCTGCTCGTTGTTCTTTTATGTATATTGGGCATTCTGAAATAAAAAAATAAATCTGTGTAGCTCTGAAATATAAGAAATACAATAAAATATGCTTTGAGTTATTACGATAATAATCGGGATGAAAGTAACAAGTTGTTACTTTCATCCCGATCTATAAATTCTCCCGAATATGACAAACACGTGCTTATACCTTACAAAAACCGTTGTAAATGTACCATTCCGGATGCCAAAACATAAAGACGAATAGTTGTGGTATTTAACTCACACATAACACACAAGCTACAACATCACATAATTAAAACAATCACCGTTGAAAAAAACGGTCAAAACTTACTTTTCGCGTAATTTTTCGGCACCGACTCAATACGTCAACAACCTGGCGGCACAGCGCCGTGAGCGCAACTGAGGGAAGGGGGGGTTCAAAATGGCGTATGTCGGTAAAACAGCCGTCCTTGTAGCCAACATAATTCGTTCAAAAACTCACTTGTTACGTTCATCCCGTGTTACTTTCATACCTGGTCTCCCCTATCAAGCAAGATTTTATTTGTTTAGATAACGATAACTTACAATATGTTATTCAGTGATACAATTCAATTTTGTGATTTAAAACACGGTACAAACGTAATACCCGCGTACCGGAAGACACAGCCTGGGAAGGCCCCCAACAAGGTTGACCGACGACCCCGGTTAAGATCGCGGAATGCAATTGGATGAGGGTGGTGCGCGACTGATCATTGTGGAGGACTTTGGGAGAGGCCTTTAACAAACAAACAAATAAATATTTTAATTCAGACTAAGTCCATATCTTGCTAGTAACAAACATACATAATGCTTAGAAACCATGTTAGATTAGGTAAATAGAAGATACAAATGAGAATACCTTTGTTCAGCAGCGGACGTCTATCGATTGATATGACGATGATTATGATGTCAAACGCAATATTACAACAAAAATTTATAAACATAATTTTAGATATGGCTTGTTTCCCTACGTGTAAATAATGTATTATAATAAGAAAAAATCTGTAGACGCCAGACTATTGTAACATTACTCATGTCAGAAATACAACACTTGACCCGCCGGCTCCTACTTAATTATGTTACCATGTTTTGGTAGGCTACTTTTGCGTCGCGCCCACAATTCGACAATTTGTTTTGAAAAGCTCAGCACGTTCTATGACACGTAGCTACCTAGCCCAAAGTGATTGATCGCTACAAACAAAGATTAAGATTACCGAAATATTTTTAAACTAGTCGACAGTTTTCGTTACCTATTGTTACTAGAAACCGTGTTTAATATTAATATTTAATAGACGAGAAGTTCTTGCCTATGAATTTTATAATTTATATACACCACAACTAGATGGTTCTTGCTTTTGTTCTTCGCAAAAGTCGCATAAAAAGGGTATTTTCTTGGCTGTTTGTGTAAAATGTAAGGTGAATGGAAATGAAACTGAAATGGAAATTGAAAGAGAAATCTACAAAAGGGGCTTCCTAATTAAGTATCGTCCGCTATTCTATACGAACTAAGATCAATCACGAACCTTTATCCAGAAATTGGAGAGTTTAGATATAACAGATTCGTAAAAATCCCACCCGGCCATTACTGTTCCGTAGCCGGGTAAAATAAAACGCTAAGCTACTCGTATAGTTATAAAAGCAGTTCGCTTTTGTTTTTCGGGAACCGGCGGTTGACATAACTAGATACGCTTTGAGCTATTGACTGAATGGCCGAGGAAGTCGTAAACGTGAGTAACGTAGATAGCTGTCATCTGTGACGTGCCCGCCCACGCTATTTCTGCCCTCAGAGTTGCGCCGGCGCAACTTGTAGCTACATAAATTTGCAAGCGTCAGAACATTAGACAGTTCCAGACGCTTGCATGGTTTTAATGTTACAAGCTTACGAGTAATAATTATAAGCGACTCTACATTCTAAGGAGTGACAATAAGACACTGAGTTCTTTTTATTAAGATAAAAATTAATTTGTTGCTTCGTATGTGGTCTTCTTATACTTATTTATTATGTCACAACTGTGAATGTTTATCAGAAATGCAATTTTGTATGTAGGTAGGTACTACCTCTAATACGTCAAAAATAAAAACTGAGAGCTGCGGCAGTTTTGCACATCATTTCGGTATTTTAACACGTTCACGGATACATGGACCATTTTGAAAATTTGCCTGCTGCGCCACAGGCACACTCACACAAAAAAGTTCACTCACAAGTACCCAAATACCTACACTTGTGTAAGGCATCAGATGGAGTGGCAGTTGTGCGAAGATAAAAGTGGTCGTCCACTCCACTGACGCGGTGCTATCACGAGGGTCCTAATTTACGCGGAATAGCAAAGCAATATTATTATTTTAATTAATATGGATTTTCGCAAAGTAACGCCTGATTCAATTAATTACCTAATTTACGCCCCTGAACATATTGTCCGTGAAAGTGTTAAGAACAATAAAATATTTTTTAAAATATGTAGTACGTGTAGGTAGTAATATTGACATTCCATTAAAAGTGCCTTCCATTCGCCATATTTTAATGATATGATAGAGCAAAACTTAGTAATAGTTTCTGTCACTTCCTGTATTTGCAAGTTTTACTAAGTAGTTAATTATACATACTTAGTTACAGGTAAGTACCTCTTTTTTGAAGTCGGTTAAAAAAGTTACTATACTTCAAATACTATTCTTAATGAATTTAATGATGCCAGAGTTGAAGTTGATTTATACTATTGCAGTGCATGAATTAACTTTCAGTTTTTGGGTTTGGCGCAGTTTGCAGACACCTGCCTACTGAGCCAGCGGTCCCGGGCTCGAATCCCGGCCAGGGCAAATATTTGTGTGATGAACTCGAATATTTGTTCTTGGGTCATGGATGTTATCTATATATGTATTTATATATTATGTATATCGTCGTCTAGTACCCATAGTACAAGCTTTGCTTAGCTTGGGACTATGTCGATTTGTGTAGGATTGTCCCATAATATTTATTTATTTATTATTTAGTTAGTTGGTTTTTGGATTAGTCTTCATACAAAGTCGCCAGACGTAGGTACCTACTATGGGCTGCACGTAAATTTTTCAGACGTACATTGTCGCGTTATACACAGATTTCGATCTTTGATCTGGCACATGACGCAGCAAACAGATGGTTGCCCACTCGCCCCTTCCATCGCCAAGTCCTAAAGTCTTCTAAACATCCCTCAACCGCAGTTATCTTTACAGTCGATGTAACAACGGCCATAAAACAATTAATAGCGTTGTAAAACCGACCAGTACCGGGGACGCGTTCATAATCATTATTCTTGCACTCGAACAAGCTTTATCAAAACACCCGAACCTAATTGCCTCTAATGCTACCTCCAATAATGATTTATGTATATGTAGATATTCGAACGTCACCTGGTTGAAGAGTCCTGGGAATTATTATAATCTATATGGGGTTAGTACTTGCCCAGGGACTGTTATCAATTATCATGTCATGGAATTTTACATTTACCCACGTGCTTATAATCGCGTTACAGAATTTTTTCGTTATCAGTGAAAGGGGTTGGAGTTCTCACAAGTTTTTATTTGCATTTTAATTGTTTGTGTTTTATTTGATTACATTTTATTTCATAACGGTACTTACTAAATTCTAAGAAACATGCAAATGAAGTAGATATGCCTTAATGCTTTTTAAACTTAATTTAATTTATAACACTTTTTGGTGAAACACTCTATCTCAACACTCTACACAAAATGCATTATGATCACAAATTATCGGAAAATAATTATGTAGCTGTAGAATTTTCAAATTAACCATGTCTGGACATAGCAATTCAATTGAAATATCTGATTCGGAAGAAAATATAAAAAGAAGTTGAAAAAGTTTAAAATAAAATCAAAGAGTAGTTCATTGTGTTTATTTACCTATGCGTATTTATGCCATAATATAAAATATTCAAGATATTCTATAGATACATCACCGTCTGTCCGGTACGGTACGGACATTGGTCCACCTCGGTCGACCCATTTGATAAGCGAGATGAATTTGTGCTCGTGACACACGATTGGCGGATGCAAGCCGGATGCAATCGGCTTAATCAATTATACCTACTTTGTGCTTGTATTGGTCATCTTCGATCAATACCCACCCTGTATAATGTTATGTACGATACGTAGTGTAGGTACGTCTTGTGATCGCTTACATAATGAAACCGTATAATGATAAATAAGTACTAGTACTTACTGCTTGAAAAATTGTCTGTTATTTAATCTTTCGCCGAAATAAGTAAACAACTGAATCTTCCTTAATTTTTCATAAAATCAAACAAATTTCTTTAAGTTTAGTGCGGATTTTTAAATAAATATTAAAATATGTTGTCTTGTCGGTCACTGGACCACCATAAGGTACATAGATGGATTAGCAGTTTATCTTGCCTAAAATTTATACGTAAGTACTTATAGTTCTATTTCGATATTTAAAATAACACGCAAAATTAATATTCTATAGTGATGTTTATCATGCTGAAATTGAGTAGAGATTAAATACATAAATAAAAAAAAATACACAAACTGAATATTCTCAAGTGCCGTTTGTCATGTCGAGATTCCGTAGCGCATATGAGTTATCCTTGAGTCGCGTGATAATATGACGTTCAATTAGTGAGGAGGGTGAAGACGCATGGGAACGCATCTGTGTCCACATTGCCCGATAACGTCCACTCGGCCTCGATTGCCTACTGTACGCGGTAGGTACACTATCTATTGCTTGTAACCATACATCTATTACGGAAAATGTATAAGCCACAATTTACGTAAAGAAATTACTAACGGAAAAAAGCCAAGGCTAAAAACGATTTAATGAAAATAAACTCTTACTCTATACGAGCTCGTACGTGGGTCATGGGCGTTTGTTGCCTCTTTCGTCGCTACAATTTTGTAGAAATGACTGGAGATGATAATAGGAATTTGAAATATGTCTTAGGAGGCCGGGATCTTCGCCACATTTCTCGAAATCGCGCAAAAATTTCCGTTCAATTCAGCAATAAAATATTTAGAAAATTGATGCGGTTTAATCCTCGAGGAAAAAAGAGGGGTGTATGCAAGCTTAACGTGTAGTGTTTCTGTGGTATTGTAGCTCCCAAACCAAACGGAAGACCAGAGAAGAGGAAGTATGTTCTTTTTTTAAATATTGTTGTCTGTCATGATTGTCGAGATGATTCTTAGCTATGTTTGGAAATAAAAGCAGCCGTCTTAGTCTTCTTCTATTCGTCTTTCATTGAAACTAGTGACAGTAAAATTGAAGCTAAGGATTCCAAATTTTGTGACAGGTCTTTTTAATTTGTAATTCAAATTATTAGTCACAATTTAAGTTTATTTTAAGCAACATCTAAGTCATACGAATAAATAAATAAATTTAAGTAACATAGTGCATATCATTATATTTAGTGTCCTGAAATTATTGTCACTTCCTCGTTATTGACTAGTAACGGACCGCAAAACTGTTACCGACAATTGAAACTCCAAACCCTGACTAAGGAAGCGGCCAGGATAAAGCTTTCCGCGATATTTGCCGAGATTTTACCTGCATTACGTAAGTTGTACATACAATTTGTAGGCTAGGCGTGTGGGCAAAGGCCCCAAATATTGACAAAGTGTAATCTGGGCGGCGGCGGCGGTTAGCGGGCGCCCGGTAATGCGCCTGGGCAACATTAACACCAGCCGAGGCTCTTCATTACCGGGGCCCTACTTATTTGGCCACCGCGGCCCGCTAAACGATATTCGCGATGCGATGTGTACCGTACGTGAGCTGGAACTTGGAACGGTTTAATTTTAAAATACTGTGAAATAAAAGCTTTGAATTTGTAAGTACCTAAGTTATAACGCAACGCATATGCGAAAACCCAAACGCTTTTTAGGGTTCCGTACCTACCCAAAAGGTGAAAATGGGACCCTATTACTAAGACTCCGCTGTCCGTCCGTCTGCTTGTCTGTCTGTCCATCTGTCACCAGGCTGTATCTCATGAACTGTGATAGTTAGACATCTGATATTTTCAAAGATGATGTATTTCTGTTGCCGCTAAAGCAGAATAAAAGAAATATTTAAGGTGCTCCCATACAACAAAAGTGATCGGTTGCTTTAACTTTGCACCTCATTTGTATCGGGCGCCATACATACCAGGTGCAAACTTAACTTAACCCGGCCAGATGGGATAAGTATTCGTACGGAACCCTCGGTGCCCGAGTCAGACTCGCACCTCACCGATTTTTTTCACTTCTCCTGCTCAAAAAGTTCCTACGTTAGATTTAGCTTCGCGAAGCGGGGCTAAAATAGTACTTTTTTAGCTCTTAGGGTTTAAATGGAAATCATATACTTACCTAATAGTTTCTACGAAAAAAAAGAAAAAAAGTGTAATATTTCCAAAAAATCCAGTAAGCTAATGCGCATCACGTCGATGACACAACAATTTAAATTTTTAGGTTATTTTTTGATTTTCTCTGAGTAGAAGTGAAAAGCGGAGTGTGTAACTCGTAAGTACCTAAAATCCATAATGACACTCAGGTTATATTTGTCCCCGCTCACTTCGTTCGCTCGTCAAAATAATCACTTCATGTCACAATGGCATATTTTAGCCGTTTGTCAAACAATCTACTATTATCCGAGAGACGTAACCGCGATGCGATTGCATTGGAGACTTACACTTTGAGGATCGTATAAAATCGTTATCTTAGGTACTAATACATAATTAGGTACCTACGCTGAAATATTTGTTAGATCATTTCCACATCGATTTTTTTCTCGTTTTTCTGCATGTAGCATGTTCAATATTGAATATATGTAATAAATAAAAATAATAATAAATAAATATCGGACAACCTCACACAAATCGATCTTGTCCCGAATTAAGCTCAAGAAGGCTTGTGTTATGGGTAATACTAGACGACGATATGTTACGTACTTTTATAGATAAATAATATATACCTAAATACATCGAACAAGGATACCCGGGATATGAAATACTTTGAGGACAATATTTTGAGGGCGGTTTGCACTACTGACATCCCGAAGCTACCTACCTAAGAAAATATTGCTCCATTTAATCTAGATATCTACCTATATTTTTATATAATATATATTTAGTGCTAACGAAAAAAAATATTTTAAAACGTTAAACTTATTATTGCATGAAAAACTGCGAATAAGAAAAATTGTGTTCATAAAAATAATGTAATACTAATAAGATGATGATATAATTTTCCATGAGATAATTTTCTATTACAAAAAACTAATTATTATGAAGGTAATGTGAATTAATAATTTGATACTTAGGTCGCCTGATACAGCATTAGTACCGATTACCTACGCTGACAGCGTTTCAAATTCACTACATTTTACATTTCTATCAAATTATTTTCACCAGTATTTTTTTTTCTAATTCTTACAATTTACCGTTGAACTTTGCCCCGTATCGGGATGATCCGTACTCGGGGATCGTTCTATGCTGTGTGCGCAGTGATTGTAGCCTCCCCTGTAAGTGGGGGCGCAAACACGCTCCCAGCTCACAGGTGCCGCCCGGAAGTACCCGGCACCCTGTATGCTTAGCGGCCACTTCGCAACCGACTTCATTATAGCGGGTAAGTTCACAATAGATACGCGGGGTCTAAATTACTTTCATAATCATTATACACATTTTTCGTAATATTTAGTGAAATTTCACGTCATGCTACTACGTACGTACGTAGGTACTACGTGGTACTGGTATAAAAACGGACGGGGAAATTGAAAGCGTAGTGGGGGTAGAAAACGTAAAAAACCGGCCAAGTGCGAGTCTGACTCGCGCACCGAGGGTTCCGTACAACCACCAACCACTTATCCCATCTTAATTGGCCGGGTTAAGTTTGCACGGGGTATGTATGGCACCGGATACATATGAGGTGCAAAGTTTCCGCAACCGATCACATTTGTTATATGGGAGCCCGCTTAAATATTCATTATATTCCGTTAGTATTTGTTGTTATAGCGGCAACAGAAATACGTGCATCATCTGTGAAAATTTTAACTGTCTAACTATCACGGTTCATGAGATACAGCCTGGTAACAATCGGACAGACAGACGGACGGACAACGAAGTCTTAGTAATAGGGTCCGTTTTTTACCCTTTGGGTACAGAATCCTAAAAAATTACAATTTTTTGCCATTTCTAAACAAAATCAGCTCACAGTGCCACTAGTGTGTATAGAAAATACGAGTAATATGGTAAAGTACGAGTAAATAGAAAGGAATGCCTCAAATTAGGAAAACGAAAATCTCAAGACATGTTAAATTATGCTAAAACTGCAATTCGAGGAATAAATATCTTATACGTAAATATACATATGTCGATTATGCTGCAGGTAGGTATGTATGTACAGACTTCTGAAGCATAGTAGCGCGGCAGGCGCAGGCGCAAGCCAGGCAGCATGTCGGTGCTAATCGCGCCGAGCAAACATAATGCCTATAGGAATGTTTCCACATGTTAATTAATTTAGCTGCCAGTAATTTTACTTCATTAAATTGAAGCATGTGCTGCGTAGACATTTCTACTGAACTTCTCATATTGAACTTTCATAAATAGCACTGTTGATCAATATACCCACAACTCAAATTTTGTTTACGTCAGTAGAGTTTTTAAACTCCTGATTTAGATTTTCATTGAAAATATGTGAACTGAACAGTGAACACGTCTCTGGTTGATTATTCGAGCGTTTTAACCGCCGCCTCATTACCGTGACCACTATATTTTAACGGACCCCGTATGATCAAAGCCGTCATTTTGTTTTGTCCTGTAGAAGACGCAGATTTTTAAATTATTATCAAAGTGATGTTGATTGCTTCTATATATATATGGCTAGTATTGCAGCAATTGCAGTTGCAAATAATCACCGGATTGTTAACAACGTAGAGGCGGAATTAAAGTCAGAGACTTTAGTATAAGTATACTTAGTAACGAAAAACTATACTGGATCCCGTACTACGAAGAACTAATTTTTGAAGACATTTCCAATTGTTTTTACTTAGAGAAGCTAATTCAGCCCTGGGTTGCCTAGTAATTTCTCTTCTTTGACTAAAGAGTCAAAGCTACTGCTTTCATCATGTTTTCGAAAGTTTCGACAGGGTGTCTCCCGTGAGCGGGTCCAGGCTCTAGGGCTGATAAGCGCTGGGGCGAGCCCTGCTGGGTTGCCTAGTAATTTCTCTTCTTTGACTAAGGAGTCAAAGCTATTGCTTACGTCATGTTCTCGAAAGTTTCGACAGGGTGTCTCCCGTGAGCGGGTCCAGGCTCTAGGGCAGATAAGCGCCCCACAATGAGAGTGTTTGCGCAGGCGCTATCGCGACATGCGGAAATAAATCGGTGAGGCAGGAAGAAGATAAAAATCGTCACACGCCCTACCCTACACGACGCGGCTCCTAGCTGGATAGAACAAAAAAGGTTTACGGTGAAAACACGGGTATTGACAGTGTCATTACACTATGTTGAATTCAAAAGTTTAAAATCGTAGTATAATCACATTAATATTATAAAGGCGAAAGATTGTAAGTGTTTATGTGTTTGTTTGTTACTTCTTCACTCTCAAACGGTTGGACCAATTTTGATAAATTTTGGTATGAAGTTAGCTGACACCCTGGATTAACACATAGGCTACTTTTTATCCCGAAAAACGTAGTGTCCCCGTGGGAAGAACGGGTAACACCGCTTGGCGCAGTTACTTGCGATCGAAGAACTGGCAGCTTCCTTGCACAACGCATTAGTTTTGCAACTCGGCGAGATAATGCTGTCCGCTCTTTAGTTCTATTAATATTTGCAACATCAAGCTAATGGTCTAATTAGTATTTGGTTACACAGTTACAGTTATTGAGCGTTATGCTTCGAGTAGGGTAAGAAACGTAGATAGAACCCACGTCAACGCGGCTATTTAAAGTTAATAAAAAACATAATTGATATTGGCTATATCTTAACTCAAGTGAGTAGATTTTATAGTCACTAGAGATATGTAAGTACAGAGAGTACATACCTACAACAAAATACTTACAGAACAAACGTGTATGGTGGTACTTTCGTATATTTTACCCAGTTACAAATGAGTTGCGTAGGTATTTGTCCTTCCTTAAATATTATGGAGTTTCTGCAAATTCTTCGCAATAGATAAGATATCAGGGAATTCACTTTTATTTGACTTTTTTGTGCTTTTATCAGCAGCCGTTATGAAGCTTATCAGCTCGCTTGTTGCAAGAGAATTGCATAAATACGTCTCCGAAAACGATGCTTAATTTTGCATTTTGAAGGTCATATTTATATTCTCCTTTTTAAAATTCGCGTGGGAAGAAAAGTAGGTATGTAACCATACATTTGTAATTAATAACTTACCTACTGAATACTGAGTGTGCATAAAATAGTATCAGAAAAAAGTGTAGAAAACTGAGAGAACTAAAGAGCCTCTATGTCGCACGACAAATACTACCTGTCACTTTCCATTCAATACCGTGCGAGCAAGACAGGTGACGCTGAGCCGCGCGACAAGCGAAGTCGCGGCAAGATATGCTAGACCTGCTAGCTCTTTCTGTACAGTACTGTAAGAGAGTGACGGGTGATACTGTGTCCCACGACAAGAGTTGCGAAGCATAGTTATGCTAGACGGGCTGATGCGTTGTGCAAGGAAGCTGCAAGCTCTTCGATCGCCAGTGGTATGTTGTCAGTTACCTAGTCCTTAAGAGAGCTTATTCAAAAAATCGGTCAAGTGCGAGTGGGATTAACCCCATACAACAATTAGGCCCACTTAAATATTTATTTTATTTTATTTTTAGTATTTGTTGTTATAGCGGCAATAGAAATACATCATCTGTGAAAATTTCAACTGTCTAGCTAGCACCGTTCTTGAGATACAGCCTGGTGACAGACGGACGGACAGCAAAGTCTCAGTAATAGGGTCCCATTTTTACCCTTTGGGTACGGAACCCTTAAAACTGATCCGATTTTATGATATAGGTAACTAACTGCGCCACGCTGTGTTACCCGCTCATCCCACGGGAACACTAATTTTTTTTCAGGATAAAAAGTAGCCTGATGACACTTTATACTCTCGCGGTTAGTACACATAATTAACACAAATTATAACGGGTCTAACGCGATATTTCTTATTTACCTTCATAATCTAACGTTTCGGCGGGGTTGCACACGCCGTGGTCTCAGATGTAGGTACCTACTGGTGAAACAGCGAGTTGTTACTGGAGCTGTCGGCCAAATGTAGTACTACGCGACGAATCCATCCATTTTATTAGACAATTTCGTCGCGTAGTACTACATTTAGCCGACAGCTCCAGTAACAACTCGCTGTTTCACCAGTACATCTGAGACCATGGCGTATGCAACCCCGCCGAAACGTTAGATTATGAAGGTAAATAAGAAATATCGCGTTAGACGCGTTATAATTTGTGTTAATTAAAAAGTAGCCTTTGTGTTAATCCAGGGTGTAGCTACCTTCATACTAAAATTTATTAAAATTGGTCCAGCCGTTTGAGCGAGAAGAAGTAACAAACATACATAAACACACGCACAAACTTTCGCCTTTTTAATATTAATAATGATTACTGCATGTAATCAGTGAAGTATTACGTACCGATGCGCGACTGGGCGTATGCAAATACGATTTATCCAATGGTATAGTGATGACTATTTACGTCACGGGTGTCGAAAAGGTTAAACGCAATTTAACTATCAGTTCCAAGGAGACAGCAATGAGGAACGCCGACAACTAGATAATTTATATACAGCGACAGATAGAGATAAAATATGGGTATTCAATTAGAGCAGAGGTCGCGGTTCCATGAAGCCGCCTGACCCGGGGGCTCCGTATCTGACTAATTACGGAATAACTCCTTATTGATAGGTATACTCTACATGTAGATGTGTAGGTATCTTTTGCGGTATTAAGACGCAAAAGTTTAACTTCGAAAGAGTACGTAATTTTTAGGGTTCCGTACCCAAAGGGTAAAAACGGGACCCTACTATTACTCAGACTTCGCCGTCCGTCCATCCGTCCGTCCGTCCGTCTGTCACCAGGCTGTATCTCAAGAACGGTGATAGCTAGACAGTTGAAATTTTCACAGATGATGTATTTCTAAAGGAGAACTAGAAATCTAAGCAGGATTTGAACCTGCGATCTCTACATTTCCGGCGTATTGCTCTCCCAACTGAGCTATTAGATCGCTACGTCAATCACACCAAATCTTTCATTCCCTAATTCATACGCTACTCGAGCGCCCTCTGCGTCATGTGTGTTTGAAATAAAAATAATAAAATGTCGTATTTCCACATAAAAATAGAATCGATAAAAAAGATTCTATAAAAATATTTAGTAAGTAATTTTATCAAAAAGTAACTATACCAACATTGAAGTGTAATTCTAATGCCAATATTTTTAAAAATCTCTTATATAGGAACGAATCGAAACGGCGGTCCGGGGTTCGAATCCCGGCCGGGGCAAATATTTGTGCAAATATTTGTTCTTGGGTCATGGATGTTATCTATATATGTATTTATATATTATGTATATCGTCGTCTATACCCATAGTACAAGCTTTGCTTAGTTTGGGACTAGGTCGATTTGTGTATGATTGTCCCATAATATTTATTTATTATTTATTAATCGTCAAAAAGGCTGGACCGTATTGGAAAATTCCCTTTTTATTTTAAAGGATACATTCTAGTTGGTCCGGTTAGCCCATAATCCATCTGATGATGAAATCTTGGTGTCTACTTCGTTTATAGAAACACTTCACCGAATGCTTCAGTTCATAGAATTTTCATTTCATAGACAATTTTTTCCTCGGAAGTCATACATTTTTCAGAAATCTTGAAAATTACAACCTATAGATTAGGTTACATACTCGTATGTTAGATTAGGTTTATGTTATAACATTCCAAAATATTTTATTATTTCCGAAAAAAACGCTTTCGATGAAATTAAACTTCTATGATGAAAACTCTATAAAACTTTTCTCTATAAAACAAGGGTAGACCTAAAATCCTAGATAACCCTAGGCTTCTCCTTTCAAATATTATAGGCACGTCGCGGTTATTGATTTCAATATATTTTTAGAGGCTCGTCCCGTCGCTTTTAGAAATGTGTAGGTACATTTGTAATAAGTAGGTATGGTCGGTATGGTATCTAATTCTCCTGTTGTTCTAAAAAAAAATATTGAAATGTTTCGCTTTTTTACGCATAAAACCAGTAGGTATTATCCTTATTTTGTAAGCGATATCACATTTTAGAAAGAATGCTATCTTAATTTTAATATTTTTTCGCTTCCTCCAGTATCAGTACTGACCTCATTACGCAGGTCATCAATAAATTAATTCCATGTAATGATAATAATAAATTAAGCGAAACGATTGTGATATTGCTTCTCCTTATCACATAAAGGAGTGGACATCTCTTTCATCTGCCGCTAGAAGTTCATTTGTTTATCTTAATTTGGTAGTTCTGTAAGGCCCGCCCATAAATAAATTTGAATTATTAACACCACTTAAGGGAAATGCAGCGCTCTCTTTCTCGCTTGTATTGGTATGCGTAAGTTTGTCTCTTACTACGTGGAAGCACTTGAGATGTTCGTTTCCGCTATCGGGCTGCACGAGCTTACGAAATTAAAACCTCATTGAGAATATCATGTTTCGCTATGCTTTAGTCAAGATGCCGATGGGGTTCATGTTAGCTGATTTTAATTAATTGTGCATAGGTTAATTAGAAGCATTGACTTATCAACTCAGTCGGGATAGACAAAAAAAAATTGTAGAGTCACCACTCATCAGTCATCAAACATGACGTGGGGCCAAAACACGAATGCAAAGATGACATTGAATAAATTCTTCGCAAGAATTAGAACATAATATGTAATTGTCCGTACTACCTAATATATCGAAATCTTTAATAATTATAAAAACGGTTTAAACTCACGTAAAAATTTACAGGAACGCCCCGACTTGTTTCGTACTCATATGGAGCTCTTCATCAGGGGTAGCTATCCGTGCTGCTACGCGACTCGCGGCCCACTCAATAGCCGCCCCTGATGAAGAACTCCATATGAGTTCGAAACATGTCAGGCCGTTCCTGACAATTTTTGCGTGAGTTAAAACCGTTTTTACAATTATTAAAGTTGTCTCACGATAGTTTTAACATCGAAACTTTTTTTTTACAAATACATTACTAAAGTTCATATGTACATTGAAACGATTAAAACTAAGAACATAATATACATATATACTTATATATGAAACCCAACTAAACAGCTAACTATAAATGAAAAACGGGAAATAAATTATAAAGTTTTTTTTTTGTTATTCTATAAATAAACTGATTAGTGTTTTTACAATACTAAAAACTACTTCCAAAAAAAACATACATACTGTATTTATTTAATAAAATTTGTTCTAAATGTCATGAAACAAAGAAAAAAAACTTTTTTTTTATATGCGACTTTTTAATCGCAAAGACAGTTTGAAATGTTTTTGAGAATCCCCAATTATAAAATATATAATTACTACAATTATAATATAAATTATATATTTTAACCGACTTAAAAAAATAGAAGGTTTAGGACTTTATGTACATTGACATGAAAATATAAACTACATGTTGTCAAGTGCAACACTTTGTACAGAAATTTCATACAACACGTACCACGTAGGTATAATGTTTTTAATTTTTACATTTCTACCCTAAAATTTTAAATTGCTACTTTTACATATTATTTATATATGATTAGTAATCATTTCATTCTGTCAATAAAAAAAGTAAAGAATAAAGATTAAAATGCAGGGTTGAGTAATATGTTGATGTATGTAAGTATCCAGCTCGCACTTAGCCATTATTTATGAAAGCTCGATGTATGTGCACATTATGTAGATAGGTACATTTGTTCTGGATCTCAAAATCAGTTAAGGTACGACGTGGTACGAGAAACAAAAATATACTATTTGTTTTCAAGGCCTGTGTCGCATTTTACAATCCATCATATTTTCGCCAGAGAGCTTTCGTATCGAAGGTTTAACGATAATGGATTTAGTTTCTCCTTGGTTGGTATTTTATTGTAATTAACTTACCTACATACATTTTATGGGTTGTCTATTCGTAATCATCTTTATTACCCAGCGGTAGCGACGTGCGGTTTCCAAAATTATCCACAAACTTTTCTCATTTTGTATAGGAGTCGAGGAAAATGTCCGGAAATTATCCACAAACTTTTCTCATTTTGTATGGGAGATGAGGAAAATGACCGGAAATTATCCACAAACTTTTCTCATTTTGTATGGGAGTCGAGGAAAATGTCCGGAAATTATCCACAAACTTTTCTCATTTTGTATGGGAGATGAGGAAAATGTCCGGAAATTTTCGGAAACAGCGCATCACTGCCTACGAGTATAAATCATTAAAACTCCTAAATTATACTTATTTCTTTATCTAACTACTTAAATTAACTCACTAGATAAAATATTTTATTTAAAAAAGTTGTCGCCTCCTAATATGTCCTACACAAGTTTGTAAATAATATAATTATGTCGAGTGATATATTCGACTCCTGCGACGTCAGTAAACCTGTTTCGTGTAGGTATATTTTATAATATTATAGGTACCTACCTACGAATGAATATCTGTTATCCAATAACACGTCAAGTACTTTACGGATTCTGATGAGATGAAACTTGACACACATAAAGCTGGGTTTAGAGATAAAAAACTAGAAAAAATATTACTAGAATAAGAACCTAGGTACCTAATTTCTGATAAGGTGAGTGAAACCGCGGATTTAACCCTAGACTAAAATACAAAACGTATAATTTTCGTCTAAAGTTTATTTGTATAACTCAATTACTTGTTTTTCGTTTGCCTTCTTTATTCTACGTTGAAGGCTACCGTTATTTTCAAGACGTTTCTGAATAAACAAAAAGTATAACTTTATCAATATATAAAAAAATACTCTAACTCGATTCATCCATACGACGTTCCTCGTGTAAAAAAAAACATAACAATGAAACATACCTTGAAGGCTGTGGCACTATCGTATCATAGTTAAACGTCTGAAGCAGCTTTCCTACCGCCTCGTTGATTTCCAGCTTTTCGCACGGCCGATCCTGGTCCCAACTCATGCTCAACACTTTTTTTTTGTTGTCAACACCGAAGGGGTTCGAATTCAGCCGCGAGATGCGTGCGACCCACTCGCGCGCACGGACTATAAAGAGTTCCTTATGCTCTGCGCATAACTATAAAAGCTACAGAAGGGGCGCGAGCGCATGGCGCTGATATGATTTTTCCAGTTTGTTTTTTATTCATAGCTAGTAATCCCTTATCGGTTTTATATTTATGTTGGTTTGCAAAATATTTACGTAAACACGTCTAATAATAGCAATATAGGTACCAATGTTATTATTAAAGATTTAATAATAAAAATCTTCTCAATCGGAGTAGGATGTTTTCACATCATAGGTAAGTAGTTATTTGAATGCTTTTATTTTATTTTTTAGATGGTTTTTAAATCTCTTTTGTCTAGTCAGGCTCTTTCACGTTTTAAGTTGCCGAGATGTTAACTTAAGCAACCATAAAGAAAAACTGTATCGCTCGTGGAAAAATATAGCAAAGAATCCATTTTTATTATTCAATTCACAAATTCGCAAAAATCTGGATGTAAACCAATAAATCACAACAACAGTGAAAGTAACTTACGAATTACAAGAATTGTATAACCTAATTTAAGTACCTATATACTTATAACACGCCGTCAACTTCGTAACCATACGCATACACGATCGAATCATTAATTGTTTACGTAGCGCTGTAAATCTGTAGCAGTTTTCCTCGTTTTCCCGTGGATCGGCGGTGGGCGTGCGCGTGCGCTGCGCCGCCTCCGCCCGCGATTGGCCCGCGCCGGCCGCTCTGACGTCACGCTATACCTACCTAACGGGGCTACGTGCTAGCTCTAACTGTAAGCTCTGCTTGCTGACAACTAACTGACTACGCTAAGCAAAACTAGAATTTTAATAGGTAATTAGCTAATGTTACTTTGTTACACACGGTTTACTGAATTTTGAAACGCCTCGCTTTGAGCGTCGCGTTTATCGCGCGATATATTAATAATAGATAAAGTAGGTACAACATAAGGCACGACACTATAATATCACGTAAATACTCATAAGTATCTATTGTTGCACTCATTTTACTACGTTACGTAGGTACCTACAGTTTACTGAATTTTGAAAAGCCTGATTATCACGCGATACCTATTAATGCATAGGTAGGTACCTACGTCACTATTATATCACGTAAATTAAATGAATTTCGGACAACTTCACACAACTATCACTAGACGACGATAAACTTACTTTTATAGATACATATAGGTATAGGTACTACATACTTAAATACAAATAGACACACATATTTGCCTGGATTCGAACCTGCTTTGCCACTGCGCCAACCGCGTCGTCAAATACACAAATATATTATGTATTTGTATATGTGTTGCACAAGATAATGGGTACGTACCTCTACAGTCGCCATCAGATACTTATATTGGAGCGAACGAGGTGGTCTCAGTCTCAAATATCTCGATGAACACTAACTCACCAACATATACTCCATCGGCTAAAATGAAGATTAACTCACAAGAAGAACAACAGTACAATTCTTATAGGCTATTCTTATATTATAATTATATAATACTTGTTTGTGACTAGTTAAAGACTTACTTATTATTATTTCATTAAAGGAACATAATTACAATCACTTAAGTACTTAGGCTCTTTTGAAATGAGGAAAATTTTGGGCATTTTTCTTTGTTATTATGCTGGCGTATTTTTTAAAGTTCAAGAACGTTTTGTATTGTTTATAACACCAACTAAAAAGTTGGTGTTATTTCAGGAATAAGCAACTAGAGGATATAGGTCACCTATTGATAAGTAGGAGTATTAGAGATAAATGAAAAACGTAACATATCTCTACTTTTTTTAATTGAGGCGAAGCCGCACACAACTGCAACGTTATCTACATTTGTCTAAACTGTATAACTTATGCAGTCTTCTTTCCTTTAATTGGACCTAACTCTACATTACATTAATTTTATAGCTGGTTTCAGGTAATGCGTGATTTC
Source organism: Apotomis capreana (assembly GCA_947623375.1). NCBI lineage: Eukaryota > Metazoa > Arthropoda > Insecta > Lepidoptera > Tortricidae > Apotomis > Apotomis capreana. The sequence goes on along the minus strand of OX392510.1, from coordinate 11,135,546 downwards.
CCCAGACGGCCGCATCAATTACCATTTTTCTGATAACAGGCTTAAATTAGCACGATCTAATTTTACCTACTTTACCCAACGTACGTGCTAATAAAGTTATCAAGGAGGAATCACTACTTAGGTCTTTGAGGGTACCTACTTGTATCTTATAAAAAGACGACGAGTCTCTACCTAATTGTTAAGTAAAACCCAACAAAAAGACGGGTGCTATTCCTCCCGATCATGATCTAAGGATACTTCAGACGTCAATAAAAATAAAATACGGACAATGGTTTTAAGTAGTTTTATAAGATAAAACTATTCTTAAATAAAAGTTGTAGGTAGTAGACATTATCGTACCTAGAATCGAACTGTTAACTATTATTATTATTTACCTACGTCCTTTAATCAAATGGATGCAACTACAATATTCAATATAACTAGGTACTATAGGATTACAATGTTACAGGGTCACAAGCTTTTGTTTAAAAAAATTGCCCCCTCTCGCCCGCTGCAACAAATTGTCACAAAACAAACGAATTCGCCCATGGACCTCTCATAACTGCTCATAATAGCTCCATGAATTCGCCAAACGATTTACCCTGGCACCACACTACTCGCGAAGTTGACCGAATTTCGGCGAGGTTGATAGTGTGGGGCACTTCGCTGCGGAAACTCATACTTCGGCCCACTTCGGTCAACTTCGCGAGTAGTGTGGGGCTAGGGTAACACAGTTAGCTTCCAGATGCTGCCGATTACGTTGGCCAACTACTTAACTCGTACCCGATGTTTGTCGTTCGTTGTCGAGCGTCCACACGGTCCACACAGTCAGAAATCGAATCGACCAAGATTACTGAGCATCTGGTATCCCATTTAAATTGTTGACAACTATCATACATATTTTACTGGATTGCCAAAATTTAAGACTGAAATGAGTATTATATATTCAAGTATTTTTTTTACAAATTTTTGAGGACGCTATAGTATTCAATTACTTATGTTGGCATTATCATATTCGACATGTTATACAAGGTCTACTAAGGGTACCTTTTTTATGCTAATCTGTAGTAAATGACAGCCAGGATTGTTGTCTTGTCTTGTAATTGTCAAACGAGTTATAAAATTCACAACCTGGTTTCTGTTGTGTCTCATTCTAGTGAATGTTATTGAATTAATGGAGTACAAATTATAATAGGAACCAGTTTTTAAACTAAATCTGTACATATAATTTATCAATATGAAAATAGCCGTCGAAGGTTGTGCTCATGGCGAATTAGAAAAAATCTACGAATGTATTGAAACATTACAGGAGAGGGAAGGAATAAGAATCGATTTGTTGATCTGCTGCGGTGACTTCCAATCTGTGCGAAATAATGGCGATTTACGAGCTATGGCAGTGCCAGAAAAATATCAACACATTTGTACATTTTACAAGTAGGTTATATGTTTATATCTACGAAAATAAGTACTGTGCATGTTCATTTAGAAAATAAGTTTTATTGATCAGTTCTAAAAAGCAATATAGGATTTACGGTTTACACTGCATTTTTTCAGGTATTACAGTGGTGAGAAAACGGCCCCAGTATTAACCATTTTTATTGGCGGGAACCACGAAGCTTCCAACTATCTACAAGAGCTTCCCTACGGCGGTTGGGTAGCCCCTAACATCTACTATATGGGCCGAGCTGGGGTAGTCAAGATTGGCAATTTAAGAATTGGAGGTAGCAACTTGTTTTAATTTCTTATTTCCAACTTCCTACCAAATTCCAACTGATGATAAACAAATATGATCAGAATGCTATTTCTATTTGTTTATTGAGGTTTGAGAATTTCTGGTTATCAACCAAATAGACCGGGAGATAGTGACACAATTTTTTTGGTCATTTGTAACAGTATGGCGGTCCTTCAGGGGTCTTAGTACGCAATGACAAAAAGAAAAATGATGGTCATAGCGCTGGTACCGGCGGCCCAATCGCGTGGGCGTTAGTGGAACTCGTCGGATAAATTACGAGTGTCAAACGATTTGTACCACAAAAATTCTAGTATTTTCCGATAGCCCATAAAAAACATGTAGGCGGTAGTGTCGTGCCATACTTCTCCGGTGTGACTTACAGCCCGCCATACCGACGCGAATTTGTTAATTAAAAATAAAAAAATTCAACCATTTGTACCAGGCTAATTTTTGCACAGTTAATTATCATCGTGCAGCCATTTACGAAAATCACCATGCCATAATTTTCCGACGGTTCTAAATGGCCGCCATACCACCGAAAATCAGCAATTTTTTTTTTTTTCGCCAAACGATTTGTAACTGTATTGCATTTGGATTTTTGGAAAGTATTTGATAAAATGTGACCGTTATTATATTTGCCATACTTCTAGTAGGGGGAAAAAGTGCTGCCATACTTGAAAAACTTATTTATTCAACACGTTTCAAAAATACGACTGTACAATACGTAAAATATTTTTTTACAGCATGGGATCATTATATTCTGTTTGTTTGGATACAATTCTACCTACAAAAAATTATTCCGGATTGTAACCATGGGGCGGACGACTGTGAGACTTAAGACGTAAAAAACAAAAAAAAAATTTGACGATTTGTACCAGTATGGCATTTGGATTTTTGGAAATTATATGATGCAATGGGACCATTATTATATTTGCCATACTTCTAATAGAGGGAAAAAGGAGCAACATACTTGAATAACTTGATTTTTCAACTGGTTTTCAAGGTGCAAGACATAAAATCATTTGTTAAAGTATGGCATCATTGTATTCGGATCGTTTGGATGAAATTCTACCTAAAAATAATTATCCCATACTGTAACCATGGGGCGGAAGATTGTCACACTCGAGCAAGATATAAATTAATAAAAAAATTGGACCAAATTGTTACAGTATGGCATTTCAAATTTTCGAAACTTGAAAGAAAAGTACGGTTTGGGAAAATTACACCGTACATGTGAAAAAAAAAAATGCAATATCAATATTAATGCAATTTATTGCGAAAGATTTTCAGACTTTCGATTCGAGGTCATCTTAGCCGAAATCCCCGGCATGCTCCAACTCGTTTTCGTCGTCCTCGTCGCTGCTTACTGCATCAGTATCTACAAATCATTAATTTTTTTCACACAAGCGCAATACACAATTCAAATCGTTAACATAAAATTAATTTCTTAAATATTTACCCTCGCCGCCTTCATCTTTTTCCTCTTCATCTTTCTCTTCTTCATCGTTTGCTGCGGTCATAATAATCTCGCTTATGGTGCCTGGCATGGCGTCGCCGTCGAACCAATGGAAATCATAGTGGTCTGGGTCCACTAGCTTCCACCCGCAATCCTCTGGCCTTAGCTGCCGTATACCTGCGTTGCCAGACATTGTGTCTCACAACACGATGAGCCGAGATCTCTCGAGAAATCGTTCGAGCGGTGGTAGCCGTTCAATATTATACAATATAAACATCTGATTATAAGTCAAGATTGCCGCCACCTAGATCTTTGAAATTTTGTATTTATATTCGTTTAACCTCAAACTTACATGAAAAATTAGTGCCATACTGTTACAAATCGTTCAAAATACGAATAAAATCTTACAATTAAAAAAAAATATTATACACATTCGCCACCTCCCACAGGTATGGCATTATCACGCTTCTATTTATCATCATTCAGGAGCTGTTGAAAAAAAAATTTAGGGTGGTACAAATCGTTTGGCGAAAAAAAAAAATTGCTGATTTTCGGTGGTATGGCGGCCATTTAGAACCGTCGGAAAATTATGGCATGGTGATTTTCGTAAATGGCTGCACGACGATAATTAACTGTGCAAAAATTAGCCTGGTACAAATGGTTGAATTTTTTTATTTTTAATTAACGCATTCGCGTCGGTATGGCGGGCTGTAAGTCACACCGGAGAAGTATGGCATGTCACTACCGCCTACATGTTTTTTATGGGCTATCGGAAAATATTAAAATTTTTGTGGTACAAATCGTTTGACACTCGTAATTTATCCGACGAGTTCGACTAACGCCCACGCGATTGGGCCGCCGGTACCAGCGCTATGACCATCATTTTTAGGGTTCCGTAGCCAAATGGCAAAAAACGGAACCCTTATAGATTCGTCATGTCTGTCTGTCTGTCCGTCTGTCCGTCTGTCCGTCCGTATGTCACAGCCATTTTTTTCCGAAACTATAAGAGCTATACTGTTGAAACTTGGTAGGTAGATGTATTCTGTGAACCGCATTAAGATTTTGATGCAAAAATAAAAAAATAATAATAAATATTGGGGGCTCCCCATACTTAGAACTGAAACTCAAAATTTTTTTTTTCATCAAACACATACGTGTGGGGTATCTATGGATAGGTCTTCAAAAATGATATCGAGGTTTCTAAAATATTTTTTTTCTAAACCGAATAGTTTGCGTGACAGACGCTTCCAAAGTGGAAAAAAGTTGGTCCCCCCCCCTCTAACTTCTAAAATAAGAAAATGAAAAATCTAAAAAAAACATATGATGTACATTACTATAAAAACTACCAACGAAAATTGTTTTGAACGAGATCTAGTAAGTAGTTTTTTTTTAATACCTAACTTTGCAAGTTTGCACCTAATTTATATGGGGCGCTATACATACCAGGTGCAAACTTAACTTAAACACTTAGGGATGGGAAATGTTTGTACGGAACCCTCGGTGCGCGAGTCCGACTCGCACTTGGCCGGTTTTTCTTTTTGTCATTGCGTACTAAGACCCCTGAAGAACCGCCATACTGTTACAAATGACCAAAAAAATTGTGTCACTATCTCCCGGTCTAAAAGTAACCAATGTGCTTTACAGGTCTTTTAAAATTTTGGCAGAAATAATAAGTATTTGTACTCAATGTCAACTTGAATCACAATATATCTTATGATATCATTACTCAATTCCACACCTTTATTTGTTTGCATGATTGTCAGTATGATAAAGATCAAAATCTCATCATTTCAGTTCATTTTCTCCTACTTCCAGTTATCAGATTGCCTCAACATTTTTTATTAGAATGTAGACAAAGCCCTGTTTACACAATAGCTTGTATTTATGAAATATTTTTCATTAATTACAGGCTTATCTGGAATCTACAAAGGGCGAGACTATCTACAGGGTCTATGGGAGTGTCCTCCATACAACCAAAACTCCCTGCGGTCAGTGTACCATATCCGGGCCCTGGATGTGTTCCGATTGAGCCAGCTGAAGGAGAAGGTGCATGTCATGCTGTCTCATGACTGGCCTCAAGGCATCACAGAATATGGGGATTTAGAGGGCTTGTTGAAATTTAAACCATTTTTCAGGTATAATTTCATTGGTTCTCTATCGTACTGTATGACCATTAGCTCAATTAGATATTAAAATAACCCAATTAATTAGAATAACCCAATTAGATTGCCAATATTTGAGGTACCCAATGTACCATTACAGCAGTTAGTAAAGAAAAAAAAAACAAATATTTGCTTAACAATCATACAACACAAGATATGAACCAGCCCTCTGGTCACGCGTCAACTCGACTAACCTGCGGCTACACTCTTTAAAGACCCTGAGGGCGCTTTCACCCCAGGGCCCCAGAGTCTCAACCCCAAACGGCTCAAATATGCATCCGCTATTATTCAGTATTATTTGAAACATAAGCATAATATGGTATTGTTTTTTGTTTCAGGGATGATATTGAATCTAATCAATTGGGCAGTCCTCCTGCTGCAAAACTCCTAAATGAGTTAAAACCAGACTACTGGTTTGCGGCCCATTTGCACTGTCAGTTTGTGGCCCTAGTCAAACATGAGGCCAGTGAAACCAAGTTTCTGGCACTAGACAAATGCTTGCCCAAACGCAGGCATCTTCAAATACTGGACCTGCCTTCACAGTATGATGGAGACATGCAGCTGAGATATGATGAGGAGTGGTTGGCAGTATTGAAGAGTACAAACCATCTCTTGTCTGTTAAAAATGTTGACAATCATATGCCTGGTCCTGGGGGCAATGAAAGGTACAACTACATTTTCTGATTGAGTTGTTAATTATGAATTTTTAAAATTAATAATGGACACTCACTCACTATAATTTTATTTATTCCAGATTTAATTTTACACCAACAACAGACGACAAAGAGAATGTAGTTAACTTGATGGGAGCCATGATAATAAAAGGAGACAGTTTTGTAATGACTGCCCCAGTGTATAATCCCAATGCTCCACGCCGCATGCCCAGTGATCCAATAGCCAACCCACAAACTGTTCATTTTTGTGAAAAGCTTGGTATTGATGATCCGCTGCAAGTATTGACAGCAAGAACTGGTAGATCAATGACAGAACCTAACTTAATTACCCCGAGTAATCTTCCCACTAGCCCTGAGACTGTGGCAAACCCCATAGCAACACCACTCAAATCAAAGATGTCACTACCAGCACCATTGACACCTAGTGATTATGACAGTGAAATGTCTCACACAAACTCGCTGTTTTCTCCTGAAACTTCTACACAAATAAACAGTAGTAACGAATGTGCTACACCTGTGTCAGTAGAAAAAAAGACATTTAAAAGAAGAAATCAGTCCCTGTATACTCCTGATGTAGATGAGAGTGTTGAGACTGCTAGTTCTCTTTTAGATGATAGCCCTCGTTCAAGCAAGGTAGCTATAAAGGAGTACCATACATGTAGCTAACAGTAAGAATGCTATTGCATAGTAGCTTAATTTTCATAAGCAATAATATTGTAAATTCGTGACATAAGTTTAAGGCAAATATTTTGGCAATGAATAAAGTGCAATTTAAAAACCTAAATGAATGTCTTTTTCTGAATTTTTCTCCAATGTATACAGGGAACCACAGAAAATTATTCAAATCGTACAAAAACTAAAACCTTTTTTGGTAAGCAATTAATACAGCAGCTTGAGGTACGGATATCCTGTGGACATCATATGTAGGTGTAGTGTGGTGTTTCATTCATATACATCATAGTTCTTATGTATAATTTGAGAACCTGGTATGTACATGGTTCCAGCGCTGCTATAGCTCTAATACCTAGTGGGGACTATCAACAAATGACAAAAGAAATATCTAACAACTATTATTTTATTTTACCCTTTTACATTTTTAAATTTCAAAGTAATTTCAAGGTATTTAGTTTATACTATTATGAGTTAAATTTTTTTTGCTATGCCTAGTAGAAAAAAGCATTGAATTTTTTCCCATACAAACATGACCCACCCTTATGTCTAAACTCTAAATTCAAATATAGAACACCAATTTCTGTATACAAACACTTTACTACTACACATACACCTAGTCCTTTAGTTTTTCACCTATAAATGGGTCATATGATTTATCAGGCAAAGTGACCTTGGCTCACAAGCAAGAATGGCAAAGTAGTCATATCACAACATCATACAATTGCTATGCTGACTCCAACATCTTTAAATGAAGTTCATATTTGAATGGTCAACAACATCGTAATTCTAACTGCTATGCTAGTGTTGATTTCGGATCATTTCTTTATATTTTGCTGTGCTGTAAATTGTTTAATTGCTTGGCATTCAAAAGGTTAAGTTGATGTTGATTTTTATCTTCATCATAATAAAATAACTGACACTTTCTTAAGGAAATGTTTATTTAGCATGGGAGAATAAATGTTCTTTAAGTTGTGGCATATTTTTAGGCTTAAAATTACACTGATTACACTGTAAATCTGTAGCCATCAAGCTCTTTTGAGTTTCAGTCGAAATTTTCTGAATGCTTCCATTCTCCTTCAGCTCACTCAATGCATCTGTAAGAAAACAAATCTTTAAATATTCTGGCTGTTAACACTTTTGCAACCAGACAAAAAAGTAAGACATCCCAGAAACCGGCCAAGCCGACTTTTAAAGCATCAACCCCGGCTACTGGGTTGGCCAGCATCTGAACAAAGTTTACGAGCGCCCGGGTTGTTGGTGTCGAAAGTGTTAAAGAACAGAATAGAGCAAATATCAACAGTATACTTGCCTTGGTAAGGAATGAAGAATTTTGTTGTAAAACTGTTCCAATGAACTTTGGTTTTTAAGCATGGTGAAATCATGTCAGTACTTATGACATGCATATGTAGTCGCTGCATGCTCGGTGCGGCATGAAAACCAGCTTTAAGTGTGATACCTTCATGGTCTGCTTTCAATTCTTCGTAGAAATCACCGAATTCTTCCAAGAGACTAATATGACTCTTATTGAGTTTATAAATACTATTTATATCCTCGTGTGGTAGAATAAGGTAATGCACTTTAGCTTTTGGATATTTATCTCGAATAATTACAACACGATCAGATTGTTTCACGATTAATTCCGGATCCTTCATGGATCCCACTAATCCTAGCGACCAGTGTCTTGGTTGTTTTGTGGTTTTACACGCGTCTCCTAACATGCTCGCACTCCTTTTACTCATGTTGAAGCTTAATATTATCGGTTAAATGCTACAATATCCAATAATTTATGTTATTAACTAGGAAAACGGAACTTTACTTCGAAATCGATTCATATTTTTTTTGTTTTTAATTTCAAAGCATCATCAATACCAAACGTCAAACTGACAAGTGACATGATGTTACAGATGCGTTCCAAAGATAATATAATCACTACGTTTTAATGCGTTCATTTATTAAATTTAAAGAAATGATACATAGCATACTTTAAGGCTGGGTCCACACTTGTATCATTTCGCCGATCCGATCCCCGTCGCGTATCATGAACGGTAGTGTGGACGTCGCGCTGTCGCGATCATGCAACGGCCCGTATCCACTCGCTCGAAATCCATGTTGATCATGCTACGGGGTGCGTATACGCCGTGATCCATCTCGAGTCGATCTTCAAAGCGATACGGACTAGTTTGGACGGGTACCGATCCTTTCTTAGATCCATCTTTGAAATTATGTAACACCATACCATACTACTGCCGGACTCTCTACTTTGTTGGAGGCATGTCCACGCGGCGTCATCCGGTACGTGGTCTTCACTCGAGAACTTTCTACCGCATTGTCATAAAACAAGCACAGTCATATGTTGGTTATATCTCCGTAATCGGGTGACATAACTAAAGACACGCGGTGTCTTCCGGTATGTGGTTCCCGTTCGAGAATCTATCTGCCACAATATCTCTAATAAAACAAGGACAGTCATATGAATGGTGAATCTCGGTGAGCCGGTGACGTACCTGCCAAAAATGATGAGCGGGGCTGTAATACGATACGGATAGCGTCCAAACTACTGCACGCCGAAATTATCGGTGCGGTGATACGATACGGCTTAGTGTGGACGCGTTTTCTTCGCGCGACGGCGCAAACGATACGGAATTCCCCCAGTGAGTGTCCCAACAGGATGATACGCGATGGGGATACGCGACGGGGATCGGATCAGCGAAATGATACAAGTGTGGACGCAGCCTTAAATATCGTGTCAAACAACAACAATGTGTACGGGAACTGCACGCTGACTTGACTGCACAGTTTCTATACAAGATGCCATCAAGATGCAGTTGATTTGTACTCGTAGTCCATCTGTATCGGCCCTTCTATTTAAATTACGAAAACTTTTTGCCCAATGATATACATTTAAAAAGGCAAAATAAAACAATTGAAGTTGTAGTAAATTTTATTTTAAAGCTTAAATTAATCATTTTACTAACTACCTATATTTATTCAATTCTATATCAACCAATAATCTACTTATTCCATAAGCGACAGTCATGACTGAAAAAGTTTATTGTTATTTCACATAACTTGTGTTTTTTCAGTCATAAGTTCACATTCATTTCATAACTAATAAATATTACCTATAATTTAATAAATAAGATCTACAAGGTAACCTAATATACTAACTTTAAGCAATTCGTATAAAGATAGAGAATTATCGAAGAACTTAGGCAATAAGTATGAATTTAAAAATACAGTAAGTAATACTTTTATTAAATTTAAGGAATACTGTTTTCTATTTCTATTGCAAGGTGGGACGCCCTGTGTAGCCAGAGTCGGGTAGTGAGTGGTGTGCTAGCTCCCTAAGAATCTGTTCGAAGTTTTTGCCCGAAGGAACTTGTAGACTGTTGTTTTTGAGCATCGTTGAGTTGAGTCGGGTCGCCAAGTAACACATCTGTAAGTGTAGACATAACATGTTGAGCTTATTAATTTATTATATGTACACTACTTGCAGTAACAGTTCTGATTAAAATTTAGATAACTAAAATTTTCGAGCCACTATAGGTAGGTATACCTACTATGATTTGACTGCTTTCCCGCGTTTCCGGCAAGTCTGTTTGCTCTACGGAAACTGACTATTTTCGTGATAAAACATTGCTTATTTGTCACAGGCGCATAAATATTCTACGCAAAAAACAAGTTTAAATACATTTTTGCATTTTTATAAACAGATGCAATTAGTATGAAATGAAGCAATTCGTACCAGCAAAGCCGACATAAACAGCAGCGCTCCTAACGCCGCAGCGACCATCATGGACGTGGCGCACGTCCCTTCCAGCGGCGTCCGGTGGAACAGCTCTCCTGGCATCACGACGGTGTACTCCAGGTTCTCCTTGAACCTCGTGAATGGCGTTGTCCCGTTGTCCGCGACCATGGTCTCGCTCGTGATGTTGTGCGTGTGAGATGCGTCGGGCAGCGCTCTGCGACGACGGCCGTGGCCTGAAGATTAACAAAATTAGTTAATGGAAAGTTTCTTGAACTGTCGAGTACGTGGCTCCTTTGCCAGCTTCTTCAAGCCATTTATATACCTATGGCATCAAAAATCCTGATCGACCTGATCAAATTAACCTAATCAAAAACTAAAAAAAAAACGAGTTGCTTGTACCTACTTAAATGCATAAACTGACGCCAAGCAGCAATATGTTTTAATGTAAGTCGAGTTTAAATAAGAAATTGCCACTTTCGAGAATTTTACCGCAATAATCCCGAGAGTACCTACTTATTCTCCCAATTGAAAATAAATCCGCAATTCGCCGATTCTTGTTCCGTACCATCTTATATATAAATTAATTTTGTTGACTTTTTTATTTCTATGACTCATTTGTTGTTATAGTAGCCATAGTAAATAGGTATATGCCTTATGCAAATTTCATTAAAAATTTCAACTGATCGGGAAAAAACGTAGAAAGCCCTAAAAACACGTTCAATGTATTGTATGGTATTTGTTGCTGCAACTGACGGATAGACAGACAGGCAGCGAAGGGTTAGTAACTATAGTGTCCCGTTACCACTCTTTGAGTACGGAACCCTAGAAACATTAATAAGTGTTATGAAAAGTGTAAATTAGGGTGCAGTGGGTGCAATGTTAATTGCTATATTCACCGTATAACTAATAGTACAAGTAATTGTTGCGATATCCCAAATAGTCGGAATGTTCAAATTAATTCGTTAGATAAATTAGAACAGAACTTATACATCTTCGTTTGGTCACCTCGATAGGTAGGAAAGGATATATAACGTTCTAAACCCAGTTTGACTGCCCGGCACACGCCACTTCTTATGCTTACGTAGGTACAATAAAAAAAGACCGTTGTTTTCTTAATATTAGTTAACGGTTTTGTGGGGAATTTTATTTACGTATGTAAATTGGCCTGGTGCAAATAATGCAATATAACTTTTCACTTGTTTTGTTAGGTACCTTCAATAAGGACTGGCAGCAAAATAAACAAAAAAAAAATAGTGTGTCTGTGTTTGCCTACGTACCTAGGTATATAAAATGGGTAGGTACCTACTAAACATATAAGAGATGTTTAGTAGGTACCTACCTGTTTTTTTAAATGTATGGCACCTGTTGGCAAACCTAACCTAATAAATGCTTGAGTTTTAAATTTTTTGTAGATATGTCAGTCATTTAATATACTCTACATTAATTTAGGTAATTAGTTTTAGTCATAGTATGTACCTACAATGAAAGAATTAACGACGGAGATAATGATATAAAAAAAAGACATTAATACTATAGGTACCTATTCTGCATTTTCTCGCATAAACTCATCTTACCTTTTGGTAAGACTTTACGTAATAATATGCACTTATTAATTTCGCAGACTTAGGTGGTCTTCGAGTGGATCCAAAGCGTGGAGCTCATAGCCATGGTCGCGCGCAACTGTAGGGTGGATATGAGAAGCGTGATGTATATTTACCAGACGGCTCGAACAGGTCGAGGCAGTAGTCCGGCTGGCAGTCGGCGGCGTCCATGCAGGCCTTGATCTGCGAGTGGATCCAGAGCGTGGAGCGCTCCTTCATGGACGCGAGCAGCTGTACGGACCCTGTAGTGTGGATGTGAGATCGTGATGTATTTACCAGACGGCTCGAACAGGTCGAGGCAGTAGTCCGGCTGGCAGTCGGCGGCGTCCATGCAGGCCTTGATCTGCGAGTGGATCCAGAGCGTGGAGCGCTCCTTCATGGACGCGAGCAGCTGTACGGACCCTGTAGTGTGGATGTGAGATCGTGATGTATTTACCAGACGGCTCGAACAGGTCGAGGCAGTAGTCCGGCTGGCAGTCGGCGGCGTCCATGCAGGCCTTGATCTGCGAGTGGATCCAGAGCGTGGAGCGCTCCTTCATGGACGCGAGCAGGAACGCCTCGAAGTCCAGGAACACCTCGTTGTGGCGCTCGCGGTACCGCGCCGGCTGGTGCGGGATGATTGAGGCGAAGTCGCGGTTGCGGCATCTGGCAATACATACGGGTTCAAATTAATTAGAGGCAGATGAGCACTCTAAATTAATTAATTATTAATGACAGATTCCTTCTCTTTACTGTTCGACATTTGATAAGCTTATACGGCAGTTAACAACTAACAAAGCAGGGTGAATTTGGGTCCTGGTGTGCTGAAAGGCGGGATACATTTGATCAAGACTACGGAAAATCATTAGTGAGGGTGGTGTATGAATCTTGGTTGTTATATTGCATAAGTTATCTGGTGCTCTTGCCAGTTTTTGGCTTGCGGTCGCAAATGGTACCTACCTAGAGATAACCTTATTTTCTGGTTGGTGTACATCTTAGACTAATGGTTTTCGGAGGAATTTGGAGTAGGTACCTACTTTTCCATTATTTATACCTTAACAGCGACAATAAATAGCAGCGTCTCTTAAAGATTTAAGATTTGTACATAATATTTAGCTGAGCGCGTTTTTTTATACCCAGATGAATATTCACCATGTGTTCTTTGCTGAAATTGAAATTAAAGCCCACTTATCAGTGTACAATCGATACACTGATATAGGTAGGTAGGTACCACCTACATTTGAATATTCAGTCCCGCGTGAAAACGAACGTAATTTAAATTTTACCGATACGCAAACTGTATAACTGCACTAAAACGAAATGTGTCCGCATTTTTGGGATCGCAGGTACGTTCTTAATCTTAAGTAGTTCTTATTCTGATGCAGTTAACTAAAGTGCAAGGAGTTTCAAACCGGTCGGGTGCAATAAAGTGTGAAAGCGAGTGCATCCGATGTGCTTGTTTGGGGCAGGCTGCATGTTAACTGCCGGCCTGATAATACACATATTCATGTTATTCTCATTTTAATTTAAGTGCCTACACGCTTGCTTAACGGCTCCCAAAAAAGTAAAAATATACACAGGGGTGCTCCTACACCATGGGCATTTGCCTGACATGTAACAAAAATAAATTAAATTTTCATTTCATTTTTAGTTTCATTACAGGCGAATGCTTGCGGTGAGGAAGCACCCTAGGGGTAACATGGCCTATTAAAAACGTTTGTATCTTTTAAAACAAAATTTATTAAATTTCTACGCTACGCAAAGGATTATACTCAAAGGTTGTCTGGAAGAGATGGTAGACATCGCTCATTGTTAAACTTTACCTATCTACCTATAATTTAACGTGATATCTGTGTTTGTATTTCTTTCTTGTAAAGTGTACAACGAATATTATATTACTGCTATTTGCTGTAAGGCATGTAAGTACCTACTAAGTAATCCAATTAGAAATCGAATACAGTATGGAACACAGGTTAGGTACCTACCTTACTTGCCTCGTACAAATTCGTATGTGTCACTGGTTCGCTTTCGCAAATAAAGAGGAGAGGAGTTATGTGTTACGACTTGGGGCATAGTTTTGGGAAACTTGAATGAAAGCAAAGAACAAAACAAAAATACTAAGGTCATTATTGGGTTCAAGAGCGCGAGTTGAATTTACGTTACGTGTGTGGTCGGGGTCTGGCCTACCTACTCTTAACGTACATCTCTTAACGTACTCTTTAGTGTACATCAACAATACAATTACCCCTCTTTGACGAGTAGCACGGCGCCGGGTGCGTGTGGGCGATCAGGGTCAGGCGATACGGCCACTTCCAGCAGTTTGATGTGCCGCCACGCGGACTCCGGGTTGATCCGTGCTCGCAGCTGAAGTTTTGTGCCGATTGGAACTGCCTGTAAAGTTCAATCAAGGTACTTATTTTTCTTGCCATATAAAATCTTTATACTTAAACCTACGGCAAAGCCACATAGGGGCCCATGTTAACCAACGATGGGTATCATTCATACGGAGGTAAATATATTTCCGGAGACTAGTATGCGTACATATAAATTAACTGCGAAGGCCTCTAGATAACGCTATTTAACGGTTTTGCCTTTTTCTACTCGGTCAATTAAATAATAGGTAGGTGTACGAAATCAGGATCACATTCACAAACCTCTAATTTCTAACAGTTGTATCTAACTGGGACTAGCACGTTGTAGCAATACTTACAGTAGGTACCAGATCAACAGAACAGATCATAACTACCTAATAATTTCTAACATCTCTATGGAGAGAGATGGTAAGAAGACAACTGTTCCCTAACTAGAATCAGCTACGCAACACAAGGCTAGTCTAGTAAATTCTAAGATTCGAATAAATAAGAGTGCTTGTTCACACTAAAATAAAAGGTGATAAACGAACGTACAGCAGTTACCTGATCGACGGGCAGGTCGACGGAGTGGTTGGTGTGTCTGGACACGGGCGGCGCCTCCTTGTAGAGCGCCACTTCGTACTCCAGCCGACCTGGCGTCTCTTCCACCACCCCGGAGACACGCGCGCCGTGGGGGCTGCCGAAAAAAACAAAAAGATAATACATACAAATACTTACATATACCAAGTACCTACCTTCAAATAGACTCTGTTGAATTGTTCCAGGAAATAAAGCTGAGGTTCTCTTAAACGTTGTTGGTGTTAGAGTGCCTCACTGATTTGACTTGAGTGAATGTAGCTAATTTGTTACGTACATAATAAACTGACTCTACTACATATACGTATAATTTATTTTATTCCAGCAAATTCTCATTGTCTAAGGCTGTAGTTAACCAAACGTTTATTCAAAGAATACATTCTTAATCTCGGATAGTAATGCCAAAATCCCAAATTAGTTTCACATTTACTATCCGATCGAGAATATTAAGCGTCATTGTTGGAATAAAAGTTTGGTTAAATCCTGCGTAACCTAAGATTTAACAACTAAGTCCATAGGCATTTTCATAAGGCGGGTTGATTTTGCTAGCTTGTCTATGTATATTGCAAGAACAGAAGAGGATCGGTCAATAGAACATTATTTGGATTGAGCGACTGGATGACTTCCCGTTGTTTGCCCCAAATATCGCTGGAAAGATGTATAGTATTGTAGACTTTGTTAGTAGAAGTGAATCTGCGTGAGTTTGTGGCCGGTGGTAACTGGAGCGAAACTGCTCCAATCCGACCAAAGCGGAAGACAATCGGAGGGCAAAACCTAATTTTGGGTCGTTGTCCCAATCCAGTCAAATTTGATTGAGAGATTTGACGATTTCTCATGAAAAAATGAGCGCCGTTCATATTAGGACAACTTTTATTGATAGAGTAAACTATAATGCAGTAGCGAGATCAGATTGGATTGAACTTCCATAACTGGTTAGCTTACTCCAGATATCATAAAAGACGACTTATAGGGCTGTCTAATCTCTAAGGATATCTCGTCCAGAGTGACCTTAGAAGTCTTAGAATTCAAGCGGGAACCACCATCGTAAATAAAGATATTATCAGCGATGCATATCTTTAGACTTGTATGAGTGGAATTGAATTTAGCCACCGAACATTCCCAACGGCTGTAATATGCAAATACAAGGTTGCATTTGCAGGTTCAAAGTATCTATCCAAGTTGCATCGTGGTTAATAACAATAATAAACATTTATCTACCTTAACAATGTAAATAGCATACTGCATAGGTATATCCTACTTTTCTAACTGTATCGTACATATTCTAGAAATGCTCATAAGAGATAAATAACGTTGAAGATAAAATAACATATTCTTAGCTTTTTCCTAGCGAATATTCGAGAAAATAATTTCCGGTTTCACAGAAAATAATACCTATCTTAATTATTTTTTCTTCAAGTATTCAGTAGGTACCTACTTCAATATTGCTCTGCTGAACCAACTTCAAAGAAGAATTACATAGTGCTTAATTCGACTTTTAATCGTTGTTGTCGAGGAGGCATCACTCACTTCGGTAAAGATATTCCATTCCATAAAATTTTGATGACGTAATCCACGAGGAATCGAAGGAACTCAAATATTATAGGCACATCTTTAGCGAATTCGGTGGTTTATAGCAACTCGTGCCTACAGTTTTTCTCGGACGTAAACGATTTCTTTTTGTTGAAGTCGGTTATTTTTTGAGAAAAAGTACTTATTATATTTATCTTTCGCTTTCATCGAATGCCGTTATAACAAAACGTTGGTAAAATGCATGGTCCTATCTATTAATCCGCCCTTGATATCATTGTAATTGCTATTTCATATTATAATTAATAGGTACTGGGTCACTTTCTGAATGTATGAATGGTGTACTGTACACCTACAGTTTCTTTTAGAAATGCAAATTGCAAATCATTACGTCTAATGACTCCATTCTATTTTGTATCATTATATGCCAAAATGTGACCACGCGTCGTGTACCGTACCTGATTGGAATTCGGACTAACATTGATTGAAATCCTAATCTCGGAGTTCTTAGTACATTTGACAAACATTCTTTATAACTGACTTGATAACAATTGACAATTGACTTTATAACAATTTTGATAATCACCCAGATAAATGTAGCTACTCAGTTACAGTAAATAGCAGGTGGTGAAAGTGAATTTCCGACGACCTTATTGTTCTCGACAATAGTAACAATAAATCCGATTTAATATCACACCTGGGACTACAGACACTGCATACGGACACAGAGGCAGATTTCCCGTAAAGTCAACTAGGCTTGGCTGGACTTAGGACGCTAAGAAAGGAACGGCTAGTACTTCACGCGGCCGAAGGCAACTAATACTGCAAATAAACCTCAGTGCGGACCTATGGTATGGTATAGATGGTATACTTACAAGCTGCCAGCGGCCTCGTTCTTGATGATGGTGGGCTCCAGCGGCTTGCACATGATGATGAGCTCTTGATCAGACTGCATCACCACGCGCGGGAAAGCGGAACCACACGCGGAAGGTATGAGGCCCAGGAAATCCTGTATGTATACTCACAAGCTGCCAGCGAAACCAGCGGCCTTGTTCTCGATGATGGTGGGCTCGGGCGGCTTGCACATGATGATGAGCTCTTGATCAGACTGCATCACCACGCCCGGGAACTGGGGGAACCACACGCGGACGTGGACGAAGCCCTGGTAAACAAAATATACTTAGGTAGTGGTTAATTTTTATCGTTCTTCAACCACCTGCAGCTTTTAGTTGTCACGAAAAGTGACATCGATTGACTCTTAGTAAGACACTCAGACTGTATTATTAACGTCGGTCACTTTGTATCGGGGTATACCACATACTTAGGTGTCAAGGTATTCGTTATCAAATTGGTATCCAAGTTTTACCAATTTTGACAAAGATTTATTTAGGTGTATTATTTATTTCAAGTACATAATTATGTATTTTGCGAAGTGCTGGCTGTGGTGCTCTGTGATAGTTCTAATTCCGGTCATGACAACAGTACTCGTAAGTACCTATTGTATATGACGGTTCCACACTGGTATAGTGTTAGCTGATAGATACTTTACCTCGTTATTTCAAAAGTTGTGTAGTTTGCAAAGCATTGAAAGTACGCTTCTGGGTTTCGATTTTCTCCCTAACGGGTTTCAACACGAGGCACGTCTGTTTAATACCCAGGTTCAACGTAATTATCGATTCGATGAACTTCACGTGTTTTTCTTGAGATATTAATTGCGTGATCCATTTATTCTATCTCGCCTCCAGACGAAAGGTGCTAGGTATACTGCTATGGGTTACACGGTTTGGTTTAGCTATAAACAATGTCCCTACTTACATAAGAATATGGGAGCTGGTGAACAATGAGGGATAAACTACACTAGACGCGCGACTTTAACACCTATACATACAATACACACTTTGGAATATTTATGTGAAACGTTGGATGTAGAGACGTGATGTTTTAATGTATCAAGAGCCCTACAGTGATATACATATTGGTTTTAATGCTGGTTTAAATTTTAATAGTTTCCGGTTTGTTTAATTTTGCTTTCTAGCAGTAGGTAACTCAAAGTTTTTTCTTCCTACAGGTACCTACTTCCATTCCATCCGAATCCAAGGTTTAACCAAGTGTCCACTACTTTAAAATCTAGGTGTACCTATTTTAAGTGAATTCTGCTTTTATCACGAAATCGACATTTCGTATATGAAACATTGTCTCTCAAAAATTTTCTTCAACTTGCTATTTTAACGGATTTTATGATACTTACATATATATTGGTACTTATACTTTTCTGTTATCCAATTTACCACCTTGTTTCGATTCGTTAGCCCCGTGTTGGATCGTCATAACTGTATATCACGTTAAACTGAAAAGTGGCACGCAACACAATGCTCTTATTACAAATACATCACCTTTGCACACTTATGCATCTGACTTTTGTCGTTATAATGAGATTTAAAAAGCTACGAGTGGATGTCGAAAGTATCCGACAGTGGAAGGTTCCGCAATAAAATAAATGAAATTAAACTATTGTTTGAAACACCAATTAAGTAATAATGTACAATACACCTCGTACAACTTTTATAGAACTTTCCGAGGTAAAGAGATTATCTCCTAGTCACCATTGGCGTAGGTATATAGGGGGGGTGGCCGGGTGGGCCGTGCCCACCCCAGTATGGTCTAGTGCCCACCCCAGGATTTTGGGTTACCCATAGAAATTCATGGCATCATCTCATAGGCCATGGCCAGGCCCACCCCCAGGCCCCCCCAAGCCCCCCCCTGAAAAATAATGTTAGATACGCCAATGCTAGTCACCACTGTTAATTATCATTATAATAAAATATTCTCATTGTGTGTCATTATACTCTTGTTTAAAACCGGCCCGTCTGGGTCTACCTGAGCAGAGTGATTGTTATATAGGTTTCCATCAGTAGGATAGTAATATTTCTCATATTACGTATATACCTACATACCTACTGCACTAATTTATCGACATTCGATTTGTACTGAATCGCCAGATTACACCTACCTACTCTCGTACCTTCATATGGTCATAGTATTCAAACCATAATTTTAGAAAGATGTTGGTACACTGTGATTGAGATTGAGATTGAGATATTTATTGATAAAATTATAGAATTTTACATGTCAGTTCATTATTTAACATAAATAGTATATAAGAAAGTTCATTTACAAAATTCTATATTATGCAATGAGATTATTAATATTCATTTAAGTTATTGAAATTATTATTCATTTAAATTATTTACAGGTTTCATTTTTATTAGTATTTTAATTATAATTCTTCATTTTAATAATTATACACTTAACATTTATCTGTAAGTTAAGGATAAATTAAAATATATGTTGAACAGATAGTCATAAGCGTTTATGAGTTTCCTAATAAAGGTTGTTATTGACGGTGAAGGTGTTTTGATCCCATTCCATATTAGTATCTAAAATGAACGCTTATCTATCTCATAATTGTCCTTACGAGTTTAAGTAGCCGCTTATGCCATAAACTCAAATTGCCTTACTTATTCTTAATATATAATTCTAACACTTAGTCGACATATTATAAACAGGTTCAACGAAAGGTTAACAGTTCTAGATGACGTGGTTGCACTGCATTTCCATATAATCAGTGCATTGACACAGAAGCACTTAGTTTTCTCTTTGCCTGAATAACGTTAGGTTTCACTAGGCCTAGATTGTATACTGACTCGTTTACTTACGTAGGTATTGAAGTACCTAGATACTGATGCCACTCGCTGTCGTCCATACTGTTAGTAACGGCATGTGTTATTATGGGGCGACACATATTTATAACGAGACACGGGTTGACGAAAACGTATTAACGATCGCACTATCCACTTTTCTATTGGCGTATCTTATTGCCATTTATTGTCGAGATGCCCCAATTTTTGAATGTATTGCTACTTCAATTAATGTTTGAATGTTACGACTGTGCGATATTTAGGTACCTGTGCGCGTAAACGTAATCAATAGGGAATCCTGACATAGTCTACCTATTACTATTA
The DNA here is from genome assembly GCA_947623375.1 of Apotomis capreana. NCBI lineage: Eukaryota > Metazoa > Arthropoda > Insecta > Lepidoptera > Tortricidae > Apotomis > Apotomis capreana. The sequence continues at coordinate 11,115,046 of OX392510.1, read as the reverse complement.
TAACGTTGTGTTGAAAAACCGTTTTCTTTAAAGAGGGTTCAGGAAAAATCATGACAGCGCGACGCGATGCAGGATTTGTAATATTGTACGGGCGCGAGCTACAGCGTACAGCGCTATCTATCGGCAAAAAAAATTGTCCGTTCATCAAACCGGATGAATGGATTTGAACCAATTTTGGTATAGGGATACTTATTACCCGATAACAGTAAAGTAAAACGTAAAGTATGCCGCGCATACGTGAACGAAGTTGCGGCCTACTTCTATATATGTTATGGCCTAGTTATATATGTTATAACAATATGAAATCTTTGGAAGTTCAGATATTTCTACTGCAGATGTGTCCCATACACAGATCATGTATTTCATCGGGTTGGCTGCATGCTACCATTAGCAAAAAAAAATCTGCTGCCAGAACAGGCATCCTCCAGATGCTAGGAGCTCCACAACGATAGACCGAGCGATGCTAGCACGCACCGGATTCCTGCACTCTTGACTATATCGATGGTGCACTTTCATCATCCAGTACGTGCACGCTATTCGATAATTTTTCTACATCCGCAATCGATTATAATTCTCCCTACCTACGAGTATTTCAGCCTACTTCATAACCAGCCCATCTAGCACAACTACTCAAAGGTTAACTGGAAGAGATCCCTAATAGGGATAAGTTCGCCTTTGTACATATTTCATTTGTTATCAATGTATTTATAACCAGTTGTTGTGTACAATAAAGTGTTTACATACATACATACTATGCTTCGCGATTCTTGTCGCGCGACTTAGCGTCACCAGTCACTCTCCCACGGTACTGTACAGAAAGAGATACATAATACATCTGGCGCGAGAAAGAGTCGCGTGCCACAGTTGTGCTAGAGGCGCTGATACCATTAAAAAATCGAATGCTTGTAGATACAGATATGTAAGGTATACGTAGGTATGTAGAAATGTTTAAAACAACTTACATTCCGCTTCAAAACTCCGCATCTCGTGAAGTCCGTTATCCTCAGCCTATAGAGCAGGCCGGTGGGGTCCTCGGGCTCGGGCCGGATCTGGCACACGGCGTCGGCGACGGGGTCCGTGGCCCGGTCGTCGGCGAACAGCGGCGCGCCGCGGAACCCCTCCGGCTTGCGCAGGAGTGCCGTCACCGAGTCCCGGAGACCGGGGCCGCCGCTTGAGAATGTGCATTGGATGTCCGTAACTGCAAAACAAAGACTCAGCTCGTCATGTATTTATGGCAGCCAACTGGGTGAATTAGCCAGTCAATTAAATGGCTAGGCGATTGAATAAGTCGATATTCAATAGAATGGCTAATCGTCGTCGACGACGTAGAATCATCAAGTACGGGCTATGTGCAAGTGCAAGTGATATGTGCTCCATAGCAATATAGGGACAATCCAGTCTCCTCTGTCGTACTATACTAGAGTATAGGGTACTAGGACTAGGACAAATCGATTAGTTAAGATCTAAATTACTTTCTAAGGCAAAACTAGTTCGCAGATGACACTGATGCATATTGATGTGTGGTTGTGGTTATGTTGCATAGGTAAACTTACCTCGTAGGTTAGCTATTAGTGGGATGGTCAAGAATTTGAGTAGAACACATTCATTTCCGTCCTAAAAATAAAAACTCTCTAATGGAGTACCGGCGATTTCTTTTTATAAACAACAGTCAGGCAAAATCTAAGTAAAACAAAAGACTGTATAGTTACAATCGAAAAGTTTTTGCCACTCTTATTGCCTCGCTGCAATACCTACTTATTTTATTAGTGAGAGTAGAAAAAAATAGAGTGTACGCCAAAAAATTAAAAGAAACATACAATATAACTAATATAAGTATGAAATTACTATTTATAATGACTGAATTCTTCTACATCCTTGGTTTTTCCTGAATGGGTAGGTATTCCGAAAAAAACATGAGATGTTTAAAAGTTCAGCAATATATTAGACAGAAACGACAGATATCATATCCAGTCACACTTCAAAGAAAACCTCAGGATCTCCGTCGGAATGTCCCGTCTCATTTCAATAGAGATCGATAAGATTTTCTTTCTAGCACTGATATATTTTATTACTTTAGTAATAAATCCTACCTGGGGATATTTCAGAGATATTAGATACGTTCAAATTACGATAGCCTAGAAAATAATCGTGCGGGAGCCGTTAGTATTGCCCACGTAATTACGTGTCAGGCAAAAGTGGATCGGTACTTTTGTCTAGCACAGCGAGTGTTAATCTTACAAATGCTTATTACACACGTGAGTTATGAGTGCTAATACACGTAGGTAACTAGGTACACGTTGGTCAGGGGTAATGAGCTGCAGTGGCGGAGAAATTGTCATTGATCGGCAAAGTGGGTATTTACTAATTTGCGGGCCTTTCAGATCTGTGGTTTTTCATTTACCTTTAGACACTTTTGGCTGGCCGTGGTTAAAGTGGACGCAAGTGGGGAAGTGATCTAATCCAATCAAAATGAAATTTCACTTGAACAATTATTAGTCAAAACTTGCATTATATCCATTTCTGACGACACGGTTGGGGCAGTTTGTAGTACACCTGCCTACTGAGCCGGCGGTCCCGGGTTCGCATCCCGGCCAGGGCAAATATTTGTGTGATGAACTCGAATATTTGTCCTTGGCATTAGTTGTTCTATCTATTTGAGTATATATTTATATCCATATAAGTAGGTATGTATACCGTCGTCTAGTACTCATAACACAAGCCTTCTTGAGCTTCATTTGGGAGTAGATCGATTTGTGAGGTAGTCTGATATTTCAGTGGTGGTATTTAATACGGGGTCGTTATTTATACGAATAAATAGTTAAAGTTCCCACGCATATGGATCAAATGACCTTACTTTACGTCAAACTCAGTGTATTTGCTGTTAAGTAGTTAACTAGTTACATAAACAAAAGACTTACCATCATAGTCCTGCGCCAGCGCCGCTCGGATCTGTAACAATAAGCATTCAAATTAGCCAAAGGGAAGGGCAAGCAATTAACACTTGGATTAAAGCGAGATACCGCATTTTTTCATTAATTTGACGGTCAGCCCTTCTAGTACATACCTATTCGAGTATTTTACTACAAAAGTAAAACGCGTATTGACAGAAAACAAACAGTTTACGCAATAAAGATGGATTTTAGCATACATATGGTAGTAGGTACATTTTATTAGCATATTTCTTTTTGGGTTCTCAATTTTGAAACACACTGGGACTGGGAGGAGTTTGAGCCAATCTACAGATAACTGTCCGAAAAAGGAATGGAAAAAATCTGATCATATGGTTAATTTCCTTAGAACCACTCTAATTTATTATTATTGTCTCCTAAATAATAAAGTGGATAATTCATCTGTCCTGCAACGTATTGGATTGCTGGTACCGCGAGCGTGCGGCGCGGGCGGCGCGATGCCGGCCCGGAGGAACCGCCGGCTGTTTGCGGACCCGCCACGCGTACCCAGCGCGACGCCAAGTGATTACAATTTTAAACGGCGTTGCACTCGAAGCTGACGTTGATATGTTTGCTGACAGTGTTGGTGTATTTTTTTAAACAATCTTTGCTCTACACAAGTTGATATACACGTTTACCTTTATTTATTACAAGTAGTTGTTAATAGTGTTTTTTTCTTGTTGTACAGAATTCATCTTGTTTTCTTATTAATGTTTGTTGTAATACCTATGTCTATGTTTTAGTCGTACTGATTTTTGATTTTATGTTTAATTGTGTTTCTGTGTTCTGTGTGTTTACCAAATGTTTTGGTCGTGTGAACTGTAAATTTGCATGTAATTATTAAATAAATAAAATAATAGCCACTATATAACTATTAGACTAGGTATAACTAATATAATAATTACTGCATAAATTAATGTAATATTAAAAATGACATGTTTTTTTCACTTAAATTTAAAACACTTAAGTAGGAAATGTTATTTTTAATGTGGAAATATCACACAATTTTTATTTAACCAGTATTGATACTATCGGATCTGGCTTTCATAACTTTGTTATCATTAAGTACTTTATTCTTTTTACTTACCTACTATATTTTTGTTAGCCTGTGTAATATTTTTCATAAAATAATTGACAATAATCGATTTAATAAAAAAAATTAAACTTTGGTAAAAGTTATATCATCAAATAAATTAGAAACTTACAATCTAATAACGAAATATAAACGAAAACGCTTTTACTCATTTAATTGCCTAAATGAAGTAGAAAGTCTCGAATCATTTTTATTTTTAGACATCATTTGATAATAATGGAATTTGTTTTGTATTATTTTATGTGTTATGAAAAGTAGGTTACCTACTGCAGTAATTTAATAAAAACAATCATTTCCAAGTTACTTTCAGTGTCCTTCAGAGTTAGTGAATAGAAAGTGCAGATTGAGGGAAAGTGTAGTAAATTCGAGATGTAAAGTCATTTGAACCTGCTAATCTGGTTTACCGCAGAGCCTCGACCGCAAAGAAAATACTACGGCTTAGGCTTACGTTCTCATAATCAAGGTAATAAAAGACGTTGAGCTTCTGTTAGATGATTATTACTTATTATACAATTTATCTTTTACATTTACCACAGCCGCAACCAGACTTTTACTTAGAGACTTTTAGATTACAGCCACGTATGAGACCTCCATATCCAATATGTTGTCTATATGGACAGTTTGACAGCGTATAAGCGTTTCCTTAAAAGAATCTCGGTTAAAGGCCAAAACAAAAATGTGCCTCGCAAACTTTCTTTTATAATTCAATCTTATCAGCTACCTATAATCTTTGTTTCGTCTTAATTTGGTCGTAAATGTTTTTGCGGTTTCATACCGAGGGTTTAAATTCGTTCACGGACGTGAGGTCAGACAAATGCTCTTTGAAAGTAAGTCAATCTGCGATCATGATGCGTCGCGGTCGCACGCACACCGTAGCGACCTTTGCTTTGATATACATTTTCCACAGGTTTATGGGTAGCATGTGATTTGTAGACTCGTCTTTTGGTTAGTCGTAATCCATAGAAGATCAATTTGTTGTCTGTCTGTTTATCAATGTAGCTCATAGTGTGTGTTATAGTCAAACATCCAAGCTCTGGCGTTTCTAGGTTGGACTAGTCAAATCTGAGGTCTGACAAGAAGTCTTCGTCAAAGTCCAAACCAAAAACGTGTTCCGGCCCTTGACTAACGAATTTGTATCTAATCCTGGGAGACATGCGAGGGGGGCGGGGGGCTTCTATTTCTGGTCTGAGGGATTATGATAGGCATATGATACCTAACGAAGGCTACTGGTCTGTTTCCAAGTGTTTTTACGATTATTTCGAAGCAGATTATTTTGCGTTTGACGCTTTTTGCCTAATAAGTTAGTTAGGTACTTCTAGGTTTGCCTACAGATACACCAGTCGAAGGCAGAAATTAGAATTTATTTTCAGGTTCTCCGAAAAGCATTCGTCAAACGTAGGATAAATCAGTGATTCCGCGAAGAGGCTACGAACGGGCCTCTGACTATAAACCTAACCTATATATTTTTCTCAGGAACGGATTGGTGTTATCGAGCTTGCTGTTATTATAACGCTTATTAAACGCCAAGGAAAACCTTCAGCGTACTTTAACGTTGATTATTGTAACAGGTAAGAAAATACCACACATGTTAATACTTGAATTAACTATTTTAAATACTACTAAATACTATATATGTCACATACAAGTACATGAGTCGATTAAAAAAGTCAACAGTCTTAATGAAAACAATATCACTATCCCGTTCTCCTTTTAACGAAAGTTAGTCGTACAAACTATATGATGTGGGGAGCCTTCGTTACACAAAGGAATCAATTAAGTGTTGTTTTAATTAAAGCACTTAGCTATGTACAGTTTTTAAGCGTCTCACTTGCTATTTGAGGCCTAGAGTTACGACAATTGGAGAAGGTACAAGGAAATCCGTACAAATGAGACAAGAAGTTCGAAAGCTCGAAATTAGAAGTAAAGCTATTCGTATGTAGTTAACCTAAACTTAAGTTCCTAGCTGGTAGAAGGAGTTCCTACGTATGTTGAAGAGGGTGTCGTTTGGGTCGATGATTATAACAGGTACTATATGTGCTGTAGATCTCGCAATTATTTCTAGATTATTTTATTACGTTTTCAACCCCTATTCCTCAGCCATTTTTAAAACAAAGGCATCGTAATACTACTATCGGAACACCACCTCTAGCATAACAACTGTAACAAGAGACTCTTTGTCACGCGACAAATGGGTAGTATTAGTTATTCCCTTTCCTATCAATACCGTGCGAGCAGGACGGGTGATTCTGAGTCGCGCGAAAAGCGAAGTCACGGCAAGGTATGCTAGTCCAGTAGTCCTGCTGCTCACAAAAGTTCATGAGAATCGGTTAAGAAATGCGACCTGCAGGCGAGAACCCCCGGCCATCACAACATCAGGAATTCGGACATACGATCGCTCGCTTGATCAATATGTCGGTAACATTAATTTCTGTGGCTAAAGCACAACAATTAGACTGATACACTACACGCATGTATTACTGATGGCCGTTGGGGCAGAAAGGTTCTTGAGTAGCGACGGCGGTCCGGAACACGCAGCTTGGGAAGGCCCCCAACAAAGTGTACCGACGACCTGGTTAGGATTGCGGGCAGAAATTGGATGAGGGCGGCGCAAGACCGATCGTTGTGGAGAACTTTGAGGAACGCCTTTATCCAGCAGTGGACGTCTATCGGCTGATATGATAATGATGATGACTACACATGTATCTGCAATGCATATATATTGCCAAGCAGCAAGCCACAAAAACACAACCACCGCAATAGTCGAGCTTGACGCACGATCAGTCCATTCAGCGCCTTCACGCACAATAATCAGAGTAACCCCGTTTAAGAAACCGTTTACTCGTCTGAACGCAAATTTGCATACAAGCATTCGTAACAGATTATCAGCATCCGAATCCGACGTTGTTTCCGCACGGCGGCGTGCGAGCGGTCAGAGGCCGGGTGGAATACCCGACAGCATTATACAGAGTGTAATTTAACCATGGGCATTTCTATATCAGCTTCTAACGCTGTTTCCACATGGCATGCGAAGTAAGAAGCTGGGAATAATATCCGGCGGCTAGTTATATAGAGTGTAAATTAAGTGCGGACATTTTAATGGTTGTACCTTGTTTTGCCTAACAACTTTTTGCCTAATTTCGGTTTGCCTAATTTCATTTCAACTAATATTATTTAGCATAACTATTCACTTTGCCTAATTTTCATTTGAGTGAAAGTCGTTTTGTATAATACTCATTTCACATAGGTAATCTTATTTCGTCTAATTTTATTTGGCGTAATTTTTAATCCGTATAAACATATTTTGCCTAACAATTTTTTTGCCTAATTTATTTATTTAGCAAGTATTCTGACGCTCCGCTCGCTTCGCTCGCTCCGCTATCCATGGTCATAAAACAAACCTAACCTAACCTACAGTATTCGGTCTTTAACCTAACCTACAATTTTCAAAATAAGAATCGACAAAGTGAGTTTTAGTTAAAATAATATTCGACAAAACAAGAGTTATGAAAATGATCATTTAGGCAAAACGAATTTCGACAAAATAATAATTATGAGAAATGATATTATACATATTGACTTAACATTGAGGTATTATTTATTACGTCAATGTGACTTAAGATAAAATGTTCATTATGGTAAAAGTTGTTAGACAAACTGAAATTAGACAAAAAAAATTAGACAAATCAAGGGAATACCCATTTTAATATCTGCATCCGACGCTGATTCCGCACGGCGTGCGAAGTCAGAGGCCGGGAGAAAATACCTACTACCCGACAACAATATACATCAGGGTGTAAAATAACTACGGACAGTTTCATCAGGCCGGGAGGAAAACCCAGCCGGTTGTTATATACGTCCTGTATAACGTAACTAAACTATGTAAATTTTTATAACACAGTTGGAATAATGGCTATTATCTATTAACCACAAAATGTAATATAAAACTCTTAACATAATAAAATAAAAATTTAAATGTTGAAGCTGCAGTTACCTACCGCTTGCATTTTTCCAGAAAATTTGTACGTGGTCTCTTTCTTGTAAAAACAGCTATATTAGGTATTTAGCTTCTTGGTAATAGGACAGAAGCGACACTACATATAGGTATGGATTGTTATGTTAATAAATATCCAATTATTTAGAATGCCCATTTTCTGTCACCGTTTAATTCAGACATACTTAAACTGCGTGTCATACTAACGTAAAAGGATTAATAGCGCATTTAATTCCAAGATCAGATGTTTCAAAGTTTAATTCACGGTCCCACGGCACGTTATCGCATTCCCAGGCCATTTGGGATAATTGTGAAGCTAATAATTACCGTCTCACCGCGGAAGTTGTCGCGTATATTAGCCGCTAGTTACCCATAACCTCACGCTCCATACCATTGTGTCTCCCCACGGAGCCTGCGGCACCCGGCTAACTGTCAAGAAATCTCTTTAGTTAAAATGTACGTGCAGTTCCATTTCATTCCGTAATTACATTATTTCGCAGATGATTTTAGATAAAGCTCTGGGAATGAAGTAGTTGCGTCATTTACAAATCGTTTTAAATCGTTAAGAACTGTGAAAATAACGGACGTCGAATTTTATTGCAATCGTTTAAAACTGAAATAAGTCTTCTATGTTGGTAATCGATTAGTTCAGCTGTGTATGAGCGACGAAAAATTAGATATGTTAGGTGCGATGCCGATCATTTTTGAGATAGAATAAATAAGGGCAGACTGGAATGATTTTCTTGGCTCATAGCTACAAGCTACAATATCTCGCTTGATCATATCGCCTTTAAAAAAACACAATTTCTGACAATGTTTTTCACATGTTATTTATAGTTTTATACGTAGTAGATAAGTAGTCATTACTAAAATTACATTTTGTAGTTTTAAGTTTATTATTAGAATTGGTATTATTCAGAATATGTAGCAACATTATTAAATTCAATGTAACTGACAGTTTCGTATTAATAAAACACAGGTTGCCAAATATTGTTCAATAATTTCTTCATCATCAGTGCATAAAACTGCTGTACCTACCACAATTATAGTTACCTATAGCCATTTTACTGCGCCGTAAACACAACGAACCCGTTTAATAAAGTACCTAGTTATTGTTGTAATAAAGCTGTACATGTGTGAGAAGATAATTAATGGTCAAAGAATGACTAGATAGTGCATGGTGGTTTATGAGCCTTAAGGCTCGTGCTTTTTAAACGCGTGCGCATGTACTGTTTTATCGATAATGCGGTTAGGGACGGACAAAACCTAACTACAGTAGATGTAGGGGTGTTGTGTTTCGTTGTTTTCGCGGTCGATTACACAGAGAAGTTGATGCGTCTACGTCACACGTCGCCGATAAAATGTGTTAATTTAGGTAATTTCTATTATTTTTTGTATGTTTTTAATTTTAATCTAGAGGCCACAGTTGCCTGAAAATAAATGTTTTTGATTGATAGTCATTAATTTTATATTAGAATTATTGCAAATAAATGTATGATGAAATCAATAGAGAATTGAGATATTTCTAGGATAAGAACCAATTGCAAAATCATCTTCTGAGTGCGCTCACTCCATTTTATGCTTCATAAAATTATTGCATGCTATGAATAATAATTACGTTTTTGTAAAAATCGGCCAAGTGCGAGTAGGGCACTGTTATCGAGGGTTCAACACAACACCACAAAACGCAATTTTATGCAGGTCATCAGCATAGTATCTATATAATATACTTTTTAATACAGTTGCTCAAAAAGTGGTACTTTTCATAGCTGCAAATCGTGCGAAAAGTTGGATATTTCGAACTAGTGCTTTTTACTTTTCAATTTTTTTTAATTTTCTGTTGTACTAACACGTCATGTCTCATACATCCAAACAAAGGTCAATCACTTTCCGACTTTATTTATTACGTCATACAGCATTGCAAGTGTATATCTTATAATTATGCTTAAAATATTTAAATTGCATATTGGATCAATCAAAGGGTTATCTATTAAAAATATTCAAAAACGGTTTTAATAATTTGTTTGAGTGACTCTTATTTAATGAGCAAATGAGTATTATGCGTGACCTAAAAAAAATAAAAAGAAAAGTATTGTCACAGATTAGAAAATACAGTATTAAGCGTGAACCACGCGCTGCTTTATAAATTCATAATAATTATGAATAATCGCTATTTTTGTGTATTAAATAATATATTTATTTACAATTATATGAAATGTAAAGAACTAAAAACAGATTCACGATGTTTATTGTCTGGAATCAATTAAATTACTGTGTAACATTATCATATCTCTTCTGAAATATTAAAACTATTTCTTTTGATTTGGCTGAATGATGACAGCCGACGCCATCTTGAAAAAAAATATTACAATTAAAAGTAAAACTTTCTTTTGTATTCAAGATTTATGTTTATGTATAAATGACACGTAAGATTTATAAAATAAGAGTTTTTGATAGAAAATGATGGATTCTGATGTTACCAGAATAGATTTAACACCGCCATATATACGAGCCAAGGCAAAAATTGCAAGTGAGAGTATTTTACCCGCAAAATCGAAAGAAAAATTACATTGCCGTCTATGAACATTTTATTGGCTGGAAACGAGAAAAAGAGAATTATTAAAAACTTTAATAAATCTTTAAACTTACCAGCAAAGGCCTTAAATGCGATCCTTCACAATTGCTCTAAAAATTGTAGGTACCTACTCTTAATTTTTAACAGACAGAAATAAATATAATTGCCCCTTTCAATTACTTTTTTAAATTTGTATAATTGCAATTTTTCGCAAATGTATTAAAAAACGTTGTTTGGTACACGTGTGGAAGTGTCATTTTAACTCGTCCCGAGTCTTGACCTTCGCCTTGCGGCTCAGGCCAAGACTCCTCGGGACTCGTTAAAAATGGCATACTTTCCACACTTGTATCAAAAACTACTATTTCACCTCACTCGCTCGGAAAACCTCCGTTTATAGGGCGATATCTGCGTGCAAAAGTCTATTTTATCCGCTAGCGTGCAAAAGTCATTTGAATTTCGAACTCGACGATTTTGATTCTCGGTGGTGCATGTAACTTTTTTATATTTAAGACTCCTTCAACGCGTGACTGATTTCATCAGTCGATAAATCTTCGAATAACCAATCAACGCACGCTAATAAAGGGCGATCTGGTCTGGCCGGCTAAAATCATATGTACGTTTGAATACTTCTTTAAACAAAAAAAAACACCTACAATATCACGTCCAGAAACCTGGTTTGTGGTTACAGATTTTTAAGTTTTTATTTTTCTACACTTTATTTTATGTTGAATATGTTTATATATATTAATAGTAAGTATTTCAGTTTCATTTACATATTTTGACTAGTACTTAAATATATTAAATACATCACAAATTTTAATATTTATTTGTTATAAAAGTTGGAACATAAGAGTGTAATTTGTGAACGCACCCGAGAAAAAAATTAATAATAAAAAAATTGGAAGTTTTCACAATTCACGTAAACGAAACAATGTAAATTGGTTCTGTGGAGAATACATACTGTTGTCTTACTTTATAGAAATGTGGAAAACAAGAAAGTTAAGCCCAATTTGGAGTAATTATTTAATGCTAAAAGCCTGCATTAAAACGAAAAAGGATTTGTTATAAATATTTGGAGACGATAAGTAATTTACCGAAACTATTGGCGTTTTTAAAGAAGATAAAGCCGAAATAATCTTGTGCGGATCCCATCGTCCAATAAGTTCCAAAGCAAGTGTTATGGAAAATACTTCCGAGTGGCCAACTAATCCTTCCCAGAATGCCATTCTCCCACATTCACAACGAATGTGTCAAGTAGTTTCAAATACAAATATAATATAACAGTGCTTAAGAAAAACTCAACGATAAAATATACACGACGATAATACAAATTACGGTCATATTTTTAATATGTGTGTGCTTCTCTCGTATTTATTTGGTTTGGATTTGAGTGTGTGTCTTAAATTTGATATGTTAAATAGAAGGCAAAATTAAATTTGATTATTTTTATGTTTTAATTGTTTTTCCTGAACTTCTATTTTCCTCGCTGTAGTGAGGTGAAAAGTTGTGTGTTCCGCATGGCTGCAAAATGATTTAGCTTCTCGTGTCTTGAAAGCTTCGCTACGCTCAGCTTCCAATTTCAACACTCGCGCCAAATAACAACTTTGCAGCCTTGCATAACAAATAACTATATTTTAACTCTAAAAAGGTTCCATATTGGGTTGCATAAATTTTTAAGTCATTACAATGTCGGTGTGCATATATAACCACTTTTGTCATAATAGTCTTTGCTCATAAGGTGTGTGTTAGGCATTATCGATCCGCATACATTTTATGACCATAATATATGTACGCATAAGTGAAATGTCATATAGTTTTGGGGTATATCAACATAAATCATAATAATTATTCGCCATAATGATTTTATGCTCATCGTGTTTTGGCGCAAAATTCTGAATAAATACCAAGCTCTATAATTTTTGATTTCAACGTCATCCTGCTTTTCTGGCAGCAATTCGTATCTGTGGACGTCACAGTTGTTTCTATCCTAACCTAACCTACTTTTCTGGCCCATGTCCATATTTGTGAGGTCACAGTTCTAACCTAACCTAGAACCAAGAGGTCATTGTGGGGAAGCTTTTTAATTAGAATTTGCTGTATATTGTAAATTAATATCTATCGTGCACTTCCCATTGAACGCAAACCATTGAAAAGCTGAAAGCTATCAGCACACATTTTTTGTCATAGTGACTTCTTAATCAATGAATAATTTTGGTTGGTATTTTGCACCAAAAAGAAACTTATTGCGGTCGTTTCTGCAAAACTATGCTCAATTATAGCAGTTATTTAGCCGACGTCACAATAACTAGTATGTACCTAGTTGTACCTATTTGTATTTTAATGCAAACAAGATATAGGTAAATAAAATTCATTAACCTTGCATTAAAAGGTTAAAAATATGTAAGTACCTATTGTGAAATAATAATAAAGAGGCAACCCTAAACGCAAGTGAAGTATTATTCAATTTACATTCAACATTAGTGCGGTAATTAGTGACCGGGTTATTGAAGCCTTACTGACGGAAACAGTCTAGCCGGACTTCATAAATCATGATTATCTCCATTGCACTGCCTTATGTATGACATTACAGAATAATAAAAGCGGCCAAGTGCGAGTCGGACTCGCGCACCGAGCGTTCTGTACAAACAGTTCCTATCTTAACTGGCCGGGTTAAGTTAAGTTTGCACCTGGTACGTATGGCGACCGCCCGTTTGTTGTATGGGAGCCCCCTCAAATATTTATTTTATTCTGTTTTTACAATTTGTTGTTATAGTGGCAACAATGCATCTTCTGTGAAAATTTCAACCGTCTAGCTATCACGGTTCATGTGATACCGCCTGATGGCAGACGGACAGATAGACAGACAGACGGACGGCGGAGTCTTAGTAACAGGGTCCCGTTTTTTACTCTTTGGGTAGGGAACCCTAAAAATATATATAAGTATTGGGACAACCTCACACAAATTACTCTAGTTCCACAGGAAGCTCTATAGGCTTGTGTTATGGACACTAGAAGACGATAAAAATAATTACATATATTAGATAAGCTTAAAGAATGGTAGAAGATGGACAAAGAATAATCAGACTGGTTGGACGCTGAAATCGGGGAAGAACTCATAAGCATGACCTCAAATACTCATACTCATACTCATTTATTGATAAAAATAGATCATCCTACCTATAGATAGATGGTCGCCGACCTCTGGGATGGAAATGATAGATGACAAACGAAAAAGAAGAAAGCGTATTATTAATTAAATACAGGTAAAACGTACGGATTTCTCATTCTCAGTCTCAACGGAGAATTATATTTTCTTAAGATTTTTGCTTGTAGGTATATGTCCCCGTTTGTTTTAATAGAAACTAGGTAAATAAAATGCATTAAGTAGTGATTTTTCTGTCATACAAATACTTACAACTAGTGGCTCTGTAAACTGAAGACCTCGCGTTTTTTTTTTCAATTACTGAAATATCTTTAACTTTACCATTATTGACGCTTTACCACATAATTACCTAAAAACTAAATCGACAAAAAAGCTGCTCACAAAATTTCACGAGAATCGGTCAATAAATGCAGCCTGTAGACGAGAACAGCCCGAAATCCGACAAATGGACATTTTTGACTCAACTGAAACAGTGACGATTCACTCGCTTGGTAAATAAGTAAAAAGTAGGTACCTATCTACTATATTGAATTAAGTCAAGCTACGTGACACTACTTTCTTGATTTGAAAAACGATTTCGTCCACGATAAAAACAAATCCACCGGCATTTATTACTTAGGTACAAATTGGGCATCTGCGCTTTCCCGTGAGCAGATATCAAGTCATTCTTTTGTTACTTTTTGGCTGCGTTGAACACAAATCCGCCAAGCGTGAAATTTAATTTATAATGGCCTTCAATCACGTATCTTTAATGTTTGGGTCAAGTCGAATTTTACGGTGAGCCTAGTAGTACCTGCTCTTACTTTAATAGTCGTCATAAAACCGCAGTTTAAGCCCTTAACGAGCGTTGGGAAAGTTGGGCCAAAACTATCAGCTTTAAAATACATAAATGGAGGACGACCCTAATGGCCTTTCTCTTCCTACTGCAGTTAAAAGTATTAATTAATTAATGAGCTTCCGTCAGTTGTTTTATATTTCATGAAATAAAGGACTCTGATAGTCATTTGGAAAAGTCTATGCCCCTTAACGTTTACGGATCTGTGATAATAGTAGTTCATATCGTATTTATGGGTTTGTATTCGTAGGTATTAACTAGTCATGGATGATGCTGAGATTATTGGTTAATTACATATTTATAAAGTATTCGCGACTTATGCTTAGAGTGTTGAAAAGTTTGTCTACGGAGAAATAAAGGACTCTGAAAGTCATTTGGAAAAGTATATGCGCGTTTTATTACGGATTTGTGATAAAAGTAGTTCATATCGTGTATGGGTTTGTATTCGTAAGGTATTAGTGATGGATGATGCTGAGATGCTTGGTTAATTACATATTTATAAAGTTCGCGACTTATGTTTGGAGTGTTGAAACGTTCTTCAAGACATTGTTCGTTCTCGTAACATTGTGACACTGAGTTAGGACGTCGAATTTTCGGCGTCAGCCTATAAAAACGACGTCTTCCTTCAAAGAACATATACTACTTTGACTGCTCTAGTGTAGGTACTATTAGTTACATTATGTCTATAGGCCATTAAACAATCGTTATCCATCTGCATATCCAAAATCTGAGAAATTTATTTTATTGATTCTTTCTGTAAAACGCGACGCAAATTGGTCGGGGCTGGAGCATAGCGACGCTACCGTCTGTCGGGTACGTCATTGTACTATATGCCTAAGAACGCGAGCCGATATAGTTCAAATAAAAGCAGAGAGCGGAGGACGGAGATGTAGGCTGATAACGTGGCATGCTTTTTTTAACACAAATCCAAGAAAAAGAAAGTGAGTGGGTTCAAATAAGAATATTTCAATACGCGGATCAATACTTAATTAACATTAATTATAGTTCGAGGTCTTGAAGGAGTTATGCAATCGTGTAGTTAAAAAGCTCTATTATGCTTAATTTTATTTATTTGTACATTATATTACAGTTATTATTACTCTCCTGTTATTAAACATTCCAACAGGGTGTGTAAACAATTTTATGAGTGTTTTACTACCCTGATTTGAACTGTATGTCTTAATTGTCCGTTTAGAAACGTAGGTAATTATGTAATTAATCCAAAGTTTGTTAAAGAGGAAATATTGTAGGAGATTGTAGCCTTTAAATTGCAGTTTTTTTTATTATAGTACGTGGTATTAAGCTATTTGGACGTCAATGAATCGAGAGATGTTTTATATTGTATGTTTTTGTGTGTAAATAACTGAACTTACGGCCGCGTGACACCATAACAACTGGACAGATTTTACTTAATTATTTTTGATACCTACACAGGGGGTGTACTAAGTGGATTTCCATAGATAAAATATTAATAAAATACTTGCATACTACTATGGAAAACAAAAAGAGGTTTTTGGTTTTTTTATTTATGCGCAAACGAAGTTGCGGGATGCCTCTCTCTTCTTCTTCTAGTACCTAACTAGTCATTAAAAATATCAAGGACCCAAAGGACCTTGACACCTCGAGGAGGACCATTGATACTTCAAGGCTAGTCTTGTTTCTGAGTTTTCCCAATGGCAAAACCTTATTTACTTTATATACAGGGTTCTCGCAAGGAACCTTAAATATATTAACAGCGTATATTCTAGGTCATTAGAAATAAATTATAATAATAAAAACGTACTTTTTTGTAAAAGCGGGCAATAAATATTTTCTTCGTACTTTTTCGCATATAGGTTTGAAAATTAAATTTCATTCGCTCGTCTTCAGAACGCTCTTAAACGTAAAGTTAAACAGATTTTTTTCATTTTGAAATCTAAATATAAATAAGCTAGGCCCAGACTTGACAACATCGTAGCAAAAGTAGGAACAGTATAAAGGAAACGGAAACGCACGCTTTATTGCAATTCAGACAAGAATAAAACCACCTCCTTCGTACTGTACATGTTGCTTGGTTTGTCTACCATTTACATTTGTGTTTAGCACTCATTTACTCAAAGATTAACTGGAAGAGATCCCTTTAAGGGATAAGTTCGCCTTTGTACATGCTTATTCCTTTGAAATGTATTTCTTGTTTTCATGTACAATAAAGTGTATACATACATACAAATACAAAAAATGTACTTGTTTCAATTTCCTTGACTGTACTGTCCGGTTCGGTCGATTGTAAGACGTTCACCCGAGAAGTGAGTTGTTGAGTGAGATCCGCAGTCCACATCCCCAGCATCCCCTGATGATGCCTCGTAGAGACGCGTCGTCGAGGATTTTACTGATTGGCGGCAGTTCGTTATTGAAGAATATTATTTAGTAATTTAGATGGAATTATTTTTTCTTCCTCGCGCTTTCATTTATAGTACATTTCTTATGTCGATCATATTATTCCTCTAGGTACCTACTTTCTACCTACCAATGATTGATTTTATTTCTTTGTTTTTTTTTCGTTTTAGTTCGTTCGTTTTAGTTCTTGTGATTTTGAATAATCTGCTCTAGTTTTAAAATAAATAAGGTTTTAGATTAGGTAGTCTTATTAGTTTCTTTTCTAATATTAATTATATATATAAAAAATTACACTCATTAATTTTACCATTATTTGATGTTATAAGCAAAACTCTGATTAAGATAGGTACTGGTTGCATCCAATCTTACGAGATACATAACAGAAGCGTTTCCAACGGCGTCAGTGCCTCTGTCCCAGTCATTCAAATTCAAACCTCTCATAAAATATGTATGTATCGCACAACTTGTAATGTACTTAAATATAACCTACATATTATTAATTTTAAGTAGGTATGTACTCTGGAAAATACACAGTTCCAGAAGGAGCAAGAAAGATCGAAAGTACGGGCGAAGTACCTAGGAAATCATAGCTATTCTAATAGGCATGATAACAAAAACTTATGTACCATCAAGAGCAGCAGAAGAGCGCAGTCGCCGGCGCTCGTCATGCTTGCGGTCGGCCACAGTCGAGCGCGGACCCAACCGTTAATGCTATCTGCCCCGATTACCCTGCTACTGTGAAAAAACCTTCGATACCCAGTCTCTACGAAGCTGTAACGGTCACCTTAATTAATCAACTTTGTATTTATCACTGGCACTTTGAGTTATATATATCAAAAGCACTGCGTTATTTTCGTTGCGTGCATTCGAGTTTCCCGCGTGCGAACTGCGAACAGTTCTAAGACGAGGAGCCCGCGTGGTGCACTGAGACGGCTCGAGACGGGACTGTGCCGGGCCCGCTCGGCTCGCTCGCTTGATGATGCCGGAACAGTTAGCCAGCCGGGGAGGGCACCACCTGTTCGGTACACCATTCTCACGACACGATCCGCCTCGCAATTCGGCAATCTCGTGATCTACATAGTTGATTGGTATCGGATTAGGAATTGGGCTCTATCGTCGGTTCCGTACCGTGACATTCGCGTGGAGAAATCGCGGATTTCAGTTGAGTGGCAGTTTAGTCGGATCGGGTCAACGATGTTATGTTTGGGTCGCAATCTCTTCATCGACGCGCATCGCGAGTGATGTATGATAAGATAAACTAAATAGCTTTATTCTACGGACTCATTCAGTTTATCGAATCAAAATTAGACTGTAGAAAGTCAATCAATTTTAAGATGGATATAGATACAATAAGTTGGCGTATTGATTCTATTGTAGTGATTAATTGCTCACTGTGAGCATCATGAATTAGATCTATACGTCGAAGCAACAAGCTTCATAGTTAGGGAATTTGGCGGGTCTAATTTTGTATGACAAGAACCAGGAATTCCAGGTTCCATTTGTATAGAAAAAGAGCCCTATTCATAGGGGAACTACCTATAACTAGTAACTTTTTCAGTGCATGAATTGTGTGTACAGTAGGTAGGTAGGTACCTATTAGGCACCTACACTAGATACGTTATGTTCAGCCCGCCTATAAACATGCTGAACGCACTTGGCACCGTGTAATTTTAAGCTTTTGCATCCATATTTAAACGGAATAATCGATTATTCTAACGGGCTATCGATATCTCAGAAGGTGGTCATTTTTTATGCCTGTTCTTATAGGAATAAGGATAAACTAAAAGGATTATTTATTTATTTAAACTTTATTGCACAAAACAAGTCAGTACAAATGCCGGACTTAATGCCATATTAGAAGTGATTATCTAATATCCTTTTTTTTAATACATAAAGAAGTGGGTTAATTTGAGATAGGTATCCGTATCCGTTTCCCATTTGGATGAGTTTTTGGAGTTTATTGGAGTTTATTGGAGTTTACTCCTTAAGAATCGATTTTCATATATAAGCCCGGGGTATGAAAAATATGGGGTATAAAATCGAACGTATCTGCCGTGCTAATTTAAAAAGTCGTATCTCAGTATACGATCGGGGTAAAAATAAAAATACGACTTCTTAATTTAGCAGGTTATGCGTTAAGCGTTATAGACTAAGGTCCCGATATAAAATGACCTTCACCGAGATGTTTATTTGATGAAATGTATTTTATAATCAATTTAATATGTCAATAAATATATTGCATATGGGTTGCCTAACAAATTTTAGTCCAGGGTATGTTAAATTAATAATAAAAAAAAAAATTTAAACATTTCACCGGTTTGATTAATATTAGATAAATTCTATACCAATCGAAAGTATGAAGCCCATAGAATATGCAAACGTTAGGTTGCCTATTCTTTTCCCGTCACAACTATCGGGTAGCCAGGTATAAACAGGTAAATCTATACCTACTAGCATTTTGCAACGGTCTGATTATTGAATTGAAACTGAATAAAATTAAAGATTATTTAATTATGAATTTATCTAATAATCAAATCGGTGAAATGTTAATAAAATATATATTTTTATTTTTTACTAAACATACCCTGGACTAAAAATTGTTAGGCAACCCATATGCAATATATTTATTGACATATTAAACTAAATATAAAATACATTCATCAAATAAACATCTCGGTGAAGGTCGTTTTATATCGGGATCTTAGTCTATAACGCTAAACGCATAACCTGCTAAATTAAGAAGTCGTATTTTTACCCCGATCGTATACTGAGATACGACTTTTTAAACTACCATTATGTTCACATAAACAAACTATAAAATTGACAATGTCAACTTCATGTCGAGTGTCAACAAAATTTTATAAATAAAATAAAATTTAATAAAGTCTACGCTTAACGGGTAATATGTGACGCTTTTGAAACAATAGCGCCCGTCACACAATCGGCTAAAAGATACGTGTTCGTTTCAGCTCCCAAACAAACCAAAAGAATTTTTGTGATATCCAAGATTACAACTTTTATAACGTGCAATGCAAAGACCGTGTTTTCTTGGTGTTTAAGCCGTGCTTGTATGGTGCTAAGATCGAAGAAGACGTCTTGCTGTAGAGAGAGAGACCGCTTTAATTGTGACCCAGCTTTAAGCTTAGAAATAGAGAAGGCGTGAATACTTTTCCATCACCACTGCTCTCATTTTCCTGCATTCAGCCGCAGAATGGTTTTGATTTCGTGAAACTTTCCAGGATAAATACATACATAAATCAAGGATCCAACACAACCGAGCCATTCATTTTCTAGACGGGAGTCTTGCCGACCGACAAGAAGCTATGAAGTTTAAATCGAAATTGTTATGTTTTTGGTGTTGGCTTTTAAATTGTATCTTTTTTTATTATAATTGCTTGTATTTTTTACTTTTATTTGTAAGTGTTAGTTATATAAATATGAGTGATCCTTCTTCATCCTTGCGCTGTCCCTATTGTCCCAACTCAACTCGAACTTTTACCTCTCATGGACTTAAAGTGCATATAGGGCACAGGCATAAACATTTTCCCCAAGTCATCCCCTCCAACCCTAGACTGTCGGTTTCACAGCAAGCTCATGGTAACAACCCCATTCATCTAGATTTTGGTGATCTAGCTACGTTAAAGCAGTCAGTACGTGTGTTACGGCATATCCCCAAAGGGGCGCGAAACTTGGCAGCGGCCAAATTGAGCGACCTCATTGATAAGTGTACTCGTATCGACTCCAATGGCACTCTCGAATGGTTTAGTTTACTGTCTTTTGCCTATTTCGCACTCAAATCGCCTGAAGCGTCAGCCACGGGCAATTTAACCACGAAAGTTAAGAGAAATATTAACTCTGCTTCTTTTGATATCAGTGGGAACATCGGTGCAGAGACCACGCCTTTGAGATCACACTCCATACTGAAGACAATTGAGCGTAAAGTACATGAAGGGGATCTCTCAGGTGCAGTGCGAGTGCTTATGGCGGATGAAGGCGTGGCGCCGTCGAGCCCTGAGACTTTAGCTACGCTGCAGTCGAAGCATCCAGCCCCGTCCCGGCCGCTGGTACTTCCACCGGAACCTGACATATCTATTTCTGCCTTAACTGTTAAGCCGGAGGAAGTGGTGCAGGCACTCAGCTCTTTCAACAATAGTTCGGCCGCCGGTTTGGATGGTATCCGCCCTGTTCATCTTAAGGAGCTTACGTCTGCATCTGCGGGAGACGCCGGTTTTCGGCTCCTGGAACATCTGGCCAAGCTTTGTAATTTTTTGCTCAGTGGTCAATTAAACCCTGAAGTTTGCCCCTATATTTATGGTGCTTCCTTATGTGCGCTGTCAAAAAAAGACGGTGGTATAAGACCCATTGCCATTGCCATAGGCAGCGCTTTCCGCCGCTTAACGGCAAAGCTAGGATGCCGTGCAGTGAGAGAAGAAATGGCAGCTTATCTGCAACCTTGCCAATTAGGGTTTGGCACAAGATTGGGCTGCGAGGCTGCAATTCACGCTACGCGGGCTTTTTCGGTAGCAAAAACTGACAAAAACTCAGAATCCGTTTTAATTAAAATTGATTTAAAAAACGCATTTAACTCAGTGGAGCGTGATGTTTTACTGTCCGAAGTGAAGGATAAAGTGCCATCACTCTACCCCTTCCTTTTCCAAGTATATTCTTCCGCTTCTAATCTTTTCTACAATGGTCCTCTTGTTCTTTCCCAAGTTGGTGCACTGCTGGGGGATCCGCTAGGCCCTTTAGTTTTCTGTCTGGCCATACAAAAGGTAATTTCAGAGGTTAAATCCCCATTGAATATCTGGTACCTAGATGACGGTACCCTAGGTGGTAAACCTGAAGAAGTGGAACAAGACTTGCTCATGCTCCTGCCTCGTTTAAAAGCTCTGGGTTTAGATATTAATTTCAGCAAATGCGAATTTTTCCCCTGCAGTACCAACTCACACGATTCTTTCCCCTTATTCAGTGCTCTGCTCGTGTTGTCGGCGAGATCTTTCAACCTCTTGGGGTCCCCAATATTCCCAGAAGCCATTCCTGAAGCCTTCGAGGAGAGAAAGCTGCTTCTGCTGATGGCTGCGCAGAGGTTGAATGAACTTTCGGCTCACGTAGCCCTCGTTATGTTGCGAGTTTGCTTTGCCGTGCCTAAGCTGACATATTTCTTGCGCACCGTGCCAGCCTGGCTGCACCCTGTCCAGACAGACTCCTTTGACTTCGTGTTGAAGGAGAGTTTGGAAAAGGTGCTGAACGTCTCCCTTAACCAAGGTCAATGGGACCAGGCTTCTCTGCCGATTCGAACTGGTGGTTTGGGCGTGCGTCGCGCGCGAGATATGAGCCTCCCGGCCTTCCTGGCTTCGGCGTGTGGGGTGGTGGACCTTATCACTCAAATTTTATCTTTTGATGGTGACAAGCCTATCATTCCTTACGCCTCCGATGCTTTGACGGCCTGGACGGCTCTTAATCCCGGCGTAGCCATACCCGTAGAATTGTTCCGTCAGCGTCTATGGGTTTATTTATATGAGAGTGCGCGCACCACGATTTTCATAAACCCATAAGTACGCTTATTTCTGCGACAAAATTATCGCGCGACTAAAAAAAATCGTGGTGCACGCCTGGCCTGAAGAGTAAACTCCAGTCGTGCGTCGGAGCTGACACACACACTTTTTTTTTTTTCAATAGCTAGTAAACAATTCTAAACAATCATTATGACGTCACTCGCTATTTTATGGCGGTTTACTTAATTCCAATTTTTTACAGGCCTCATACAGATTTCGTGAAAAATTGCAGCTTACTGATTCCATACCTCGAAATGGTTTTAAACTACTACACGTTAAAAAGGTCTAATCCAATTAGGTAGGCAAGTTAGATGTCATTTGGTTTATCATTGGGTATACCATCCCTACGGCACTATGGAAGGAAGTGATTAGTGGATAGCTTCATTAATTCACTTTGATTGGTTCAACACTGGTGGGCAATATTTTATGCAGCAGGTGAGTGAAGACATCGGCAGCTGTGACCGTCGATGCGAAACTGTGACCGACAAGTGAACTCACCATGTTTTTGAGCTGCGGTTCTCAATCTGCGGAGCCCTGACGCTTCGTAAGACCTTTCAAAAAGCTCCGCTAAAAAAATATCAACCTGACAAGTCCTGCAACATATTAGTGAAAAAAAAAACATGACACTGAGAACCTCCTTTTATAAAGTTGATTACAAATAACTGTTGATTACAAAGAAACAACAGTTATTTCAGTCAGGCAATCGCAATCCGTGGCATCATTTAAGGAAAAGTTAAAAGGGTTATGGCTTCTAGACCCCTAATTTCGTCGAGTGCTGTATTTATTGTTAAAATTGAATACTTATTATTATTATTATTATATATATATTAGTTTGTTTTATATTATAATATTTATATTCATAATGTGTAAGATTATGTAGGTATATTTAAGATTTTGTCTTTTTTTTGCGTAAGCATTTAGTGTCTCTGTGCATTTTTTATAGTTTTGCCTATCTTCATGGATCTTCTCTGTTCTCTCTCATTTGCTCAAAGGTTAACTGGAAGAAATCCCTTACAGGGATAAGTTCGCCTTTGTACATATCATTAGTTTAATGTCCTTGCTATATATATGTATATTTTAATGTACAATAAAGAGTTTACATACATACATACATATTTATTTAGTTTCTAATGGAATCAAACCCAAATTTTAGGGTTGTGTGTACCTAAAGGGTGCAAACGGGACCATTACTAAGCCGCCGCTTCCCGTCTGTCCGTCCATCCATCCGTTTGTCACAGGGCTATATCCTTCCAACCGTAATTGGTAGAGACTTTAAATTTTCGCATGATGTCTATTCCTATAATCGCCTTAACGAATAAAGAAAATAAAACAAAGTTTTAAAATGAAATGAAATGACCCCAACATAGAACAGAGTTTTCAGATTTTTCTACGTTGTTTGCTTAAATGCATGGTGTGCAGCTTACATAAACAAAAATGAATTACTGGTTGATAACAAGAAACATTTATTTGAAATAAAATAATATTTTATAATAATGTGTTTTTTTAATTCATGCATTTAAGGGTTAACGGTTGAATGGTGATACAGACAATTGAAATTTTCATACAGTATAGATTTCTATTTACGGCCGTATAACGAGAAATACTAAAGATATATACGAGTAAGTTAACTTTTCTTTGTTGGTTACGGAACTATTCGCGCGCGAGCCCGATCGACTCGCAACCCGTTTTCTGAGTTTCATTAGGGGAGGTGTTGATGTAGCCTGTGACAGCAGCAAACTGAACAATGTTGTTCAATTGAAGAGTAGAATCTATGTTTTAATTTTTACTCCTATTACCGGCCACCTGTTTTGAAGCTCCGTAAAAACACTTGTATTGTTTGATAAGGTTACGTCGCCAGAAGAGTTTTAGAAACGATGTTTTAGAGACAATTTAACTGAAGTGAAAACTGGGATTTAATTGGAGTACTTAAGCAATGATTGGTCCATCTACGCAACGGTACTTCGGAATTTTATTGTGAATATGTTTGATTTAGCAAAGGGATAATTTAACACTCATAAGCGTTTCTAAACAATAGCGTTGTACATACTTATTTGTGCAGTAAATATGGTTTAGTAAGTTTTGAGCACATTACATAGGTTTGTTTCGTCAGCTGTTCGTCAATCATCAAAAATGACAAGTTGAAAATTATAAGGTTTTAATTAGACATTACTTTTGCGTGCATCACATTTCCACGTGTGGCATTTTGTGATGCTGTGTCACAAATACATATGATATGAGGGCATTAAGTAACCAGTGTAAACATAAGGGGTTATCAAAATTTGCTCCACACTTGTACGAGTAACTTAGTTGAATCTTATTCTCTATTAATATTCAATTTAATTTGTCCTTATTTGAATATTATTTTTAATATGTACGGAAACATACCATCGCGATACCTACTCGTATTTTACCATCTAATGAGGAGCGGTGCCCCTTAGCACAGGTATTCAAAGCTTAAAAAGGGACATCAAACACTGTTATGTCGATGTAATCGTGTTAATGAATTAATACATTTTTATTTATTTACTTTGTTGCTTTAAAGTTTAACAACTTGCTTTCACAGCTACAATATGTATAGTGTTAATATTCAACGCAATAAGAATACTGATAGTAAATAATAAAACATTTTTATTATTTATTTTATTTATTAATCTTTTTTTGTTTGCACTTTTGGGCTAAAGTCTATAAAATCGATACAAAAAAAAAACAAAGTAGCCCGTGGTGCAACTTTTAATATCCCGTTGTACACCGAACGTGTGAAGCTCAATTCTTCATAGTTCATATTATTTCTCATATTTAGGTCAACTGACCCAGGAACATGTAGGTATTGTGTACTTTAGGTGCATCTCCCAGTTCAGTTAGGCATTTTGAAGCGCTATGACCATAAAACTAGCAAGCACCTAGACTCCGGTAATATTCTTAGAACGAACTTAGTATTCATCATTAAATGTTTAGTAGCTATAAAAATAATACGGTACTTGGGAGTACTGTACCCTTACCATGAGTTAACGTGGCCGTAGTCGATAGCGACAGCGTAAATGATTTGTATGGAGAACAGTACAGCCCCCCTAGTGATTACTTTGTAGAACTACAATCCTCCATGTAAATCCTTTACGCAGTCGCTATTAGCGAGTTCTGTCACTGTAAACTCCTGGTAAGGGTACTGAACACAAAAGATGTTATGCCTCATGCATTGTTAACAGTAAATCTTCTGGAAACTAATTACTGCACTATCGACATAAATAATAGTTACTTAGGTACTAATTTGACGCAAATCTTATTGCTTGTATGTATAATTAATCTTTATATTTATCCCATAAATTATGAATAATAACTCTACTTAAAATTCTCGGTAGCTATGGAACCATCACTACAGACTCTATATATAGAGTCTGTAGTGATGGTTCCATCCTAATCTTTTTAATGTTGTTACCTCTATGACCTAACATTTTATATATGTTATCAATAAAATAAATAAAAATATAATATAAACGAATACAAATATGTTTATTAATCACATATTGTATTTTACGAGATTTTTGTGTTAGGTTCGCTTATGCGCATCTCAAATCGTGCTCTACATTTAGCCGGTTTCTAGCATTTTGTTTTATAATGTCACCCAAAGTTTAAAAAGTTGGATTAGGCCTTATTCGGTTCTTTGGTCCCCACAAAATACAGGTCATTTACCCCCAACAAAGGTAATTACCCCCGGGTTCGGAACCAATACTTTATAGAGTCAAACATTGCAAATAATATGAATATGACAGTGACCTGCACTCCGGTCGAAGCCAAAAATTAAACAAGATTTAATTATTATGATTTCATTATATTTTCATTTATTATGTTTATAGCTGGATAGATGGCCGACGACGTGACAGGCCGCGATAAAGATGGCAGGACGACCTGGACGACGTTAGCGACTGTGGCTTGTTCGGAACCGGGACGATTAGAAATGTTTTACCGGGATGATTTAGAAAAATAAGTTCAGAAACGGGGCATTTTACCCGGCAGTGGAACACTAATAAAAATATACACTTATTTAAACCTAACTTATGGATTAATACAATAAAAGGATAGCTTATTTACTTATCGACATACGTAAGTAAATAAAGATGTATATATCTATGTAGGTCTGCCGGTAGCGGGCTTTTCTTACTAACAACAATTTTTATTCTTTTCCAGACCCGTTTTCTTTCGACTTTTTCGACCTTTATCAAATAATGAAACAGATAAGCATGCACCTGTCAAGCTATTAACTAATATACGATCGATATATTCCCGTATGGAAGCTCATTGTTTACAAAGTTGTTGGTAATTAGTTTGTTTCGGTGCGCGATAACGCATATACTGCAACCATTTTTATTTTTCATTACATGTGACCTGTCTGTCTGTCTGTCTGTCTGTCTGTCTGTCTGTCTGTCTGTCTGTCTGTCTGTCTGTCTGTCTGTCTGTCTGTCTGTCTGTCTGTCTGTCTGTCTGTCTGTCTGTCTGTCTGTCTGTCTGTCTGTCTGTCTGTCTGTCTGTCTGTCTGTCTGTCTGTCTGTCTGTCTGTCTGTCTGTCTGTCTGTCTGTCTGTCTGTCTGTCTGTCTGTCTGTCTGTCTGTCTGTCTGTCTGTCTGTCTGTCTGTCTGTCTGTCTGTCTGTCTGTCTGTCTGTCTGTCTGTCTGTCTGTCTGTCTGTCTGTCTGTCTGTCTGTCTGTCTGTCTGTCTGTCTGTCTGTCTGTCTGTCTGTCTGTCTGTCTGTCTGTCTGTCTGTCTGTCTGTCTGTCTGTCTGTCTGTCTGTCTGTCTGTCTGTCTGTCTGTCTGTCTGTCTGTCTGTCTGTCTGTCTGTCTGTCTGTCTGTCTGTCTGTCTGTCTGTCTGTCTGTCTGTCTGTCTGTCTGTCTGTCTGTCTGTCTGTCTGTCTGTCTGTCTGTCTGTCTGTCTGTCTGTCTGTCTGTCTGTCTGTCTGTCTGTCTGTCTGTCTGTCTGTCTGTCTGTCTGTCTGTCTGTCTGTCTGTCTGTCTGTCTGTCTGTCTGTCTGTCTGTCTGTCTGTCTGTCTGTCTGTCTGTCTGTCTGTCTGTCTGTCTGTCTGTCTGTCTGTCTGTCTGTCTGTCTGTCTGTCTGTCTGTCTGTCTGTCTGTCTGTCTGTCTGTCTGTCTGTCTGTCTGTCTGTCTGTCTGTCTGTCTGTCTGTCTGTCTGTCTGTCTGTCTGTCTGTCTGTCTGTCTGTCTGTCTGTCTGTCTGTCTGTCTGTCTGTCTGTCTGTCTGTCTGTCTGTCTGTCTGTCTGTCTGTCTGTCTGTCTGTCTGTCTGTCTGTCTGTCTGTCTGTCTGTCTGTCTGTCTGTCTGTCTGTCTGTCTGTCTGTCTGTCTGTCTGTCTGTCTGTCTGTCTGTCTGTCTGTCTGTCTGTCTGTCTGTCTGTCTGTCTGTCTGTCTGTCTGTCTGTCTGTCTGTCTGTCTGTCTGTCTGTCTGTCTGTCTGTCTGTCTGTCTGTCTGTCTGTCTGTCTGTCTGTCTGTCTGTCTGTCTGTCTGTCTGTCTGTCTGTCTGTCTGTCTGTCTGTCTGTCTGTCTGTCTGTCTGTCTGTCTGTCTGTCTGTCTGTCTGTCTGTCTGTCTGTCTGTCTGTCTGTCTGTATCTGTCTGTCTGTCTGTCTCTCTGTCTGTATCTGTCTGTCTGTCTGTCTGTCTGTCTGTATCTGTCTGTCTGTCTGTCTGTCTGTCTGTCTGTCTGTCTGTCTGTCTGTCTGTCTGTCTGTCTGTCTGTCGGTCCCTATGTAGGTATGCTTAGATCTTTACAACTACTCTATTTGCCTATTTTTATATGTTTAGACGTATGTGTATTACGGCCGAAGAAACAGCTATATGTGATTCTCGAATAGGTCAGCGTAGTTAAACAACGGGCTGAAATCCTGAAGGCCAAGACTGATAAGGTATTCAACTACCAATAAGACTGATAAGGTATTCAACTATCAATAAGACTGACAAGTATACCTATTCAACTTATTAAAAAAATGCAAATCCAAAATATTTTTGGACGGTCGATTAAGCTTTCTATACGCTTAGCTTCGACGATCTAAAAAAAACGGTCAAGTGCGAGTCTCACTCGCACACCGAGGGCTCCGTACAAATATGTACTTATCCTATCATTCCTAATATCTTAACTGACCGGGTTAAGTTTGCACCTGGTATGTATGGCGCCAGATACAAATGAGATGCAATGTTAATGCAACCGATCACGTGTGTGGTATGGGAGTCCCGTTGAATATATTTATTTTATTGTGTTTTTAGTACTTATTACTTGTTATAGGGGCAACAGAAATACGTCATCTGTGAAAATTTCAAATGTGTCGCTATCCCGGTTCATGAGATACAACCTGGTGACAGACAGACAGACGGACAGCAGTGCTTAGTAATAGGATCCCGTTTTTACCCTTTGGGTACGGAACCCTAAATTAATCAAGCGCATCGAATAAAAATATACAAAGAAAATATCTGATGGTCATCAACATACGAGATAGAATAACAAGGGAAATATAAGCAACAAACTTAGCATAAACAGAAACCCTCGTTTGCCAGGCCAATATGATGGCGGACAGATACCCAGGATGCTGTCACGGAAGCGTGTCCCTGGCAGGCAGTCAGGTCAATTTAACAGTCAACGCACCTGCGCTCGCGCAACTGACATGCGTCAACGTGTCGCCGATTGTATTTGCTTTGACTCTTCTTGAAGACGCAAGAAAGCATGACCGTGTGTATTCAAAGCGACTTACTCGTACAATTGCCATTTAGTCATGCTATATTTTGAAGAGGCTAGAATGCTAGGTAGGTACCTACTTGCTAAGAAGCTAAGACGGTATTGTTCTAGACTATTATTTTGGTACAGGCACGGCGCGTGTTTGGTGGATAACGTAAAAAAAACCGGCCAAGAGCATGTCGGGCCACGCTCAGTGTAGGGTTCCGTAGTTGCCCATCCTTCACAATAGACGAAACTTACGAGAAAGATTTCAAGCTCTATAAAAAGGTCGTAAACGCCAAAGTAACTGTACTTAATTACTTATTTTATTACCTTCTGGAAGTTATCGATTATATTACGCGCCAGATTGAGTGAAATGTTTTAATACAGTATTGCACTTAACTAATATGTGTATCGTTCGAAGCATTAAGGACACCGCGCGGCACTTACGTCATTTTGAAGAAAATTATGAATTTTGCGATAACTCAAAAACGGCTCGACCGATTTTATTCAATAAGTATAGTTTTCCTTGGAAGTTCTTGTAAGGCCTCATTTTTATGAATTTTCCCATAATTTTTTGACCTGTGGTTGAAAAGTAAGAGGGGGGACGCTATTTTTTGGATTTCGGGAGCGAATATTTACAAAACTACTGACTTTATCAAAAAATTACGTTTGAAGACCCCTATTATTTTTAAAAGACCTATTCAACGACACCCCACACACTAGTGTTGGAACGAAAAAGCAAAATCACCGCCGCTTTAGTTTTTCACGCGCGAGTGCGATCTTCCTCCTTGGTCGCTTTTTTAATTTCATACTGCAAGCAAACGGTTTGACCATCTTTTGTCCTATAAATTATTATAATAATATAAAAGAAGAAACTGACTGACTGACTGACTGACTGACTGACATATCAACGCACAGCCCAAACCGCTGGTTCTAGAGAGTCCAAATTTGGCACGTAGGTTCCTTATAAGGTGTAGGGGTGCACTAAGAAAGGATTTTTCAAAATTCACCCCCTAAAGGGGTGAAATGGGGGTCCAAAGTTTGTATGGGGAAACAAGATTAGTTAGACTATTTTATTTGAAACTTCACAGGAGTATTTCTAACGATAAATGAGTAAACACGTGATTCAGGTTTTTTTGAAAATTCAACCCCTAAAAGGGAGAAATGTGGTGACAAAGTCTGAAAATCAATATGGGTATTGTTTTCATGGTTTATCGGGTCGCTGATTACGAAAACCGCATCTATTTTAAAATCCAATGTGGCGGACGTGAATTATCATCTCCCCTGTAGGGGTGAAATGGGGTTGAAATGTCTAAATACTAAACCGCTGGTTCTAGAGAGTCCAAATTTGGCACATAGGTTCCTTATAAAGTCTAAGGGTGCACTAAGAAAGGATTTTTCAAAATTAACCCCCTAAAGGGGTAAAATGGGGGTCCAAAATTTGTATGGGGAAACAAGATTAGTTAGATTAATTTATTCGAAACTTCACAGAAGTATTTCTAACGATAAATGAGTAAACACGTGTTTCAGGTTTTTTGGATATTCTACCCCTAAAAGGGAGAAAAGTGGTGACAAAGTCTGAAAATCAACATGGGTATTGTTTTTACGGTTTATCGGGTCGCTGATTGCGAAAACCGCAACGATTTTAAAATCCAACGTGGCGGACGTGAATTATCATCTCCCCTGTAGGGGTGAAATGGGGTTGAAATGTCTAAATACTAAACCGCTGGTTCTAGAGAGTCCAAATTTGGCACGTAGGTTCCTTATAAGGTGTAGGGGTGCACTAAGAGATAATTTTTCAAAATTCACCCCTTAAAGGGGAGAAATGTGGGTACAAAGTTTGTATGGGGAAACAAGCTTATAGTTAGACTATTTTATTCAAAACTTCACAGGAGTATTTCTTACAATAAATGAGAAAACACGTTTCCGGTTTTTTGAGAATTCAACTCCTAAAAGGGAGAAATGTGGTGACAAAGTCTGATAATCAACATGGGTATTGTTATTATGGTTTATCGGGTCGCTGTATTCCGGAAGGACGAGGGAAGAGGGAAGTGGGAAGTGGGAAGTGGGAAGAGGGAAGAGGGAAGAGGGAAGAGGGAAGAGGGAAGAGGGAAGAGTTGGTTTCTATGGATTATCGGGTCGCTGATTACTACAAAAATAATGATTTTAAAATTCAACGTGGCGGACGTGTAAAATACCATTTCTCATGTTAGGGCGCGATGGGGTAGAAATGTCTAAAAATATGGGTGTCGTTTTTAAACGCACAACCCAAAACCGCAGGGCGCGATGGGGTAGAAATGTCTAAAAATATGGGTGTCGTTTTTAAACGCACAACCCAAAACCGCTGATTTTAAAGAGTCCAAATTTGGAACGTAGGTTCCTTATAAGGTCTAGGGACGCACTAATAAACGATTTTTCTAAAGGGGGTGTAATAGAGAGATCCAAAGTTTGTATGGGAAAACAAGATTAGACTATTTATATTCGAAACTTTACAGGAGTATTTCTAACAATAAATGAGCAAACCTACAAGTACTCTTTATTGCACACCTCATAAAATATACAGGAGAAATACAATGCAAGACATTACAATTAGAGGTAAACAACAGGCGGTCTTATCGCTAAAGAGCGATCTCTTCCAGACAACCTTTGGGTAGTGGAGAACTTGAAAAAATAAGATTTTGTTATTAGGCGGTGCAAAAATCGGATAGTAATAATAATAATAATATATACATAAAAAACAAATAAATACATTAATATAATAAAAAATAAATACATAAATACATACATACATTCAGCCAACAGATAATAGGACCATTTGAATAAAATACGAATTATGAAAGGGATACCCAACTAGCAAAGTAGTGATAAAATAAAATGTTTTAACACTAAATAATGATATAGCAGTCATAAAATAGCAACGCGGAGCTGCTATGTTGTATATTGGCGACTAGTATCATCATCTAGCTGTATAATCTTATACAGCTATATCGTGATAAGAATTGGTGACATAAACGTTTACTGGACTTCTTAATACGGCACATATAACACAGCTGCACAACAGTATCCCTAACTGTGATTTAGAGCAATTTCGTTGCATATCAGATATATACAGTGCCTGTATACAGCTAAGTAACTCTATTGTGGCTTTTAATGCGCTGCAATATCGCTGGTGATATATCAGTGCACTAATGGAGCTAACTCGAGATATATAAGAACATAACGCAGCTGATATGCGTCTAAAGTATCATATAATAGCGTTTCCTTAACACCAGCAGCATAAGGTTGTTTAAAGATCTACATTAACACTAAACAGTTGCAAATACACTTTTTAAGACTTTTTATATCATCAGTGACATATAAACATTATTTTTACTAATATAACGCTAAATAAATGTATATCAGCTGTTGTAACCTCATTTATAGGATCTTTATGATAGTCAAACCAGCGTCGAGAATTCGGAAGTTGGTTCCGTAGATACAAAAAATGAAATCTTAACAGAACCTTGTTCAGGATACCAAGATGACTTGTTTGCGACTGACAATTTTGATGACAATGGAGAAGATGAACACATATTCTTCCACGGCCATTCAAATCTGTTGAGTTTTATGAAATTACTTCTGCTTGAAAAACAGTAATTGACCAAATATATAACCACTTTCATTTCACGCAAATGAGTTAAACAATATTGAAGATACTTTATTTATTACCTAAAGGTAGGTAGGTACAGTAGGGGGTTTTACTAATTTTATCAAGGAACCCGAAAGTGTTTGGTAATGGCGGCGGGAAACTGTAAATTTGTGATATATCGGTAACCAGAACACATTTTAGATACATATTGGTGACTTTAAATAATTTGCTATTTTAAATATTTTTTATTTAATTAAATATTCAATATTTAATAGGGGCATGAAAAAAACACAAATAATATGCTATTATATCATCAATAAAATTTTGAGCGCATGATAAATTACCCGTTATGCACGTACCTAAAAGCAACTTGACACCACTTACTAACACAAAAATAGTTTGCTATTTTATTATACTTACAAAACTGTTAATTGTAAGGTCATTTAGTTTTTCACACTACTTTATTTACACATAACACTCAGTATTTAGCACTAACGATATGCGACATAAAAGAATCCCTAATAACAATATAACAACAAACAGCTCTATATCAGCATTGCTGTTACTTTCTTATCATAATTTAGTGATATAGTGATTCAGGCACCATTGGTGTAACGCTAAAGAGATTCATAAAACATTGTAGTATCATGGATATACATCAAAGTAGTGACGTGCGGTGCCAAAATACACATGATATATCATCAAATACGAGTAGCTGTAAAACTGGGGCCACTTCCCAGTGATAGAGATGTTTCTATCACGGATATAAAACTGCGTTTGTCACTGATTTACAGCTAAATTTGGTTCAGTTTTGCTAGTTGGGTAGATAGTGTTCTTTCAGTTGAGCTTTGAAAGAAACAAGAGATTTAGCGCGCCTTTAGCTAACAGGCAAGGAGTTCCATAAACAGACAGTTTTAAAATTAAACGAATTATTATAAAATTTTGAGACGGAAGAAGGTACGGCAAGGAGCAAATTTTGGGCAGATCGAGCAGAAGTGAGATAAGTGAAACGCTCTTTGAGATAGCGGGGAGTTTCAGGATGAAAAAGTATACTATAAAGAAGAGCATAGAATATGAGAGTTACGACCCAAAACTTAAACCTAATAGATGTTTAAATTTGTATTTGGTGCCATCTCGATTGTCGTCAAGGCCAGTGCGGGCGGCGCGGCGGGACTGGAGGAGTAGTCATCGGGAAACTTCCTGCAGCCGTAATAAATGCATGCAAGCTTTTCAACAATAAAACGGCTAGACGGATATGCATGAGGGATAAGCAGATAATACCCTAACTTTAACAAGTAGCCTAATTTTTTACCTAAAAAAGAGCATCGTTCCCGTAGGATAATGTATATTGTATAGGAACGCGGGCGAAGCCGCGGGTTAATGCTAGTTATTAATATAAGTTAAGCAATATTTTAGAATGGAATATAAGTACGGTCTACAATGTTTACAAATAGGTGCCGCTCGGCCGGAGACCGGCCGCCACTGAGCCATGTGGTCTCGAGATAGAATACGATCTAGATACGAGTAGCTGGTGTACAGATAATTAACATCAACGTGCTCACCGACAGACCTTTTTCCGCTCCACGGCATTCTATCGCTTCATCAGTTCCCGATTAAACGAGCATTACAAACTCATTGTAGATATTAATGTTAAGGTCAGATCGGGGGGCACGGCAGTGCCCCCGCCAAGTCGAGCGCGAAGCAAACACTGCCGTACCATCCTTTACTGGAACCATTTCGCCGCATTTTCAGGCCCCTATTTGAGCACCTCTGGATAAGACCAGAACGCAGAAATTTTCGTCATCCAGTGAGCTATAATCACACACTTAAAATCCAAAATTTCAAGTCTGTAGGTCATTTAGTTCCGAAGTTAAGCGAAAGCAAACTTTCGCATTTACGACACTCACTCACTCACTCACTCATGATCATCAGTAAAGAAGTAGTACTTCCCATAAATTCAGAGAGCTGAAATTTGGTACAGAGTTAGGGTTTAATGGCCACATAAAGCGAAAACTATAACAATTGGCCAAGTGCGAGTCCGACTCGCGCATGAAGGGTTCCGTACCATAAAACAAGTTTGTTGTATGGGAGCCCTTAAATGTTTATTTTATTTTATTTTTAGTATTTGTTGTTATAGCGGCAATAGAAATAGATCATCTGTGAAAATTTCAACTGTCTAGCTATCACCATTCTTGATATACAGCCTGGTGACAGACGGACGGACGGGCGGACAGACGGACGGACGGACGGACGGACAGCGAAGTCTCAGTAATAGGGTCTCGTTTTTACCCTTTGGGTACGGAACCCTAAAAACTAGGATAATAGAAGATCTGGAGTACTGTGATTAGAAGAAAGAGAAAGAGCCCAACCAAACTATTAGAGATCGACATACCGCCTTTACAAAAAATATTCAACTTGTTGTGTTCGGTTGGCCGCCGTCGCGACTTGATCGTCTCTCCTGATGATGGATCGCGTACCGATTCGACACATGTCGAGCGTTATTCGATTTCTACGACGTGAGTAAACCCGTTTAAGTATTTTAATATTCAACTTGGTGGGCCGCTTCATTTGATGTCAAAAATCCAAGGTCTGAAGTATTTTGACGACGCGTTTGGCTCGGTTTGTAAACACCTGCCTACTGAGCCGGCGGTCCCGGGTTCGAGTCCCGGCCAGGGCAAATATTTGTGTGATAAACTCGACTATTTGTGCTTGGGTCATGGTTGTTCTATGTATTTAAGTATATATTTATCTATATAAGTATGTATATCGTCGTCTAGTACCCATAACACAAGCCTTCTAGAGCTTAATTTGGGACTAGATCGTTTTGTGTGAGGTTGTCCGATATTTATTTATTTATTATTTATTTGATGAAGAACCCTCAGCTGGTCTCAGCTGTATTAAAGATATGGTAATGCCCCCTTCTACTATTGGTACATAAAAAAATCGACTGTCATTGCAAAAATCCAGCGTAGTGGGATACATCTAATTTAATCTAGCCTATAGCGTCCCACAGATGGGCAGGTTACGTATTAAAATCCCGAATGTTCATAATACCTACAGTTGAAATACCGAAGGTCAAAATACCGAAAGTTCAAAAAGCCGATATTCGATAAACCGAAGCTCAAATTACCTATTTTCAGACAATCGAAAGTTGAAAATCTCGAAATTTCATAATCCCGAAATTTTTAAAATCTCGAAATTTTATAATCCCGAAAGTCAATAAGCACTTTAAAAGTGTCAGGACACTAAACTAATCTGACTTTTCCGTGGAGCCGATCTGCTCCGGTGCTGCGGGATGTTCAGCCCCTCCGCCCTAGCGTAAGAAAGTGCGGCACCTACGGTCGCCTCCGCAGCTTCGGCTTTTTGGTCACCTTCGGCGACTAGCCTCAGCCGCTGCGCCTCGCTTGATGCCCGCACTTTCTTACGGCGGCCGGGGGCTGCCCTCCCTCCGCGCCTCCGGGCTTTTATACACTCTAGGGGTAGGGCAGACAAGACCACGTGGAATCGGGGTTGACAGCTTCGGTTCTGTGGCAAGTCGATTAAGAAAAGGAAAGAGTCCGGGAAAGTGGGAAATTAAGTATGACCCTAAATATTCGATATTATGATAAAATATTCTGTCATGGACGGCCAACCGAACCGAACTTGTCTGGAACCGAAGCTGTCAACGCTCGCCTCCGCAGCTTCGGCTTTTTAGTCACCTTCGGCGACCAGCCTCAGCCGCTGCGACTCGCTTGATGCCCGCACTTTCTTACGCTAGGGCCACAGTATAATAAAGAGTACTAACGTACTAGGGCGGAGGGGCTGCACATCCCACAGCGCCGGAGCAGATCGGTTCCACAGAAGAGTTCACTTATAAATAGTAAGTATAGTAGTAGGCAAGTAGGTTACGTAATTTAGGTTAATATTCTTTGTATAAAATAAACATTAGAATCTGTAAGACTACAGAAATACGAGATAATTCTCGAGAGTTTAAATTATATTCCGCATTACAACCTTCAGGCAGGATCATAGTCTTCGGGATTATAATCTTCGGGATTACAGTCTTCGGGATTACATTCTTCGGGATAACAGTCTTCGGGATTATATTATTCAGTATTTCATCCTTTCGATCAAACGTTCTTTCGGGATTTTAAACTTTCGGTCAAATAAACATTCGACATTTTAATTTTCGGCCTTCCGTCCATAGGTCTTATGATATTCGGTATTTTGAACTTCGGCATTGTAATATTTACGTACCCGCTGGGCGAATGCCTCCCCTTCTGCTTTTAATACGCATATAAATAAAATTAAAGGAAAACTCTGGACAAGACTAGACTGGCTTTTATACTTATACTTACAAGATTACAAGAAGAAATAGTCGAACGATTAACTTTATTCTACTCGAACATTACACAAATTAAATAAACAAATTACACCAAAATATTAATTTCGCTCAAAATTTGGTCAAAATATAATGCATTGGACTAAGAGTGGCGGTGATACCCGCACACGTCGCTAGATGGCGCTGACTGTATTTTAAAACGCGCCGTCGTTTGTTTTTCCGATAATATTATGGCGAAGTGGCAACCGGCCGCGTTACAGTCGTTTACGACATTCTTCTACTGCG
Source organism: Apotomis capreana (assembly GCA_947623375.1). Lineage (NCBI taxonomy): Eukaryota > Metazoa > Arthropoda > Insecta > Lepidoptera > Tortricidae > Apotomis > Apotomis capreana. The sequence continues at coordinate 11,077,558 of OX392510.1, read as the reverse complement.
CTTGGAAACGTTTGCTAGGGATTAGGAGGGATTATTTGCATTTCGTTGATTTCGCTTATTATTTCGTGAGGTTTGCTAAAGTTAATTAACAGGTTGTTATAAAACAATATGCCCACGTTTCTACAAAAAGAAGTGAAATCCCACCAAAAACATTCTGTAAAAAACTAGCCAAGTCTCGATGGAGCTGCTTGTTTATCTCTAAAAAGTAATGAAATCTAGACAAAGTCATACCAAGTCTAAGGTTCCTTACTGCGATTTCTTTATTATTATAGTTAATGTTGTGTGACTTGGCCGTTGAAGGGTACACAAGGGTACAAAACTAGGTGCTCCATGACACCATTTCACCAATCTGTGGCCAGAACCGCTATAAGTCAATTTTGTTTACACGTAATGTTATTTCTGTTGTAACTACCTATGTTTGTTAAGCGAGATAATAGCCCATACTGGTGTACCCTTCAACGGCCTAGTCACACAGCATTAACTATAATAATAAAGAAATCGCAGTAAGGAACCTTAGACTTGGTATGACTTTGTCTAGATTTCATTACTTTTTAGAGATAAACAAGCAGCTCCATCGAGACTTGGCTAGTTTTTTACAGAATGTTTTTGGTGGGATATTGGTTACGAAGACGAGCCGATGGGATTTTAATCTATTAACATCCGTAAAGGAAGAATTGAATAATCTCGGAGTATACGTTAAATGTGTATTTTGAATTTAACTTATCTAAATCTTAAGCTAAGAGCTCATTAGAAAGTGACGTTCTAAAAATGCAGTTTTCTTCAGAAACCAATAACCATTAACCATTGCAGTAATGGATGTCAATTTCAACTGCCATTATTGATCCTAGTTCCATAAATTCGATGTTTCTAGAAGAAATTTAATAGTGAATGCTCCAGATTACAGTGCATCAAGGGAAGCCGCTGCATCGGGCACCGGGCACAGCGCGTGCCGGCGTTTTTGCCGCCATCATCGCCCGTAGTGAATGCGAGTGATTGATGGACCACTCAGGCCTTCCGAGTCGTGCTGTCGCTAAAGGTGTGAACTGGTGTGCTCAAAAGCAATAATGAAAGAATGCCATTGAGAGATTAGTTCAACGGTGTTCATGTCGCTGTGGTTTTTTATATGGGAAATGGGCGACGGAAAGTGAACACGGTCTAAAATGGGATTCGTTTATCGAGAAGTATTTTATCACTATTTATTTTAAGATATCAAGCTTATTAATTCTCCTTCTAATGTGATGTAGAAAAAAAATGCTCAACATCAGGAAAAGCACAATACTACAATAATGGATGAAATACTTACGTTCTCAAGAAGGATGAGTTAAATAAGGAAAGTTCTGCATAACTTTATTCAAAATGCTGTGAGATATATGAGACAACCGAAAAACAAAAATATGGATACGTTACGTTACGTTAAGTACCTAAGTAGGTATAATCGAAACCCCAAGAGACCCCAATACCAAAGTCGGCTAAGGCCTTACCAGACCGGCACGCGCCTTCCCGTCCATGCACCGAAATCAATAGCAACAGTAAAGACTGACGCAATCGGTACGCAATTAAATAAAAAAATAGAATCCATATTCTGTTAGTACTTACGAGTATTATATGTCGACACTTAAATAATGTTAGTACTTAAACTTGAAGAGATGTCCAGTGCCTGATAAGGCCACAACGTCCCACCTCTCAGTCACGCCCCTAGCTAGAGGTCAGTAGCGGCTGCGTCACACTCTGTGGAGCGTTATTGTCAATAACCTATTTGTTTTGTTGTTTATAAATTGTGCACAACAAGTAACGACAATAATCAAGTGCATCTCTTCGGTGCACCAAAATCAATAGCAACAATGAAACACAGTAAACACACCGCGTGTGTAAAAGCGTGACCTTACTAGATCAGCGCGAGTGCATCCCGTCCATGCACCGAAATCAATAGCAACAGTAAACACACCGCTACGCAATCGGCGCGGTAATGTGCATGGAAAGCAGTTACACACATCGGACGCGCGACGAGCATCAGCACTTGTTACTGTCTTAGTGAGTTAATGCATTTTTTTAAACAGAAACTTCTCGCTTCTAGCAGTTGTAAATGTTTATGCTAAAGCGAAGTTGAATAATGTTATGTTTTACGAGCGTGATTCAAATCCATATTATTAGTGTAACTAAAATAATTTATAATTATAATTATTTTAGTTATAGGTACTAGTTCATAAACACAAAATTAATTTAAAAAAATGTAGGTATCCTCACCATTTTACTTCAAAAAACGTACCTATTTCGATAATATGACCATATTTATAAATTTCCGTAAAACTAAGTCAATCAATCAGTCAGTCAATAACAATCTCATTCAAAAACCTAAATGTATAACATAAATGTAGTGTAATGACAGCCTGACAGCTATACTCATACTACTCAAACTCAGTTTTAAATAACTACATTATATGTAAAATGCACGCAATTGTGACGTCACAACTCTGGGTCTACTGCATCCACAGACAACCCCCACTAGACGGAGCATGTAAGGCGACCCGCGCGCACCAACGGTATGGTACTGCGATCTTATAAAAGTATCAACACGGGCGCCACCGTTTAGTTGCGTCCAGGTTTACGACCCGTGCGTACGGCAACGAAAAATAATATCAAATATCAACGAAAAATGGTAAATTGTAGCGTTAAGTGGTGTGGGAAGACTTCTAGAACTTCAAGCTATGATAAAGATGGTATAACATTCCATAGGTGAGTAAATTTTACTGTATAAAACGAAAATTTTGTTTCCTAGCCACGGAGACCGGAGCTCTCTTTATACTGGTCAGTTGGAACTAACGAACGTCGCTCGGAAGTAGTGAAGCATATCTGTCCCTTTTGATTAAGTAAAAAATGCAATTGAGCTATCCTTTTCTACCGGTTCTTACGAAAGCACGTGTATCGTTAGTGATGTACTGCAGACAATACCAAATCGACTTTTGGCTGTAGCGTATTTTATTAATAAAGTCTTAATATTTATTTTTATTGTTGTATTATAGTAATTTAGAGTAGTAATTCGGTAGTTTTCTTTAGTTTGTAGATGTTTTTAGTTTGAGTAAATATTATGATTTGATTTATTTCTTCTTTAAATTTGTAATTAAATCGGTAAATGCACGTACATATTATTTTGTTTTTGTAGAGTTATCATGTTGTTTGGAGTTTTCAAGTCCTTTTAGCAGCAAGACGTTAGAACCGGTGGCACAAGATGGACCTGATGATGGACTTGGAGGAAGTGCGACGGATCTCGGAGTCGGTTTGACATAGACTTTTGCTGCTTCGGTTTTTCGATTCCTCTTAGCGAGCAATTAGAACTAGTGTAACAAGATGGACCTGATGATGAAGTTGGAGGAAGTGCGACGGATCTCGGAGTTGGTTTGACATAGAGTTATGCTGTTTCGGTTTTTTTATTCCTTTTAGCGATCAATTAGATCCAGTATCACAAGGTGGACCTGATGATGGACTTGAAGGAAGTGCGACGGATCTCGGAGTTGGTTTGACATAGACTTTTGCTGTTTGGGTTTTTCGATTCCTCTTAGCGAGCAATTAGATCCAGTATCACAATATGGACCTGATGATGGACTTGGAGAAAGTGCGACGGATCTCGGAGTTGGTTTGACATAGAGTTATGCTGCTTCAGTTTTTCGATTCCTCTTAGCGAGCAATTAAATCCAGTATCACAAGATGGACCTGATGATGCACTTGGAGGAAGTGCGACGGATTTCGGAGTTGGTTTGACATGTAGTTATGCTGTTTCGGTTTCTTGATTCCTTTTAGCGAGCAATTAGAACCAGTGTCACAAGATGGACCTAATGATGGACTTGGATGAAATGCGATGGATCTCAGAATTGGTTTTTGCTTTTAAAATACTTTTGGTGACTATTTTGGGCCAGTCATAAGACTCATAAGATGGATTAAGATGTTGGGATCGTAAACCATACCGCGATAATATATTATATTGTCCGTTTATTTTTTGCATCAGATTATTTCCTGAACTGAACCGATTGTGCAGACGAGCCAGCATCACAGGATTTTCTATATAGGTAGCCACCGTGTCAACTCGTTTACTCGTAGAGATCGCTATTTAGCGATAAGGCCACCTGTTGTTTACCTCTGCCTGTTATTTTAATGTATCTCATGTTGTGTTGTATAGGTATTCCTTGAGTTAAATAAAAAGAAATAATAAAGAGTATTTATTTGAATATTATCAACTTTATACTATATGAAATCATTTAATGCCTTTAGTTACATATCCGTAACCTGCTATAACTTTGTTTGTTTACCTTAAAATAATATTTCTTATAATTAATACCTATTTAGTACAACTGTGTACGAGCAATAATATTTAATACCGGTTTAGACACTTCTAATGAATGTGTCGCATCACTATGATCACGTGCGCTTTAGGAATCGGCCAATCATGACGCAGGTAACGCCCACCCGCTCTCCCCGTCGTGCCTCGCCGCGCGGTGAACTGAGTCGCGAATAATACTATCAACATTAGCTATCTAGTGGAGGTGATCTGTGACTGCATCCCACCACGTCTCACTTTAAATCCCATTTCTGAAGTTCTTAGTGTCCTAATCACATTGATCAGAAGTTATGGGACTTAAGATTCGTATAAGAATCTTGATTTGGTTGCAATTTCCCAATTGGTAGAACCGTCGAGACGTGTGGGTTGGTTCGAACCGCAAAACCGGCCAAGTGCGAGTCGGACCGAATGAAAGGAGTATTACCTATAGTGTCAATTTATTTTTCTTTTGTTTATAATTTCTTGTGCGGGTCCTCAGTACGTGAATGCAAATCGGAATGGTTTTTTAAAGACTTTACAGAACGCAGTCGAAATAAACGAAAGCCAAATAGGATCTTCAAACAAGGCGTAGGGTAGGCGAGGCGTCAAACAAATCCTTAGGCAAGCCGGAGCATATTTTGGTTTACTGCTCCTTGAAGAGCACAAGAAACATGCTAAAAATATGCATGCCGGTGGAAGGTGAGGTCTTTGGACGCCACCTCAGTGCTATCTATACATACATGCCTTGCATTTCGACAGTGCAAATCATAAAATATCGCCTAAAAGAGATAGCGCAGTTAAAATGAGAATAAAAACAAGAGAGATAGATAGTTCTGGCGTTTCGGCTTGCGTGTAAATGACTGCAAATTGCACTCACACTTTAACATTCGCTCAAGTTTAGTAACGCGTATATAATTTGTATTACAGTTCTTATGCCAGAAAAACGCTAAATCGAGAGTCACACCGTGACACAGCCGTGCAGAACAGCGTTAACAACCTGTGCTTCGAACTGAATTGAAAAAGTTCTGCCAACCTGCTATACCGCACTTTGGTACAACCTGGTCGAACAAATAATTTTTAACAAAAAAAAGAACCGACTTCAGTAAAACTAAAAAACCAAAAATAACCCATTCAAGTACAGATTACATTTGACTCACCCTTCGAAGTCGATCCCAAACCACTAAGTTCTTATATTTATAGTTATATTATAGTTTACGCGAGGTTTGGCACCGACTTCGAAGGGTGAGTCAAATGTAATCTGTACTTGAATGGGTTATTTTTGGTTTTTTAGTTTTACTGAAGTCGGTTCTTTTTTTTGTTAAAAATTATTATTTTTTTTTGCTTTTTAGTGGTTCTAGTGGCCATCTGTGGTGTTCATCATCAGTTTACTTACATCAAATCCTATTTACTGAATGTAAATTCTTGACTTTATCAATAAATTACCGAAAGCGCCGTACATGTCCCTATAACATTTGAAGAGTTCCCTCGATTTCTCCAAGATTCCATCATCAGATCCTGACTTAGTGCCAACGGGACCAACTCGGAGTTATACCCTTTCGATAAAAAAAAAAAAAATTAAAATCGGTTCACGGTTTTCGGAGATATCGAATTAGTACGAATAGAGAACCTCCTCCTTTTTTTGAAGTCGGTTAAAAAGGTGGACTTTTACTATTACACATAAACTTCTTTTTATGCTAAATAATGCGCTTAAAGAAATAACACAATGTCTATAAAAATAAATTGTTTTAGATCCTTACTTGTGTATAGGTAGTAGGTATTTTATTCTGTGATAAGTTTATAGTTCAGTTAAGTACATTATAATAGTTAAAACAACATTTCAAATAGTTTTAAGTACCTCTTAACTAGTTTAATTAATTTATTATCACTTATCACAGAACCCAAAACTATGTATTATTTTTAAAAATTTAAAGCAGCGTCATCTCTCTTTTTTCAATGACAAATTGGGATATTTTAGAAAATATAAAAATGTGGTAATTTTTAGTTGTTTAACCTTTATTTGATAATACCGATAAAAAGCCTGCTTAAAAAAAATAATATTGTCAATTATAATTACCTACTAATTGTGGTTTAATTTGTTCCCCAATCTTCCTATGTACTGTCAGAAATTTCACAAAGCACCAACTTTCATTTTATTAAATCGTCGAATACATTTTTTTTTTACTCTTAAAAACCAAGTCTCTATTTAGTCTTGGGTACCTATCCCATCCATTTGGATAACTCACGTAGCATTAAATATAATCACCGCATAAAACGGTTCACTTCGTTAGATTCTGGTCTAGTGAATACAGCATGATACAAATATAATTCTTACATAAATTTACTTCTGGACAATGCTCAGCGTTTCCGTTATGCCTTAAAATGTGTTTTTAACAAATTACTAACCTGTAATGGCGAGCTTCCGTTTAATTTGAACTACAGATTTTCCATCTCAATATCCATTGGTCTTAAGTATCGGTTGGACTTGAAGAAAATCTGACTTATAGTGTTTGAGATAGTTTTATCCGTGTAACGCGTAAACTGTTTGCATAACGGGCCGTTCACACGGCCATCCTCCTCGGATGACCGCCGCTCATTTCGGCCGGACTAATCGTAATTTCAGACCGTCAGGAAATAGGGCAGAAAGGGGCCGGAACAAGCGGGCAACTGGCACAGCGAAAATTTGAATAATGACGCTCTTCTAGCGGGATGTTTCGAACGCTACGGTGGCTGCGCTGCGCGTGCGTTCGGTTCAACTCGTAATCAGTACCCTTACCACGAGTTAACGTGACTGTACTCGCTAGCGATTTGTACGGAGAATAACACAGCGCCCAAAGTAACCGCTAGTACGTTGTAGAAGTACAATTCTCCATACAAATCGTTTACGGAGTCGCTAGAGAGTACTATCACACTGTAAACTCATGGTAAGGGTACAGCGGGGTGTACATCGTCGTTTTGTAGCATTCATACTCGGCTGGTGGTGAATGAATTAATCAGTTTGTGTAAAGCGGAGGCAATGATCTGCCCACTGACGCGTGACAGGCGCTCGCGCATGAGGAGGTCGCGTAGCAATTAATTTCAGTCTGCTATTATATTATTAAGGCGTTTGTTAGCACACAAAGTTAATTTTGTATTACAAAGTACCTTCTTGTAGGCCGTCTATACCTTACCGTGACCCTTAATCATTAATATATCGTCGGCCGTAGGTTCAATTGGGGTACCTAAGGGACAAAATACGCAAAATGAGTTGGATATACAGTTTTGTTCAGAATTTTCCGCTCTATCGAATGGTGTATATAAAATAAATCTAGCTTGAAAAAAGTGTTCCTTACCCTACTGATTTTTATGGGTTCAAAATCAAATCTGACCCACAAAAACCATGTATCCGTTTTTTATTTTAATAAAGCAACATCAAATAGGGTAACTACTGCCACCAATCCACTTTGAATAAGGTAAAGGTCTTTCCAATTAAGGAATTACCGTTACATGACTTATTTTTGAAGACAATCTTATGAAACTGGCTTTTACACTAATGATTTTTTTAGCTCATGAATAAAATAACACCCATGCCTTAAAATAATTGCACGAGCTTTGAAAAAAATGCTCCTTACCCCAATTTGTCATCTAAGTCATCTTATATTTTTAACAGTGTGAACCTTACACCAATTTGGTTAAGATGATATTTACGTTTGATCCGATTTATATTTAGAGACCGTGTCGGTTACGCTAATTTTCTCGTGAGAATCAATGAATACTTATCCCTGTTACCTTTATATACAAACACATCTCATTTCATATTATTTGAATCTATTGACAATAAAGAAAATGTTATGTTGCAATAAAAACACCTTCATCAGTTTTATAACCTGTATCTGTGTAAACTGGATGTTAATTTTTGGCTTTACTAAATCATTGAAACTACTAGCGTAGTTTGACTTATTTACATGCAAACTTTCACGATAAATGAAGGTATTCATATAAATTTGGTAATTAATCCAACGAGAAATGTAAGTATCTATTTATGTTATTAGGTATAATTCGTCAGTTTGCTTTTTGTCGAGAGCTCGTGATTGTTATTCTACCCGTGAAGTGTTTTGTTAAGCAGATAGTTTAAAAAAGTGGGCTAAGGTTGTCGAAAAAAACAATAATCAATGGAATACTGGAGGTATTAACACAATCTTTATTAAAAAAAATAATTAACTTTACACATTGTATGTTTAAAAATATCTCGAGGAAGATTAGATTGACTTTCCGAGGACTAGCTGAGTTGAAATTAGGTATATGAGGCTGGATAGTCGACATGGGTAAAACTTTATCGATAACGATACGGTAATCCTACTGAGTTTGGGCTTCTGAAAATCGCCTCGGTACTTGATGAATTCCAAAGGAAAATTTTCAATGGCAAATAAAAGGAATTCCTAAGTATAACACACTTTGAAAGTCATTATCTGAAATTCCGCTACCGATACGTGTTGATAAATCAAAGGATCTAACTAGAGCTCTTGCTATTCATTGACTGACATTGATGTTCATATTGATTATATTTTAGAGCTATAAACAAGAACTTTTCATTTCATTGATGTTTTTCAAGTACCTACATTACTCATATGTTCATTTTATTATACAGCCCCATTTGACTCCTTAGGTAACAAGTTTCAAGTTTGACAAGTAGTAGGTATATTTTTTTTAAATACCATAATAAATTAATAGAATAAGTCGTCGTTTTCGTTTATGCATGTCGTTCACACAGGTACAAGTCGTATTCTTTCGTTTATGCACGTCGTTCATAAGGATACAATTGGTGCAAATAAATTGAGTTAGGTACGTCTTTGAATACTCGCGAACAAAAGCTATAACTACAAAAAAAAACGGTCAACGCATTATTTCTTTATTTATTAAATGAAAGCCTAACACTATAGTTTGTATACATATTCTTAAAAGTTCAAGTTTGAATATCTACTATTGAGAAATACTATTTTGTCTCTTCTGAAAAGTGCCGTTTTAGAGTTATCCCTTATTGACTGGAGGCACTGAACTGTGAGCAACTACTATGTTATCTAACAGGACTCCTAAAAAAGTACTAAATTATTATTTCTGAATTGTATTTAATTCTGTAACTTTTATCGTTCAACACAAGCCCTAAATTCATAATTTCGCTGTATAAAGTACATTGGTTTTTTATTTCAGTATTCGATCATAGAGGCTGAGAAATAATTAATGTGATTATAATAAAAAAAATAGTCATAAATTAAAATGTGGGTTATTCCACTCGATAGAAACGTTACGTGTATAAATATTTATTTATTTATTTAATCTTTATTGCACAAAAGAAAACTTATCGTACAAAAGGCGGACTTAATGCCATGAGGCATTCTCTACCAGTCAACCTTAGGGCAAAGCGGAAAAATTGTAGGCGGTGCAACTGACTTACACATAAGTAACAAAACATAATTATAATACTTATACATAATTTTGCTATACATGTAAATGTATACATACATCTAATATAATATAAACATATATTTATATTGCATGTAACGGACAAACAAAAAAATATCACACGGTTTCAATGCATTTATATACCTCTTACATTATTTTTTTAAGGGTTTCCAATGTTAAGATACGCCTTACGTCAAAGGTATGTACTTATCTAGACACGCGGCAGCGTGTCCAGCCAAGTTCACCGCAGGAACTGGCGAGCAGCAGCCGTGTGTTATATTACACGAACCGTTTGGAGCCACTTTTGACCCCCCAATAACTCCAAATCTATTTAACATAAAAAAATGAAATTTGGCTTATGTATTAAGATCCTTTAGAACAAGTAGAACCCCAAATTTCATTAATATAGGTTAAATAGTTATTGAGATATTAAAGTCCAAAAAACGGTATTTTTATCACTGACTGACTGACTGACTGACTGACTGACTGACTGACTAGTAATCAAAAACCTAACCCACTTCCAGGTGACCTAGAAAGGTGAAATTTGGCATCCAGCTTAGTAATTGTGTGTGTATACATATAAAAATCTAAAACAGTGATTTTTTTATGTTTTTTATTATTATTATTATTATTGATGGTTGTTGCCTCAGAACTCTGTCATTTATAAACCGATTTCGAAAATTCTTTTTTTGTTTGAAAGATATACTAGAATAGCATATACTTACACTCACACGCACACACTTACACATACATGCACATAAAAATCCAATACGTACTAACCGTTTTGGAAAACTCTTTGTTTGTTCAAAACTTTCAAAAGATGTACTAGAATAGCACACAGAACTAATTAACAAATAATAATTAAGTAATTTACACATCATAATAAATTCTGTACAAAAAGTAATGATATCCCATCAAAAACATAAATGTAAAATGAGAGCCAAGTTCAATATCGCGTGCACTTCGCCGACAAAAGAATTGAGATCTGCAAGGGTGCCAAGTTCTTTGCTCTAAAATTTTTAGATACAAGGACATGCGACATACTCAATGCATTTATTTTACTTGGGGTGTAATTCAATATCAAGACGTGACTTGGCTAGTTTTAAAATATAAATTTATATTATAAATCAAAATCAATCAAATCATTAACCTATTTTCGTAAAGGTAAGTACGCAAGTTAGTGTACGTCTTGTTACTTATACTGTTAGCTTGATAATGAACTATGACTATGAATATGTTACTTTTATAAAATTTAGTTAGTTTATGAAAACTAGCCAAGTCAAATCTTGATATTGAATTACTCCCCAAGTAAAATAAATGCATTGAGTATGTCGCATGTCCTTGTATCTAAAAATTTTAGAGCAAAGAACTTGGCACCCTTGCAGATCTCAATTCTTTTGTCGGCGAAGTGCACGCGATATTGAACTTGGCTCTCATTTTACATTTATGTTTTTGATGGGATTTATTTTTACAACGAACCCTTTACGCTATTTTTCTTTCACACATAATCTCAACTAGTCCCTTACGCCATTTCTTCATCAATATAGTGGATACAATGAATAGGTAAATTTAAGGTACGGGACGAGACTACAGAATACTCTGTCTGTAAGGGACATCAACAGCGAAATAAGTTGGTGTAAGGGACATGTCATTTTCTATAATATCTAAATTATTAAAACGAGCACTATATAGATGGACAGAACACTAAAATACAAGATTATGTACGAAAGCAGGCCCAAAAAAGGTTCACTAGAAAAAAAGTTATGAACGATTTAGTTAAAAAAAAACTTTGTCAGCCTCTCCTGAAAAATCGTATTTTGTCCCTTACCCCAATTGAACCTACGGTCGACGATATCATCATAATACTTATTACTTATAATCGTATAAACCCTACCTTACATTACAAACTTTTATTTAGTCTCACTTATAATATTTTACAAGTTATAGACCAACTTTTCGGTTTCCGATTGAGGTGCAAGTTTATGGTATGACAATGCAATTATTACTATGATTATAATTATTAAGCATACTTACTGGACTTCTCCTAGCTACGTTACAGAGCTATGGAGCTGACATAACATTAGAATGTAAGTAGGTAATTCATACTCATAAGTGTATTTAATTCGCAAGTTTATAGTCAAGGGCAAAGTCAGGCGAATATACAAAAAAGAGAGTTGTGTAGGCATTGTTTTTTTGTCGTCTTAAATACGTAAATAATTGCGACATTTCTGGATATTGGGTTCTATATTGATCAGTCATGACATTGTAATACCCATTGTGGCTACAAATTTTATTTTAGTACCTAGTAATTTTATTACTGGGGAATTTTGAATTCAATAAGCATAAAGGCACCTTAGAATGAAATAAATTAATGAGTATGAAAATGGTCCATAGCTCTCTAATTTATCTAACATCCGACCGTGTATCGGAAGTCCGATGGCTAAAGATGTTGAAGGAACCACAAGGTGCTCATAGGAGCTTTGTAATAAAAAGATACTACCTCATTTTCTTCTACAAGGGCAACACATAAAGTTGCCAAAGCGCCCTGAAAAAGAAATACCTCTATGCGAACCGCGGGTTGCATCGACCGCACACTACATTAGTGAAAGACCATGCCTTCCTACATAATAAAATAATAGTGGTAAACGTTCAATCCCTGGCCAATGTAATAATTTACCATCCCATCGGACTGAAATAAAGAACTAAGTGCATTAAATAACTAAGATAACGGAGATTACGTCTGCTACACCTACAAATTTCTGACGTTTTTATTTAATTTCGCTACCTAAAGGTTGTCTAGAAGCGATCGCTCTTAGCGATAAGACTGCCTGTGGTTTACCTCTATTGAATGTTACGTGTAATCTGTATTTGTTTGTATTTATTTACCGTTGAGGCGTGCAATAAAGAATATTCTATTCGATTATATTCTATAATAGTTTGACTCTCTGCCTACTGAAGCTTTTTTTTTGCGAGGTAGGTAATTGCTCATGGACGGTTATATATATTACATCGTGTATTATGCGCTAAATAAATAGGTAAATATTGTCTTTCCTGGTATTTAGGCGTCACAGAAATCTTAACCTTCACTTTTAAGCTCTCACGTACGTAGATATCGACGGCACAAATCAGAAACGCATTAAGCGCCAATGAATTCCATTGGCGATTACATAGTTCCGCTTTTAGCCGTATAGTAATCGCGAACGACCTTCCCTCATTACCACCGGCTGGGTAAGTATTCCACAGCGGGACATAATTCCAGAGTACCCGGTAGCGCCTTCGATTGCTACCCGCACCCGGTGGTTACCGTAATACCCAGCTCGTGCATACGATTGAAGACTTGCAATGCCACTTAGGGCAGCCTACATGCACTACATACGGTCATATTATTGACTGTTATAGTCTTGTTGACATGGATAAGCATTGACGTCCTATTTTGTGCACAAGGCCGCCGCAGTTGCGCATGCGCTTGAATTTATTGACCGAGCGAGCGAAGCGTTTCCGTTTCTACTTGCCCCAAATTCTTTAGTACGTCTTGATGTTTGGATGTTTGGATTTCCGGCTGTTCTCGCCTAGAGACCGCATTAGAAGGTTCGATAAATATATTGATTATTTTGTCGATTCAGTATTTTTCAGTAGTTTTTTCAAAATAGCGGTGTTACAATACATTACATTATTGCAGTACCTACTCATAAAGCATATAGGAGCTAGGAGGACAGTAGTAACAGGAGCGCTTACAATGGGCCTCATAAGAAGGCTCACAGTTACTCAAAGGGCAATGGAGCGAGCTATGCTCGGAATTTCCTTGCGAGATCGAATTCGAAATGACGAGATACGCAAGAGAACCAAGGTTGTAGATATAGGTCAGACAGTCGCCAAACTTGAGTGGCAGTGGGCAGGGCATATTGCTCGTACAATCGATGGCCGTTGGGGCAGAAAGGTTCTTGAGTGGCGACCGCAAGAAGACGCAGGCAGGCGGAAGACGCAGCGTTGGAAGAAGGCCTCCAACAAGGTGGGCCGGCGACCTAATTAAGATCGTGGGTAGAAATTGGATGAGGGCGGCGCAAGATCGATCGTTGTGGAGAACTTTGGGGCAGGCCTTTGTCCAGCAGTGGACGTCTATCGGCTGATATATGATGATACAAACAGAACAGACAATACCTAAGTTGAAAGTACCTAGTAGAAGATACCTACTTCCTATTTGGTGTAGGTAGTAGTTAAAGGTGTTGTTGAACGTCTTAAACAACAATTAAACTTACTTAGATGATTAATAAAGGTACCTACTTAATGTTCTCACGTTCTAGAGCAAAAGGAGGTCAGGTTCGCGTCGCTTTTATTAGCATGGAACAAACTGTATTATCGCGCTTAGCTTACATTTTAATTATAAACTTTATTTAGTATAGCTTTTGCCCGCGACTACGTCCGCGTGGAACTTGGAAGTATGGAAGCAACCTCGTACAACACGATAGATATCCACCATTTCACCTTAATTAATAAAAGGGGGCAAATGTAAGAGCAATTGTGCTTTTGGTCTGATCATTATATTTTCTACAGGGTCATCAATGTCATCATGAATTACTTACTCACTTTTCAATATTTTTAGGGATAATTTCCAGGATGAAAACTATCCTATGTCCTTCCTCGGATCTTGAACTATCTCCATGCCAAATTTTATCACAATCGATTCAGCGGTTTAAGCGTGAAGAGGTAACAGACAGACGGACAGACAGACAGACAGACACACTTTCGCATTTATAATATTATAGTATAGTATATAGTATATAGTATGGATGTTTTACCAAGCAAACACAAATAGACCGTTGAGGGTCACCACCAAATGTAGCCAACAACAAACAATTATTGTAAAGATCATAGAAACGGAAATCTTAATAAAATGTACCTCTAGGGCTTAGACCAAGTCATATATCCTCCTGTGCCTCTACCTACATACCGATATTTCGTTCATATCATACGCCATGTTAGCCATAATTTAAAGTAAAAATCTTCTCATGAAAATTAATAACCAAGCGTTACCGATATTTTATTTTTTGTCGAATGAGTTTTTTGTTTTTTTTTTTGAGATATGGGGCTTGAAAACGATATAAAATTACTATCTATAAAATTACTTCAGCAATTTCGAAACACTCGCGAATTAAAAGAGCTCATAGAGCCACTATAGTAGGTATAGTAACTCATTTTCGGGGCCAAAGTCAGATTTAGGTTCGAGCCTTTCATATATGGACATAAGCGAAATTAAGGATTCCGGGGCCTATTTTTCTGATAAAACTCGTATAAGAATAAAGAATGTTCTCGCTTCTATAATCCGATGAAATAGAAACTGGACTGGACTCATACATGGCTCTTAACTTTTGACCACCGGAGGGATGACTTTTGTTTTTTGAACTTACTATGACCCTTTCAGCTCTTTTGTAGCGGAGTCTTAGTAAAACTAAAAGAAAAAAATAAAAAACCGGTCAAGTGCGAGTCGGACTCGCGCACCGAGGAATCCGTTTAAACCATCTTAACTGGCCGGGTTGAGTTTGCACCTGGTATGTATTGCACCGCATACAAATGAGATGGGCCCCACTTATATTTATTTTATTCTGCTTTTAGTATTTTTTATTACCTATTGCGGCAACAGAAATACATCATCTGTGAAAAATATATCTGTCTAGCTATCACGGTTTATGAGATAATACAGCCTGGTGACACGGTAACAAGGTGGAGCGACGACATTCGTAGGACAGCGGGTGGTACTGGTAACTAAACTGGAGGAGGAGAGATGGTAAGCGAGCTCAGTGGCGTGCCACGGGAGAGGCCTATGTCCAGCAGTGGACTGATACAGGCTGATGATGAGCTTGGTGACAGACGGACAGCGGAGTCTTAGTAATAGGGTCCCGCTTTTTAGCCTTTGCCCTAAAAATAATTAAGAATAAAATTTAAATCGTTGCGAATGTTCCAAGCAGATATTTATCAAACTTTTAACACTGTCATCGCACTGTAAAATCCCCATTCTAATATTACGGTAAAATGTGCAGTTTATTGAATTGGACGCATATTTACATGTAATGAGAAGTAAGTAACATAACGGTGCAATAATAATTATGACGGTCCGATCGATCGCGACAGACAGAAACGAGGCATCACAATTAAATGCTTATTTTATCGCTAACAATTGAAATGATGTCGGCCGGTAGGAATGTTTTCAGGTTTTGTCCTATTTTGAGGCCTACATGGTATCTAAAAATCGTCTTTACATAGGTAATTACTTATTAAAGACATTATTGTTATATTGAAACATCGATACAATGCGTATAGTTGCCGGAGTACTTTTAGAACAAAAATGGCGGATCTGTGCATGCACATTTGTACGTAAATCGGCTAATGCTCAAGAAGTTTGCCGGCTACTGTAAACTGGTGGAAGAGACCGGGAAGCGAACCCGGTACCTCTGGATTACGAGTCTCTGTATTAACACGGTCTCTAAATTAACACATTGGACCGTACCCAGAAGTAGCGCCAGGTGACGAATTTCAATATTTCTTTGTGCCTGTGTTTGCGCTTTGATCTTATCAATGGTTCGATATAAAAAAAGGTTTGTGGAGTATCCGCATTAAAAATAATGGAGACATTACCTATCCAGTATCTTGGTGAAACAAAATAAATTTAAGCGAAGATAAATTATAATGTTTATTTAACATTTTCTGAATGATATAAATAATTTATGATTATTTATAGTACCCGAATTTACCTAAAGTAAATTCTAATGCCAACATGACCTTATTGTCCGATCACTTTGAGGTTGCCAGACAAAGTACCTAGACCTAACTTTTTTCGGGACGGAGGTTTTTTAGTTATATTTATTTTTTACACTAGTAGAAAATGTACATACCTACATCTTGAACCTAGACAATAAATATTCAGTTACTGAGATGGTGGGTGGGGCACATTGCTTGTTGAACGGCGACCGTGGACCGGAAAACGCAGCGTGGGCACTGGGAAGGCCCCCAACAAGGTGGACCGACGACCTGGTTAGGTTAGGATCGCGAGCAGAAATTGGATGAGGGCGGCGCAAGACCGATCGTTGTGCAGAACTTTGGAGGAGGCCTTTGTCCAGCAGTGGACGTCTACCGGTTGATATGATAAATTGAGATGAGACATGTAAGTATTGTAGGTAGACTTTATTAATCATGGGCTCAGTATTTATATCAGTTGCCGATACAGCGCGAGCGATATACGCGCATTGTTAACATACATGTATCAAAATATGCCTCTGTCACTGTCGTATATTTATAATATATAGGTACTCAACTCTTTTCGAACTAAATTATCATCATCTGCTATGTGACTAACGCCTCGTCTAAATAAGAACAACAAGTTTGTTCCTATTCCCACGTATTTAAATAACACTTAAGTCGATTTGTCAAGCCATAAAAACAGTATTTACTAAATTAAGTTTTTAGTAAGTGAGATGCCGACGTGACTTCTTGTGGCAATGTTGTACTAAGTAAGCAATAAAATTACTGTTTGCATAAGAATTTAAAGAGCTGAACTACGTAAGAATGTAGGTATCTAATTATGAGGAACATATCATTTATAACGGTGGTGCTACTGTGACTCATGGCTTATTTATTTAGGTACTTACTGTATTGAGGTTGTAGGTATTAGAAATGAATGAAGAAAATACATGCAAAGTAGGTAGGTACGTTAAATATATGTTAACTATATGTTACATAGGTTTACTAAACATCCGAACGACTCTCTGTACGGTACGATAAAATCGCACACTGCCAATGATTGACTGGTAAATAATGCTATCGAACTTTTTACGAGTATGATAACATTGATAACACAACACAACCATCAAATCGCTACTACATAGTCCGTTTTCTATTGGGAATGCTTGTATGGAGAGGTATACAATTTTGAGTACAGCAATGCCATTTGGCACGGGTATTATACACGTCTACCTGAGCCCAAAACACCCGGTAGCCGGACTGAACACCGCGTCAGAAGGGGGGAGGGGGGGTTCAAAATACAATAAATTAATAAAAAAAAAAGATACGGCCATATATTTATATTTCGCCACTCTCAAGAGAATCAAAGTATATAGGGTACTTTCCGTTGACCTAGAACTATGAAATTTAGCAACTAATGTCGTCTTATACCACCAGTACAGGTAATTATCTGAAAACTATACATTTCTAGCCGCCAGAGGTAACAGTCGTACTGATGGTTACGGCGGGTGACATTTTACTATTGCAATAGCCCAAATAAAGTCCACTCATACTCCATTTTAATAGCCCGGTTTTTTCTTTTCCATATCAATGCAATAGTTCAATCACCTGCTGGGACCTGTTCATGGATTTATCATCCTATTGATATGATCAGGAACGGGTCCCAGCAGGGCTACAGCCACAGCAAATTTCTCCAAGGGGCCTCTACGTGTTGGATCCATATCCCCACGCAAGCCTTTCAAAAGACCGGGACGTATGAGCCCGAGACTATGAGTCGAGAAACAAATAATAATAATACTCTTTATTGTGCACCACTAAATATAAATAAAGATTACACAAAGAAATTGCAAAAAACAAATCAGTAGGTAACAACAGGCGGTCTTATCGCTAAAAAGAGATCTCTTCCAGACAACCTTAATAATAATAAAAAAGCCCCAAAGTGGGTCTGTGTAGTAGGTATTAGAGTGCAAAGGAGTGCACTTGTACTTACTCTCTGTTAGAATAGAAAATAATATTAAGATTTTTATTATAGGTACTGTCGTTTAGGTACGCGGACGCGCCCTCCTGAAAATATAATTTTGGTGGCGCCATCGATGCCACCATTGCCACCTCAACGAGGTCTCAGTCCCGTACATTTGGTATGATGATTAGAACTTTATATACATATACTTATTGATTAAAACGCTAGTGTATGCGAGGTCGGTCGTAGCCCTGACTTGCTAAACCAATATGTCTACAACAGTGGTGGAACGCGACTCTAATAAGATGTAGCCACTAGCAGTCTCTGCAGTCTTCTTGAATAGGAAACCATAGTTGACCAGCAATAACGCGGAAATTTCAAACTCTTGAGACGATATCTAACTATCAAACAATAACCGCAAATCTTGCCAGCAATTTTTTTTATTGATACAAGGTACTAGAAAGGTGCCCGCAACTAACCATCTTTGGATGTCCTATCCCTGTACCAAACTTCGTTAAAATCCGTCGAGTCGCTTCGCTTCGGCGTGATGACTGATGAGCGGACACAGACCACCCCCACTAGACGGAGCATGTAAGGCACATGTAAGGCGACCCGCGCGCACCAACGATATGGTACGGCAGAACATTAAAGTATCAACACGGCGGCGACCGTTTAGTTGCGTCCATGTTTATGAGGTCTCACTACACCACCTAACATTACAATTTACCATGTTATTTATTTAATTTCTTTTTTCGTTGACGTACCTACGCATGGATCATAAACAAGGAGGCAACTAAACGGTGGCCGCCGTGTTGATACTTTAATGTTCTGCCGTACCATATCGTTGGTGCGCGCGGGTCGCCTTACATGCTCCGTCTAGTGGAGGTTGTCTGTGTGAGCGGACAAAGAAATTTTTACCAATAGATGGCGTTGTACGGCTGGTCTGGCGATGCCGCCGCGCGCCTAATGCGGCTATACAAATCCTACATCGCGCTGTTAAGATTTTTCCGGAAATAATAACCAATTATCTTTCGGTGAAAAATTAAGAACCTACCGATACATAACCACCAGGTGTAGCCACTATCCGGGTTAGCATGGGGTTAGCATACCAAACAAGCTCTCTGTTATCGTTTGACCGTTTTTGTGTCGTTTGTGTACAGAAAAAGGAAAGATGTTTGAGATACTCAACAAACCTTCGCCTTGTAAATTTATAGGTTATAACATGGTTATAACAAAAATTAACACAGTAGAATCCTTACTCTAAGCAGTAGAATATAAATTACAAATTTTGGTATAACTGATTTACTAATTATTAACTGATTTGTTTTTTCAATGTTACAAAAAATACCTGCGTTCAATTTGTAGTGCAGCATCCGTAAACTTGAATTCTACGTCATTGCTATTTGCTACTCAACTGACGTTCATTTGACAGCTGACATACGCACGTAGACAGACCCGCGAGCCGTATAAATAGGACATGTTTAGCTGCAATTAATTTCAAAACATCTCGTGTGTAAGAGATGAGCAGCCAAGAGTACTTAAGAAGGAAAGTAATTACTTAAAGAAATATTTCAAGATGATTGAAGGATACGGGGCAGTGACCCAGGCTCTCCTGGGGACTCTACTGACGTGGGGACTTACTGCTGCCGGTGCCTCTTTAGTATTTTTCGTGCGAGGAAAACAGGTACGAAACTTTATAACTCCATAAATTTATTGAAAGATACCAAAGATAATTCGATCGTGATATATGTCATATTTCTGCAATTGAAGAAATAGATACAAATTAAATTGCAATATTATTGTTTTATTTTTTTAACAGTTCGTCTTTTATAGGTGAATAATATAACCACAAAATTCTTAAAAATATTCTTATTATTCTTGATGAGTATTAACGTGAATATTCCATGAATAAAGAACTGTTTGATCTTTGAGTGCCTTTGTTAAAATTTTGATGAAGTTGGTAGCAAGTCAGTTGCAATTTGTCACGGTTATTATACGCATGTTGTAATATTTGTGACGCCCAATTATAATATGTATTCCTTTACAGAGAAAGCTATTGGATGTTTCTCTGGGTTTTGCCGCTGGGGTTATGACTGCGGCTTCATACTGGTCACTACTGGATCCTGCAATAACACTCTGTGAGAAACAAGGGATATATGGAAAGTTTGCTTTCCTACCAGTGGCAGCGGGATTCCTGCTTGGTGCTGTGTTCGTATTTGGAACTGATGTATTCTTAGACTACTTGGGACTTAATTCAACAAACATGATGATGTGTGAGTATATTGTTTTTTGTACAAATTGTGTTCCCTTATACAGCTACTTTACTCTGTGATTTATAAATAAAACTAACAGTTATTGACGACGCGTTTGGCTCAGTTTGTAGACACCTGCCTACTGAGCCGGCGGTCCCGGGTTCGAATCCCGGCCAGGGCAAATATTTGTGTGATGAACTCGAATATTTGACCTGTTTGACCTTGTGGTTGACTGGTAGAGAATGCCTCATGGCATTAAGTCCTCCATTTGTACTTTTACTTATGTATGTTGTGCAATAAAGTTTAAATAAATAAATACATAAATAAATAAAAATATTTGTGCTTGGTTGTTCTATGTATTTAAGTATATATTTGGTGTACTGCCTTTTCGCCGAATTATGTTTCGTCAAATTTCATTTGGCAACCAACTTTTCGCCGAAGTTTTATTACGCAAACCAATCCTTGGCATAATTTTACTTCGTAATTTTTTTATTTCACTACATTTTTATATTCCAAAATTTTATTATGTCAAATTTTATGTGGTAAATAATTGTGTAGGAAATGATTTGCTAAGGCAAAAAACATATCGTCAAATTTTATGTGGTAAATAATTGGGTAGCGAATGATTTGCTTAGTCAAATAACGATTCATCAAAAGCCATTTGGGCAAATTACCTACAACCATTGCTTACAGTATGATGATAGTGCAAAATAAAACACAAATATAAACCGAAAAAAATATTTTTTAATCAAAATCAATTTGTTGTACTTGTGATATGTATGTATGTGAGCAGATCTGACTCGGCCGGGTTAGGTTAGGTTAGTTTTTTTTTTTATATCCCTAAAAAACGCTCCTTTTGTTGTACTTGTGATACGTATGTATGTGAACTGTAGGAATTCTAGCCGTCGGGATTACAGTCTTCGGGATTACAGTCTTGGGGACGAAACTGCTCCCAGAGATGTAGGTTAGGGTTATTTTTTTTTATGCACACACGCACATTAAGTATCAGCGATGATAACTCAAGAATGAAATGCTATTTTGAGCCACAAAGTATTTAAACAAAAGTACCCTCTAAATTTAGGTGCATGGTGCATCACCCTACCCGCTTAATGCAATAAAATTATACTGCGATTTGCATAATGCCATTCAATATGTTGCTAAATCAAGGTATGCCAATCAATACATTTGACGAAAACATAATTGACATCTTATAAAAATCCCAGATAATAATTGGTCTAACAATAGTTTATCAAATCATTAATTGGGAAAAGATATCAGTGCGAAACGTTGAGTTGGGAAATGAAAATTTGACCAAATAAAAATATGGGATACGTAGTTCGGCGAGTTAAGAATTTGCTAAATAATTTTCGGCGAAACATTAGTAAACCATATATTTATATATTTTTATATAAGTACGTATATCGTCGTCTAGTACCCATAACACAAGCCTTCTTGAGCTTAATTTGGGACTAGATTGATTTGTGTGAGGTTGTCAGATATTGATTTATTTATTTATTTATTAGTGCTTAAGATAGAGTCTTGTAGTTCAACCTTATTGGCACAATTGTAATATACTTTGACAAAATTTAAATAGATGTCAAATAAATAGGTGTCAAATAAGTCTGATATCGTCGGGGATAGTGCAATACCGCATAAGTAACAAGTGTAGATACGAATCAATATTCAAACAAATGCTAAGTATTTTATTGAAATGAGAACTTTATCGGCAGCTGTTAGTTATGCAGTATTGCACTATCCCCGACGATATGTTTATTTAAACTTTATTGCACAATACAAAAGTCAGTACAAATGGCAGATTCTAACAGTCAACCATAGGGCCAAACAGAGATACTAGAAATTGGTGCAAATCAGAAATCTAATTGACTTATTTAAGATTTACTTATCTATTTTTATCTTATGACTAAATCTGGCTATATCTATCTTGAATGTCACAATACACATACAAACTTGTGCATAAGATATTGTCATTGCGCAGGTTTAATAAATCATTTGAATTATTTATTGGACAATTTTACACAAATTTACCTCTATCTAAATTAAGATGTAGTAGGCTCCTGTTTCGGAGGCCAAGATCCTCTTTGGGTCACTGCGCCACAATAGTTAGTTTAGTTTTAGGCTCCTGTTAATAAGACTCAAATAACTTTGATACATTAAACTGATAACTATTATCTAGGTTAACTTAATGTCTTAGAGTCAAGTCCAAGGGGTTGCTTCTTTTCAAAAGAAACTTTAAGATAGATTGTTATATTCTACTGAATCTTATTGATGGTTTCAGTGTTTTATTTTAATTTAACAATTAAACTAGATCAAGTTGTGAAATTGCAAGAGGGCATTATTTTATTAGGCACGTCATTAACAAAATGCATGTTTTTGCTACATTAATGCAATATTTTTTACCACTGGACATAATATACATAACTAGCTTTTGCCCGCGACTACGTCCGCGTGGAACTTGGAAGTATGGAAGCAACCTCGTACAACACGATAGATATTCACGTAATCACCTTAATTAATGAAAGGGATTATTAAAAGCGCCTAAGCAAATGTAAGAGCAATTGTGCTTTTGGTCTAATCATTACATTTCCTCATGAATGTCATCATGAATTACTTACTCACTTTGCAATCTTTTGAGGGATAATTTCCAGGATGAAAACTATCCTATGTCCTTCCTCGGATCTTAAACTATCTCCATGCCAAATTTCATCAAAATCGGTTCAGCGGTTTAAGCGTGAAGAGGTAACAGACAGACAGACACACTTTCGCATTTATAATATTAAGTATGGATGGATATGTAAAGAGTTCATTTTATGCCTACCTACTTGCTGATACATCAGAAAAATAACAAACATAATAAATGCATAATAATGTGCTTTCTTAATCTTTTCAATATAGGTTGTGCATTGTCCCAACAATTTTACACATGTTAACTAGTTTGCATTGTAAATAACTTTAGCAATGATATATCTAACTGCACATCAGGCTACTTTGCTTTGGACATAGCATCAACTATCCGATTCACACCATATCAAATAGAAAAAGATAGGTAACCATTGTGCAGTTGTCGCGTGCATGGTGTGCAAAACCTAAACACAGAATACTATATGCAGTTTAATGTAGGTATGTCGGATAAATGGTTAGAATTAATACTGAGCAAATAAGATTGTGTGTTTAATGTCTGGGTGCAGTCAGAGTTTCAGATAGAACTGATAGATTGGCATGTTTAACTGTAGATAAGCTATTCATGCTAAGTTTACCAATGCAGTAGCATGGCACTCCCTTATGCAACATTGTCAGTTTGACTTAGACATACAGCTAGGTAGCAAAAAAACATATCGTATGGAAGAGGGCAGGTCTGATAAACACCATCATAAAAATCAGTAGTATTGACCGGCAATTTTCGTATTTATGGTGAATTTTTAATTTAGCAATAAGGTTTAGTGGTATCAGTACCGTATTAGACTGGATTTTGACCAAACTGGAATAAGACTTACACAGAGATTAAGCGGCAAAATGAAAACATAGAAATTTAAATATTTCATTAAATATAACTAATTTTAAAGATAAAAAGAATACATTATTTTCTATCAAAATGTCACGCAAGATCATGAAGTGTTCAAGATAGTTAAATTATCCTAATCAAAACAACATTTATGTTTATTAATTAACATCTGAGCTTTATTGAGTGTACATTACTTGCTCTATGTTCAATAATTCAGCCTGGGCATTTTTACATCAACAACTACCATAAAATTTTCCTTGAAATGTTACACTATTTTATAAAATATCATGTTGCTTAAACATTAAAAAGTAAATATTCAATAACATTTTATTGCCATTGATAACACCACTACACTTTTTATTGCTTAGGAGTACACATGAATTTCATAAAATCAGGAAGACATTTATTACCTCTGTATGTGATAGATAGCAGGTAATACAGGCAATGTTTAGTTATTCTCAACTAGAGATCAAGTGAAAACCCTTTTGTTATTCTACTGGCTGGAATATAAATCTTTGTGCATTCTGAGATTTGTATCTTATCTGTGAGGCTTATGGCTACTACTGAGGCGGGCTATCGCAAGGCAATACCTTATCACCATTGACAATGAAAATGGTTATACTGCTTTAGACGCATATACTAATATATTATTGACATATGTAACAAGGGCAAAGACACTTTCGACGTTCTATTTCGCCGATTATACCTATATGTAATATGTAGGTACGTCTTATACTTCCATTCCGCTATGCGGTAGGGAAAGATAGTAAAAATGCATATAAGGCTGAATTTTCTAATTGTTTGAACATACTATCCGGTACCCTATGTCAACTCCGAAACATTGTTTCCCATCTGTATCGTTTCGCAAAATTTTCATTTGTCCGAAAGTATTTTTACTGAAACCCGTAATATTTTCAGGATTTTACAAACAGGTAAGGTTTGTTTTATAATCATTCCGAAAAATTAACAGTTTAGTCCTTTCGGACAAATGAAAATTTGGTGAAACGTTCCTGAAGGGAAACAGAAATTAGTGTTACAGATAGGTAACCTAACCATCGTTTGACGTTAAAAAATAAACAAAGCAAAATACAGGTTTTAAAATTAAAAGAGTTTTAATGTTTTGGTTAAAGAATATTAAAAAATACTTGTAGTGTAGCGGTTTAAATGAAGTACAAAGTTCTTGATTATAGAAATTTGTGGCCGACGTTGGGGTCAGTGGAGCAATTTTCCGATGCTGCAGCCATCTTTGGAATTTAAAAGGTTAAACCAATACGTTGCTCCGTTATACAACAAACAAGGATGGATTACAAGGATAACTTAGAGCAGACACAAACACCCTCCACATTTGTTATATGGGCATATTCTAGGGCAGGAATTCCGAATGCCCTGTATTTCAGTATCTTATCGCAGTCTTATCGGCCCTGCCGCCGCTCATTAGTCGAGTTAATTATGCAGTCCTTACTGCTATAACCACATAATGCTTATTTGATGCATGCTCGTGTATGGATTCCTGGTGATCACGAATTCTAATGAGTACTACTTACTTATTTAAGGTGTTTATTATTATGTATTTATTATTTGATCTTGTAGGAATAATAGGTACCATTTGTATTACTCTATGCTTACCTGCTCTGTATTTGTAAATATTACATCAGATCACAATTGAATGATTGCAGTACAACCAAATATTATTTGCATTGAATAAAGCAAACGTAATGATTTCGTATCGTATTTTCTTAGTTATCTGTTGTTGTTTAACGATGAATAGTTGAAAATGCGTTAATTAACGCACTGATATTAAATGTTGCTCTCTTTATCTTATCTTAACTTAATTGTCAACGAGGTATACCTATTCTTGCGATATTTCAGTTTATTATTCCGTTTCTGTCAAGTTATAGTCAAGTTCCGGCTCAATCCATATTATCTAACTTATTCTACACCCTCAATTTAAATAACAATTTACATCACTACGATTTATATTCATTTCGCAGCTATAACAAAAAGTAAAGAAGGAAAGGAAAAAATAGAAGATCTCGAAATGATGACAGCACTGAATCGGCCGTCGGTGCCGACGAGTGTCGTGACGTTAGACCCGCCGCAGCCCACTGACTTCGCCGACTGCATCAACAACCAGCACTCAGCGCAGCGGCGGCGGGGGCACCACCACTCCCAGCATTCGCTATCGGTAATTTTGTATATACTGTTGATTTTATGAACCACTCTAGGTAAAATAGATTCATGATGGGACTCAACTGGTCATCGGTGCCGACGAGTGTCGCGACTTTAGACCCGCCGCAGCCCACCGACTTCGCCGACTACATCAACAACCAGCAGGCGTATGATGGTAGCGTTTATGACGATTTGACGACGCGTTTAGCTCGGTTGGTAGACACCTGCCTACTGAGTCGGCGGTCCCGGGTTCGAATCCCGGCCGGGGCAAATATTTGTGCAAAATATTTGTTCTTGGGTCATGGATGTTATCTATATATGTATTTATATATTATGTATATCGTCGTCTAGTACCCATAGTACAAGCTTTGCTTAGTTTGGGACTAGGTCGATTTGTGTTTAATGTCCCTTAATATTTATTTATTTATTTATTTATCACGTGATAAATAAATGACAAAGCATCTGTCACTCACACTTGCATTTTGTCAAAATGTGACGGATGCTTTGTCACTTATTTACCGCGTGATAAACGCAAAGCGGCGCACGCGGCGCAGCGGCGGCGGGGGCACCACCACTCCCAGCATTCGCTATCGGTAATTTTGTACACATTGATGATTTTTAGGACCACGCTAGGTAAAATAGATTCATGACGGGACTCAACCGGTCGCCGGCGAGAACCGCCGCAGCCGACAAACTTCGCCGACTGCATCAACAACCTAGCCTCTCCCATTCGATATCGGTAATCTGATACATGGTCTTCATTCTGAAGATTAATCTGAATAGAGTAGATCCAAAGATGGCGGAATTCAATCGGCCGTCGATGCCAACGAGCGTTATGACGTTAGACCCGCCGCAGCTCACCGACTGCGCCGGCTGCATCAACAACCATCACATGGTGCAACGTCGGCGGGGGCAACTCCGAGCATTCGTTATTGGTAAATTTAAAGTCTTAAGTTTAAAGATCACGGTAGAATAGGTCTACACATGATGGAATTCAACTGGTCGGCGCCGATGAGGGTCGTGACGTTAAAACTGCCGCAGCCCACCGTCTTCAACAACTACATCGAAAACAAGCATGCGGCGCAACGACTGCGGAGTATACCGACTAGCTGTGATCGAAATTCGACGGATAAATCACAGAAATTGAATGATAGTAATAAATATATATAAGCAAGTAATACTTGTATCCAATACCCACCATTCTCAGCATATATGTAATATAATTTAAAAAGCAAATAACTGTTTATTCGTTGATTTCGTTGAATAATATATGAAAAATAATTGTTGGGATTATGAAATTGTTTGACGCGCTTCATGATTTTCAGGGTAAAACCTTTTAACAAAAAATTATTAAAAAATAAACCCGAGGCGTATTATCTTAATTAAGAAAATACACTCGTTTGCGGATATTTATACGCTTAAGAAATAAAGTATAATATACCTCTTATATGACGCATTCTCATTAGCCAATTTAATTTGACATGCAGCAGACTAGCTTTGATTGGTTAAATTGTCGTTTAAGCAGGCTGATAAGACTACTCTGATATATTTTCTAAAAAGGTGTACTTATCTTACTATTTTTTTATTTTTTTTTTTTATTTTTTTTTATTAAAAACACGTTTACATGACATTACAGTTTCTTAACTAATGCGCCATGAAACTTACATTATTAGTACAACATTATCATAGAAAAACCAACATAAACATAAAAAAAAACAGCAACACAAACAAATAATAATAATAACAATTATCATCGATCATCCAATTCCTCACAAAATCTCAAACATTCAGTGCACACAACCGCCCATCGCCACGCAAACAAATCACACTCCGGTGCTGATGTCAGGAACGCATTGAGTAGCACAAGAGCACGAACAAGTGGGGAATTTTTGCGAGACACAGTACGCGCCGCCGGCGCCATCAAGAGATCGCGCTGCCGCGGTCTGAGAGCTATCCTAGGGACGTCAGGAACAAACAGTCGCACGAGGCGGCCTACAAGCTCAGGTCAGTCGGACTTGCCGCGCAGGATTCGACATGCGGTAGTCAGCAAACAAAACTTTCGCCTAACCTCTAGTGAGTTGTAGCCGAGTGTTCCCAGAAGATATTTGGTTGGGTACATGAACGGGTAGTACCCATACATTTTTTTATATAAAAACCTGAGAAAGGCTTTTTGTACTTTTTCCAGTAGTAAAGCATATGTTGATTCGTATGGGAGCCACACAATCGACGAAGTTTCCAGCTTGCTTCTGACCAGGGCGTTATAGACTAGCTTGATCGCTAAAGGGTCATTAAAGTCACGCAAGTTACGAATGACAAAGCCTAGTCTTCGATAGCAGTCAGCTGCAAGTATCGATATGTGCTCATGAAATGTGAGACGCGTATCGAAGACCACACCAAGATCCTTAACTGAAGACACACGGCTTATGAGCTCAGACCCTAAAACATATTGCGCAAGTATTGGAGTACGCGCTCGACTGAAACTACAAACGCAACACTTGGCTGAGTTGAAAAGAAGCTTGTTATCCATACTCCACCGAAAGACCAAGTTGATATCATCCTGTAATGAATCCGAATCCGTTTTCGTCTCCACTCTGCGCACTAACTTTAAGTCATCAGCGTAGAGGAGGCATTGAGATGACCTGAGAACGGACTGAGGGTCATTTATCATAATTCCGAACAAAAAAGGTCCTAATATGGAGCCCTGACTAACACCAGATCGAGTATGATAGGGGGCCGAGACGAAGCATCCATGTCGGACATATTGCTGCCGATCACGTAGATAGCTTGCGAAGAAGGACAGTAGCCTGGGAGAGAAGCCAATTTGGTCCAGTTTCTCCAGCAACAAATCATTATCTACGCGATCGAAAGCTTTCCTGAAGTCAAAATAAATGACATCAACCTGGGCACCCCTATCAAGATGCTCAGAGATAATATCTATCAAGATAAGAAGGTTCGTGCTTACGGAGCGATTAGGTCTAAAACCATGTTGAGCATCACTTAAGAACGGCCTTACTTGTGCTGATAGGGTTCGGTGGAGTATGGATTCAAACAACTTGGCAAGCGTGGGAAGAACGGCTATGGGTCTGTAGTTTTCTACCGCAGAGGTGTCCCCTCCTTTTGGGATCGGCCTTACTCTGGACACCTTCCAGCGACGAGGGTAAACTCCAGATTTCAGTGCCAAGTTGAAAATATAATGTATAGGGATTTTTAAACTATCGGCACATCCTTTTACAATATATGCCGGTATATTGTCTGGTCCTACTATGAAATTCATGTGTAGATACGAACTGTTACCGTAACGTGCTAGGTACATAGTTGTCGTGTTGTGGCGCCAACATAGATATACAGTTTACAAATATAAGCAGTTTTGTGTACTGGCTTCAGGTAATCTATAACCACATTTTAGGGCAGTGTCGTGAATATTATAGAAGTCCTCGATTTCTTGGTAACTCCAAAGACATTTTGAGTAACGCCGGAAACAATCACGACTCTGTCAAAAAGTTGATTTGCTCATATAACTTAGACATACCTACCTATAATGTGCTACGTTTTTGTTGGCACATAGATAGACAAATTATATTACCTACATAGTACACGACGCGAGGGAAATTATCCACATACATTTGAATAATTAACAGGTTGGGAGTAATTTTCACTATCGATTTTCGTGACTTTCGTGTCTCGGATACTAGCAAAAAGTAATTTAATGTTCATTGCTTTTACACAACTGTACAACAACAATTGTGTAACTGTTTTTGCATTTTCATGTGTATTATTGTATAGTTACCTATACTAAATTTTTACAAATGAAGCGAAAATTTAAAAGTATAATGATTCGGGCAGGATTCGAACCTGCGTTTCCAACAGCTTTCCGGGCCAACACGGACGTCCTCCCAATTGGACCACCGAATCAGATGTCAGAGCCATTGAATGTTTCAACCAGTTGCTTCGACATGCCTTAGGGTGGCATCGTAGCGCCATCTACCGTAAAGATTTAGACTTTATCGTCGGTACCATCGATCGTCTCAAATTTGTTGAGAATCGATAGTAACGATGTGCTACACCGGAATTACTTATTTTTATTAAAGCAGTAACGTCTGCTAACGTAAACTAAATGTTGACAAATGAAGCGAAAATTGAAAAATTTAATGATTCGGACAGGATTCAAACCTGCGTTCGAACATTTAGTTTACGTTAGCAGACGTTACTGCTTTAATAAAAATAAGTAGTTAACCTATACTCCTTTGTATTGTACATGTTGCTTGGTTTGTCTACCATTTACATTTGTGTTTAGCACTCATTTGCTCAAAGGTTAACTGGAACAGATCCCTTAAAGGGATAAGTTCGGCTTTGTACATGCTTATTTTTTTGTAATGTGTTTTTCTTGTTTTTATGTACAATAAAGTGTTTACATACATACATACAACTGTATGTTGATGAATTTTTATGCCCTTTCTTATCTTTACCCCTTAAATGCATGAATTAAAAAAACACAATATTATAAAATATTATTTTATTTCAAATAAATGTTTCTTGTTTTCAACCAGTAATTAATTTTTGTTTATGTAAGCTGCATCTTACACCATGCATTTAAGGGTTAAATACCGTGTAATGTGTATGCTTATTTAAGGTACACTAATTGAAGTTCCCGATGAGAGAAAAATACTGTTAAAGAAGTGTCTATTGTGTTCAATGTTAAAAATATATCTTACTAATTTATTTAATACATTAAGAGCTTTGTTTATAAATCTGCTAGACCGCGACGACACCTTGAGAGAAAAAAGTTTGTAGCTAATGAATGAAAATATTATGATACATAGCTTTGTGCGTGTAATATCTGTTATCACAGTACATTTTAATCGAATTTAGGTTACAAAATGTACTGAGATGACAGAAGTCACACGTACTAAGCTATGTGAAATAAACTATAGGAATAATTGGCAACGTTCCATTTTTTTAACCAGTTTGTATATCGTTACATTTATCACACTAATATTATAAAGGCGAAAGTTTGTTAGTGTGTTTATGTGTATGTTACTTCTTTAGACTCAAACGGCTGGACCAATTTTGATACATTTTGGTATGAAGGTAGCTGACTGACACCCTGGGTTAACACATAGGCTACTTTTTATCCCGAAAGAAATAATGTTCCCGTGGGATGAGCGGGTAACACGGCGCGAATAGTAATCAAATAAAGGATGAAAAATAAAATATTACCACATTCCCTATTTGTAATTGAAAAATTCATTTGAAAAGTTCGTCATTCTAAAAGAGCGGAGGCAACCAGTAATTGGTCACATCACAGAAAATTATACATTTGGACTATTACTAATGCGGATTTAGTATGGAAATTGTTCCACTGTTCTTTTTGTGTATTGTGACTGTCAAATTTTCCACATGTACTTAGAGGGCCCAGAGCCGATTCTTAGATGACGCTGGTTTCAATTTGTTTTAATATTTTGACTGCTGTCAATAGTACTTTTATTTTAGTGATAATTTATAAATTTAAACATCTTCAAACTAGGTATATATTCTAACGCAAGTTGTAGGCAATAAACACTTGGTTACGTAGGATCAGCCGACCCATGTAATATTTAGAAACGATACCGTTTGTAAATTGAAATAAGTACTTTTTATTGGTTTGTCTACTTTGTCGATGTTTTCTTGTGTCACGCCGGGCGCTTACTGTATCTAATAATCGCTTATCATAGGTATTCATCACAGTTTGTATTTTTTTTTATCCGATGTAGATTTTCACTATTTTCACAATCTATATATATAAATGCAAGTGTCCTGACTGACTGACTCATCAACGCAGAGCCGAAACTACAAATGCTAGAGAGTTGAAATTTGCACACTAGGTTGCATTTATAAAGTGTACAAGAGATAAGAAGCGATTTTGAAAAACTCAATCTCTAAGGGGGTTAAATAGGGGTGCAAAGTTTGTATGGGGGAAACTTTCTTTTTAGTGCTAGAGACTTGAAACTTTGTAGAAAAATTACTTATTCAAAAACACAAAAAGTACTTTCAGCGTTTTGGAAAATTTCACCTCTAAGGGGGTTAAAAAGGGGTGCAAGGTTTATATGGGAATTTTTTTTTTTTAACTAGAGACGAAACTTTGTAGAAAGTTTACGTAATCAAATACAAAAAAAGTAATTTCAGCGTTTTGGAAAATTTCACCTCTAAGGGGGTTAAAAAAGGGTGCAAAGTTTGTATGGGTAAATCCGCTAATCTATCTATCTATATATATAAATGCAAGTGTCCTGACTGACTGACTCATCAACGCAGAGCCGAAACTACAAATGCTAGAAAGTTGAAATTTGCACACTAGGTTGCATTTATAAAGTTTACAAGAGATAAGAAGCGATTTTGAAAAATTCAATCTCTAAGGGGGTTAAATAGGGGTGCAAAGTTTGTATGGGGGAAACTTTTTTTTTAGAGCTAGAAACTTGAAACTTTGTAGAAAGATTACTTTTTCAAAAACACAAAAAGTACTTTCAGCGTTTTGGAAAATTTCACCTCTAAGGGGGTTAAAAAGGGGTGCAAGGTTTATATGGGAGAAACTTTTTTTTTTAACTAGAGACTTGAAACTTTGTAGAAAGCTTACGTAATCAAATACAAAAAAAGTAATTTCAGCGTTTTGGAAAATTTCACCTCTAAGGGGGTTAAAAAGGGGTGCAAAGTTTGTATGGGGAAATCCGCTAATCTATCTATCTATATATATAAATGCAAGTGTCCTGACTGACTGACTCATCAACGCAGAGCCGAAACTACAAATGCTAGAGAGTTGAAATTTGCACACTAGGTTGCATTTATAAAGTGTACAAGAGATAAGAAGCGATTTTGAAAAACTCAATCTCTAAGGGGGTTAAATAGGGGTGCAAAGTTTGTATGGGGGAAACTTTCTTTTTAGTGCTAGAGACTTGAAACTTTGTAGAAAAATTACTTATTCAAAAACACAAAAAGTACTTTCAGCGTTTTGGAAAATTTCACCTCTAAGGGGGTTAAAAAGGGGTGCAAGGTTTATATGGGAATTTTTTTTTTTTTTGAACTAGAGACTTGAAACTTTGTAGAAAGCTTACGTAATCAAATACAAAAAAAGTAATTTCAGCGTTTTGGAAAATTTCACCTCTAAGGGGGTTAAAAAAGGGTGCAAAGTTTGTATGGGGAAATCCGCTAATCTATCTATCTATATATATAAATGCAAGTGTCCTGACTGACTGACTCATCAACGCAGAGCCGAAACTACAAATGCTAGAGAGTTGAAATTTGCACACTAGGTTGCATTTATAAAGTTTACAAGAGATAAGAAGCGATTTTGAAAAATTCAATCTCTAAGGGGGTTAAATAGGGGTGCAAAGTTTGTATGGGGGAAACTTTTTTTTAGAGCTAGAAACTTGAAATTTTGTAGAAAGATTACTTTTTCAAAAACACAAAAAGTACTTTCAGCGTTTTGGAAAATTTCACCTCTAAGGGGGTTAAAAAGGGGTGCAAGGTTTATATGGGAGAAACTTTTTTTTTTTAACTAGAGACTTGAAACTTTGTAGAAAGCTTACGTAATCAAATACAAAAAAAGTAATTTCAGCGTTTTGGAAAATTTCACCTCTAAGGGGGTTAAAAAGGGGTGCAAAGTTTGTATGGGGAAATCCGCTAATCTATATATACAACGTGTCCCAAAATTCAACGATAAGCGGGCACCAGAGGATGGATCTGGTCATAATACCTCGAGAAAAACAAAGAAAAAAAATTAAGCTCAATCCCTTTAGAAATTATTTAAAAAAAATGAAATTCTTAAAATATCGACACCCCTAATGGTATTTTTAACGACCATGTCTACAATTTTTGGAATATTTCAGATATTTTTTTTGTATCGGCAACCTAAGTAGCACTGCTATCCATCACAGCCCTTAAAAATATCAGAATACATGTAGTTTTAACACAAAAAATAATCAAAATTATTTTTATCCCAAAATGTTTGAATGATTTTTTCTTTTAGTCCACTTTCACTCATCATGGTACATAAAAAAAGTATGGACACTACTATGGCAAGTGTTTTAAAAAGTTGACGCAACTAACCAAGATTCTAAAATGGTAGGATACTCTAGGAAAACTAGCGCCGAAAAAAGAACAGCTATTTTTAAACAAGAACCGACATTTTTTTAATGTTGATAGTACTTACTTTTACGTGCTACCACTAACCCGTCCCGAACTCAGACTTGAACTATGCTGCTGCAGAGACACGCTGAGGCGCCCTCTGGGTGGAAAGGCTAGCCTCCTGGAGCGGGTCACCGGCCCTCTGCCTATCCGCAACCCATCATCGGCCACTCCAAAAGTGGACTAAAAGAAAGACTAGCAAAGCAGGCTAACCTATGCCCACCCAAAGTACTGTGGCAGTGGGCGCCTTGGCGGGCACCACGCCCTGCGAGCTGGATGCCCAGGGGCTCGCGGAGGCGCATAGGGAGCGGGTGAGAGCAGAGCCCTTAATGAGTTCCCCGCTTCCGAAGAGCTGCGTGAGGAGCGCCGCCGGATGAGGGACCGGTGGAGGAACGACCTGGAGGACTCCCCCTATGAAGCCCGCACCATAGGGGCACTCCTCCCATCGTTCGACCACTGGTTGGAGAGGGTTCATGCGAGCATTGGCTTCCGACTGGCGCAGGTAATGACCGGACACGTGTGTTTCGATCATTACCTGCATCAAATCGGCAGGGAAACCAGCCCGGTGTACCGCGAGCGGCGACCCGGATGACACCGCCCAGCACACCCTAAAGGTGTGCATTCACTGGGTTGGTGAACGCCGTACTATGGTGGGCGCCCTTGGAGTGGGGGATCTCTCGCTCGACAGCGTCGTAGCGGCCATACTGAGGAGCGAGAGATCGTGGGAGGTGGTGGCCTCCTTCTGTGAGTCTGTTATCGCACAGAAGGAGGCCTTGGTACGGGAGCGCAAAGACAGGGCAGATGCTGTCATTGTCTTGGTGTGCACTATTAGGTACCCATCTCGCCTAGATCAGACTTTGCAAGTTATGGGCAGCACTTGGGGTGGGCATAGGTTAGATTGCTTTGCTAGTCTTTGTCTTAGTTCACTTCGGAAGTGGCCGATGATGGGTTGCGGATAGGCAGAGGGCCGGTGACCCGCTCCTGGAGGCTAGCCTTTCCACCCAGAGGGTGCCTCAGCGTGTCTCTGCAGCAGCATAGTTCAAGTCTGAGTTCGGGACGGGTTAGTGGTAGCACGTAAAAGTAAGTACTATCAACATTAAAAAAATGTCGGTTCTTGTTTAAAAATAGCTGTTCTTTTTTCGGCGCTAGTTTTCCTAAAGTATCCTACCATTTTAGAATCTTGGTTAGTTGCGTCAACTTTTTAAAACACTTGCCATAGTAGTGTCCATACTTTTTTTATGTACCATGATGAGTGAAAGTGGACTAAAAGAAAAAATCATTCAAAAATTTTGGGATAAAAATAATTTTGATTATTTTTTGTGTTAAGAGGCTGACAAGACCTAATTTTGTTGAAAATGATGTCATTTAAGCAGTTTTTTAAGAAAAACTATTTGTTCTAGCACATCAAAAAAAATATATGTTAATATTCATCATATTTTAAAGGTCGTGAACGGACTCGATACATGATTGGACGAAATCGGCTCGATAGAAAATAATTGCAAAGATTGGTCTTAGAATCATCATAAAACGGTTCTATGTCTTCATTTTTTTGACGTATGGGCCTGCAATTAAAAACATGAAGTCAACATATTCATACCTAAACCGCTAACGAGTCATATTTCACAAATAATCCACACTTATTTTTATATGAATATTTTCTTATTATTTTCTTCTAAGACCTGGCCGCCCAGTAACCGAGACAGTGGGCTCTCGTTTACTCCGATACAAATAGACAGTGTGCGCCGACGCGCCGTGCTAGACGGACCTGTGCTTCTCGTTTGCGCATCGAAAACATCGCAAAAACTTGTTGTCTTGTGATAAAAATCTAAAATATTGTATAGTTTTTATATATAAGAAGTGTAAATATTTAATAAAATTGTGCATGTAAATATTATATAATGGGGAACAAAGGCAAAAATAAACGGGTAGCAAAAAAGCGCTCGTATCGTCAAAAATACGATAAAATGATTGAATTTGTGAAGTAAGTACTTTTAATTTACTATATTGATAAACTTTGAGGTCAAGGTCCATGCTGTCGCCGGGCGCGGGCGACTCGTCGCTCGATTTACGACCTTATAATCTGATACTCGAGTCGAGCGCTCATGTTCTGCTGCGCTATACATAAGGTCTAATGTCGTGTGATAAAAAAATATCTGTATTTACAACAACTGATTGATCAATGCACTACCTCCTTTGCATTCGATATTTGTTTGATCTTAAAAGCTTGAACTCTCTTTCAAAACAATATTTTTGTACATATACCTACATTAGGTTTTTCTTATTTTATTTTATTTAGTAAAAATAAACGTATGAAGCAAAACGGTCCACATTTGAATGCCTCTTCAGATGCAATTCGGGCTATGCCCACTTAGAAGAGAAGTGAGAACATTTTGTTTGCATAGATCTATGAAGTTTTAGAGTCGACTGTAAACTTTATAGCCCAATACGCGAAGGGTTTTGAACTTCAACAACATATAAGTGCGTGATTTTTTGTAGTCGGTTAAAGTATATTTATTACGATCGGGTTTCAAACCATGGACCACTTAACCCTTTAGTGGTTAGTGGCAATATCATATTTTATCGTCGTAATTTATTTCATTCACGGAATATAGGAAATTTATTACATAATGCCAGAAAATATAAACATGAATCCATAAAAATCCACAGCTCGTAAAACTTGTTTTTTCTATTGATAATAGGGTTTTTCTTCGACAACATTTGCAGGATATCTTAATTAATGTAACTGAAGAAAATAAGCTAGAAAATAAAATTCGTATCGTCTGATTTTGTCACTAGTCATAATATTAGGCTTTCGGTGATTATGGTGGTGGTGAAGTATTATGTTTTTATAATAAATTACATCATCGCTGTGTCCCCATAGATGTCAGTCACTTCATGGACAGCGGCAAATATATTGCCGTCTTATATCTCGGTAATCTCAAGGATAATTAAAAAAATCTCTCCGTTAAAAATCATTCAAAAAATCAATTGAATTGCCAGAATTTGAATTACCACCGTAGAAAAAAAATGGTTTAAGGGTTAATTGCGATATTAGGCGTATCGAACTGATCAACGAAACGCGAAGTGGGCTAATGTCGAAATTTGCTTTTCTTTGCAAAATGTGCAAAATAAAGTTTGTCATTAAAAGATTTGGATCCGGATCCTACTACCACAAAACAGATAGGTACAGAAATCAATCTACATACAAGCGCGCTCGAGCAAACGACATAGACATTGCTCACGGACACGAAATCTCGGACCAGTTCGGACCACTGCGAGCGCGAGTGTCATCCGCTTGACATGCGCGTCTGTGAACTAGTTTCCTATTTTGAATCAGTATAATAAAAGAAGTATTTACTAACTAAATTTTTGTAAGGTAAATTCACGATACCTTACTTACGTAAGTTGAAAACATGTTTTTTTGTTTGTGTAGATATTGTGTTGTTTTTGATGTCATTTGATAGGTTTAGGTCTAAAATGGACAGGGCAGTGGAAATTTTGTAACTCGTGTAATCCGTTTAAAAGTTATTAGGGATTTTCGATAGTGAAAATTGACAAACGTAAAAGTGTGTAGGTATTTTTCTGTTCCGTTCTGTTGTAATAGTAGGCAGGTTTATTGTTTTGTTTTGTAGGATCGTTTCACTAGTGGCCCGTTATTTTTGGGGTTACGGTATTTAAGATATTTTCAGTGACAAATTTGTAAGTAATATAACAATGACATTAAAATTAAAATATTGTAGTTATTATTAATTTATATTTTCATTCTTCTCGTTTCATTCTCGACAATAAATCAATCAACCATATAGGAGCGCCAGTACCACGATAGGTTTTCGTGCATAAGCCATAGTTAGACAACCCTACATAGAGCCACCGGCACCGCCGACCACCGGTATGAAAAGTGAAGTACATACATGAGGTTGATTTCTGTACCTATCTGTTTTGTGCTACTACTCTCCGGATCCGTCCAAAGACCTTTTGAATGATTGATAATAATGACGATTAATAAATTTCAATCCCCCCAAATTTAAAGGCCATTTTACGGAAAGTTACACCTTCACTTTTTTATATTTTGGCAACGGAACGAAAGAACAAAATCAAAAATCAAATCATCAAATTTGAACATATATTACTATTTACAAAAATACTGTCTTTTTTTTCAATGAATGTTAACTACTTATATTACATAATCCAAATTTAATTAAATTTGTTCACGTTTTAATTACGAAAATAAATTAAAAACCAAGTATCTTTTTTAACGATGTCCTGTCTATTTTATTCTGCGCTCTTTAAGAAGCCTACAGGAGTTTAACGCCATCTACCGGCCGGCGTTGTGAACTCTGATCGCGATCGCTAGCCGAATGCAAGTAGTTAAGCTTCTCGCCGCTCACTTGTGAATAGCGCTGGGAGCAAAGTAGGCGGGGCCGAAATCCCGAATCCTCAAGGGCATTTTGGTGTTGACAGCGTCTTAAAACTACATGTATTCTGATATTTTTAAGGGCTGTGGTGGATAGCAGTGCTACTTAGGTTGCCGATACAAAAAAAATATCTGAAATATTCCAAAAATTGTAGACATGGTCGTTAAAAATACCATTAGGGGTGTCGATATTTTAAGAATTTCATTTTTTTTTAATAATTTCTAAAGGGATTGAGCTTAATTTTTTTCTTTGTTTTTCTCGAGGTATTATGACCAGATCCATCCTCTGGTGCCCGCTTATCGTTGAATTTTGGGACACGTTGTATAAATGCAAGTGTCCTGACTGACTGACTCATCAACGCAGAGCCGAAACTACAAATGCTAGAGAGTTGAAATTTGCACACTAGGTTGCATTTATAAAGTGTACAAGAGATAAGAAGCGATTTTGAAAAAATCAATCTCTGAGGGGGTTAAATAGGGGTGCAAAGTTTGTATGGGGGAAACTTTTTTTTTAGAGCTAGAAACTTGAAACTTTGTAGAAAGATTACTTATTCAAAAACACAAAAAGTGCTTTCAGCGTTTTGGAAAATTTCACCTCTAAGGGGGTTAAAAAGGGGTGCAAGGTTTATATGGGAGAAACTTTTTTTTTGAACTAGAGACTTGAAACTGTAGAAAGCTTACGTAATCAAATACAAAAAAAGTAATTTCAGCGTTTTGGAAAATTTCACCTCTAAGGGGGTTAAAAAGGGGTGCAAAGTTTGTATGGGGAAATCCGCTAATCTATCTATCTATAAATGCAAGTGTCCTGACTGACTGACTCATCAAAAGGCCAAGAGCGAGTCGGACTCGCGTACGAAGGGTTCGTTACTATTTCGTATACAATTGCAAAAAAAGCACGTTTAGCAATTTCAACATTACTTAGATCTGAAAATAATAAAGATGTAAAATTTTCAAGATAATGGTTCCACGCGGACGAAGTCGCGGGCAACAGCTAGTATGTAAAAAAATTATCACAAACGCCAGATATAAAATACTTAGGCTACCCTCAATGTTCGTAACTTCGCCTGTGCAACTTTTCTTCGCCTACCATATATTTCTGGGAAAGCCTACCTATGAATTACATCAAACTAAAGTTTAGTTTGGTAGAATTATACGGTGCAACTTTTCTTCGCTGACATACCTACATTTTCTACGAAAGCCTAATATGAAACCAAATGAGCCTAAGAAGTTTGGCAATTCCTTCATCTGCCGAACTATTAAAATATGGAACTCCTTGCCGGCTCATGTGTGTCCTCCTTCTTATAACTTGGGTGGGACCCTTCAAACGAAGCGTGAAGAAGCATCTCTCGGGCCAGCATGGCAGTGTCAACACTGTCAACTGGCAACATGGCACCATTGGTTTCTCGTCAGTTGCCATTGCGACTTGGGCTCCCCTTTTTGCTTACCATCAGGCGAAGTGGAGCCACTATGTTGAGCCGTTATAAAAAAAAAATATGCATAACCCCAAACTAACTGACACTAAACTAAATTACTTTAGTTTGGTGTTATGGCACAGGCGAAGTTATGAACATTGATGGTACCTACCTACGCATGTAGCTGTCAATATACAGCACAGAAATCAATGCACGTTTTCTGACGGCGACAGAAATCTTTTGCACGTTAATTGGAATGTACGGTGATATATTACATTGGTTTATTTAAACATCGGGGGGCACGGCAGTGCCCCCGCCAAGTCGAGCGCGAAGCAGACACTGCCGTACCATCCTTTACTGGAACCATTTCGCCGCATTTTCAGGCCCCTATTTGAGCACCTCTGGATAAGACCAGAACGCAGAAGTTTTTGTCATCCAGTAAGCTATAATCACATACTTAAAATCCAAAATTTCAAGTCTGTAGGTCATTTAGTTCCGAAGTTACGCGAAAGCAAAGTTTCGCATTTACGACACTCACTCATTCACTCACTCACTCATGATCATCAGTAAAGAACTAGTACTTCCCATAAATTCAGAGAGCTGAAATTTGGTACAGAGTTAGGGTTTAATGGCCACATAAAGCGAAACCTATAAAAATTGGCCAAGTGCGAGTCCGACTCGCGCATGAAGGGTTCCGTACTATAAAACAAGTTTGTTGTATGGGAGCCCTTAAATATTTATTTTATTTTATTTTTAGTATTTGTTGTTATAGCGGCAATAGAAATAGATCATCTGTGAAAATTTCAAATGTCTAGCTATCACCGTTCGTGATATACAGCCTGGTGACAGACGGACGGTCGGACGGACGGACGGACGGACAGCCAAGTCTCAGTAATAGGGTCTCGTTTTTACCCGTTGGGTACGGAACCCTAAAAACTAGGATAATCGAAGATCTGGAGTACTCTGATTAGAAAACACAAGAGCCCAACCAAACTATTAGAGATCGACATACCGCCTTTACAAAAAATATTCAACTTGTTGTTGTGTTCGGTTGGCCGCCGTCGCGACTGATCATCTCTCCTGATGATGGATCGCGTACCGATTCGAAACATGTCGAGCGTTATTCGACTTCTACGACGTGAGTAAACCCGTTTAAGTATTTTAATATTCAACTTAGTGGGCCGCTTCATTTGATGTCAAAAATCCAAGGTCTGAAGTATTTTGACGACGCGTTTGGCTCGGTTTGTAGACACCTCCCTACTGAGCCGGCGGTCCCGGGTTCGAGTCCCGGCCAGCGCAAATATTTGTGTGATGAACTCGAATATTTGTGCTTGGGTCATGGTTGTTCTATGTATTTAAGTATATCTTTATCTATATAAGTATGTCTATCGTCGTCTAGTACCCATAACACAAGCCTTCTAGAGCTTAATTTGGGACTGGACCGATTTGTGTGAGGTTGTCTGATATTTATTTATTTATTATTTATTTGGTGAAGAACCCTCAGCTGGTCTCAGCTGTATTAGAGATATGGTAATGCCCCCTTCTACTATTGGTACATTAAAAAATCGACTGTCATTGAAAAAATCCAGCGTAGTAGATGTGTACCCACATCTTCTAATTTAATCTAGCCTATAGCGTCCCACAGCTGGGCGGGTTACGTATTACAATCCCGAAAGTTCATAATACCTAGTAGTTGAAATACCGATGGTCAAAATACCGAAAGTTCAAAAAGCCGATATTCGATAAACCGAAGCTCAAATTACCTATTTTCAGAAAATCGAAAGTTTAAAATCTCGAAATTTCATAATCCCGAAATTTTTAAAATCTCGAAATTTTATAATCCCGATAGTCAATGAGCACTTTAAAAGTGTCAGGACACTAAACTAATCTGACTTTTCCGTAGAACCGATCTGCTCCGGCGGCGCTGCGGGATATTTAGCCCCTCCGCCCTAGCGTAAGAAAATGCGGCACCTACGCTCGCCTTCTTACGGCGGCCGGGGGCTGCCCTCCCTCCGCGCCTCCGGCCTTTTATATTAGGGTGTGTCATTTTTTTAGAATTTTGAAATTCCAAACGCAATACCTCTCAAAAGTTGCCTTATTAAGTAAAACTAGAGACCCGTTGCGGCGTCGAACCGCCGCTAGAATATGGAAATCCGGTAGTGTTACAGAAAATAACTACTTTATCGATAAGAAGTTTTTGGGGAACGAAGAATAAATACTGTAAAAAAACACGTTAAAATGATATTTCAAAACGTTAAGACATGCCAGGCTAGAGCCAGGCCTGATAGCCAACTGCCAGGTTCATCGTGACAACTTTTTCAACTCTTTTGTAAAAATAACTTGTGCATTAATGCCATGTGATCTGCTGATCTGTTTCACAAATAAAATGCATATTATTCGATTTATGGAAAAATATAATTCATGACAATAGTCCCAAATCGTAAAAAAATTATTGACATATTCTCATAGGACCGAACATAAGATTGGTAGAATTTTAATTTGTTGTCCTTTCTTCAGGACATACATTTATCGATTTGATCGAATTCTATCAATTTCCAGAAATAGCACATGAATCGAAACGACAGATTTGGTCACTCACTACGCAGGTTTTAAAAGGAAATCATGGAGTGCGTAACTGTTTATGTATTCATTTATAATCGTAAATACTTCAAAATATTGATAATAAAAAATGTTACATAAACTCAATTGTATGTAATAGAGAGTAAAAGACGTTTATAGAATACACGAAAAACCACTATTATCAATGCTTGTTTTTTTTATGAAATTCAATAGATCGTGCAAATTTTCTTAATATGGGTGCTGCCATCATCATCAATCATTTATTCAATAACAATTTCACATTGTGTTTGAAATTCTTACGCCAGTATAACTCTTAATCAAACCCTACTTACTAATCTAAATAAATTACTGACTGACAATACTCCACCATAAAAAAAAAGAATGTGTCAAATATGTGTAATAAAATAAATCCAATATTTTTTTATAACAGCTAAACATGTTTGAGAAAAGAATATAAGATATATTTTATTCAATAAATTTAGAGCTAAAGCACAGATTATATACAAGTTACTACGGCTAAAGGCCTTACGTATACCCAAATTCCAAATTCAAACTTTCGTGTCTTTCCCTTGTCTTTCCTCTCATTGAAATAGTGTCTGACAGAAGAGTGAGGGAGATGCTATCTATACTCTCAAGTCTATAATATAAACCTAATTTTAGGGTTCCTTACCATAGTCGGTAAAAACGGAAGCCTTAAAAAATCTATTTGTTGTGTTGACAGCATAATTTGACAAATTTTATTTTGAATAAGAATAAGAATGATCAGCCAGACGTCATTAATTCATATATGATTTATTCTTGAGCGAGTCGATTTTTTTGAAATTTGCATCATATGTAGGTTATTTCTACCATCAAGTTTCGCATGTTAGGGTAACATGTTAATTATTCCACAAATACAACTCGTCCACAATGTCAGCTCGTCTATATTCCCATCTGGGTCACAATGCCAACTTGTCCATACACCCAACACGTCCACATTGCCAACTCGTTCATATACCCAACTTATCTGCATTGCTACCTCGTCTATATTACCAATTCGTCTCCATTGGCAACTTGTCCATATTCCCAATTCATCCACAATGCCAACTCGA
Source organism: Apotomis capreana (assembly GCA_947623375.1). Classification (NCBI taxonomy): domain Eukaryota; kingdom Metazoa; phylum Arthropoda; class Insecta; order Lepidoptera; family Tortricidae; genus Apotomis; species Apotomis capreana. The sequence goes on along the minus strand of OX392510.1, from coordinate 11,033,529 downwards.
ACATATTGCTAACTCGTCCATATTCCCAACTCGTCCACAATTCCAACGCGTCCATGTTGCTTACTCGTCCACAATGCCAACTCGTCACCACATAAAATTCGTCCACATTTCCAACTCGTTCATATTCCCAACTCGTACATATTCCCAACTCGTACACAATGCCAAATCGTCCACATTGCCCACTCGTCCATACACCCAACTCATCTACATTGCCAACTCGTTCATATTACCAACTCGTCTTTATTCCCAACTCATCCATATTCCCAACTCATCCACAATGCCAACTCATCTATATTGCTAACTCGTCCACATTTCCAACTCGTCCATACACCCAACTCGTCTACAATACCAACTCGTCCTTATTATTAACTCGTCTTTATTGCCAATCTCGTCCATATTATCAACTCGTCCGTATTACCAACTCATCTTCATTGCCAACTCGTTTATATTCCCAACTCATCCACAATGCCAACGCGTCCATATTACTTGCTCGTCCACAATGCCAACTCGTCCACAAATACAACTCATCCACATTTCCAACTCGTCCATATTCCCACCTCGTCCACAATGCCAAGTCGTCCACATTACCAACTCGTCGATACACCAAACTCATCTACATTCCCAACTCGTCTTCATTTCCAACTCATCAACAATACCAACTCGTCTATATTGCTAACTCGTTCACAAATACAACTCGTCCACATTTCCAACTTGTCCATATGCCCAACTCGTCCACAATTCCAAGTCGTCCACATTGCCAACTCATCCACATTTTTAACTCGTCCATATTCTCAATTCGACGATACACCCAACTCGTCTACAATACAAACTCGTCCTTATTATCAGCTCGTCTTTATTGCAAACTCGCCCATATTCCCAACTTGTTCATTTTGCCAACTCATCCACATTTCCAACTTGTCCATATTCTCAACTCGTCCACGTTGATAACTCGTCCGTATTACCAAGTCGTCTTCATTGCCAACTCGTCCATAATACGAACTCGTCCACATTGCCCCCTTGTCCATGTTCCCAACTTGTCAATTTTACCAACTCATTCACATTGCCAACTCATCCACATTTCCAACTCGTCCATATTCCCAACTCGACGATACACCCAACTCGTCTACAATAACAGCTTGTCCTTATTATCAGCTCGTCTTTATTGCCAAATCTTCCATATCACCAACTCGTCCGTATTACCAAGGCGTCTTCATTGCCAACTTGTCCGTATTACCAACTCGTCTTCACTGCGAACTCGTCCATGTTGCCCACTTGTCCATGTTCCCAACTTGTCAATTTTACCAACTCATCCACATTGCCAACTTATCCACATTTCCAACTCGCCCATATTCCCAACTCGACGATACACCCAACTCGTCTACAATACCAACTTGTCCTTATTATCAGCTCGCCTTTATTGCCAAATCTTCCATATCACCAACTCGTCCGTATTACCAAGTCGTCTTCATTGCCAACTCGTCCATATTCTCAACTCGTCCACATTGCCCACTCGTCCGTGTTCCCAACTTGTTCATTTTGCCAACTCATCCACATTCCCAACTCGTCCATATTCTCAACTCGTCCACATTGCCCACTCGTCCGTGTTCCCAACTTGTTCATTTTGCCAACTCATCCACATTCCCAACTCGTCCATATTCCCAACACGTCTACATTGACAACTCGTCCAATTAACAACTCGCCCATATTAACAACTCGTCCATTTTCCCAACTCGTCTATATTACAAACTTGTCAATTTTACCAACTCATCCGCATTCCCAACTCTTCCATATTCCCAACTCGTCCACATTTCCAACTCATCCATTTTACCAACTCATCCATATTACCAATGTAGATACATTCCCAACTTAGGCACATTGTCATGTCGTCCATATTCTCAACTCGACCACATTTCCGATCCCGTCGACATGCAAGCGCAAGGACTAAGTTTTTTCTTGTAAAATACCATTTAATTTACCATAACTCATGCCATTTTCCTTGGAATAATTTTTTTGATGGACTTATATAATCATATTTATAATAATCTATCATAAATTTACCTATTTGAATGACGTGTAAATTAGTTTTACTATTTTTTTTCTGCTTTGATTTATTGTAAAACTCGCCTATAAAAATAATCTATTCTTGAATGACGGTCAGTTTTCTAGTCTTTCGAGCACCAGTCCAACTCGCACTTAACCGGCTTTTTCTCCACCTTTTTAACAGGTATGCGAAAAAGTTTCCATACATTTTAACATTTTAAAAAGAAAAACAACCTGGCAATTTAGAGCATTGACATAATAGCCCCCAATAAAAAAGACATTAAAAGTTGTCAGAATATGGTTACTGTCATTCATTGTCAAGAAACTGTAAAATTATTTTTGCATATTCGTACATGTTTTACCTAAGTGTTGCGGATATTATGTTGCCGACTCAAAAATAATATTTCATCATGCTGAACAACTTACTACAGGTTTGTGAGCAAATCATGCTTATTATTATTTGGTCATCTTATGTCAAAATAGGGATCACAGGTCACGTGGTCAATGTCACGTGGTTAGCGCACAGTAGTTTTTTCAAATCCATTTTTCAGTACCTTTTCAGGAAAAAATTAAAATTCCAAGAGTTTTATGCACCTCTCCAGCATGAGACGAATCTAATGACATATCATTTATCAAAATCGGACCATAACTGTAGATCTGATGGGATGTACAAAAATCGGCCTCGCGTAATATATATATAGATTACGATTTGAATTAACAAAATCTATCTGGGATATCATTTTTGGCTTGCTCATTGGCGTTGAAGTTTTGAAATAATCCAATTTTATTTAATTTTTTAAGTCCGTATTTTATTTAATCTGACTTCTTTAAAGACCTCTAAACTCTCATAAAATAATAAAAATAGATCAGCAAAGCTCAAAAAACTATAAAATTACTATAGTTTGACTCCACATTTCATTTTATACCTAATGTACCTACTGCTCTAAGACGCCTTCGCACGGCATTTTCACGCTCTTACATGTAATACCTGAGTGCATGTCGTACTGTACTGTACAGCTATTATATTAATACTAGCTGCTGGTTATCTTCGTGTAGTCTTATATTACATTTGGATTGCGATAAAAACCTTCTAATAAACGGAAACTACAGTTAAATATTCAGCGATTTCTCAAAATGGCGGCAAAAAGTAGTGTAGGAACTAGGGTTCAGACTAAAATGCTTATTTTAGACAAACATCCTGATAAAATAATAAAATATATGCTCCCGACATTTGAAGATGTATTGCAACATTATGAGCGGTTGCGTCGCGAAAAAAAACATTCAAGTCAACAGGAAAAATTATCATCCGCGAAGTAGCTCAAGCCGTTATGGAAGTGTGGAAAATTGCCTCGATACCAACTGTTACAGAGGAAAGAGTTGGACAATTACTGACGGCTTATCGAGATCTGTATAGACAGTTGTCAAAAAATTTCAATAGGAATCCAAAAGGGAAATCGTACTTAGATAAATTACACAATTTCACAATAAAGTCATCCCAAGTTTTTGATATAGCCGCCTGCCAATGTACCGACTAAGACTATTCTACCTGCAAATGTGGCAAGTTGAAAGCGGTTCCGATTAAAGAACGCATTTTTCTTGAAGATCAAAGGACGGTAAGAAGCATGGTCATTGGATCAGTCGACATTAAAACAACAAAGAAACTTAGGGAAAAAAATAAAAGGCTCGAAAGAAAAAAATTAAACAAAATCGACAGATTCCCTACCTTCAACTTCCGGCAATGTCTCCCTAACAGATTCTGAATCAGAATCTGAACAAACTTCTGCAGATGGAGAATACAGAAATAAGCTTCAAATAATTTCGGTACAAGAATGTAATTAGAAAAGCTTGCTGAAGTATGTGACCGTTACGGAATATCGTATAGAGCGGGTTCTACTATCGCATCGGCGACTCTCAGTGATGTCCGGGGGAATGATACACATTCTATAATAATTGATCACAGTAAAAGTGAAAAAGGATTAAGCAAAGACAAACACTGTTACAAAAGTAAGACATATGTATCTTCTTTAGAGCCAACTCCAATAAAGCCAACTCGAAGAAATAGTTAACATGGGAAATTCGAAATTAATTGATTTCCCTAAGTTTCCATGTCACACACAATCCGTGGAGAGGTGTGTCAAATTGACTACTGAGGCTGCTGGAAGTGTGGCCGGAAGGAAAGCTAGAGAAGGCTTTATTTTTACAAGCTTTTATTTAACTTGCAATGTATGTATGTAAGTATGTTTGTTCGGGTGGAATCTTGCAACTCAATTTTGAAGCAGATATCGTCAACCGATTGAGCTGAAATTTTGCATACTTACTTAACTTTGATGGATGACAATACAATAATATGGTACCATGGGGCTGATCTGACGATGGAGCCGGAAGTTGGCTATAGGAACTCTATAATAGAAAAAAGCAATCCTACCGAGCTTGGGCTCTTTAGCATCGTCTCAGTGAGCATTTGATTGATATCCAAAGAAAAGTACAGACGGCTATAAAAGCTTGTTAGTAAAATGTCATTTTTGACAGAAACATATCTAAAATAAATTCCAGGAAACTTGTCGAAATTTAATTCAAAAAAAGATTTTAAGTAGGTCCATTAAATAAGAAAGATTAAGATAAAACCTATTTTTGGTATAGATGTATAAATAAATAAGTTTGTAATATCATTATTTTTTGTGTTTTATTTCATAATCTGCAATGTTTTGTGTAATATAACATGATTTGTCAATATATAAAACTATCATTAATGGCTTAAGCGGGTCCTAAACTAATGACGAAATTGCCACTTTTTCTTGAACTTTAAGTCGTTTGAGCGAGCCAAAAGTATATTGCAATCGTATATTTTTTGACATATATGTTTATTTTAGACCTGAATGCAACTTTTGACAACTATTGGAAGTCGATAAAAGACGATTTTTTTTTGTCCATACTAGAGTGACACACCCTATTTTATATACACTCTAGGGGTAGGGCAGACAAGACCACGTGGAATCGGGGTTGACAGCTTCGGTTCTGTGGCAAGTCGATTAAGAAAAGGAAAGAGTCCGGGAAAGTGGGAAATTATGACACTAAATATTCGATATTATGATAAAATATTCTGTCATGGACCGCCAACCGAACCGAACTTGTCTGGAACCGAAGCTGTCAACGCTCGCCTCCGCAGCTTCGGCTTTTTGGTCACCTTCGGCGACCAGCCTCAGCTGCTGCGACTCGCTTGATGCCCGCACTTTCTAACGCTTGGGCCACAGTATAATAAAGAGTACTAACGTACTAGGGCGGAGGAGCTGCACATCCCGCAGCGCCGGAGCAGATCGGTTCCACAGAAGAGTTCACTTATAAATAGTAAGTATAGTAGTAGGCAAGTAGGTTACGTAATTTAGGTTAATATTCTTTGTATAAAATAAACATTAGAATCTGTAAGACTACAGAAATATAATTCTCGACAGTTTAAATAATATTCCGGATTACAACCTTAAGGCAGGATCATAGTCTTCGGGATTATAATCTTCGGGATTACAGTCTTCGGGATTTCATTCTTCGGGATTACAGTCTTCGGGATTATAATATTCGGTATTTCATCCTTTCGATCAAACGTTCTTTCGGGATTTTAAACTTTCGGTCAAATAAACATTCGAAATTTTAATTTTCGGCCTTCCGTCCATAGGTCTTATGATATTCGGTATTTTGAACTTCGGTATTGTAATACGTACTCGCTGGGCGAATGCCTCCCCTTCTGCTTTTAATACGCATATAAATAAAATTAAAGGAAAACTCTGGATAAGACTAGACTGGCTTTTATACTTATACTTACCTTACAAGTTTACAAGAAGAAATAGTCGAACGATTAACTTTATTCTACTCGAACATTACACAAATTAAATAAACAAATTACACCAAAATATTAATTTCGCTCAAAATTTGGTCAAAATATAATGCATTGGACTAAGAGTGGCGGTGATACCCGCACACGTCGCTAGATGGCGCTAACTGTATTTTGAAACGCGCCTACGTTTGTTTTTCCGATAATCTTATATGGCGAAGTGGCAACCGGCCGCGTTACAGTCGTTTACGACATTCTTCTATTGCGCTCGGAAACGTTTGCTAGGGATTAGGAGGGATTATTTGCATTTCGTTGATTTCGCTTATTATTTCGTGAGGTTTGCTAAAGTGAATTAGCAGGTTGTTATAAAACAATATGCCCACGCTTCTACAAAAAGAAGTGAAATCCCACCAAAAACATTCTGTAAAAAATTAGCCAAGTCTCGATGGAGCTGCTTGTTTATCTCTAAAAAGTAATGAAATCTAGACAAAGTCGTACCAAGTCTAAGGTTCCTTACTGCGATTTCTTTATTATTATAGTTAATGTCGTGTGACTTGGCCGTTGAAGAGTACACAAGGGTACAACACCAGGTGCTCCATGACACCATTGCACCAATCTGTCGCCAGAACCGCTACCCATTGACGATGGAAAATTGCCACTTGGAAAACGTTGATTCAATAACCAGTCAATTGTAGGCTTGATAAAGCTGCGTATTTCAATAATACTTATGTATTATTGAAATACGCAGCCAAAGCCTGAAACAAACAGTATAAAAAGTATTCATCTACCTCTAATCATTGATAGAAGTCCGTCTGTACATCTATTTTATGTTAGATCGGTGGTCGATTTGACGCTCCAAAAAGAAGAGAGCAGAAGTCAGCATTGTCAATGCTGAATGCATGTGCTGCACAATCAACAACAGCCTAAAATGAGACACTAGCGTCAAATTACCAATACCAGTATGGGCTATTATCTCGCTTAACAAACATAGGTAGTTACAACAGATATAACATTACGTGTAAACAAAATTGACTTGTAGCGGTTCTGGGGACAGATTGGTGCAATGGTGTCATGGAGCACCTGGTGTTGTACCCTTGTGTACTCTTCAACGGCCAAGTCACACAACATTAACTATAATAATAAAGAAATCGCAGTAAGGAACCTTAGACTTGGTACGACTTTGTCTAGATTTCATTACTTTTTAGAGATAAACAAGCAGCTCCATCGAGACTTGGCTAATTTTTTACAGAATGTTTTTGGTGGGATTAAATATTACAGAATAGAAGAAAGTACAAATGACGGACTTATATATATTCTTTACCAGTAGGTCAAGGGGCTAAACAAATTAATACTATCTTATGACAGATATCTAGCCATGTTGTTTTATCTACAGGGTACATACACCTAAAAATAAGCGCGGAGATAAGGTTTTTACATACTCTTATACCTTAGGTCATTCATTGTTAGAAAATATTTTATTGATAACTTTCACTTTCGTGATCCCAATCTCTGCAATTTGATTTGTGTCTAAATTCTATATTTTCGTACGCTGTATCGCGTCAAATTTCACATTTAGCTAATATAGCAACTAACCATCAATGTTTAAAATTCCAGAAAGCAGGCGAAAATGGCGACGCGGATCGTCGAGACAGCCACCAGCGGTCGCTTGAAGCGCGACAATCGCAGTGGAAACGCATCATGCTGCTGGTGGTCGCCATCACCGTGCACAACATACCGGAGGGGCTCGCCGTGGGCGTGTCGTTCGGCGCCGCGGCGGCCAGCGACGACGTCGCCACCTCCTTCCATGTCGCCAGGTATGTTGATGGTTGTAGCGCATTATGCTGGTGGTCGCCATCACCGTGCACTCGCCGTGGGCGTGTCGCTCGGCGACGCGGCGGCCAGCGACGACCTCGCCAGCTCCTTCCATATCGCCAGGTATGTTGACATGAACAAAAAAACAAACAATTTTAGGAACGGTGGCTCTCGATATCGTCACTTTCTGCTATATTCGTTGCTTTTAGGCTCTAGTTTTAGAAATATTAAAGCCAACAATCATAGAGACATTTGACACAATTTAATTTGAGTGTCTGTAAATGTTATAAAACGATAAGATGGTAACGCATTCGTCAACATCGTAAGTTTTCGTCAAAATATATTGCTCTTTGTATGGACACGTAAAGCAATATACTATATTTAATGTAAAATAATAGCTCATTATGTGAGCTATTATTTCGAATTCATCGCTGGTACTAAAATCGTTGTATATAAAGAATCATGTCGGTCATTATAACCGGACTAATTTATTAAAAATGGGTCCATAATAAGGGACATGTCCCTGTAAGCGAAGTCATTATATCCGACTTCTTTCACGAAGAATTTTATAATGAAAACCAAAGTTCGTTGTGTAGTCACGTCATAATAGGCGGTTGGACAATATAGGCGGAGTCATAATAAGCGGATTCTACTGTATACGGAAATTGCCTCTATCATCTCACACACACTTATCACATTAAGATTCATGCCATCTTACGGCGTCACTTAGAAGCTTTACGACGTGTTATCTAAAGACTGGCCGGTTTATCCAAGCAAGTGCCGCCATCTACCGGCAATCACATTACTCTGGTAATCATAGACGCTGCGTACACGCTTGTCAAAGTATCATGTTGTAAATAGATGGCGTTCCAAGTCTCAATTTTTCATTTTATTCAAGCTCCTAACAAATGTGAAAATGCTCGATTGAACCATTGAAAATTTGTTTCATTTGCTATTTATTTTTCAATTTCTAATAATTACTTCAATCGCTTCCAAGTGTTTCTTTTTAGCAAGTGAACTTAATTGACCCGTTTAAGGCGTTCCTTATCTACATTGAGGCAACTAACTCAATTTTTACTCATTTATTATACATATGACATTAAATTTCCTTAAAATTCGTTCAAAAGGGTGCGCTTAGGAATGCTTGGTCGGTTGAGGCGAGCACATGTGTGCGGCGGCCATCTTGTGACGTCACTAGGAACGCGAGGCACCGTTGGAGTGGCGGTGGCGCAGGAATTTCATTGATAAGTTGCGGGCGAGTGGGATGCAGCTAGCGCGCGCATATAGTATCCGTTGCGAGTTAGCCAATATTTTTTCGAGAGATCTTAAGTCAGAAGTTGCATTAAAAGCCTATTACATTTTTATATTTAGCTATAAATAAATTAAGTATGGAAGGCAAAAAATCAAATATCTGCCAGCCAAATATGGTCACGAAATAGATGTGCATGATGTATAAAATACTCATATGTAAACTTATAAGTAAGTACCTAATTAATAACGAGAAACAACTTAAAAAAAATGTTCCAAAATTACTGTAATAATTTCAATGACATTGATTGAAATATCTAACAAAAAACGGTCACTATTTTTTTATTTGTTGCATTTGAATGATGGTATGTACGCATCACGAACAACTTACGATTAAGATTTTCTGTAAATAATAAACTAACTAATTAACTGCGCTGGCTCAGCGACCCAAAATGAGTCTTGGCCTCCGACACAAGAGCTTGCCATTTTACCCGATCCTGCACAATCTCTCGCCAGTTTGTGGCTCCGAGCTCACTCGACTTTATTATCTCGAGAAAGTAAAACTTTCAGACGTTAAACGTTGCTCTCATGTATTGACATTTCCGAACTATAAATATCTACCCCAGTTTTTTTAAAGCTGCGAATGTTTGGCATAAGCCGTTACACGCCTACTTGCCGCTTGACGATCTCAATTTCGGCCAAACACCGAATTTTGCCAGGTTTATTATGAAAAAATTCGCGCGGAGTTTTCAGAATAGACAAAACTTCTTCATAATAAGCGTTTTTGACAGATTACTAGTTCTCATGAAGTTTTCAAACGGGCTTATAGAAACTTAACTTATTCGCTTTAAGTATAGAAAAAGTATAGTGACGTCACTGAAGTCTATAGTCAAATTGCCTCCTTATTTTAAGTTCTTTTAAGATAGCAAAAACCGAAAATTACTTAAATGATTTTTGGATGTGGTTTGGTTTGGATTTACCATTTTTGCTGTGAAATACACTGAAATGACTATAGACAACAGACAAGTTAATTCAAGACAGGCAACGTTCAATTTCTAAGATATATGGGCGAGTTAAAGTCGTCGAATCGAATCGAAAGTGCATTTTTGGTGAAGGCTCGCAAACAGAGTACATCGGTTCATTTGTAGCCTCAGCCGAATCGCGTGGCGGCGAGGGCATCGACCCGCCAGACGCTGCCGTCACTAGCTGCCCGGTAAACTATTTTACTGAAAAATTCGCCGTCGCGCCGTGTCATTGAAATCAACCTTGACGTATTGTCGCGTCGTCTATACTGTACGCGTGGGTGACTCCCAGGCATATTCACAATACACGAATATTGCCAGTTCACTCTTAATAATGTATTACATTGACATTTTTTAACAAACGAGAGATTTTTGTTTGCTCAATTCAAATGACTGGGCTGACTGCAACTTTCTAGAATCACTTTTGAACCTCGAGCCAAAGATGCAGTTTATCAGTTAAACCAAAGTTGGTAATAATGGACATTTAAAATTGCTTATTTGTAATATTGAGCAGTCTCAAAGTACTTAGACGTTTTATTAAATGACGAATTACCGCACCACGTAAGCAGTTCAATTGTTTTCTTAATTAAATGAACAGCAAAGAAAATTGAAATGCCTATCTAACCCTTACCTATTGTTATTGTGACAAGAGCAAAAAAAGCACTTTTAAATTTACTAGACTGTACAATCAAATCCGTGTATGTATCTTAACAAAACTGTATTTTTTTATAATTTCAAGGAATTAGAAGACTTAGTTACCTTATACCTAGGTACCAATAATCCGGGGACGTCCCGGTAAACCCATATCGTATCCAATCTATTTATTTCAGGCATCAAACGCCCATACACGTATCGTATACCTTACAATGTAACATACATAATTATCATCAATGCGATAGTTAAACATATAGAATTTAGTATTTGTTTTGTGAAAACAAAAACATGGGAGATATAGACTAGATTATTTTAGGGCGTAAGCAGATTAATTGTAATTGGCATTTTTATTCGCATCATTTATCATCGTCAAATGCCTTTCGGCCTTTTACAAACAGTATCATGTAGAAAAACAATGTTTTACTAGACAATACGATAACGGCACACGCGACACCAGACTTGACAGATGTAAGATGCTGCTAGCGGAGAGCAAGGGCCGAGCTGATGTTTTAGCCACGTTTGGTTGTGAGTATTCAGAACCATGCCTCACCTAAGATCTTACGCTTTCCTTAAAGTAACTCCTGTGGCGCGGAGATAATCCCTTTAGCGGGTTATACTCCCACACAAAGTCCGACTCGCTGGTAGTGAGGGCTAAACTCGTGTTTAGAAAAAAAGAATTTCCCTTATCACTGCGGACTCCTCCCAGTTATGGACATAGACATGGATCTTCGCATCATTAGTGCCTTTAAAATATCTAGGGTAAGAGGTATTCCTGAATTCTGAAATCAGATTAAATATCGACATATAAAGAAATAAGAGATTGATAAACATTTTATCAGCGTGGTGTTTTTCCTTACGCCGACCGCTCCAAGTAGGTAATGGCGGGTAACAAGACTTCAAGAGATAACTAACAATTCTTTTGTTCCCGGTAGTTATGCAGATCTCCCTTGTTATTATAGGAGTCATTACACCTTCTCTGACGTGGTAACTTTCGGTTTAATTACATCGGAACGATTAATGCTGCCGATCATATCACTTGTACATTAGCATTTCATGTGCTGTTGGTGTTTATGATCTAATCCTTGTAAATGGTTTCCTTTTTAAGGTTCTGTACCTCAATCGGCAAAAATTGAACTCTTATAGGGTCACTTTGTTGCGTCTGTCAGTCAGTCCGTCAACACTTTTTCTCGTACGCGTAGAGGTATCAAGCGGAAATTAATATCAAATACTCAGGTCTGCTACCCCTTGGAGATGTGAAATACTCAAGGTTTTTAGTCTACGCAATCTAAAGATAAAGCCGTTTATGCTTAATTTATGGGCCATACTTATTTTGTGAACGTCACAAGGGAATCAAAACCTACCTAGGAGACTTCCCTTTGACCCAGAGTCATGAATTTTGGCAAGAATGCCTTGTAGCACAAGAAATCATCCGAAAACCGTAAATTTTTAGTTGCATCACGATTTTACTTTTTTTGCGATTATAAAGTTATTTGCATTTGGTAAACTGCGACCTATCTGCATGTATGGAGACGAAAGTTTTCTCCCTCCCTCCGTCCCTCAATCCAGTTTATCTTTTCGTTGAGCAATATTTAGTGCTTTCATGTTTTATACGGGATCCTCGGTGCGCGAGTCCAACTTTTCTTTTCTCTTCCTCGCACTTGCCCGGTTTTTGTTTTTTTTTGCGCTACAAACTCCAACACTTTGGTGTTTCCTGTGAAGTGCTTTTTCAATTACTAAGGATTTTCACCACTTCGCAGCCTTCAGTTGTTAGTTTCTAAAAATCGACTAAATCCTATGTCGTAATTGTTCTTAAATATGATATTATTCATGTGTTCAAAGGTTGCATTATCAAAGCTACGAGTATACCTACACATCATATTTTTTATTAACTTATTACGTTAGTGGAATTATATTTTAATTATTGTATATCGCGGATCAATCGAGTTCATAAAGCATTGATTAAGAATGGAATTTGTAATAGGTGGTATTATACGTGGTACTTACATGTGATTGTCAGAATGAGAAGTGGTAGCGGGCGGCCGTTTGAATGGTAAGCGATAAGGCGGTCGATTTAACATGGTAGTTAGCTGGTGCCGGGAAGACGCGTTAGCATCGCGATGCGCTCATGGGACACGCCTTGCCACGAGAGAGCGGGCAGACGTTGTTATAAGGCGGTCGATCTAACATGGTAGTTAGCTGGTGCCGGGAAGACGCGTTAGCATCGCGATGCGCTCATGGGACACGCCTTGCCACGAGAGAGCGGGCAGACGTTGTTATAAGGCGGTCGATCTAACATGGTAGTTAGCTGGTGCCGGGAAGACGCGTTAGCATCGCGATGCGCTCATGGGACACGCCTTGCCACGAGAGAGCGGGCAGACGTTGTTATAAGGCGGTCGATCTAACATGGTAGTTAGCTGGTGCCGGGAAGACGCGTTAGCATCGCGATGCGCTCATGGGACACGCCTTGCCACGAGAGAGCGGGCAGACGTTGTTATAAGGCGGTCGATCTAACATGGTAGTTAGCTGGTGCCGGGAAGACGCGTTAGCAACGCGCTGCGCTCCTGGGACACGCCTTGCCACGAGAGAGCGGGCAGACGTTGTTATAAGGCGGTCGATCTAACATGGTAGTTAGCTGGTGCCGGGAAGACGCGTTAGCATCGCGCTGCGCTCCTGGGACATGCCTTGCCACGAGAGAGCGGGCAGTCGTTGTTATAAGGCGGTTGATCTAACATGGTAGTTAGCTGGTGCCGGGAAGACGCGTTAGCATCGCGCTGCGCTCCTGGGACACGCCTTGCCACGAGAGAGCGGGCAGACGTTGTTATAAGGCGGTCGATCTAACATGGTAGTTAGCTGGTGCCGGGAAGACGCGTTAGCATCGCGCTGCGCTCCTGGGACACGCCTTGCCACGAGAGAGCGGGCAGACGTTGCTATAAGGCGGTCGATCTAACATGGTAGTTAGCTGGTGCCGGGAAGACGCGTTAGCATCGCGCTGCGCTCCTGGGACATGCCTTGCCACGAGAGAGCGGGCAGTCGTTGTTATAAGGCGGTTGATCTAACATGGTAGTTAGCTGGTGCCGGGAAGACGCGTTAGCATCGCGCTGCGCTCCTGGGACACGCCTTGCCACGAGAGAGCGGGCAGACGTTGTTATAAGGCGGTCGATCTAACATGGTAGTTAGCTGGTGCCGGGAAGACGCGTTAGCATCGCGCTGCGCTCCTGGGACATGCCTTGCCACGAGAGAGCGGGCAGACGTTGCTATAAGGCGGTCGATCTAACATGGTAGTTAGCTGGTGCCGGGAAGACGCGTTAGCATCGCGATGCGCTCATGGGACACGCCTTGCCACGAGAGAGCGGGCAGACGTTGTTATAAGGCGGTCGATCTAACATGGTAGTTATCTGGTGCCGGGAAGACGCGTTAGCATCGCGCTGCGCTCCTGGGACACGCCTTGCCACGAGAAAGCGGGCAGATGTATTTGTTATCTAATCTGTGGTTTACCTCAACTTCCAGCGTTTACTATACAGGATGGAACATTTGTAAATACTGAGCTGACAGGATAGTGTCATCTGAGTGATCTACAATCAACCTTCTTATTATAAATGTAAAGCTGGATTTAAAAGTAAAAAAAAGTCATCAAAATAAAATATTTTATTATCAGTCACAACCCTACTAATTCAAAGGTTTTATTTACATTTTAAATTTAGGTACACCTGTCTAACTGAAGCGATGCAAATTTATATATTTAGTTAATTGGTGAAAAATTAAGTACTCAGCTGTCTAACTAAAGCGATGCAAATTTATATATTTAGTTCATTGGTGAAAAAGCACTCAGTCTGAACAATTCCCTGTTTAAACCATGAGAATACAAAGATCAAAGCTTAAAGAAAAATTGAAAAAGGAGCTACCTGGTGGAAGGCTGGTTTCTTTAAGCTTTGATCTTTGTATTCATGGTTTAAATAAAAATTGCGGTGTACCCACATTAAAAAAATGACACATTACATGTTTCATAAATTTATAATTCCCTTTTTGCTTAAAAGTCCTTCTATCTGTTCTACCCTGTATATGTGTATGCAGTGAAGGTACTAGTAGCTTTATGTATCTCAGAGACAAATATTACACTTAAGACTCTCTCAGTAGAATACCAATTTGTTCACTTTCAGTATTAGAATACACGTTGGTTGGCGTATATAAATTTCAACATTCGCCTAGGTTTTTTTTTTATCTGAAACGAAAGGATTGCAAAGCGAATATTTGATGCACATGGCGCAGCGTGAGCCTTTCCAGTCGCCCGCTGCAAGTGTGGCCGCACGAGCTCTCCGGTCGCGAGTGGCGCCCGCGCCCGCGCGTAATGGGAGTGCGGCGACTGCTTTGTGCCGACGCTGTTATTATGCAGATTAACACCGTCGGGGATTTGTTCGAAATATATCGTAACAAGCGCTCCTTGAGGCGCCGATGCGCGCCCCTAATTTACGAGGCCCGGGAATGCGACCGCGTTAGATTTTTCGGTCTCTTTCCTTAAAGGTTTTGCGATGGGAACGATTGGTGTTGATAATTCAGTTTTCTTTTTTGTAAACATACATTGTAACCATTATTGAACGTATTTATGCCTTCGAGAAATACTTATAATGTTGAGAAATACCTTATTAAGGCTATTGCCATTTCTGCCCGTAAATATAACTGCTTATAAAGTGGTAAATTTTGCAAACGTTGTGAATTTAGGTACGAACACATTTCTCATAAGGTAAGTATAACTTAAACAGGGTAGTTACTTTCCTATGAGATAAGCGTCTTGCTTAAAATATCCGATTTTCATTATAATATTTGCACGATCCTTAAAAAAATTGCCATGAGACGCAAGCGCCGGGAGGTGGGGAGGGAGGAGGAGGGGGGAAGGCTGCCGGGCGTCCGGCCGCATTCCTGCGAAGCCTCCCGCCCCGCGCTGCCGCCTCGGCCGCTCTCCCTAAAGGATGGAATGCTATCTAAACATGCTATTCATTAGCCTTTCACTGGACCTAACTTAGTTTGCCTTGTGCAGACTTCCTTAGATCTATGGTGATACCTTTTAAATAATTCTTGGTTTACATAATTTTAGCGTTTTTAGGTCATTTGAATTCTGAATGTTTGTTGTAGAGCTGTCGTGTTGAATTCTCAGTAAACTATAGTCGGCAATCGACGTAACTATGCCAGAGATAATTTCCACGCTTTTAATTATTAGGTACTATTAGATGCTTACACCAATTTCACATTGTTTTTCTGCATCGATGACGTCAATAAGTACCTATATTTTGTTGCCCTCGTCGCTCATGCCAACATGTTTTGGTAGTAATTGTCTTAAGGGTTAATGAGCAGGTCTCCGTAAGCATAACCTAGCGGGAGTAGCGACAGGGGTAAAGAATTCAGGTTCCGTAGCTGCGCGGGTAGATCGTTGCACTTGTTGCGCGTGGCATAACCCCGTCGGAATGCCACGTGCACAGCCAAATGGTATGCGCAACTGTTTGCTTTTTCATTTTTTCCCTACAAACAATACCTTTCGTGCCATTTCACAACGAATTCTTTACTAGCGTTTAGAACTGACATTTCAACTACGCATTGCGAAGCAATATTATTAGTTATATTGAATTACTTGGCAACAGATGTTACCTACTTCCTAAATTTACGTGTTTCAAATGAAAAAAAAGTTAATTACTTTGCTTGTCTTTGATGTAGTAATTGGCCTTATTTTATCCGACTGACACTATTTAGAGTTGAAATTCCTGACGCTTGATTAGATAGGAGGATGCTCCGAAAATAGCGGAGTTTAGTCCGCGGCGGCCATAAAGCGAAGGATATTAGGCGGAAGTGGCCGCGCCGGAAAGCGCGTTTCCGGAAGACGCATCAATAACGCTCTCGATGCGCTTTTACGATTTCCTGTGCGCTGGCCGGCGCCGGACGACGCCGCGGCTAAAACTGGCCACAATCGCTCCTATGTCTGCAAGACATTCCTAGGTTTGCAACGGCATAAACAGGATATTTTAACAAATTTCGCACACATAATACGCGGAATAAATTATTGATCTATAAGTTGCTTTTGCTGTAGAAGTGGGTCAAGTCAACACATAATTTTAACGCTTGTATAATCTCCAATTTGTGCTGCGTTCTTCCGTGCATCCGCCATATATACAGCCATTTCTATTTTCCACCTCTTTGTTTAACTTTTGGTGCTAGACAGATTCAGTGCATAATTTTACCTTAGGTATTTAACCCTGTGGTCCCTGTGTCTCACTGCTGACTTGTATAGCTCGAACCGTCTTCCTCCACTCACTCCAGCCTTAGGCAGATTCGGTCGCCGTCTCCCACGAAATGTGCAAAGCGCCAACTGTTGCTCCATCAAGCGACGCCAATTTTATGCTAAAATAAAATTCGTTGCGTTGTTCTGAGTTGGCGCGAAAATGCTTATATGCGGTTGCTTCTTTTGTAGCATATACGTTGTTCTAGACTTAGCTCGTGTAAGGTCCTTAATTATTTGCTAGTTAAACGCCAGGCACATCTGCGTCATGCAGCCGCACGCGTCACCAATCTAATTGGCTATTAAACGTTTAGTTAACAGCGCCCATTATTTAACCAAGGGCTGACGTTGGTTGCATTATGTAATATTACCGGCGTAGGATTGCTAACTCACCCTCGCGATAATTACTCCATTATGGAAGCGCGCCTCATGCTTATGTATGCGCCAATTAAAAATATTATAGCCTAATGTCATTAAGTCAGCCTGGTGTATGTGCTATCCGTACTTGATATTGCATATGCGAAACTATGCTTGCTTATTGAGACAAACCTTTAAGCATTCGCTTGATCATGGACGACGTTTTGTTTTAATATTGTGAGTTAATAAGTTAAACCTAACCTCTATTCAAATTCAAATCCAAATCTGTTGTAAGTCTGAGCTCTTCGCAGAAAAGCACTAAGGATGCTTTTTGGAGACACCGAGAAAGAATATCTACTGTATCCGAAGACAACAAGTATAATGCGAGCGTACAAGTATAATGTAATAAATTACGAGATCGATTATCATTATCAACCTTACATTCTGCAATACCTTACCGTTCTGGCTTGCGTATTTAACAGTTGAAGTTTGTTTAACTTGAGACGACTTGATCGACAATCGAGAACGATTGAATGTAAGTAGGAGGAGAAGTGTCCACTTATTATAATTGCCGTCGGTGCGTGTGGATGCGTGGGCGACTGACGTGGCCCATTCATAATTCACCTGTTTACCATCGGCACGATAACTCGCTGACTAACTCGAAAGGCTTGCAAGGAATATATGCATTAGCCGAAGGAAATCCGCATGCATGCACGGCGCCTTATGCACGTTCCTACTCAGCAATGACATCATTTATTTTGCATAGGTATGTTTGTCATAATCACAAAGGGATTAGGTACTGAGCTTATCCGTGATTCTAAGAACAACGCTGACATTTAGGCGATGACCAAGGCTAGGCTTCTTGGAGTAGCTTCTTTTTATTGAGTCTATAAATTAGTCAATGTTACTCAAGTCGCGATATGCGATTTAAAATTGGGCTTTCAACGAGATTTTAGTAATAGTAATTTAAATTCCTTGCGTTTACTGCGTTAATAGCGTCTACTAACTAACCGATGCAGTAAATATGCCTCAAATTGCCCCAAATAGCGAGGAATGTTGGCAGTAGTTCGATTTTAACTTACAAGTCACGTTAGAGAAAGCGCCAGTAAGCAGTTATTAAAACTGAGTGTAGCGCAGTGGAATATTGAAGAAAGCTCTTCCGCGCTTTGTACTGTCTATAAAGCTCTAAGATAGTGTTATGTTTTTCTACTCAATTTAGTAGAAATACAAATTAATAAAAGGAACAACATAAACGTTAATATACTTGTCTTATTTTATACTTAACGTTTTCACGTTTTAGTGACTTGTCTTTCAGATTTAGTTGTTCAGTCTGTTTGTGACTTATAGCTTAGCTAGTTAATAAGGGTTCCAAATATATATGATACATGTTGGTATAGATAAAAAAATTGGGCAAGTGTAAGTTCGACTCGCGCATGAAGGGTTCCGTACCATAATCTATAACAAGTTTGTTGTATGGGAACCCCCCTTAAATATTTATTTTATTTTATTTTTAGTATTTGTTGTTATAGCGGCAATAGAATACATCATCTGTGAAAATTTCAACTGTCTAGCTATCACCGTTCTTGAGATATAGCCTGGTGACAGACGGACGGACGGACGGACAGTGAAGTCTCAGTAATAGGGTCCCGTTTTTACCCTTTGTGTACGGAACCCTAAAAATGTGCCATCTTAACGATTCGAATGTCAACACTCTTGGTATGAGTTTGAAATATTGTTATGCAATGAACGATTCGCATGTGTACAAGTATGTGTAACCATTTATCATCAAAGACCTTAAGTTTAATTAGAAGTACGTAAAGCTCAATCAGAGCAAAGTGGGGACATTCTTCCCGATCTATTTCGTACCGAATTGTTCCGTTTTCATTTCGTGTTTCAAAAGAAAGCATCCAAAATATTGTGTTTGCTCTATATTTAGGATTCTCGGCATTGTATGGTTGTAGGCGGACGTGACTAAGCGTTACAGAATCGCGGCGACAATGCTCTATTCTTGTATTGCTCGAAACGTCTCGCTCGGAGTCGCTACCCATCAGAACTTCGATGGAGACAATTATTTCAACGCGTTATTTGAACGCCGCTCATGTAATTTAACGTTGTACTTAACCATGAGGTTGAATAAGATTAACCTGTTTAAGCTACCCGTGGGTCATGTATCGTGCCCTAACCACATTCCACTTAGGTAGCTCGAACACAATAAAGGCGCCGCGCATATTAGTTAAGCGCATATGTTTTATAAGAATGCTGTCTTGTTTGACTTTTCTACCTTCGGAAGGTACTTCCTTTGTTTACCAAATTGTTTTCGACCGTTTTTTCAGTATCGATGTTTAATCATGTGACTTAAATAGACAAGACAATAAAGAACGAGCATTGCGTGCGGTCCGGACACACACAAAGAATTAACGGTAACGCACCTCGCCACCTGACTCGACAAACAACCTGTATTTCTCACAGGAAACTGGCGATCGATCAAATCACACCGGCGGTATGCAAACAGTCGCATCGGTAGATTTGCTGCGCCGAAGATGTCGTAGGGCGCGAGGGGGACGACGCTAGGGCCTCGCAGGCACGTGGAACGAGACGCAGCAAGTCCGGCATCAAATCTGTGCGCGTGCGCTTACGAATTGCATTCCCATACAGGGTAACGGCGCTCGGTTGCCTGTCTCGTTCCCACTAAAGGTCTTTTGTGACCTCTCGCTCGCGCTTCATGAATGGAGGCGCCATGGAATGCGGTCGCGTGACGTGCCCGGCGCCGACGCCAATCTCGATGCACTTCACCATAGGGCTAGTTCTACTATTGTACCTGCCATTGACTTCCAATCGCTGCTCAACTAACTAAACGCATGTTCCTTACGTGCTTGCCTACATAATTAATGTCACTTCTTAAACTTCTATCTATCGATTTTTTTAATCCATTAATTTTTGCAAGTTTGATACAAGATGTTCTGAAATCGTCAATTATATTCCTAAACAGTTGTCCTATAAATTTAACGAAAACGAGACTGTTGATCATCGCTGTGAGCTTTTGAACATAAATTTAAGCATCTAACATCGAATAATGCAAAAGTCTCCCTATACTTTGTTGCAATGTCGAGCGGGTTCTCAGTATTCCAACCAATTAAATTAACGTCGATCAAGCTTGTTTATGGCTTAGTTCTGTAAGTGGAAGCTAAAAGAAATCGCACTTAAATATGGAACTAGATACGTAAACGTATTGGCACGATATAAGAAACAGTAACAAGGCCGGGTACGCAAACACCTATAGAGGGGTAGTCAAGTCTCGCACCGGGATCCAGGGCGGTGGGAACGGAGCCCGCTGGCAGGGCCGCGACGAGGTTGATGGACCACATACCACAACCGGTCCATGGGAGCCTTCCGATTCCCCATACACAGAACCTTCTAGTTATAATATCACTACAAGAATTAATTTATTTCGAATAATTTCAATAAATTCCAACATATAATTAACATTTACTGGATTCTTGAATGTTGATCGTTTGATTAGTCATTTTAATGATGCCTTTTTACAGTTAGTGATCTGAATGCGGTGTTTAAATTTTGTTTGGCAATCGCACAGTTGGTCGTTATTGATATGCCTCTCACCTACCGTTCCTGGTCGCTGCGCGGAGGAATTCGGCGGTCTGCTCTCATCTCGCTAATCTTCTACGCTTTCGATTGTTGATTTATTAATTGCTCGTTCATCCGATGACCACATTTTACATTCCAATCATCCGATTCATATTTTATGTCCGATTTTAGATATTTTGTGAAGCGGCGTTGACTTATTTATGAGTGTCGAGCCGACGTTGTTTGCTCGCCTTGTCATTGTGTGTTCAATCAATCAATTTAATCATTTTGTGATAATACCTAATGAATGTTCTAGTTATATATTTTTCTATCTTAAAACTATTGTTACACCTGCTTGTTCAATATTTTTAGAACATCACAATTAATAATTTGGACGAAGCTTGTTGCTGATAAACATTTATTTGTGATTTTGACGATGGTTGCTACAGATGCTCATTTTGTATTTATGACGAAACCTGCGCTGTGGATATAATATTTGGATGCATGCATGAAAGTTTATTAAATAAAATTGAATAGTCACAATTAATTAGATGCCATATATGTAAGTAGATCAAACTACCATTCATTACGTCCAATGTTTCCCCACATTATAATCCCATATCGCGGCCACGAGTGAGAATAAAAACAGTCAGCGGAGAGTGCCATAGTGCAGCTATATTTTGTTAATTACAAGTTGTGCTTTTCTAGAAGCCCATTGTATATTAGACTAGCGATAAATCGAGTTCTATGCCCCCTGTCTATGTGAAGACTCAGGTGCTACAAAGCGTATGTACTCGTACTCGTAATATGGAGCAGGCACTGGCCGAACTGGGCGTAGTTTTTGCGTCGCCCCCGCCTCGCGTTTGTACTACTTAAATGTTAGTATTAATTATTTATACTGTGATCGAGCTATGCCCGCGCCGCGACTCTTAAACATAATTTTCACAAGTAACGGTCGCCAACGGCTTAAGATTGGCGGCGTCGGGATGTATGCTCTACTTCCATTTGTCTAGCGTAAATTTTGATCAGTCTACATGTTAAATAGCATGAATTTCACAAAATCAGACTTGAATGTGATGACAAGAACCAAGGCTTAAACAAGTTAAACTTTATTATTCATAAATAGGTACTAAAGTTCTTTCTGGTTCACTTTAGAGTATGACGTCACGTAAGTAAATGCAGTATGGAAAATAATGGTTTATGCACAAGCTATGGTTAGCTGGGCATAGTATATTTATTAAGAATAGGTTCTTTATTAATTACAAAAAATATACATATATATTGAGTTTAACTGTGTATCGATACCTGTAAAGAAGAATAAAATAACAGTTTAAGGAACAAAGGGATATATAGATTGTAATTTTTTTAACCTTGTCTACTACGAATAAATTTTACATGTCCCAGTGCTGTACAAACACATTTAAAATATTAATCTAAGTCATAGATTTTAGAACTTAATTGTGTGTTTTACAATATTAATACGATCAAAACAAGCAGTCCGGCATTTGTTTCTTGCTTATCCATTATATTAATTACGCAACTTAGTGTTCAACGTAGCGTAATTACTCTAAATATACCATATGATAACTTAAATTTTCTATCATTTACAAATAATGCGCGAAAACCGTATCTGAGTAGAGCATACTCCGCCCGTATCCGTGTCGTCGGTGAGCACTGAGCGATGCAAGAGGTTGCTGTTAGCCTCCCATGCGGAGCCCCGCTGTCTGGCAGCCGGCGCCCCCTCCGCCCCCCTCGTTGCCCCCTCGGCCACCTCACCTCTCACTGACGCCGTCTGCACCCGCGCCGGAGACACCTAGCACAACCACCGAGCCACATTACTACCACCACCAGAACTAAGCTTATCAACCACTTTGGAACAAAGAGACACAAAGCGACGACTAACTGTTACCATCCTGAAAACTGAAACGTTGTAGAGACAAAGAAACGGAACAAAGTACGCAGACGAATGCACATTGCGACGAATACGCCGAGCTACGAATTAAAATGCGGATATTGATTGCGTTAAATTCTGACGAAATGACATCAAAACCTTGGATGTATGTTTTTAAGTTAACTAGCGGCCATTAATTTAGATTTGAATGTTTATTCACACAACATTTAAAACAGATCACGAAGATATAACTCAATCATTGCCGCTATGTTTTTAATTTTAGTCTCACTCTGAATTACATCGACGTCTGAAAATTTAACATTGAATCTCTAACATCAATAGAAGACTAACCTAATGTTCAATTTGATCGTGATTTATATTTACGAATATAAAAACAAACATTCACTACGTTTTAGTTAATTTGTTTGATGGCAATTAGCAGGTTTCCGAATAGGCATTTTATGAATGTTCGTTAACATAAAACGTTCTAAATTGCGCGGGCCTTATGAGAAGAATTTATAAATGGGAACGTGTGAGTTAACATGTGTTTCTCACGTTTAATCCTCTAGTAATCTGCGGACGCTGCTGGGTCAGATGACATCACTTGCTGTAACTTCCTCGGTGGTTTAGTTTCATGAAGCTCGTCAATCATACGCGTATTTCATTAAGGTCACGCAGTTAAGGAGCATTAAGGAGTCTAGTTTTGTAAGCGTGTACCGATTGTGCTATCGTGAGATTCACGCTTCACGAACAGTGTTAATCGCTAGTGTTTGTCATGAAGAAAGAGATATGCCTTGCTGGTTGATTTCGTGTATCATTGGTGGAGTTTAATTGAACAAGTGTGGTGATGGATCGGCCTCGGCGGTCGCGCAGCGCTAGCTCGGGTCCTATTGCGACAGTGGGTTGTGCAAGTGGTCGATGGAAATTCCGGTGTCGCAGTGTCAGCGGCAAGTGTGCGCCGGGTCCTGCGCGCGAGGCCGCGGCATGAATGGAGCTTCGGTATGTGGGTCACGGTGTCGTCAATGGCTCGCCGGCAGGGCCTCGCCACCGCCGTCTCTTGCTCCCCCATCATGCTGTGAAAGTTGTCAGTACTTTCGCGACCATCGCTCGAATCGTCAATACAATCTACGCTCTAAACCGCCGAAGCTGAGTAACATTTCGTGTGGCGCTTTCGAACGTTCACATCCGCTTCGGCGTTTCGTGCGTGCCTTCGACACATACTTCTGCCGGTGTCCGCTGGAACTCTAAAGCCAGAGACGCTCGGTTGCGTTTCCTTCGTTGAGCTGAAAATTCGGCCGCGCCGTATGCTCGTGCTTAGGAATTCACTTCCGGGTAGGTCGGAAAGTGAAATGGACTCGTCTGTGATGTAATTGGAATTCGGATATGTCCGGAGTCAGAGCCATTCAGTTCACTAAAATGTCTCTATCGGTTGACATAATAGACTGCGGGCCTCAGTCGTTTCCGTGACACAGAAAACTGTTAAAGCGATGATGGTGCGTAAGATATTCTTTTGTCACTGGTATCGGATAACTTTATTGTCACATAACGAATAACTTATTGCATCGGCGATGCAATAGAGCTCATTTGAATTTACAACATTTAAGTTATATATATTAGGTGTTCAAGTCGAATGCATTTTTCATTATAAAGAATTATTAATACTGACTGATTTGTGCTGATGTCGTAAATTCTAAATTTTGCACTTGACTTTAAGTATAGAAGAAAGGTATTAATTACTCAATATAATTTTTCTATCGGACTACCTCGTTCGGTCACCAGCCGCATTTGATTGCTTAAATCACATTCTTAATACCAAGTAGAGGCTGAAACCATGAATAACCTCCGATATGTACCTAGTTACAGCTGATGATTTGAAAACGGTATGGACAGAGCTGATTTTCTTATTCATGAGTAAGAAATTGATAAACTCACCCTTATAACAAATACAGACTAACATTAAAACAAATGGCTAGAAGGAAAAATTGTTAAAAATAACGGGTTTAGATCATATAATTTAGCTGAAAAAGACAATGTAGAGTGCACTAGAACCTCCTTCCATATTCGACCGGCTTAATACGAGTACTTTGTGGTCCACCGGAGTCACAGCACCTGGCTGATGCCTGACTTTTGTGGCTGCTCATAAATTATTTGTGAAAGGGGGGAGAAAATGTAAGAGTTGTAAGTTGTCCCAAGTAGCACAATTGGGTCTAAATAGCTCGTATATCATATCTAATTAGATGCTTAAGTGAAATTTACCACCATGACTAAGTGCTATATAGGTGGCAAGAACCCTTATGCCACCAGTATAGAACCAAAAGGAGAAAAATTGCAGCCTATTTTTGGTGCTAAATAGAATCCATAAGAGATCTCACAATAACCTTAAGTGGAAATTAGAACTATGGGTGAAAGTTATGCGTCCATAAGAGATCTCACAATAACCTTAAGTGGCAATTAGAACTAAGGGTAAAAGTTATGCGCAGTGAACGAATGAAAACATTTCAGTTCGGTCAATGAGTGATAAATGAGTCGCCAAAATTATCTTTGAGTGGCGAGGCAACTGTCAAATTGAAGTAATACGTGATCTGCCATATTCATTTTGGATTTATATGTCTGTTTGATGAGTGATTAAAACTTTACGTTATACAAGCATCGAAATAAGCACGAAATTCTTGCGAATTTTTTTTTACTGTGAAACTATAGTATGTTTTCTTTGTAAATTTCGACGCGCCCTTCATTTGATCAGGAATATTAAAAAAGAGAGTGCTAAATTAAATAAGGAATAGATACTGATAAGAAATAAAACTGTTAAAAACCTGACCTAATGATTGTAGGTTACGTACAATGTTAAAGTAACATCGTCACAACTATCAAAAGTCTGTGATTATGCGTCAGTGTGATAAAATTCTGGTTAAAATAATCAATTTTCATAGGCTTCCATTTGTAAACATGGCGAAACAAAAACCGTCCAAGAGCATGTCGGGCCACGCTCAGTGTAGGGTTCCGTAGTTGGCCATCCTTCACAATAGACAATAAAATCGAATTTAAATTACGAGAAAGATTTCAAGCTCTATAAAAGGTCGTAAACGCCAAAGTAACTGTAATTACTTATTACCTTCTAGAAGTTATCGATTATACGCACCAGATTGAGCGAAATGTTTTAATGCAGTATGGCACTTAACTAATATGTGTAACGTTCGAAGTATAAGAACACCGCGGGGCACTTACGTCATTTAAAAGAAAATTATGAATTTTTGCGATAACTCAAAAACGGCTCGACCGATTTTATTCAATATAGTTTTCATTGAAAGTACTAATAGGGCCTTATTTTCATGAATTTTTCCATAATTTTTTGACCCGTGGTTGAGAAGTTAGAGGGGGGGGACACTATTTTTTGGATTTACCGAGCGAATATTTACAAAACTGCTGACTTTATCAAAAAATGATCTTTGAAGGCCCCTATTGTTTTTAAAAGACCTATTCAACGACACCCCACACGCTAGTGTTAGAACGAAAAAAAAAATCACCCCCACTTTAGGTGTATGGGAGGTACCCGAAAAAAAGTTATTTTTTTAGTTTTTATTTTACCGTTATGTCGGCGTGATACATACACATACCAAACTTCAGCTTTCTAGCACTTATGATCACGGAGCTAAGCCGCGGACGGACAGACGGACAGACGGACATGGCGAAACTATAAGGGTTCCTAGTTGACTAGGGAACCCTAAAAAAGATCCTACAGTGTTTATTTTCACTTATTTGTTCCTTATTTGGAACTATCAAGTCTAATAATCACTTATTTGTATCTTGCGAGTGGCAAAGCAGTGAATGATATTACCAATAGTAATTATTTGCTCTTTTGTAGACTATTAAACAAGCAAGACTATTAAATATATTTTGACAAGGCGCAAATAGGAATAATAATAGAACTTTTAGTTCGTTAGTGGTTCGAAATAAGTGAAAATAACTGCTTTTGGTTCCAAGAACCTCCTACTGACACCTATTTATGCGTTGGAGTGGCAATAAGGTACTTCTTAGGCCTTAAAGTTGCAATATTTTTTGGTTCCAAAAGAGCCGTAAAATTATCCCTTTAGCCACTATTGGTGATATAATTCGCTATTGTACTAGTCATTTGGAACTTTTAGTTCCAAATAAGGGTATGTTCCCACTTATATGTAAAAGTTGCTTATAAGTGATTTTAAGGCCTTATATAGCACTATTGCTTCTTAATGAGTGACAATTTGAACCTGCATGCAACTTTAAGTAGCAAAATCGACTTTATCCCACCATAAGTAATAAAGTAGAAACAAAAAACGTTCCTATGCAACTACAAGTGATAGGATGAACTCATATACAGTTTTGAGTGGTGTTTAAAGCTATAAGTTGTATCAAACACTGTTAAACCACTCATTTAGAACTTAAAGCTATAAGATAAGCTGCAAAATTCACTAATGTGCTGCTTGGGGTATACTTTAGTTAAAAATAAGGTATAACCTCAGTATTACTATATGTATAAGTAAAAGTTTAATTTGTATTGTTTGTTAAGTTTGTAAATAATGTATAACTTTAGTACCACTGTAGGAAAAGTTGTATTATTTGGCTTAAAAGGGGAAGATGTAACAGAACGCAACGATTCCTAGGCTACCATGCTCTGTGGCACCTCCCCCGCCCCAGCTCTCGCTAAGCTGTCAGATGCAATCACACACGGTATCATTATCTTGATTGTCATAACTTATATATAAAACTAATTGTTACAAGAAATACAATAATTCTAAAACAGAACATCACATCTTTCATTAATAATATTACATGGCGAAAAAAAAATGGATGTGGGTTCGTATTGATCGTAGTATCTATATAGCAATTAAAAATACAGATTGTACAATATAAAATATGAAATGTGATATATTTAACGTCACCCTAGGCCGCAAGTAGGGTTTTCTGCTTCCTGGTCAAGTTAAGACGTAAAACTTAAGACAAACCACAGGCGGTAGTTTGTAAAGCCCCAGATCGCATATTTATGGCCCTCACCTTCGGTTTGGGCTACAAACACCTGCTATCTGGGACATTCACGAATTCACCGCCACAGCTAGGTATGTAATGTCCTATTTATTGAAACTTAGACTTAAATCATAAAACATCATGAGATATCCAGCGGATATGCATGGACTCCTCGCTCCCAGATACACAACAAACTAAAGTTGTTTGTTGTGTATCTGTAAGCGGGCAGTCTATGCGTGGGGAAATCTGATTTTACTTCTGACTTTTTTTATTGAAGTTTAAAGAGCGCTCTAATCGCATTTGGAACGACGCGTCTACATACTCGACTCGATCCTCCATTAAACTCAGTTTCAAGAGATCGGCGATCACGACAAATACCGGGATGTGAGGAAAAGTAGGTAGGCAGTATGTGTTGAATAAACAGCACGTGTTCCAGTACATTCCTACAATTCAGCAGTAGATCAACGGCTTTCTCCACCTCAAAGGCTTCGCCGCCTCGTGCATGTTTATTGAGTTAACCATCTCAGCATGCTTGCGCCTTCCGCCACTGTCGGTATACGTACAGTCGCCCACAAAAACAAGCCAACTATGAACTGAAACATATGTGAACTCGTCTCTAATATCGGCTTAAGAGCGCGTCCAGATATCGTACATATTTGAGCTTTCGGTATATCTTATATTGACTGTTCTTAAGTTGTATTTCAGGTAAGTTAGACAGACTTCGTTATAATTATACTAAATTAGTTTTTATTTATGTTTTACCATCAATACAAACACTATTTCTATTTCCAGACGATTTGTTAGGTATTTAAAGAAAAATACAAGTAAGTTTTAAACTACCTTGCGTATCTGTAGCCATTTATATTATGCCTTTTAACAAATAGTCAGTAAATTGTATACGGACATATGGAAACATTTACTGCATCATAAGCCTGAACTCCAACAACCAAATAACTGAAATGCCTATGCTAAATTAGCATTGCTAATGTGGTACACCCGACCAGTTTTCGCGGGGACCGTAGCAGCTACATACCACCGGAGGTTGCACAGTTAAACGAATATCTAGAGCAATGTGACGGGCGTCCCCGCATGGTATGCATCTTTTGCTACCAGAGGCGAAAAAGCTGCACAAATGCATCAACTCATACCACTTACTATCTTTTTCCATTACAACACTAACTAGCGTAGTCACTACACTCGTAGTAAACTCGTTGAAAAAGCTTTGCATAAGTACTGGTATTTTTTGTGATGATTATCTAGATATTTATGTAGACATAGATTTACAACACATTATAAACAAGTCGACATGACTCTCCAGACTAATCTCCGGAGGTACTTAACGGTTTTGATCGTCGCTTTCGCCACTGAAAACAACCTGACTCCTGGGAGCGACTAAATATGTATTAGGTTATAAGTAATAGTCGACATATGTTTCGACGACAGTAAATGTTTGATACAAAAGTAAATAAATTGAGTAACGTAGGCATATTAAGTCGTTCCACATTCCTGTAGCGGGGACAGCCGGAAAGTTGACGTTGGCATAGGGAAGTGGAAGAGTTGACAGTATACATGTAGAAATGTAGGTAATGAATTCGGAAAATGACGACATAGCGATGTGGAGGAGTCGATGAGGGGAAGGAAATGGTGATGAACAAATTGTCCTTTCCCTTTTCGTTTCTCATGTTTCTCCCTATGAATTTGGGAAGACCAAAAGCCGATACTTTTGCGGGTAATAAGGAGATATACCTATGTTGAGCTTTCCTCTTGGGCATTTTTCTTATGCTAGTCTCAAACAAAACTGATTAAAAATATGCCCCTTTTTAGCGTCACGTGCCTTCACATATTCGTTATTTTATATCTTGTTAAGTTTTCTCCCAGATTATTTATTATATCTCTTATGGGTTGTGTCCCTGTGTATTGGAGGTGTGCAATAAAGTAGGAACCGAAAATAATGCACTCGGCGATTGTCTTTAAAACCCATGGATACAATCGTCATCGTATTTAACCAAAAACATTAACAAATTTGTTTGTCGTTGACAGGACGTTAGCCCTGGGGATCGGCATCCAGAACTTCCCCGAGGGCCTGGCGGTCAGCTTACCGCTGCAGGCTGCGGGATTCTCCACCTGGAGAGCATTCTGGTAAGTATATCTAATCTTCATCGTCACCGTTCCCTTACTGAAAAAGGTGGAAGGAGTGTTGGTGGGGTCTCTTGACATCGCCATTTAACTCCCTCCCATATTCGGTGATCTTCGATGTGCTCCGCTATCACGGCGTACCTCTTTGTCTGAGGCGGATTGCTCTACGAAGAACGGGATGGCTAGCGGCGGGAACGGGCGATGCTCTGCTATGCAGATGACACGATAGTGGCCGTCCAGGGTGCGTAGCTAGAGGAAGCTCTGAGGAGAGGCAGTCCCGGCGGACCTTAAGGTTACCCGCATAGGGCTGCTACGGCTAAAGGTGAGGGGTGTGACATGGTTTTATGGTAGTACCTATGTGAATCAGTATCTATCTATTACAGTCACAGGTCTAACAGTCTATTTATAAATAAATATATAAAACATATTTACAATATTAAATTCAGAAGTGGTAAAAGAGTTGATGAATACTAAATAAACTACTATAATACTAAATTAAAAATAAAAGGATTATAAAAAGAACACCCCCTTCAGCAGCTCTGCCTGTGGCATGGTCCCCATTACACTGGCGGCATCACCTCTCTGAACTGCAAGGCCGATCTTTTGCGAGATGTAAGCGTTACAGTCACATCAAATTATGTCTGTAAATAATATATCCATAGACATAGTATAGGCGAAACCGCTGATGATGCGAACTGGGTAGGAAATAAATAAATAATAATAATAAAATCTTTATTCATGAAATCATAGTAATAACAAATGGCATAAAAGGTCTTAGATCTATACAGAGCATTCTTAATACTGGTGCCTGAACTAGGAGAATCCTGTATCTCAGGCTTTGAGAGTTCAAAATATACTCTAAGTACAAAAATAATAATCATTTACAATTAATACAATACTACTTCTTGAATTCATAATATAATAATACTATAAAACTATATAACTATATAATTATTTTTTTTGCTATTGATGGAAATGCGAAAGATACACTGAGAAAGCATTTTTCGAAAACCGCCGAATTATTACGGTAGACGTTATTCGCGTTAACCAGCCGGTAAGTTTTTCAAACTTTCAGGTGTGACGATATTTGTTTAGAATCATAATACAAGCTGATTAGTTTGGGACAAGGCCGATTTGTATAAGACTGTCCCTTAATATTTATATGTATTTTTAATCTTCGAATAAGACACCCCGACATTTTGTTTGTTCGCACAATAATTGGTTCCCTGGGCTAGCTTAAACACTTCCCTAATCGCCTGAAAACCCGAGCCACCTGAAAGTATGTATCCCAAAGTCGTTAATCGCCTCGCCAGACCACTTTATGTTTGTAAACTGCGCGTTTTAATGTTTTCCCCGCCTCTAACTCACTAGTGTATCATTTGTGTCAACAATTTGTCGTTAAACTATTAAATAAATTTAGTTGGCAGTAGGAGCTTTGATAGCTGCCGTCTTGCGCGGACGCGCCGCCGCGTCACGACCAGACGCTTTAAATTATTTTATATCGACCACCGGAAAATACTTCTCCACATTCACTCTTAATACACGCGACACTAAACCCGATATTCATTTTTGTTGAAACAACCGAATTATTTATACGCTGCTCTATCACTACACGGTTTCTTGACAATTTATGAAATTTTAAAAGCTTATATATATTTTGTTTTATTGTTACGTTCAAAATCTTTAAAGGAGTGTCTTCAGCCTTGAAATGTTAAAAATTATATGTAACTCGTTGTAAAAGCTTCCATCATCGGGCTATTGTAAGGAAAACATAATAAGGGAGACTAGGAATCGTAAAATCAAAGTCGTACATTTCTAAGAATAGAATGATTGTTTAATTATCTCTCAAACGGTCTTGATATCGTTGTGCAATTTCATTTTGAGACAACTGATGCAAAAAGTTTGATCCAAGTAGGGAAATCTGAAATTCAATAATAAAAATCAACAAATTACTTACAAAGGATCAACTTTACGTATGTAAACAAGCATTTACTTGTACTTAAATTATTAAATTAGTTATCTATATTAGCGAGTGACGGATAAAGTAGCCTTTGTCATCTTTATGTTATTATTTTCCTCGCGTACCAAAATAAAAATAAACAACTTCACATACGATTTAATACACGATAATTTGTTACTAATCAAACTAGCGATTTTTATTTATGACAAATGTTATTATATTTAATAACCGTGAAGTATTCATTCCCTTTTTCCCACACGCGGAGAGTTTAAAGTTATCAGAAATCCTGCTTCCCCGCTTCGTTATCATCAACTTCCGCGCAAAATTGCATGCCTCTAGAAAACTTCAGTAGATCCTTCCACGTTGCATACTTTCACAGATTGCTAGTCACCGTAACATTTGTCGTATTTGGAGTGTGCGCAGGAATTGCACGATTTAATTCCGCCATCCGCGTTTCACCATCGGACAACCAGGCGAGGGGAGCGACTACATCCTTATGTTGTCAGTTTACCACTTATTCGCACGAAGCGATTTGCTTCATCATTTCTAATGCGAACCGCTAAGGAACGGAACTCGCTCCCATCGTGTGTATTTCCAGAAAATTATATTTTGGGTCTTTTCGAGGCAAGATTGAATAGGCTATTACTGACATCCTCGACCCCGTAGTCACTTACCATCAAGTGATACTGAGGTCAATCGCCGGCCAGTTTGTGAATAAAAAAAAACTATTGAGTAAAATAATAGTTTTCGCAGAGCTTGATCGAATTCAGACTGACGAAAGTCTAGTAAGAAGAATGTATTCAAGTAAGTACGAAATGTGTTCTTATTTTAATAGCCTATGCTCTATATTTCATACGAACGCTGCCAACTTGCCGATATGTTTTATTTTAGAATCTTAAAACGTATCGATTATTATCTTTGGTGGGCATCGATCCGGACAATACGTGGCATCGGCTGAAGTAGTGTTAGAAGCTGCTCCCGCTATGTATGTGGCTAGAGAATGCGCCGCGGCCACGCCGTTAGGCCGGATGCCAACGCAGCCAGACTGTCCGACCCCATTCCTGTTCTGGCTAATTCATTTAGCAACTGAGGAGTGTCTTTACAAAAGGGCTTATTTCTCTATAATACTCATACAAAAATAAGCCCTTTTGAAAGACACTCCTCAACTGCAGCCGGCAGAACCCGACTCGCCTCGTGCTCCCTCTTATATTGGGTTATAATTAGACGTAACGAAAGTATTGAATTAAGCATTAGCTTTGTTCGTTACTGCTTCTCTATATTCTGATGCAAATGGACAAACAGTCAATTACGTTTAATTAGCTACGTGTTTTTTTTTTCTTAGACCGTTGCGCTAAGTCTGTTGCACTCATCTCTGTTGCTCAATTAATGTATAAGTAGTTTCCATCTAGTTTATCTGTATTGACGTCAAGGGTTTTCTTGGGTATATTTATTATAATAATCAACAATTCCCTGTCCTGTACCAATATCACATGGTAACTTATATGAAGGCAAACCAAATAGGGGAAGTACTCAGTAATTTTATCGGGGAAAACACAATAAACTGATCACTGCACAGGTTATAAACGCAAAAATGCAAGTTTTTCCTCGTACCGTTAGTCACTTGACGGCTGCATCATTTACGGAGCGTAGTTGGGTCGCATTGTAATACGTGCACGTATTGTAAACTTTACCAAATAGGTAAAAGTTGTAAATAGTCGCATTCCGGTGTGTTCCGGGAACCGCTGGCGCCGCCGCCCGCCGCGCCGCGCCCGCCCTAGCGCTACGAAAACACCCTTCGGTAGATACGCTATCACGGACTTGCCACGACTTTCGGCGTCAAGTGGCGCGGCGAGCGGTTGAGCGAGAGATCCGAGCGGCGATACGAGTGAGCGAGAGACACGTACTCCGCACCGCTGCCGTTCGCCGCTAAGGCCGAAATCGTGGCATTTTCGTCAGTGGCACAGCGTACATAGATATGGATCTTAATAAATTGGCTTTTATTATTAATTTCTAATAGAGTAGGGTTTAACGAGTAGAGTTTTGCTTATTTTCTTACCCTCTATTCTCGCCCCGTCATTATGTTCTAGGACACGAAAAAACGTCCCTGATTTGTTTTAAACTTAGTTTTAGGGGTAGCTACCGGCAAATTAAAAAACTGAAAGATAAATAAAAAAGATTTTTTTTCGTCGTCAAAATAAGCAACACCCTAAAACCACGAAGATATGTCTATTTCAATTAGAGTAGATAATTTTTACAGGCTAAATTAATTAAGCAACTTTCGTAAGTGGTCCCCACTTATGAAATAATAAATATAAAATAATTAATATAATTAAATTTATTCGCGGTATAGCAACAATCCGTCACACTCACGACTTTTTTACCAACAACCTAAACTAGATCGTCCCACTTACGAAGCTCTTTGGATTTGGAAATTCGGAGGATCAATGGTTGCTGCGTCTGTAACACGCATTTCTCGTATGATATTCATAGCACACACATGCGTTTCTCACGTGTTTATATATATTATGTTAATAACTGCACTGAGCCCATTTGTACTAAAGTATTGCTAAGCGAAGTTAAAAAAACCGGCCAAGTGCGAGTCGGACTCGCGCACCGAGGGTTCCGTACACACACTTTCCATCCCTAAGTGGTTAAGTTAAGTTTGCACCTGGTATGTATAGCGCCCCATATAAATTAGGTGCAAAGTTAGGTATTAAAATATTTAAAAAAAAACTACTTACTAGATCTCGTTCAAAACAATTTTCGTTGGTAGTTTTTATAGAAATGTACATCATATGTTTTTTTTATATTTTTCATTTTCTTATTTTAGAAGTTAGAGGGGGGGGGGGGGGGGGGGACCAACTTTTTTCCACTTTGGAAGCGTCTGTCACGCAAACTATTCGGTTTAGAAAAAAAATATTTTAGAAACCTCGATATCATTTTTGAAGACCTATCCATAGATACCACACACGTATGTGTTTGATGAAAAAAAATTTTTTGAGTTTCAGTTCTAAGTATGGGGAGCCCCGAATATTTATTATTATTTTTTTATTTTTGCATCAAAACCTTAATGCGGTTCACAGAATACATCTACCTACCAAGTTTCAACAGTATAGCTCTTATAGTTTCGGAAAAAAATGGCTGTGACATACGGACGGACAGACGGACAGACAGACATGACGAATCTATAAGGGTTCCGTTTTTTGCCATTTGGCTACGGAACCCTAAAAATTGAGTAGGAACAGGAATACTTACGACGGAGGATTTTTCGCTGCTCACTGCGCTTGCGTGCTCGAAATCATGTGATCACAAAATTTTAGAGTGAAATTACTTCCAAACTTAAGTCACCGACACTGTCATTATCAGAAAATGTATGTGTTGACATCCTGCTAGTTATGATGCATGGGAGATGACTTCGTAGAGATAAAATATGGACTAGTGTACTTGATACTTGATGGATACGCATAATCGTGCTACGGTAGTCCATAGGAAAAACCCAGTAAGTTTTATAATTATAATTCCAATTTGCACGTCATAGCAAAAGAAAATCATTATGTATCAAGAATTCGTATTAAAGTCCGTATTGGGTAGCACCTCCAAAGCAATTTTCTTCCTAACTTGGTGTGGTGGTGGCGGCGGCAAGAATGCGCGCGAGCGGGCTCCTGCGAGCGACGACCCCGTCCACCCTAGTGTCCACGCGTACCCTATACGGCATAATTAACCTGCATACCTAACATTCTTGGCAATTTTCGCGAAAAGGCGTAAGAGGATTAACTAGTCTCATTTTATTTAGTGAACATTTCTAACTTCATGATTATTGATTAATTTTTTTACCGCGATTTAACCGTAATAAAGTATACTTATTACATTTTTAGGGTTCCGTAGCCAAATGGCAAAAACGGAACCCTTATAGATTCGTCATGTCTGTCTGTCCGTCTGTCCGTCTGTCTGTCCGTCCGTATGTCACAGCCATTTTTTTCCGAAACTATAAGTACATGGTAGGTAGATGTATTCTGTGAACCGCATTAAGATTTTGATGCAAAAATAAAAAAATAAATAATAAATATTGGGGGCTCCCCATACTTAGAACTGAAACTCAAAAAATGATTTTTCATCAAACACATACGTGTGGGGTATCTATGGATAGGTCTTCAAAAATGATATCGAGGTTTCTAAAATATATTTTTTCTAAACCGAATAGTTTGCGTGACAGACGCTTCCAAAGTGGAAAAAAGTTGGTCCCCCCCCCTCTAACTTCTAAAATAAGAAATTGAAAAATATAAAAAAAAACATATGATGTACATTACTATAAAAACTACCAACGAAAATTGTTTTGAACGAGATCTAGTAGGTCAGTAGTTTTTTTTTAATACCTAGCTTTGCACCTAATTTATATGGGGCCACTGTACATACCAGGTGCAAACTTAACTTAACGACTTAGGGATGGAAAGTGTTTGTACGGAACCCTCGGTGCGCGAGTCCGACTCGCACTTAGCCGGTTTTTTGAAGTCAGTTTGTTAATAGTTTGTGTGGAAATGCATTGTTACCAAAAAACAATGATGATTAAATATAGTAATCTTATTAAATCGGACTTGTTTTGGTTTGGGTTTAAAATTTAAGATAAAAGGAAATAGAGGAAAATGTTCTAAATTTATTACAAATCCGACAAAGAGCTTTCAAATTGTATAATCATGAAGGGAAAATGTTACGAAATATTTTCTTTTCTCATATTTTTTCCAAATAAGAATACGAGTATATCTAAAACTATTTAAGACTATTGTAGGTAGTCCGAATCCGAATATTGTTACAGTAGCATCACTTCTTCGTTACGACTGCAATTTATACAGGCATAAAACATCCACTTATGTTTCCATAAAGTTTTTGAAAGCCACATTTTTACCGATTCGAAAACGTCTACGTATTCTATCTTATTTGGCCATTCGATTACAACAAAAACTTGCAAAATAAAAACGGGGTATTGAGATTGTACCTAAAGCTTATTTTTTGTAATTTAATCTCAAGAAGTGAATAAATGTTTGTTCGTTTTGTATGAACAAACACGACCGGTTGCAATACATTTATATACGCATAAAATTAATGATAACAGTTCAACACGTCTTCAATTTTCATCAAAATTCCGCGAAATACACAACCAAGAAAAAAAATGCGCCAGCCAGCTCGGTTAGAAAAAACCACTTAGTTGTTCGTATCGAAATTCTTGAAGTTGTTCGAGCATTCTGAAAGAGTCCATCAATCCGAAAGATAGACATGTTTACGTAGTTTCTAATTATCCTATTAAGGAAAGAAGAGCTAAATCACGCGGTAACAGCAGAGGTCATAAACGACTAGTAAGTGCGCGGCAAGGAATGCGAGGACCGAGGAATGTGGCCCGGGCAAGAAATGCCTTCGCCAGGGCCCCATTCCACATGGCACTGGTGATTTCACTTTTTCGATCCGCGTTGGCATTACACA
Organism: Apotomis capreana; assembly: GCA_947623375.1. Taxonomy (NCBI): domain Eukaryota; kingdom Metazoa; phylum Arthropoda; class Insecta; order Lepidoptera; family Tortricidae; genus Apotomis; species Apotomis capreana. Next base: position 10,996,272 of record OX392510.1, on the reverse strand, counting down.
TGATTCCTAATGATAACCTATAGAAACGGAACTGCGGGTTCGATCATACAATTTACAATATTTTGTTTCGTGAAAGTGTAAGAAACGCCTGTCTACATTGATTGGTAACGATAAGTAACTTGGCTAAGCATCGCTTTGTTAAAATGGAATAGAAGTCCAGGTTTGACTGCGCTCGCTCTGCGTCGCAGGAAAACATTCGCAACCTCCACGCTTGAATCTTTCAGCCGATGTAACTACGGAGGTGCGGTCTAAATATTCGGTTGCCCTAAAGTGCAGTGCGAAATCTTTTGTTTCCACGTCTGTTTTGTGATTTGAATTACAAATGGATTTTTTTAAGCTCAAGGCGAATTTATATTGAAATTGTGTTTATCATGAAAAGTACATAAGTTTCCAGACCCTTGTAAGATTTCAGGAATTGCTTTACGGTCGGTTGTTGATGTTTCAAGCAATCCTTTTTGTACAGTTCATGAGCTTTAAGATTGGCCTTTGGGTTCGGGTGAAATTCTAGATCGGTTCAAATCTAGATCCCATAACAGTGAGCGAGACAGGTATTACTTTACCCGAATGTATTTTTATTAGCTCATTGTTTTAGAAGAAAAGTAGCTAGCTTTTCTCTGATTTACCCTGCATGTGGCTGGTTTTACGACACATTGTAAGCAGCAGAAACCTTAATACTAGTCTAGTATATTTAATTAGTTGAAAAAAAAAACTGTGTACCTACATCTGTTACCTACGAATCCATACTAATATTATAAATGCGAAAGTGTGTCTGTCTGTCTGTCTGTCTGTCTGTTACCTCTTCACGCTTAAACCGCTGAACCGATTTAGATGAAATTTGGTATATAGATAGTTTCAGTCCCGGGGAAGGACATAGGATACTTTTCATCCTGAATAAATGTAGTTTTCCCGTGGGATGAGCGGGTAACACCGCGGGGCACAGCTAGTATTATAAATGCGAAAGTGTGTCTGTCTGTCTGTTACCTCTTCACGCTTAAACCGCTGAATCGATTTTGATGAAATTTGGCATGGAGATAGTTTAAGATCCGAGGAAGGACATAGGATAGTTTTCATCCTGGAAATTATCCCTAAAAAGATTGAAAAGTGAGTAAGTAATTCATGATGACATTGATGACCCTGTAGGAAATGTAATGATTAGACCAAAAGCACAATTGCTCTTACATTTGCTTAGGCGCTTTTAATAATCCCTTTTATTAATTAAGGTGATTAGGTGGATATCTATCGTGTTGTACGAGGTTGCTTCCATACTTCCAAGTTCCACGCGGACGTATAGTCTGGCAAAAAAGAGTAGAAATTAAAAAGTGGCAATACCGTAGTGACGTCCCTTTCTAATCCATCTAAGGAAAAGGGGACGGCACTACAGTATTGCCACTTTTTAATTTCTACTCTTTTTTGCCAGACTGTAGTCGCGGGCAAAAGCTAGTGAATGCATAAAGAGATAGAGGACCTTATTTTGCCCAAAATTTTCTGAAATACGTAATTTTTCAAACCTTAATATTTGTATGATGACAAGAATGAAAAGCTAGCGTTTTTATATTTCCTACACTGTACGTAGGTATAAAAGAGAAGGTAGACGGACAGAGTTAGATGGAGACATCCAGCCTCATACTTAGTCAGCTGCACCGACAAGAGTTTGACTCATAGAGGAAGGTGGGCTAATTGGCCTTTATGACCAATAAGGACAAGCGATATGTCACTAGATAGCTTACTCTAAGTTCTAATAAAACGTTTACTATGGCAGGAAGTAAATGAAAGTTATCGCTGCATAAAAGAAGTTTGAGTAAAAACGTTATTATGTAGGGTTTTTTGATACTAAGTTCCTGCATCGCTTTTAGGGTTCCGTAGCCAAATGGCAAAAAACGGAACCCTTATAGATTCGTCATGTCTGTCTGTCTGTCCGTCTGTCCGTCTGTCCGTCCGTATGTCACAGCCATTTTATTCCGAAACTATAAGAGCTATACTGTTGAAACTTGGTAGGTAGATGTATTCTGTGAACCGCAATAAGATTTTGATGCAAAAATAAAAAAATAATAATAAATATTGGGGGCTCCCCATACTTAGAACTGAAACTCAAAATTATTTTTTTCATCAAACACATACGTGTGGGGTATCTATGGATAGGTCTTCAAAAATGATATCGAGGTTTCTAAAATATTTTTTTTCTAAACCGAATAGTTTGCGTGACAGACGCTTCCAAAGTGGAAAAAAGTTGGTCCCCCCCCCCCTCTAACTTCTAAAATAAGAAAATGAAAAATCTAAAAAAAACATATGATGTACAGTACTATAAAAACTACCAACGAAAATTGTTTTGAACGAGATCTAGTTAGTAGTTTTTTTTTTATAATTTAATACCTAACTTTGCACCTAATTTATATGGGGCGCTATACATACCAGGTGCAAACTTAACTTAACCACTTAGGCTTAGGGATGGAAAGTGTTTGTACGGAACCCTCGGTGCGCGAGTCCGACTCGCACTTGGCCGGTTTTTTATGAACTTTTTTTACACAGGGATTCGAGGTTTCCCGCCCTACAAAAAGTTGTAGAATATGAAAAAACCTTTCCAATGATATATGACTTGTCGATCTTGGTCCCTATGCCAGAGTCCATACAAATCTGCCCATCCTCATTATGATGACGTATACTTACATGTATAATATGATTCCAAAAGATTGGAAACAACCAAGCAGTCGTGTAGACTTTTCGTGTAGTTTAATATTTTAAAGATTGTTTGGGCGGGCGGCCACAATTATCCGTCACATAGGGACTCACAATCGTCAAGGGGTTGCTACTGCCGACGTTTTGGAGAATTTTTATTGCTTTTCCAATTAAAACATACTTTCAGCAAAAGCGAGTCTTTTTTAAAACCGTTTCACTTGCAACCGATTACATTTCTTACTGTTATTATCATTGTCAAGATGTTAGCCGCTGCAAGAAAAATGAGCTTTTAAAGTGGTCAACCAAGCCTTTGTGGCCGATAGTACCTACACTAACTGCTTTTTACAGACTATCGAGGATACCTGGTTCAAAATCAGTATATGTTACTATAAAAGCCCGAACTACGATACATCTTAAGTTTTAACTAAATAGTAAATCTTAACAACATGAGTTGGTGAATGTGAGAGATTGTTATACCTACAAGAAATAATTTATCTGGCTTTTAACAAGCTAAGCTTTACCTCCTCCTCCTTGCGTCGTTTTCCTAATAGCTGAGGGTCGTGACCTCCCCTTTGCAATACTTTCTCTCGTACGACCTTCCTCCATCTGTTTCTGTCTGCGGCGGTGTGAAGGGCGCTGTGAACTGTGGAGTCAAGAGCGGAGCGGATCTGGTCGGACCAACGTATTGGGCTGCGTCCACGAGGCCTTCTCCCATCTACTTTGCCGGTCACGATAAGCCGCTCAAGGTTGCCACTATGGGTTAATTGTTCTAAACCGAATCTGTAGGTACTTTAACCCCGCGTGGTCTTGTCTGTCCCAGTCTGCACAGAAGCTACCGTTCCCGAAGCGCTGTCCCAGATCTTTCTACCAACGGGATAGTCTCTTTTTTTTTACCGTATCAGAATAAGTATTTTGGACTTTCACCACTCGAAGTTGGTAAATATTGGGTTTTACTGGAAAAGTTTAGGCTTATTATTATTACCGTAATTCTTCCTGCCAGCCATGTGATGTTGTAGGCTTTCTCGGTTGACTCAACGTATATAAGCTCGCAATACCAATATTTCTTCATATACGATTTTGCGACACTTATTTGTTGTACAAATTATTCTAAGTAAGATAAACTTGAAGACTCATTCTAATAAGTTTTTATCGATCAACAATGTATAATTGAGACAGACTTTTATTGCCGGCTGTACCTACTTTTTGCACATACGTCAAATGAATCGAAGATCATTGGTGACATATCTGATACCTAATCTGTCAATAAATTGTAAATCTGGAATCAAATCTATTATTATTAGCTCATATTCGGATTTTTTGCAACATACTAGAAAAAGCTTAGTTTATATACTCTCTAAGATTGATACATTCTGTTGGAAACAAAAATATATTATACACCAGTAAATATATATAAATATATACCAGTCACTTAGTTGTACTTCATCTCTTGATAAATTTGGTACACGCGTATTTCTTTTATTTAATAAGTGTCACTATTATCTCCATATTCTCTTCTAACAACTTCTGAGCTGGATATTCATCTTTTTCGTTAAGTTGAATCTGACTTACAATATCAGCAGCGCAATCTTGAATTATCGACGTTGATTCGACATGTGTTGAAAGCATTCAGCTTACAGCTAGACACGACCAGACTAATAAGATTCACGGTATTTGTTGGAGCGTAGAGTCCACATTCGTTTTTTGTTTCATTATATGACATAATGAGATCAAGTAGTGTGGTGATCCATTGTTGTAGACAATGCGTCTAGCAAACGTTTCTCATCGCGGACGCACATGACTCATATATAGCGTAGTATCAAAGCCTCATTCGGATGATACATAATCGAGCCGATTCATATATGATGCAAAATCTAAAACTGTCGTTTAATTTTAGGTCGCCTCACCACATTTTTAATGACGTCTGCGACATGTTTAAATATATTAAAGCGGTCGCCTTGTTTTAATTTCGTGTTGCAATGCATCTTTCAAGACTGTGCGGCGGCGGCGGGCCCGCCGGCGGGCGTCGCGCGGCGGCACCCGCGCCGGGCCGCTCCCGCCGCTGTTAGCTCTGTGGTCAAATATGCAGTGCTAACTGGTCCCGAGAAAGTCGTCTATTTCGAAATTGTGTGTTGCGTGTTCGATATGCGGCGGTGTCGCTGCGGTGCCGCGGAGTCTGGTGCGCGGTGCGATCTGTCGGCGGCGCGCTGTCTGCACGTTCTTCCGGACGCAGCGCACCCGTCCGACCAGTCGCAGCGCACCGCCCGCTGCCTGCCGCGGGCGATCGGCCTTCGGAGCCGAATAATTAAATCGAGAGAGCGACGCCGGCTCAGCCGCCGCCGCCGCGGAGGCCTGCGGACCCCGAAGAAGCGGTCGCGGAAGGCGCTGCCAGCCTTGATGGCGCTGATCTGCGCAATTGCGGCCGGTTTAACGGTTCGAATTGCGCCGTAGCTCCGCTCGGGTCTCGCACATTGTTTTATCGGCTTGCAATTTTATACGATGACGACTTACGATCAGGAATTTCGTGAAGTCGTACCTACGTCACAATCCGAGTCGCTTCGCAGCTCGTTTCTTTGTTCTAAACATTGAAACTCGTTAACCAGTAACCTGATTGTATTAGATACTCAATAAAACATCTAATTCGTATCAAGTTTTAAAAACATTTAACTACGAGGTACAAGAAAAGAAACATAGTATTTAGTATTTAAATCTAGATAATGATAAAATGAAAAATGTAAAGCAACTTACGGTCTTATCGCTTAAATGCAATGTGAATTCTGCAAAACATAATTTGGTAGCTTTTCCACTTATAAACACTCTTAGGACTGACCGATTATAGATAGGTATGTTTGTATTGTTTGTCAATAGCTAACCTAATCATCATTAAGGATTTGGTTTTAGAAACTTCAGAATAACGAAATGCTATTTTTTTATTCATGTTGACGTAAACGATGAAGTAATAGAGTCATTAACGGGGTAGAAGCGAGATCGCGTGTAAATGCTGATAAAAGTCAAGCCGAAGCTAATGTCTCTATCTATTGATTCATGCTAATTATTGGGGTTGTTGTTTGCAGGTTGTGTGTGTGTTTAGTAATTTTATTCAATTAAACATCGTGAGTTTTTCGTATGTAATGGTAGTTTTTCGCTACCAGGCAAAACGTTATGTTGTAAATAAACATCTACTTACGATTAAATTAAAAAGTTTTTTAGTTAACGTAGCTATGGAACTTGATGATGGCATCAAAAATAGCTGACAGTTTTAGTTTTCAATTTGACATATATCAGTAGTAAATTTGCCAGCTATAGGTACCTACTTTTGATGCGGACCGTACCTACTTCATTGAACAGCAAACGATTTGCTTAAGCAAATAATACAAAACCAAAAATATATCCGGAAAATTGTACCCTATACACCCCGACGTCATTTAACGTCATGCGTGACGGCATGACTGGCATGAGTCGTATACCGATGACCTGGTGATGAGCGCAGAAAATTGTTGTATGAGAGCAACGCACGATCCTTGGGGAAGCCCTATGTCAAGCAGTGGACCTTTCGACTGATATGATGACGAACAGTGCATTTTCATGTACATTCCAATAGAATATTTATTTACCAAACACATTTCAAATGATGTTATGGTTTTGTAGCTAATACTTCTTAGACTGTCCCAAGATTTTATTTCTCTCTAAGTGAAATCAAATATTACTCATACCTCGAGAAGCTTCATGCATCGAGGAATGTTAAATATTTTAAACATACATATGTAGATACAACAATATTAACGCATATCAACGTTTGATATCAGCTTTTATTCAAATCCATCCGCGTCATTGTGACGGGCATCCTGCTACGGCGCGGCGGCTCAACAGTCAAACGATTCTGCGAATCGGTGGTTATTGTCGCAAATTGCTGCTTTCGCCGCTGCTGAATAATGCATGCGATAACATAAAAGCATAGCATCACGTCTGCGCGCGCCGGTCGCCAACCCGCACTCCCCTTACCGCGTGGTGCCTCTTTTCCTTATGGGCTAACATATAACCACCCTTATTTCTTGACAACGTGGTTGGTTCCGGAGTCCTGAGTTAAAATTCTGGCAAGGGCAAATATTTGTGTGATGAGCTCGAATATTTGTTCCTGATGGGTTATTGATATTTTCTATCTGTGTATTTGTATTATGTTATAACTTATAAGTTATACGTCTGCAAGTCAAACAAATCTGTGACGGATGATTAAATATTGATTTTGTTTAAAAAGTGACTTGCTTGATTTTATGTTTTCAGCTAGAAATCATGAAAATCGGCTAACCGTCTGAAATAGAAAGCTGAAGAGTGTTTGTCTGATTCCGTTGTTGTTTAACCTTGTTCAATTCAATCTATATGTGGTGTTTCAATCTTTATCTGGCGCACGTCGAAACAAATGTTAGGCTATTTGATATCCCTGAAAATACACGGATCTGCGTTTATCTGTTAGTAAATGCAGCAGGAGGATGACATATATCTACTACTTACATGAAGTGGCAATTTTTTGTCTTCCACACTTTCTTACCTAACGTGAAAAAACTAGTAGGTATCCTTTGATAGCGTAGCGAAGACATATCATTGTCTCGGTACCTATTACAGTGTTCATGTTATATTTTTAGGGGTAGGTAATCGACTTTGTGGCATTATATTATGACATTGTTCAATTTTCGACTGACACGTTGAATGCTAAATAGAGCGATGTTTCAGTGGTAGTTTTTAAGTCACAACAGCGAACACAAACACAGAGTATATTATTCATTTTTCGCCATGCTTTCAGTGTTTAATATCTTGATACACTAAAGAGATGTAATCTGGCTATAAATCATTGTCCAGATACGCGCGTGTCTACAAATGAAGTAATAAATCAATCAAGCTAAATCTTAATATTGACGTCGCATGAAAACCGTGGGAAACAACGCCACATTTATTAGTAAACCCGTTTGTCGCCGCGTTTCGAGATATATACTAACTGAAAGTTACCTAACTTTGTCCATACGCTTGTTATCATATCCTTACACAACTACTTTCCAAACTTTCACGCGAGCATTCTCGCCTTTTGTATCGGCTTGCCGCCGTAATATCATAATATTCGATGTTTATTTCCTTATGAGTATATATGAAGCAACTTATTTTGGTCGATAATGTAATGACTGTAAAGTATCCTTATCATTAACAACAATCGTAAACGTTATCTACTTCCTGCCCGCGCTTACTCGTGGTACGCGACATATCGATTCCTACAAACATTGGGTTTCCTGAAAGCTACTCTCGAAGCTTCCGGTCGCGGCGCTTAAATTGGATAGGTGGCGCCGCCGTACACCTCCCAAAAGGAAAGTCTGGATTGAGTGGAGATTAGGTATGGGCTGCGTCGTGTGGGGTGGCCCTGGCGGCGTTTCCCACAGAGGCAGCTCTGCGACCAGTCCGTCGGAATGTGGTCGCGGCACCGGCCCGCACTTTCACCAAAACAATTCGTTAGCGGCCTCTTTCGGCATCGCACCGCACCCGCCACCCCGCCACCCCGCACACGTGAAAATTAACAACACACTGATACTTGACTCCACGATCAGTATTTTGGATAGGCCCTTTTAATGTACCTCGCCGACACCGGTCGCCGAGCAAACACAACGTACCCGTTTCGAACACTCTTAAAATCAATAATCTTATTACTTTATACCGGTACTTTCCGATCTCATATCTGCACTAACTAAATAAAAATATGACCATTTATTATATTTTCAGGCGTAAGCGAGACTACCTGTAACTTTCTATTACCTCCCGTATTAGAATGACGAACGCCTACGTAAAAGCAGCTTCGTAGAGTAGAACGCTGTAACTGATGCAGTATTTGATGTATTTATTACAAGCAATTGTTAAGTTAGTCAACAATGTTTCATGTAATCCTTAAATAATATACCTTAGTTTTTAATTACTATTACTACTACTACAACTATTAGATTTACGTGTTCCTCTATTTAGTGCGAGCGTAAGAATAATGATATTCGTTTCGTATGCATTTTTTGTAGTTTTCGTTTCATAAGCTATTCCTATCTTTCTTAGTATGATTTTCTTGGTCTTCATGATGCCACATTCATTTATTTTTTATTGCGAAATATATTAATGTAAATATGTTGATGAATTGCGACTTCACGGAGTTTTTGTGAAATACTTACAAGATATATACTCTGCAAATTCGCTCGCCTGGTTGGATGGAACGTTATAGACAACATTTTTCGCGTGGCAAAGACTCGCATGTCATAATCACAATTGCATTAGAGGTGCTGTCATTCCTCTGTCCTAGACTGCCCCTTAAATCTCTAGTCAAATAGTCTTTAAAGTTTTCGCTTGTTAATAAGTCATAACCATTACTACTAACATACAAATTATAATATTGAACCATTAAAATATGGAACTCTTTGCCGGCTCATGTGTTTCCTCCATCTTAAAACTTGGGACCCTTCAAATGAAGCGTGAAGAAGCATCTCTCGGGCCAGCATGGCAGTGGAAACTGACATGGCACCGTTGGTTTCTTGCCAGTTGCCATTACGGTTTGGGCTCCCCTTCTTGCTTACCATCAGGCGAAGTGGTGCCACTTTGTGGCGACGTTATAAAAAAAAATGTTTTTTATTGTCTAGGTACGGCCAGCTGTCTGGCATGGTGGAACCTGTGTTCGGCGTGCTCGGTGCCGTGGCGGTGGCCGCGGCGGAACCCGCGCTACCTTATGCGCTTGCGTTTGCGGCGGGCGCCATGATCTACGTCGTGGCAGACGACATCATCCCTGAAGCCAACGCTTCGTGAGTACAGTTTTACGTATTGACTTACCGACATGACCAGACCTGGTGGAGGTGTTGCACTTAATGCTGGTATTTGGTAAGACCTAATCTGCCCCCTAAAGACAATACTTGGTGAGTAGTCTGTATACGTGTCACGTATACCGATACAGCTACGTATTAGGTACCGACGATTTGAGCGTGTGAGTCCGATAGTTCAAAATGAATACATATCAATTCATTTACTTATTTGTAAATAGATACAATTTGAATATGAAATGTCGCATTTCGAATTAACGGATTTACGGTCTTGACCCGCAAATTCTGCGCATTTTAAAACACTTCTAAAGAAGTTCTATCGTCGGTTATGAATTTTACAAACTACGCATTATATGACTGGGACAACAGCTTGAGTTGCCAAATTTGTAGAACAAGCTTATCCATAATCTTCAAATGGGAAAATAATGTTCTGCTAAGTAAAGCTACATATTTCAAACTGGTATGTGCGCGGGGATCATAAATTCATCTTATATCATATCACTTATTGCACCATGGTTATATAAAGTATTAAATCATGACATGGGTTGTGAGGGTATTGCAAAATCATTAAACTAAATGCGTCTAACCATATTTTTGGTTTAAGTACAAGAGATGTTAGCGTAATATTTAAGAAAAATCAAGATTAAAACAGCCGCTGTTTAGCAATAATCTTCTCATTAATACCTAAATGGGCAGATCGAAATAAAATACGAGTAAGCCTACATGATTAATCCCAACAATAGAGCGTTCTACAAAAGCTCAATAAAATGCTCTAAAGTACCAATTATTACCCCAACAAGACTAGACGGTGAACTAATAGCAGTGTCCTTGGGATTGACCCACAAAGCTGAGGACGAGCCTTTGTGTGCCCCTCGCAGACGGCCCCTTAATCCCAGTTCCGGTGCCGATAACGTTACCTTTTATTGCTCCAAATGCGCGTACCATCGTCTTCAAACACTCTGCTCCGATTCACCCGATGAATGTGTTGAGATACGTATCTTATTCAATCGATTCCGACGGACATGAGTTTCCTCACTCATTATTTCGTTTTCGTTTCGGCGTTTCTATCTCAGTCATTAGGTATCTAAATGTTATTACATATCGAGACTTTTCGAAACTGTTTTATTGGGCTCGAGATTCTGTCCTTGGAATATTGGCTGTTTTAGCACAGAAATATGAAGAGAAACCGAAACTCCAAATGAACTAGTCTTTATTTATAACAATACTTCGTATTAGTAACCGACGTCCCGATTGGCTGTCTTCGGCTGCTGTCATAATTGGATTGACGAGGGTCGCGAACAATCAAGAAACGAATTGTTCCATTTTCGACATGTACGGATTGGACGGGAGCGTCGTCGCAACCGACAGTTTTGGCGTGTGAAGGAATACCGTGGGTACATGTACTTCGCAGCACTTCCCCTTGCCGACAGTGCTCATTGTCCATCTTGCGTATTGTCTGCAACCGGTCGCGGGCCCCTTCAATACATATACCAGTATTCCCTGATTGACTAATTGTTGACATATCCTCACAAGCAACTCAGGATTTGCATTGTCATATCTGCTTCCAGCACCTAACGTAAGCGCGTACAATTATTGTTTGATATGTTTACGTATCGCTTAAGGACAGATGTCTTCGCTAAGCCGACCGATTACCATATAAATATAGCAATGTGCAAGGAACACCTTGTTTATCTTTATCAATTACGGTTAAAGTGTACCGCGTGTAAACTAAAATTAATTAGAGAGAGTATAGATGCGTGTGCGACCACCTGACACGCCTACGCGAAGCACGCGCGCGCATCACTTAGTCCGATTAACATTGTTATAAAACATGATGATTGTTTATCATAAATAAACACATGCTCCTACTAGTTGCCGCCGGTCAGGAAGCTTATTAAACGGTAGCTCCACCACACTAGTGTAATATTTCTAAACCGGTACAAAACCATGTTTCTCTTCATCGCCGCTTTCCTTTTCTGTGCCGCCGTATCCTGAAGACTGAAAAACTCCTTGGAATTTAAACTTAAAAGTTGGTTAAACGTAACACAGCTTGTTGAACAGCGATTTCCCTGTTATGTTAAATGAGACAATAGTGCAGCATTGCGGTAGTGACGACGGAATGGCACGCAAATACCCCGCCAGAAATAACGGCGCGCCGTCTCACACCCTGCGTGACGCGACTACCGGCTAGGCCGTGGGCGCGGCGGGCTTCTGCAGACTGTTGGTTTAAAAAGATACTTCAAAATAACAAAAAAAAATGCAAATTTGTATGCTATTATTTAAAAATTACAAAGTTTTTCATCATTTGAATTTCCCCTAGAACCATCTTTTTTATGGCTATGGCTTTTCTGAAATGTAAAGCTTTCAAATTTCAAAATTTTATAAATTAAATCATCGTGTATTCAGCTAGGTTAAGTTTGTTGTATAACATTCTTGAAATATTGCTTACTTAGGACGAATCTTAATTCGTTATGGTAAACACTTGAAACGATTAAATTATTTTGAAAATCGTAAAAATGGATTTTTGTTGAACAATATTTGGTGCTTTGTTCTAAAGTTGACTGGTAGAGAATTCCTCGGGCATTAAGTGCACCTTTATGTAGGTACAGGAAGTTTGCTTTTTAAATCGTCACTCACCAATCGCTTGATTTCATATTCAGATCATATAGGTAACAAATCAATATTTATCTTTGGTACACAATGGTAAACTATGAAAGAAAAATGTAATGTGATCTACTGCAATATAAGCTTAGACTCTAACCTGCGACCCTACGGTTCCGGCGTAGTGCTTTCCCACCTGAGCTATATGTTACGTCAATCACACCAAAATTCCCATAATTCTACGCTACTGAAGCGCCCTCTGCGTCATATGTATTTAAAATCCTTATGCGCATTATCCATACCCTACACATTAAAACAGAATCCATAAAAAGATTAAATTAAAAAACGTTCATATTCATAGGTACGTATAAGTTTAATGACAATGCAACAATATAGAACCGCTAAAGAATAAAATATTCTTTTGTAGTTCTATATAGATACCGATTAATTAAGTTTATTGGCATTTATTGTATGTTAACCTGTTAGTCGTTTCTTAGACTGGGTGACTTCAAGAATTTACTACATAATGTCTATATGATAATACTACTTATTTCTGTGATAATAAAAAATGTTTTAATGGGCTCGTACTGCAACATCGTTTCATCTTCGAATGTGTTTAAGGCTATGGCCACAGGTGAAGCGAATGTCTAGAAAATTTAAAACTTGCCCGATATATAGATATCGGGCAGATTAGTGAGAACATCGTCAGACGTAATTAAAAGCCAGTACCAGGGCCACCGAACTTTCTTCAGTGGCTAGACTACTTTTTGTTGGAACTACTTTTAAGCAATTTTATTTAGAGCGTGGTCGGTCTGCGAGAAAATTTACAAATAGGTATTTTAACAAACTATTGCCGTCGCGCTACATTTCAGCAACTGAACCATAAGTGCAAACTAAACGACTAGAAGATACCCCCTGTTAATTACTTTATAGGGTTTCGTACCCAATGGGTAAAAACGGGACCCTATTACTGAGACTTCGCTGTCCGCCCGTCTGTCACCAGGCTGTATCTCAAGAACGGTGATAGCTAGACAGTTGAAATTTTCACAGATGACGTATTTCTATTGCCGCTTTAACAACAAATACTAAAAATAAAATAAAATAAATATTTAAGGGGGGCTCCCATATCCCATACAACAAACTTGTTATAGATTGGTACGGGACCCTTCATGCGCGAGTCGGACTCGCACTTGCCAATTTTTATTTTTTATAATTTCAAAATGAGCTTTGGTTAAGCGTTAGAGCACTGATTTTACACACAAAAACTTTACCAAATTGACGTTCCCTATTTCCCTGTTTTTTGTTCCAAAACCAGCCAATTCAACTATTTTGGGTCTAATAATTTATAGATAGAGTAGACCTATCCCGCTTTATTTTCTTTTTGTAATTTTTTTTTAAATTGACTTTGCATTTTATAATATCATACTTATATGTTTATAACCGACTTCAAAAAAAGGAGGAGGTTCTATGTTTGATTGTAAGTATGTTTTTTAATTTATTTTTTCGAAAGAAGTAATTAACAGGGGCATGCCTACTGTCAGACTAGGCTTTTCTAAAAATGTTTGCACTAAATTCATTATTCCGGAAGAAAATAGGCACCTACAATTTCATGAGAAAGTGCAGCTCGGCTACGCTCTTAAGGCGCTCTTCTCCCAGTAGACGCCGAACTCACTCATTTTGGAATGAGTCGTAAACATATTAAGCAGTGTTTGAAGATTATTAAAAACATATATATCATACTTAAGGATCTTGCGACTACAAAATCGTTTTCAGCAACATTATTGGATAAATTTCGCTCGATAGAAAAGAATCCCGAAGTTACCTCTATTTGTAATATTTTTTCAGTGGTAAGGCTAAAATACGATCTTTTTTACCCGTTTTTTGCGTAAATGTGTGGATACTAACATTATCACTCACAGACGGAATCGAGCCTTTAAGTCTGACAGACTTTGCCTCCTTGTGTGTGTTCTACCGTCTGTATAATGGGATGTGTTCTGAAGAATTGTTTGACATGATGCCCACGGCTACCTTCTACCACCGCACTGCTCGCCATCGGCAGGGTGTTCATCCTCACATGCTAGAGCCTAAATGGTCGAGAACTGTCCGGGTCCAGAGGAACTTCCTACCGCGAACGCTTCGCATGTGGAATGAGCTCCCTGCCGAGGTTTTCCCCGGGGGCTACAGTATGCGGTTCTTCAAGAGGGGAGTAAATAGGTTCTTAAAGGGTCGGCAACGCGCGCGTGATGCTCCTGGCGTTGCAAGCGTTCATAGGCGGCGGTAACTGCTTAACATCAGGCGGGCCGCATGCTTGTTTGCCACCGTTGTAGTATTAAAAAAAAAAAAAAATCTACGTAAATTCGCTAGGATTGTCTCGATAAAATCACTAGTACTAAAAACCTACTAAAACTCTTCGCGCTTCAGCGCTTGACCTGCGTCAATATGTTCCGCGCGACCACGGTCGGACAATATCGCCTTAAGCCTGTATTTCATTAAAGTTTTCAATAAATTATTCTTGTCTTGATGTTGTACCACTAAATTTCGTTTGCAGTCCTAGGAAAAAACTTTAATAATCTGTTCAGTCCTCAAATAATAACTGTAACAAAATAATGTCTTATTTGTTACATTTTCTGGTGACAAAGTAGACCCTTTTGGTTGAAAACTTCACATTTAGTAGGTAGTAATTAACTGTACTGCTAAATATCTAAATGTATATCAACGTAAGTTCTCACGTCGGCTTTCAGTAACTGCATATGATTTGGTAAAACACTCGAAATGTTTGAGTACAAAACCGTTATCTCTTATTCTTATCAAGCCTTGGAATGCAATGGCGCTTACCGCTGCATTCTGGAGCATGTGCAGTCCCATAAAATTGTTGAACACACTAAGAACCTTATCGCTCCAAATTTGACATTCCCATTTCTATTTAGTCGTTCTGTCTTTTGTTTAAAGTTTACTTTGACAAAGTATTAAAGTGCTCAACATTTTCGTAGGCATACTGCTCAGGCTACTTCAATGATGTCTGAGCGGACAATCTGGTCAAAATATGTGACACATCCACGTGTAGGTATACGTACATAATGTGGAAATAAGAATAATGACATTCAAATTTTAAGATAACCCTGACACAACCAAACATAGATAAGAACCATCTCGACAGACAAGGCTTACGATAAAAAAACAGCATTCAAATCTGACCCTCAGTTTGGGAGCTAGGATGCCACTGACAAGCACACAGATACACACTAAACTTTTAACACCCCTCTTTTTTGTCGGGGGTTAAAAAGAAACATTCACTTTCATGAGTGTAGCTTGTGTGTATTAGTCCAAATCTTGCATATCTCCGACTACCTGTGGTCATTTTTGCTAAGTTA
Organism: Apotomis capreana; assembly: GCA_947623375.1. NCBI lineage: Eukaryota > Metazoa > Arthropoda > Insecta > Lepidoptera > Tortricidae > Apotomis > Apotomis capreana. Next base: position 10,980,803 of record OX392510.1, on the reverse strand, counting down.
AACGTAGACCGCATGACAAAAGTGACTAAAATAGTTCATATAAAAAACTGGATAAAAAATTAGCAAAAATTAATTGTTTTAACAAAAACCGGCCAAGTGCGAGTCGGACTCGCGCACCGAGGGTTCCGTACCACTTTCCATCCCTAAGTGGTTAAGTTAAGTTTGCACCTGGTATGTATAGCGCCCCATATAAATTAGGTGCAAAGTTAGGTATTAATAGGTATTAAAAAAAGACTACTTACTAGATCTCGTTCAAAACAATTTTCGTTGGTAGTTTTTATAGTAATGTACATCATATGTTTTTTTTAGATTTTTCATTTTCTTATTTTAGAAGTTAGAGGGGCCCCCCCCTAACTTTTTTCCACTTTGGAAGCGTCTGTCACGCAAACTATTCGGTTTAGAAAAAAAATGTTTTAGAAACCTCGATATCATTTTTGAAGACCTATCCATAGATACCCCACACGTATGTGTTTGATGAAAAAAAAAATTTTGCGTTTCAGTTCTAAGTATGGGGAGCCCCTAATATTTATTATTATTTTTTTATTTTTGCATCAAAATCTTAATGCGGTTCACAGAATACATCTACTTACCTACCAAGTTTCAACAGTATAGCTCTTATAGTTTCGGAAAAAAATGGCTGTGACATACGGACGGACAGACAGACGGACAGACGGACAGACAGACAGACATGACGAATCTATAAGGGTTCCGTTTTTTGCCATTTGGCTACGGAACCCTAAAAATCATCATCACTGTCATCTTGCCTATTGACCTATAATATGACAATGATGATGATTTTTGAGGGTGTCAATCTTATTTTTTATTGGGATCCTGTGACGGTGTGTCTATGTTTGAATGGGACTAACTACAATTAGACTGCTATAAAAGTCAGAAATTAGCGTTAAAGATCGACATTCCTACGGGGCGCTGAAAACGCTCCATACAAATGGTGTCCAATCCGTGACGTCATATCGAGCAAAGGTATCAATATCTGTACAGAAAAATTGGGCAAGTGCGAGCCCGACTCGGGCATGAAGGGTTCCGTACCTATACATATATAAAATCTATAACAAGTTTGTTGTATGGGAGCCCCCCTTAAATATTTATTTTATGTTATTTTTACTATTTGTTGTTATAGCGGCAATAGAAATACATCATCTGTGAAAATTTGAACTGTCTAGCTATCACCGTTGTTGAGATACAGCCTGGTGACAGACGGACGGACGGACGGACGGACAGCGAAGTCTCAGTAATAAGGTCCCGTTTTTACAGAATCAGAATATGACATTTAGAGCTGTTTTTATTCATATAACTACAGTATAGTCACCATCGTAGTATTCGGTAATCACTTTACCAGAAAATAACCAACGTCAACAAAATGAAGTTATGTTTTATAATTATGCCAATTGGACTAACTAGAAAGTAAATCTATGAAACAAAAAAGCATTATCCAAATCGGTTCAGGTTAACACCCCGACTAACTGAGAACCAGCTATCCGTTGTTTGACGTCGGTTGAAAAGACAAGCGTACACACTCGTAATACGAGTATGACAAATATACCTACACCTATTCCTTTAACAACACAGTTACGATAGTTATGCATGAATTCTTCAAAAAGTTGCCAACTGACATGCATGCACTGAGAATAGGGAATTAAATCAATTAAAATTTGAATTGCTTATCTGAAATGTGAAATATGTCACACATATAAACAAAATAATATAAATTCCCCGTAACTTATTCCATTGAAATGCCAACTATAATCCCGATATAAAGCCGCGTGCGCGCTGCGTCTATTTACAGTGTGCACAGGCGCAGGGCGGGCGGTTACAGCCTCACTTACGGGCGATTCCCCACGAATTGGCAAATCTGTTTTTTTAATGGGTAGACTGTAGATAATTATCATAGAAATGTGTTTTTATTTTAAACTAAAGTCATATCATAATTTTAAATTTATCTAGTAGGTATATCGGATATAGAACTGACTATTTAATTAACACTTTCTTAAATCCATCCATTCATACTAATATTATAAATGCGAAAGTGTTACCTCTTCACGCTTAAACCGCTAAATCGATTTTGATGAAACTTGGCATAGAGATAGTTTAAGATACGAGGAAGGACAAGTTTTCATCCTGGAAATTATACCTAAAAAGATTGAAAAGTGAGTGAACATTTATGTTGGGGTGCGGTGACCCTGCAGGAAATGTAATTATTAGACCAAAAGCACAATTGCTCTTACATTTGCTTAGGTGCTTTTAATAATCCCTTTAATCAAATTCCACGCGTACGTAGTCGCGGGCAAAAGCTAGTGCTTTATAAACAGTCCTCTGGCGTGTGTGGCAGAATTTAATTTGTATCAGAAAATCTTAGTGCTGTGTCACAATTTCGCAAGATTTCTCTGGTGAACGTAAGAATACGATTTACATTATTGATTATAATAATAGTATTTGTTTACTATGTCATTTGATTCGATTTTCTACTCAAACATTGTCCCTAGGGTACAAAACCAGTAAGTACCTTGTCGCTTAATTTTCATTAATGTAATAATAATCGATAAGATTATTTATGGATAAATTTATATTGATATACACAACACTGTAGGTAGTTAAAATGCAAAATAATTGTTGTTGTTGTTACTGTTCAGGCAGGGGACTGTTAAAAATTCCCATTAAGTGGAGAAATACCCTTCCGCCAGAGTCTGCGTGGGCTTGTCACCGTCTAGCCACTGTCAATAATAAATATATGAAATTACGCGTTTGTCGGCGGGATGACGCCGCTCTAGTTTGTCTATGCGCTGACGTCACCGTCTGGGAATCTGGCGCAGCGGCGGCGCTCCCTGACCTACCTCCAGCGTCGCGGCGCTTCCACCCCCAAGGACTACCCCTAGCCTCTAGCGTTTAAATACGCACATCTGTTTGATCAATAATTTTATATGCGTTTCGGAATTCGTCATTTCCTTTCTGGTACGGGACTGAATAACTAAATTGCAGCAGCAGTTGGGAAAAAAATCCCAACTGTATCATTTCCCATTTCCACTGAATGAAAATGTTTTGGCTATATTCATTTATCGTTTTGTTAAGGTTTATGGAAACAAAGATTTTTCTTTTAATGTTTAAAGTTTCCAATAATTATTTATTATCTAAATATTAGTAACCAAGTAGTATAAGTATATTGGCCATCCCTAAAAGATTAAATAATTAAAACGTCCATTATTAAACCATGTCAATATTGTACATAAATGATACACTTAGGTACCTACATAACTCCAGGAAAAAGTTGTATATCGCCTTTTTTTGCCTTTCTACAAAATGTTGAATTGGCAATTTTAATAAGCATAATTCGGTTATTGACTTTTAAAATGTTTATTACCATTTTTATTGCGTAATTTAGTAATTTATTCCGTAACGAAATCACATTTTTGTATTGTAATATAAGCTTGTTTCCATACTTTTGGCTTGAGGTGTAGCTTAAAACAAATTTGTTTTATAAACATTCTGAAAATTGTACTGTTTTAGAAAAAAAACCTAGTCCGTTTCGTAACCAAGCCTTTGCTCTGCGTGTAACAGAGAGTAAAGAAAAATACAAAATGTGTATATGGTCGACTGCACTGATAACTGCTCAGTTGTCAGCTAGCTAACAGCACGGTTGTAATGCAGTTGGTAAAGTCCAACAACCGATATACACTTTTGTAGACAGAATATAATATGGTTCAAATGTAGTGCGTTCGTGTCGGCCCGTACTGCGTTGAAATAAAATAAAATGTATGGTACCTAAGTACAGAATCATACAATAAGCTTATTTTTCTGTCGTTCTCTAGGATTTTCAAAATAAAACAGAATAAATGTCATAAAAAAATCCGTAGGCCTAATAATTTTTTTAGGGGCCGTAAGAGGTATCAAATGACCCCTTCTATCCCCCATTTTAATTTGGTAAACAATGTACCAAACACCCTGTGTATGATTTTTCAAATAACTAGAATCATTCTAGAATACTTAATATAAATTTCATACACTAATGTAATGAAGAAGTGTTTACAAAAGTTAAAGAAAAAAGGAATTTCTTTAACACTATAGAGAAGAGAAGAGGGAAAATGTTTAGTCACCTTCAACGACATGACTCTTTTATAAGCAACATAAAAGAAGGAAAAGTTGAAGGCAAGCGAGAAAGGGGTAGACCAAGAATAAGCTGCATGTAAGAAAAAAAAAAGAAGGTAAACGTCATGTTGTATAGGGAAATCATGGAGGAAGCCATGGATAGGCAACGCCTACATACTTCATCAGACGAGAGTTTAACTCTGTATGCTGACATAATTTTATGGGTAAATTGTAGGTACTATATAATTGTTACAAACCCATTTGCACTGTAATGACCAAACAACAATATGCACAATTTTGAAATTGTTATTTATTTGATTAAACAGTCTATATAATTTCACGCTGTGATAATCAGTAAATTATTGTCTTCTCGTTCGAGCGGTTAGTTAGGGAACGAGAAGACAATAATTTAACAACAATATGCACAATTTAGGAATTGTTATGAGATTAAACATATAATTTCACGCTGTAATAATCGGCAAATTATTATCTTATAACGAACGACTAACCTCTCGATCTATTATATAAAATAAAACAAAGGTACCACAACTACCCGTTCACGTCATCGCATCTAAAAAACTTACTTAACACCCAATTTAATTTCCCGTCAGCTTCAATTGTGCGTCGCATTCCTCCGTGCGTTTTCATGATGTCAGATTATATTTAGGTGCGAATCATGTCTTGCGATGGGGTTTCCCGCGGGGCGTGCTTAGAATCCTACAGCTGTCGCCCGCGTCTACAAGGCGGATGTAAAAACGAATCCTTAGTCCAATCAACAGGGAACTAATTTATTTATCTGATGTTACATGTGTCCATGGGCGACAAAAATCGCTTACCATCCGTTTGCTCGTTTGCCTCCTAGGTATATCATATCCTATGAATGAAATGAATGAAATGAAATGAATGAAAATGAAAACATTTATTTCAGGCAACTGTGGCCCATAGATACATACCTTAAAACTAACATACATATCAAATACAAAATAATAAAAATATAAGTAGATAACTAAACTAGGTCACATTTTTTAACAGCGACGTGACATCCTATATATATTGATCTCAATATGCACAGATCAATAAGTATTAATGGATTACATTCTTGTTTTTCTGACTGGTCGTGACTCCACACATTGTGCGACTGAGTATCACCTATACTCATTCTTTATGCATTAAATAGGGCACCCGCTTATACATTCTAGTCTTAGAAATATCTGGGTACTGTATATTTGTCTATACAGTATGTATGTATGTAATCACTTTATTGTACACAAAAACAATTCACAAAACTTCAAAAAAAAATAAAAATAAAACATGTACAAAGGCGAACTTTATCCCTATAAGGGATCTCTTCCAGTTAACCTTTGAGCAAATGAGAAAATAATGGGATATCCAAGAAGATAGACAAACGAACAAGTTAGTATGCACAGATAAACTAAGGACTAATGTCTTAATATAATAAAATATGTGTAATTCCAAAATATAATACATATAAGTAGATATAATTACATATATATCATAATATAAATAAATATCATATATATGAAGTAATCACTCTAATCAATTAACTTCGACGAGATCAGGGATCTAAAAGCCATAACTTTTTTAAGTTCTCCTTAAGCGATGCCACGGATTGTGACTGCCTCACGGATACCGGCAACGCGTTCCATAATTTTACTGAGTGGAATGTGAACGATTTCCGATAAGTGCGCGATTTACAGGGCGGAAAGGCAAGAGCGAGATTGACACTCGAACGCAGGCGGTGTGCACTGCCAGACGCCATATAGTTAAATCTTTCGGAAAGGTAGAGAGGTGAAGCAGGGTTGAATAATACATTGTAGAGCAATGACAGGACATGCACATCTCTACGACGGCGAATCGGAAGCCAGCCGAGCTGTGCACGGTAATGAGAGACATGATCAAACTTCCTTAGACCAAAAATAAATCTTATGCACACATTTTGAAGACGCTCAAGCTTGTCAAGCAGCTCCTCCTTAAGGTCCAGGAGAGCAATGTCACCATAGTCAAGAAGAGGAAGCAAAAGCGAACGTGCGAGAGAAATTTTTGTGTGAAATGGTAGGAAGTTCTGCAGACGCCTCAGAGAATGAAGTGACGCAAATAATCTCCTGCTAATCTCGGATATGTGCGCTGACCACGACAGTGTCTGATCCATAATGATGACCAGATTTTTAACAGTTGAGGCGAGGGGTATCGTTATACCATCAAAAAGTATATCTGGTAGCAACTGGTCTGATATTTTGGTAACAAAGTGGGGACTTCCAGTGACAATCGCCTGCGATTTCTTTGCATTAATGTTTAACCCGTAATTAGATGCCCACACACGAATGGATTCTAAATCTCCATTGATTGCATCAACCAACGAAGGAAATTCTTCTATGCTAGCTGAAGCATAAATTTGTAAGTCATCCGCGTAAAGATGATAATTGGACTTCAGTGACCTTGTAATGCCATCAATAAAAATTGAAAAAAGAAGTGGCGAGAGTACACCTCCCTGCGGGACACCAGCGGAAAGGTCACGCCACTCAGAGACCTGGTCGTCAACTCTAACACGCTGGCGCCTTCCGAAAAGGTACTCCCTGAACCACACTAAGGCGGCATGAGATAAATTAAGCGTCTGAAGGATTCCTAAAAGAATATCATAATCTACAGTATTGAAGGCACTGCTGAAGTCCAATAAAACAAGAATAGTGAGTTTTTTGTTTTCGATATTAAAGCGAATGTCATCGGTAACTTTAACCAAAGCTGTGGAGGTGCTATGCCCAGGACGGAAACCAGATTGGAAAGGATTTAACAAATTGTTCCTGTTGAGGTGTGATAGGAGGCGACGATTGACGAAATGGTCTATAATTTTGGACAATACGGGGAGAATAGATATTGGACGGTATTGGGACAAGTTGGATGGATTAGAGGTTTTGGGAAGTGGGATAACCTGAGCATATTTCCAAATAGAGGGAAAGGAGCCAGAGGTACAGTACCCATGATGCTACTTAGGAAACTCTAGCGAGCTGTAGTAAATAAATCGCACACTAATTAATGGTTGTAAAGTACTTGACAACCATTTAAAATTGAAAGTGGTCAACGTCAACTATTCTTAATTTTCTATCAATCCAGTTTCAACATTAACAATTTGTCTTTTTATTTTGGTTTTCGAATGAAAATTTTCTCCATTCCATAGAGCGATGTCCTGAAAAGCTTCTCTTATACCTAATAAGAGTTTGAGTAATGTACCGTCAATGCAATAAGTATGTTGAGATTTTTTTTGCGGCAATTCTTCTTATCATTGTCTGATTCATAAAAAGCGCTATTTTCTAAAAAAAAGCACCCGTACGGTCTAGTGGCACATTAAAGAGCGTTTTTCCATTCTGGAAAAATTACATACAAAAATTCCTCGCTGATTGGGGTATTACCAAATACACCAAGATACGAAGAAACAATTTGTGCAAGCGTTATGCGTTACTTAATGCGATGTCGTTTGCGTTATGACGACGTACTTGCTCGAATTGTTCGTCTCGTTGCTATAATGCCCGCTAAACTGGTTTACGAACGATTTAGACAACTACTAAAGTTTGTCATGAATTTTATAATGGCGAGTTGGCCAACGCATCGGCAAAAAGAATTCTTCTAATGCGGGGGAATGGTGATTTGTTCGTCCGGTCCGCGATCGCCAATGCGCTTCACTAATACGTTCAATAAATCTTCATTAACGCTATCATAGCCAATTAAACTATTACCTAATAGGTCAAGAAAAAACATATTTAATTAAATAGAAGTCCAAACAGCCGTTAAACTGCCCCGCGCCACATAAACGCCGTACTTTGCACCTTCTACTACGAGGAATTATTTTAATGGGCCATAATTCCAGTTATCGGATTCCGGGCGGCTATCAATGAGTATTGTTTCTCTAAATCCGTGCGCGTGAGTCGCAAGCGCCATCGGCGTCCTTTCCGTATCGTAATTTTGCTGCCTCGTTGGTATTCAAATATCGTTTGCTCGTTTATTTCTCAATGGCTCGTACTGTATGACGATAGCATTTTATAACGGTCCTCATTGTATATTTTGCGTACATACTATGAACCTTTTAACGATAAATCTACAAGCATAATTCTGTTTGTGTTAGTTCGCTTGAAATGTCTTATCAGTGAATTCATCTTGTTAGAGTACAAACGCACAGCGCCTGAAATGAAAAAATAAGAATTGTGAAATTAAAGATCAAATTCGATGTCCTTTCCCTGCTTCCGAAATATTCCAACTCAAACATCGCCCATGATCGGACATTTTCATGGAGAACGTTTAGGATCGGGCTCTGTGCGTATGCGCTCAGCTCATGCAGATCACATATGTAGGTAGATATGTTGCTTGTTGCATTGCTTTGTTTCCGAAATAGTTAATTTGCCAAACGAATCGATGCGACTTTATTTAGTTGCAACTTCAAACAAAATGCCTTTTGTACAATCGAATATTTGACATACAACCCTGATTTCTTACTGAATTTCATATTTTTATCTATAATTGTATACCTACTTTCTGATTTATCACGAACGATAGCTTATAGAAAATGTATCGATTGATGTTTTGTATGAACAGTGGCAACGGCAAGCTGGCGACGTGGGGCTGCATCGCCGGCTTCATGGTGATGATGTGCCTGGACGTGGGACTCGGCTAATGCCCGCCTCGTCTCCACCGAGTGCCTTCCTACCGGCGACTACGGCTTGCATCTGACAGTCACCTACTATAATGGTCAAACAACTTGACATTCAAATGATGGTGTTTTTTTCTAGGTTTAAAATCACGACTGGCCTTTTGGGTTAGTTTGCGCTTCAGATTGCCCGGATACCCGGTTAATACCCAAACTACCCGTTAAAAGATAAGTTGCCACGGGTAGATTTCATTCGATCTCTAGCGGGCGCCATCGTGGCGAGAGATATTATATGACAGTGTCGTATTCTGTACTCTGCGTATATTGTATAGCTTAAAACATTCTACATTAGAAAGACAAAAATACTAGTGGTAAATAAAAATGTCAGGCACATACGCCTGGCTGTCGCAGCATATGCTAAGGCCGCTCCTTTTGTCACGCGGTATAATTTGGGTGTACAATTTGATGGATAATAATGTGTTCTTACTTTTCCCTGTACCTATTTATTGACTGCGTATATTGACTGTCATAAACAACCTCTCACTAGTTTTTCAGCTGCATGGTGGTTTACAGTTTCTGAAAGCCCATAATTTTAATTGCATCCTCCTTTTCATAGTTCGATCGTGATGAAACCGATCATTTCCACAAGCAGCATTATTTTCGTAATATGTGCAATTAGCATTCCATTTTTGTTGAAATATTTGTCAATTGACTGCCCTTTACAAGATAAACAAGAATTACATGCATGTCTATGTCAGTTGTATATCTCTATCGAAACCTAGAAAGGACATCCTAGGATCTTATTATTTTGCGATTAAATCGAGTTGGTTGATAATGTCAGACATTGTTAAAAGAGTAGTTCAAATATTAGTGATATTTTTTATACATTAAGATTCTTATGGTATTATTTCCTTTGTTAGTTTTGTTGACTTTAATTTGATTGTCGGTTACGTTTCAACCAGCGATAAAATGAGGAAATTCTTGGTTAAAAGGGTTTTCCTTTTACTTTGAAATTAACCAAATACGATTAAAAACATTATGAAACATACAACTTTCTTTGTAATGTTTTCATAGTAAATATACATATATACATTGTTAGTTCCAATTACAAGGTAGTTTAGCAGATATGTATTGTTTTTTTACTAGTTCTGTATGTATGAGTTACTTATAAAATATGAAATCCACATGGTAGTTATTACAAAATATTTAGGTTACAAAAAATAGATATTATGTTTGAAAACTGCGTATAATAATTATCGCGTGGGCTTAACATCGTAAATATAAAAATGTATCCTTGTACATATGTATAGAAATAATGTTAACTAATTAAGTGACTGCCAACAACTGAAATCAATTATCTTATAAACGTTAATTATAAGAATGCTACCGCTTATTACTATGTCGCTTTTGGTCACACTCGCCTAGTGCACGAAATATGAAGCGTTTCGCTATAGGTATCTTTCTTTCCGAGTAATCTAAATAGGTAATTCCCACAGTAATTCGACCTAAAATATTCGCCGATACAATTTATCAAAAGTGTAAACAACTTGTAATTTCTTTACTTATAGGAGGAAAGCATAACTACAATCGTCTATCGATAGGTATATGACATGGAATGGAAAAAAATAATATCACAAATTTTAAATCATAATTTCATTATCTTAAAACTGTTATTGACATTTACTTCTTGATGAAACATTTAATTGGACTGTGTGTTATAGACGCACTTATGACAGATATGTAATACCTACTGTGAAATTTCTCTAACTTAGAGTTTTTAGGTAAGTATCGGCCAGAGCCTGAATATCCATAATTTAAATTTGGACAATTCGGGTAGATAACAAATAGGCCCAGTGTCACCAAGGGGTCCCACATCTACCTAGAAGTCCAAACCTGGCGCCCCAAGGCTTAAATATTTATTACCTATATTTTACGTATGTGTGTAAACACTTTATTGTACACAACAATTGGTTATACTTTAATACATTCATAATAAATAAACATAGGCGAAGGTACTTAGGCGAACTTATCCCTATTAGGGATCTCTTCCAGGTACTTTAACCCATTGACCGCCAAATCACGTCGAAAAATGATACCCCAATGATGCCTTAATATAGGTAGTAGGATTTTGGTTTATTGGTTGGCGTCTGGAGCACTGTTTTTCGCCAGCAGGTGTTGTTGGGTGTTCAAAATGTATCTCTGTATTATATCTGTTTCACCCTTTAACGTCGCTATGTTAAATATTTTTTATGTGACCGATGAATCGAATGGGTCTGCAATACTGAACTTAACAACTTGTAACATACATAGTGTTTAAGTAAGTTTACGTGTACGCTTTAGGCATTTAAGTTTTTTAACCAAATCCGAAATGATGGTTCCGTTTATGCACTCGCCTAAAAACTGTACATTTTCAATTTATAAGTACCCTATGTATTGAATATAATTCACAGCACATTTCCTATATAAAAACAATAAACTTTTTCTTAAAACACGTCCCTTGTGAGTAAACCTTACCTACACTTATTTGAGAAATGTACGTTTTTTAGCGCGTGCAAGTTGGGAAGAGTAAATTATGAAAGACAATATTGTTAACTACTTATTTAGAATTATTATTTATAAAAAATCCAGTGATTCATGGATATTCGTAGATGGTATTGCATTTTAGCCAACGCGCGAGGCTGATAGGTGCTCAGTTAAGTTAAGAATAACTAATTGTAGTTCATAATCATTTCGTTAGGAAAATTATTTTCCACCATTCCGAATGTATTTAGTCAGTTGACGCATTTACGCCCATGTGCTACATCTAGAAAATTATTTTTATATCCATCTGTGATGCGCTCTGATGCCTATGTAGCTGTAAGGCCGGTATCCAAAAGGATTTTAAGAACGTAGATACTTATTGGTTTAATGGTGGCAAAAAGGTAGAATATAGTTCAAGAAAATTAGATTGAAATGTATGGAATATTTGGCAAAATTAAAGGACAACTTTTATCTATCAGGATATGTAGGTTATAGAGCCAAGTTTAATTTTATCTACTCTCCCCCCCTCAGGGGTGAGCGTCACCCCCCCGCGCCCTCGAATGTGTCCCGGAGCGCGGTATTTTCCACTTTAAAAGTAAACCGTGTACGATACATACTAAGTGTATGGGAACGAAATAATCCTAAATAAATCCATACTTAATATTATAAATGCGAAAGTGTGTCAGTCTGTCTGTCTGTTACCTCTTCACGCTTAAACCGCTGAATCGATTTTGATGAAATTTGGCATGGAGATAGTTTAAGATCCGAGGAAGGACATAGGATAGTTTTCATCCTGGAAATTATCCCTAAAAAGATTGAAAAGTGAGTAAGTAATTCATGATGACATTGATGACCCTGTAGGAAAAGTAATTATTAGACCAAAAGCACAATTGCTCTTACATTTGCTTAGGCGCTTTTAATAATCCCTTTTATTAAATAAGGTGATTAGGTGGATATGGTTATCTATCGTGTTGTACTTGTACGAGGTTGCTTCCATACTTCCAAGTTCCACGCGGACGTAGTCGCGGGCAAAAGCTAGTTTACTATAAACCTACATATCCTGATAGATAAAAGTTGTCCTTTAATGTTGCCAAATTTTTAGCTAATTTTATTGAACTAATAGGTGACTTTTAGCTTTAAAATTTAGACATTGTATTCTCAAACATGCTATGAAATATTGTCGTTATGCTCCTTATTATAGGCTAAGGTGGAGAATTTCATACTACATCGCCGGCCTAGGTCAGCGAAGCAACTTTCTTTTGTTTCACTATCAATTTATGACATTGATTTCTACCCTTTCTTTTTATTTCATTGCATGTTTGCGGAAAACACTATAAAAGCCTCGGCACGATTGCCAATCATCTTTTTCGCGGCCCATGCAGTAATGTAGGTAAGTACGACCATAAGCCCGACCATCATAACCTTGAAAGATTTTAAAATATAAATTTAACTATAATTCTTACGTATTTACATTGCTACTGTCATATTTACTCGGCCATATTATACAAAGAGAGCCCCCAGCTTCGATCGGAGTTTTCGATGAGGAGACATTTTAGCTTTTACCGCTTTATGTAGTCATTTTAAATTGCTTGATTTGCTTATGTATCCGAGCGTGCCACATACAATTTAAAAGATTGTTGTAAATAGAAAAGCCATACTGCACCTCTAGCAGCATATTACTATTTCTCACGCGAGATTATTACCCGTCTCTTTCTGTGCAGTAATGTGAGAGACTGATGGCTAGCGATGTGTCGCGCGACAATAGTCGCAAAGCTTGTGCCAGACGGACTGATTACATTTATTCCGTAAAAATGTATTCAGTATATCGGGTACGTAAGGTACGTCGGGCCCAGCGCGCCACACTGAATAAGCGTACCATAAAAAATTCTAAAAGTACCTACAGATGTTAGTTGTATGCAACTAAGTTCGTCGCATGGTTGTAAGATGGCGTTGGTACCCAGGTAGCAAACTGGCTATTTAAAACCCTATAAAATCATTATAACTCTGATTTAAGCTGTATTAAGGCTGTAAGTGCTTATACAGCCTGTGTGCTACTAGGGTTGGATAACATGTCTACTTTTCAATAGTTTCACGGTAGATGCTCTTATCCCGTGTGGCATGCACCGACTGAACTAAGATTATTTATTTATAGAAATCTTTCCGATTATAATAAGCGCAAAATCATAAATCAATTATTTAGAAATGTATCTAATAATACAAAGAATTTAGCACAATTCAGAAATACGAATTTGATGTTTAATTAGGTAATTAAGTACCTGACGGTATTCATTTTTGTTATAATTTTAAATAAATTATGAAATGCAGCATGTTATGTATTTTTATTTTGACACCATAATACCGATTGCCTTAAAACTAGAAGATGCACGCTTGTCGTCTGCTGAGAGAAAAAAGGTGCTTTACACCGTTGTATGTCCAGCTACTCTTGTACAAAAATAGTCTAAATCCGATCAATCGATCATAGGATCAACTGACATCGAAAGAAAATTGTTTTAAAATCATCATTATCATCAATGAACATTTTCCTTTAACTCTTTGAACGCCAAGAGCCACTAAAGTGTTCGTGTGCTGTCGTGCCTACCACGCCAACGACCACTAATGGGATAATGGCGGACGGCAATCAATATTAGCGGAAAGCAATTTTCCTGCTGAGACATGAGGTATATTTTCGCTCTTTCTTTTTTCAACTATTGACGTATAAGCCACATTTTGACATGGGAGGAAAGTGTTCTAAAGGATAAAATTGTAAGAAATATGGATGAATTCATAAGTATACAGATAAAGTAAAAGGAAATGTAGACTATTGTAAACATAACCACAACAAGTGCCTTATTACTGAATGGCATTGAAATAATATGGACTCCTGTTAGTAATAGTGCAATTAATACAAATGCCGGGTAAATAGGGAAAGCCTGCCGAGTGGGAATAGCCATATGGGGGTATAGGTATAGTTGCTAGGGATACGAAGCCGGAAACCCTTTTTCACACCTGTACTTATAGTGCTTTTCTCAAAAAAGTTTGCAATAAGTAATAAAAAAACATCGAACGATGAAACAAGGGTCGATTGCAAAAAAATTGCACATAGGGCTTTAATTAAAACAAAACTTAATTGATTCCTTTGTGTGACGAAAGTTACCCATACATTTTGTATGACTAACTTTCGTCACACAAAGGAAGCGATCGTGATTTTTCGTTAACTAAGCTTTTAACTATGTACAATTTTTTTGCAATCGACCACAGCATGAAAAATTTACAGTTTGACCTCCATTCCTCCAAATGTCAAACCTTATTTTTATATATTCTGTTTACACATGCGAATATATTTTTTTAAGACTTCCAGACCTTTGTCCGATTTGATCAGATCAGATAAAAAAATATATACCCATATTTTCTGTTCCAATCAGATAAAAATATATATCTACAGTTTGTAGTGGCAAAATTCATAATGCTTATTAGGCTTCCGTAGTCAACTAGGAACCCTTATAGTTTTCGCCATGTCCGTCTGTCCGTATGTCCGTCCGCGGCTTGGCTCCGTGATCATTACTACCAGAAAGCTGAAATTTGGTATGAGTATGTGTATGCATCACACCGACAAAACGGTAAAATTAAAACAAAAAAAAAATCAGGTACCTCTTGTACACCTAGGGGCAAGTGCTGTACCTGTCTGTGGACACTACTCATACCAAGAAAACAAATAACCATAGACCAATAGCAATCACTTATTTGAAAAGCATTTTTTTTCATATGGCAACACTAGCTAGTCGCCATCTTTAAGGATGGCAGAAACCTGTGGCAGAAACTGAGTGTTTTGTGGCTGCCGAAAGTTTTTGTGACAAAAAGTAAGTTTTTTTCCTTCTTTTTAAGTATGTTTATGCATAATTTGCAAATGTTAAGAGTGTCTTTGCAGTGGCATATTAATTTATGTGGTTAAGCGTTATTTCTACAAGATTTCGTTAGTCGTAGGTAGCATTAATAGTGACCGGTATCAATTCAAAATAAAAACCGCCGAAATTGTACCTGTGGGTCCACACCTCCGTAAATGTACCTGTGGACTGTCCATAGGTACAATTATAGGTACTGAATATTCCTGTGGACAGTAAAATTAATATTTTTGATTTACTTAGTGCCTCATAGTAAAACTGAGAAAAAAGAGACAAGATATGCCTGGACATTCTGACTTCAGTAAGGAAAGCCATAGAGACGTTTAAAATCCCAAATTCGATAATCTTTAAATACAAAAAAATAAATTACTGTCGAAATATTGGTGAAGAAGGCTTAGAACTCCTCAAAAATGATATCAGGAGGATCTTTAGCAATACTAAGGAGTAACAGCTGTATGATTACTTAAAATTATGTTGTTATTGATTGTTGATTATTTTTCATAAAGAAAATGAGGTTTTCCTTAAGAATGCAAAGTGTCAAACGATGATTATGATACCTCTGCTGACTATGGAGGCTTTTTAAAGTCCCATAATTATACTTGAGATTCTGCTAAGAATATTACATTTCAAGAAGAAAAAAAAGTAATTATGATATGCAGAACAACTTATAATTACATGTTGATTAATTGTATGTTGTTAATTACGTTATTTTAGAAGTTTATTCTGTTTCAAAGAATGTTGTTGATTATTGTCCGTCGGTAGGTACGTTACCGTCCACAGGTACGTTGTTAGTGTCCATAGGTACAAACAGTAGATGTACCTATGGACAAAATGAATATTTTTTTTTAAATGCTTTTATCCGCCATCTCCGGATAGCTAGCGTAGAAAACATTTGTGGACTTAAAAGATTGTTTAACTGTGATTAAAACAAAATAAGTAATTTATTGGTAATACGCGAAGTTTTGGTCTAACAACTGATTAAAGGTCAAATTCTGGAACATGTCCACAGGTACAGCACTTGCCCCTATAGAGGGGTTGTTTTTTTAAGGGGGAAAGAAATAATGTTAATGGTATTTTTCAAAACGTACGGGTTCAGTTCCAAGCTGAGTACAGGTTTTTTTTAAATGTATGAATGCAGTTTTTCTTGTTATTAAAATCGATGACATGATTCCTAAGAACAGATCTTCGTATGTCTTATAGTTTCTGACTCTTCCATAGTAACCGATCTAAATGGGCCACCCTGTATAAGTAGAACTTTTTAGGTAGGTATAGGTAATAATATACGCACTTACGTTATTAGGTCAAGTAGGAGAACTTCACTGAGGGTGAGGAGAAGCCTGTAATTTTAGTATATTCAAAGTTCGCTATTAAAACATCTGTAATAGGATAATGTAATGTTTATTACATCTGTTACTCAACTCCTCATTAGTTAATATTTTTATCAACTCCCTTTCCGCGAATCGGGTTATCTACAGCGGAAATATCGGCCCTATTATTAATTATTGAGCTATGGAAAACCACTTCAATGGCTACTTTCCGCTAAGATTATATTACAGGTTGCGACTGTTGCAAGTCTCTGAGGTTTCTTAACACACGAGGTTGACAGTTTTAAATAATTATGTTAATTACATCCAGTAATTGCACCCATTTTATGAAAATATGATAAAGAACGATAAAGGACAGTGATTATTTTTCTGGTATGGAATGTCTTCAAGCCCGTGGGAGAAAAAAAAAATTGTTGATAGCGTGTGCTTCCACTGCTTCCACTCCAATTACTACTTTGAAGTGGTGGTAGAGCTAGAAAATAAAATGGAAGAATGCCGACCACTGCCGCTTAGTTCACTAAATTTCTAATCTTAAAAAAACGGAGAATAAGTGCAAACACATTCATCGCATACCTTCACGATCAAATCCCACGTTACGTTACGTGTACACATCAGGAGTTACAAATCATTAAAAAAAACCGGCCAAGCAAGAGCATGTCGGGCCGCGCTCAGTGTAGGGTTCCGTAGTTGCCTATCAGCAACAGCGGTTTTAAGCCCGAGGTTTAAATTACGAGAAAGATTTCAAGCTCTATAAAAAGGTCGTAAACGCCAAAGTAACTGTAATCACTTATTACCTTCTGGAAGTTACCGATTAGGTATACGCGCCAGATTGAGCGGAATGTTTTAATGCAGTTTGGCACTTAACTAATATGTATAACGTTTGAAGTATAAGGACACCGCGCGGCACTGACCTACGTCATTTTAAAGAAAATTATCAAAGTTTGCGATAACTCAAAAACGGCTCGACCGATTTTATTCAATATTAGTATTTTCATTGAAAGTACTTATAGGTCTCATTTTCATGTTTTTTTCCATAATGTTTTGAGCTGTGCTTGAAAAGTTATAGGAATATTTACAAAACTGCTGACTTTATCAAAAAATAATGTTTTGAGACCCCTATTACTTTTAAAAGACCTATACCTATTCTACGACACTCCAAACACTAGTCTCGAAACGAAATAAAAAATTCACCCCCACTTTAGGTGTACGAGAGGTACCCGAAAAAAAATGTATATTGTACCGTTTTGTCGGTGTGATACATGCACAATGCACATACTCATACCAAATTTTAGCTTTCTAGTACTAAGCCGCGGACGGACAGACGGACATGGCGAAACTATAAGGGTTCCTAGTTGAGCGGCGACTACGGAACCCTAAAAATGTATTTAATTGTTAAGTTAAACACGTATATGTAATAAATTAAGAGGAAGGAAACCAGAATATTTAGGTATTCCGAAGCATAATCTTAGTCCCGAAGACCGAGCAGCGTTAAATCTAGCCGTTTATCCTCATTTTATTACTTCCAACAATGTTGAATGAAATACGATTTCATTAGTAAACAGTCAGTTACCATTGACTGAATCAACACCGTAGTTAAATGCCTAGCAGCTTACTGACTAGCATAGCAACAGCAACTCCCAGCATAGCCCTGGATTTATACTAGGGATATATTACGTGCTACCCAGGGCAGCAAATTTATATTAGGGATGGCGTTTTTGCGCTTACTAAAAACCGTCGACATTATTTTACGGTACCTTTGGGAGGCACCGAGGGTAAATTCAGCCCTGTCGAGTGCACCTTACGGTGAAGCTCTATGACTCAATGCGCAACGTAAGGACGAACATAGGTAAAGATCTAAAGCGCTCTAATCTACTTATATATGATCTAAAGCTAGATCGAAAGCGGGATTGTTTAGGTTAAACATAGTTGACAATAACCATATTCAAGATTAAAATACTTCCATGTGTCATCACTAATTTTAACAGGTAGGTACCGGTGTCTGGTTGATGTTGATACCCATGTACAATAGTACTGACTGATACCTACAAATGACTAATTCGAAACTAGCGAAAGCCACGCGCACGTAGTGATTATTAATATTAGCAAAATAAAGAGCAAGTGTTAACCACTTGCTCATTATTTAACAACTAGAGACCCGTTGCGGCGTCGAACCGCCGCTAGAATATGGAAATCCGGTAGTGTTACAGAAAATAACTACTTTATCGATAAGAAGTTTTTGGGGAACGAAGAATAAATACTGTAAAAAAACACGTTAAAATGATATTTCAAAACGTTAAGACATGCCAGGCTAGAGCCAGGCCTGATAGCCAACTGCCAGGTTCATCGTGACAACTTTTTCAACTCTTTTGTAAAAATAACTTGTGCATTAATGCCATGTGATCTGCTGATCTGTTTCACAAATAAAATGCATATTATTCGATTTATGGAAAAATATAATTCATGACAATAGTCCCAAATCGTAAAAAAATTATTGACATATTCTCATAGGACCGAACATAAGATTGGTAGAATTTTAATTTGTTGTCCTTTCTTCAGGACATACATTTATCGATTTGATCGATTTCTATCAATTTCCAGAAATAGCACATGAATCGAAACGACAGATTTGGTCACTCACTACGCAGGTTTTAAAAGGAAATCATGGAGTGCGTAACTGTTTATGTATTCATTTATAATCGTAAATACTTCAAAATATTGATAATAAAAAATGTTACATAAACTCAATTGTATGTAATAGAGAGTAAAAGACGTTTATAGAATACACGAAAAACCACTATTATCAATGCTTGTTTTTTTTTATGAAATTCAATAGATCGTGCAAATTTTCTTAATATGGGTGCTGCCATCATCATCAATCATTTATTCAATAACAATTTCACATTGTGTTTGAAATTCTTACGCCAGTATAACTCTTAATCAAACCCTACTTACTAATCTAAATAAATTACTGACTGACAATACTCCACCATAAAAAAAAAGAATGTGTCAAATATGTGTAATAAAATAAATACAATATATAAAACAGCTAAACATGTTTGAGAAAAGAATATAAGATATATTTTATTCAATAAATTTAGAGCTAAAGCACAGATTATATACAAGTTACTACGGCTAAAGGCCTTACGTATACCCAAATTCCAAATTCAAACTTTCGTGTCTTTCCCTTGTCTTTCCTCTCATTGAAATAGTGTCTGACAGAAGAGTGAGGGAGATGCTATCTATACTCTCAAGTCTATAATATAAACCTAATTTTAGGGTTCCTTACCATAGTCGGTAAAAACGGAAGCCTTAAAAAATCTATTTGTTGTGTTGACAGCATAATTTGACAAATTTTATTTTGAATAAGAATAAGAATGATCAGCCAGACGTCATTAATTCAAATATGATTTATTCTTGAGCGAGTCGATTTTTTTGAAATTTGCATCATATGTAGGTTATTTCTACCATCAAGTTTCGCATGTTAGGGTAACATGTTAATTATTCCACAAATACAACTCGTCCACAATGTCAGCTCGTCTATATTCCCATCTGGGTCACAATGCCAACTTGTCCACACACCCAACACGTCCACATTGCCAACTCGTTCATATACCCAACTTATCTGCATTGCTACCTCGTCTATATTACCAATTCGTCTCCATTGGCAACTTGTCCATATTCCCAATTCATCCACAATGCCAACTCGAACATATTGCTAACTCGTCCATATTCCCAACTCGTCCACAATTCCAACGCGTCCATGTTGCTTACTCGTCCACAATGCCAACTCGTCACCACATAAAATTCGTCCACATTTCCAACTCGTTCATATTCCCAACTCGTACATATTCCCAACTCGTACACAATGCCAAATCGTCCACATTGCCCACTCGTCCATACACCCAACTCATCTACATTGCCAACTCGTTCATATTACCAACTCGTCTTTATTCCCAACTCATCCATATTCCCAACTCATCCACAATGCCAACTCATCTATATTGCTAACTCGTCCACATTTCCAACTCGTCCATACACCCAACTCGTCTACAATACCAAGTCGTCCTTATTATTAACTCGTCTTTATTGCCAATCTCGTCCATATTATCAACTCGTCCGTATTACCAACTCATCTTCATTGCCAACTCGTTTATATTCCCAACTCATCCACAATGCCAACGCGTCCATATTACTTGCTCGTCCACAATGCCACCTCGTCCACAAATACAACTCATCCACTTTTCCAACTCGTCCATATTCCCACCTCGTCCACAATGCCAAGTCGTCCACATTACCAACTCGTCGATACACCAAACTCATCTACATTCCCAACTCGTCTTCATTTCCAACTCATCAACAATGCCAACTCGTCTATATTGCTAACTCGTTCACAAATACAACTCGTCCACATTTCCAACTTGTCCATATGCCCAACTCGTCCACAATTCCAAGTCGTCCACATTGCCAACTCATCCACATTTTTAACTCGTCCATATTCTCAATTCGACGATACACCCAACTCGTCTACAATACAAACTCGTCCTTATTATCAGCTCGTCTTTATTGCAAACTCGCCCATATTCCCAACTTGTTCATTTTGCCAACTCATCCACATTTCCAACTTGTCCATATTCTCAACTCGTCCACGTTGATAACTCGTCCGTATTACCAAGTCGTCTTCATTGCCAACTCGTCCATAATACGAACTCGTCCACATTGCCCCCTTGTCCGTGTTCCCAACTTGTCAATTTTACCAACTCATTCACATTGCCAACTCATCCACATTTCCAACTCGTCCATATTCCCAACTCGACGATACACCCAACTCGTCTACAATAACAGCTTGTCCTTATTATCAGCTCGTCTTTATTGCCAAATCTTCCATATCACCAACTCGTCCGTATTACCAAGGCGTCTTCATTGCCAACTTGTCCGTATTACCAACTCGTCTTCACTGCGAACTCGTCCATGTTGCCCACTTGTCCATGTTCCCAACTTGTCAATTTTACCAACTCATCCACATTGCCAACTTATCCACATTTCCAACTCGCCCATATTCCCAACTCGACGATACACCCAACTCGTCTACAATACCAACTTGTCCTTATTATCAGCTCGCCTTTATTGCCAAATCTTCCATATCACCAACTCGTCCGTATTACCAAGTCGTCTTCATTGCCAACTCGTCCATATTCTCAACTCGTCCACATTGCCCACTCGTCCGTGTTCCCAACTTGTTCATTTTGCCAACTCATCCACATTCCCAACTCGTCCATATTCTCAACTCGTCCACATTGCCCACTCGTCCGTGTTCCCAACTTGTTCATTTTGCCAACTCATCCACATTCCCAACTCGTCCATATTCCCAACACGTCTACATTGACAACTCGTCCAATTAACAACTCGTCCATTTTCCCAACTCGTCTATATTACCAACTTGTCAATTTTACCAACTCATCCGCATTCCCAACTCTTCCATATTCCCAACTCGTCCACATTTCCAACTCATCCATTTTACCAACTCATCCATATTACCAATGTAGATACATTCCCAACTTAGGCACATTGTCATGTCGTCCATATTCTCAACTCGACCACATTTCCGATCCCGTCGACATGCAAGCGCAAGGACTAAGTTTTTTCTTGTAAAATACCATTTAATTTACCATAACTCATGCCATTTTCCTTGGAATTATTTTTTTGATGGACTTATATAATCATATTTATAATAATCTATCATAAATTTACCTATTTGAATGACGTGTAAATTAGTTTTACTATTTTTTTTCTGCTTTGATTTATTGTAAAACTCGCCTATAAAAATAATCTATTCTTGAATGACGGTCAGTTTTCTAGTCTTTCGAGCACCAGTCCAACTCGCACTTAACCGGCTTTTTCTCCACCTTTTTAACAGGTATGCGAAAAAAGTTTCCATACATTTTAACATTTTAAAAAGAAAAACAACCTGGCAATTTAGAGCATTGACATAATAGCCCCCAATAAAAAAGACATTAAAAGTTGTCAGAATATGGTTACTGTCATTCATTGTCAAGAAACTGTAAAATTATTTTTGCATATTCGTACATGTTTTACCTAAGTGTTGCGGATATTATGTTGCCGACTCAAAAATAATATTTCATCATGCTGAACAACTTACTACAGGTTTGTGAGCAAATCATGCTTATTATTATTTGGTCATCTTATGTCAAAATAGGGATCACAGGTCACGTGGTCAATGTCACGTGGTTAGCGCACAGTAGTTTTTTCAAATCCATTTTTCAGTACCTTTTCAGGAAAAAATTAAAATTCCAAGAGTTTTATGCACCTCTCCAGCATGAGACGAATCTAATGACATATCATTTATCAAAATCGGACCATAACTGTAGATCTGATGGGATGTACAAAAATCGGCCTCGCGTAATATATATATAGATTAACAATTATTATGACTGTGCTGGTACTTACAAAGCGAACGTTCGTGAATTACACACAATATTCGTATCAGCCGCGTTATTGAGGCGGCGGGTTGTACAGTCCGACCAAAAAGAGTAGAAATTAAAAACGGCAATACTGTAGTGTCGGTCCCGTTTTCTTAGATTTATTAGAAAGGGACAACACTACAGTATTGCCACTTTTTATTTTCTACTCTTTTTGGTCGGACTGTAAGTACTTGTAGCTGCGCCTGCGCGCCTACCGGTATGCCATCAAATATGCCCGGCAAGCTTCTCGGTATTTCAATACAAATAGGCGGTCGGTGTCCCGCCGGGGTCGCGCGGTCGCGCCCCGCGGTGCGTGGCGCCACCTAATCGTAAACTGCCGCCTCCTATAAGGTGCCGAGGGAAATTGTATCATAACATGTATGATGTCATTCAAATAAATAAACAAATTTGAAAGAAATATAGTGACTGCGGGTAGATCGAAATTTAGAATTCGTCTGGACACAATCGGTAGAGCGACTTTAATATAAATAATAAAAAGTAACTTTTTAGGTGCAATATTATTTAAGTTATTGGTAATAGGAAATGACAAATTCAATTACATTTTCAATTCAAATATTTTATTTCGGAAACCATGAACTATAAAGTCCATATCAATGTTAGTACAAAATATAAATATAAATCTTAATCGTAATCTATATATATATATATATATAAGAAGAAGTCCTTAATGACTCATCTATCTATACATATAAAAGAAGAAGTCCTGACTGACTCATCAAAGTACAGCCGAAACTACTAATGTTAGAGAGTTGATTTTTGCACAGTAGGTTACTTTTATAACGTGGGCTAGGGATAAGAAGCGATTTTGAAAAATTCGACCCCTAAGGGGGTTAAAAAGGGGATGAACGGTTGTATGGCGTACAATTTTTTTTTTTAAGTTAGGAACTTGAAACTTTGTTAAAAGGTATTCAAATAAAATGGAAGGAAACTAATTTCAGCGTTTTTGAAAATTCATCCCCTAAGGTGGTAATAAAGTGGTTGAAGGTTTGTATGAAGATCAAACATTTTTTTTAGTGCGGTACTTGAAACTTTGTATAAAGGCATTATTATTCGAATCAAAGAATTTATAAACGTCGTTCTTAAACTCATCGAATTTAGTAAAGCTATTCGTTCGTAGATGTATCTGATTTCATAATGATACCGCGTAATTAGAGCAAATTAGCCGAAAAAAAAAAAATAATGGCCATGAGCGAGTCGGACTCGCGTATGAAGGGTTCGTTACTATTATCGTAAAACTTTTGTAAAAAAAACACGTTTAGCAATTTCAACATTGCGTAGATGTGAAAATAATAAAGATGTAAAATTTTCAAGATAAGGTTCCACGCGGACCAAGTCGCGGGCAACAGCTAGTGTTAGTATAAAATTAAAAGTAAAACTAAGACTAAAAGCGGGGCGTGCAGCCGCACCCAGCGGCGACTCCACAAAACATGCACCTAATTGCGGCTCCACACTACTCGCGAAGTTGAGTGTAGGAGGCACTTCGCTGCGGAAACCCATACTTCGGTCAACTTGGCGAATAGTGTGGAGCTAGGATAGAACTTAACAGATTGAGGTTGCACTGGTCTGGTCACTAAACTATAGGCTCAGCCTGTCTCGTAGGTAATCAATTTAGAACCGAACTTCGGTATGGTCGGACCTTTCAGTGATATGCTGCCCAGTACCTTAGTCATGGTCATGATCATGAACAGGCAGCCACACTGTAAGAACATGGCATAGCATACTACGCACTAGTTTCAGAATGTCCTGAAGCAAACTATACAGGGTGGAACATTTCTAAACACTGGGCTGACAGGATAGTGGCATCTGAGTGATCTCAATTGACCTATTATAATTGTAAAGCTGGATTTAAAGCAAAAAAGTCATCAATATAAAATATTTGAATATCAGTGACAACCCTACTAATTCAAAGGTTTTATTTACATTTTAGATTGACACCTGTCTTTAACTTAAGCGATGTTTGATATGTGAGGATTTTTACACTAATGTTTAACAGACTGTATCTCAAATATGGATAGAAATAATTACATAGTTCATTGGTGAAAAATTAAGTACTAAGTCTGAACAGTTTCCTGTTTGCTTAAAAGTCCCTCGATCTGTTCCACCCTGTATAAAATCGATTGAGAAATTTCAGCATTGCTGAACGACCTGTTACTTAAAGTTACTAAGCATTTCATGTTCGCGTATCTACATTTTAAGCTATTGTATTTATCTTAAGGATTTGATTTTTTTTTACGGTTTATATAACTGCTAGAAAATTACTTAATTTGCTTAACTGTATACTTACACTCATATAATTCAATAAAATATCTACTTACTACTTTTTTTTCAGCAGATCAATCCTTACCATTGGGTAGGTATAGTGCGCTACAATGAGATATTTTTTCTGCAGACGTGAAACTTCTTACATGACACGAGTAGTCAGCGATAAACAGAAAATACTCGCACAAGTAGGTAAGTACCTAATACATCGGAGATACAGCTTCACATATCTCGAGCGACACGTTTGAACCTAATAGAGTGTACAAAAATACATAATAGTGGGCCTTGGCGGGAAACTTCCTGAAATCCTTAAGTTTGCTTATTCGATTTAAAGTAAACAATTATTTTTATTTTAAACTAAACTTCATTCGATGATTTTCTAAAATTCGCTTGTCTCACCTGGGAATCGAACCAGCTAAAAAATTACGAGTTTATTCAATAATCGCACTAATAAAAACGGGTCATTGTTTCGGTTAAATTTCTCTAACAAATATTTGGTCTAAGAAATAAAAAAGATCGTGCAATCTAACATTAACTTAGTTTTATCATCCATTATGTTCTAACCTGTATTTCTCAGTTTGATTTTGTGGGGTGTGCTATGCAGAATACTTGTATTTATGTTGTATACTTATTTGTACTTCGTTTTGTTACTAAAAAACCATTTTAGTAAAATGAGCTGACTTAAGGATTTAATTTTAAGGCAGGCATCCCTCCAGTGCCTATACATTTTTCCATACTGTATAGGCGTTAGGTTCAAACGTGTCGCTCCACTTTTTATCACGAGAACTCATTTCCATTCACCGAGTGATACTTGATAGTTCATGTGGTGGTCAGAGGGCGCGGGGTGCATTGGGTTACCATGCACAAACTATTTTATAAATGCCTTAAAATAAAGTGTGATGAATGCGAAGTAAAATAAGATATAGAGAGAAAGAAGATAGCTCGTCTATGTAGATTCAAAAACCAAAATATTGAGGCGTAAAATACAAAATACAACACAATAATGTTTTACTGGACACCAATAACAGTTTAGAAAAGTAAAAAAAAAACACAAATACAATTTTTATAGCGGGTGACAACAGGCGATCTTATTGCTAAAAAGTTATTTCTTCCAGACAACCGTTGGGCAGAGAAATTGAAGGTGATTGATGTAACTGTTATTCAGGCACTAAGGTTACCAGGCCAAGATAAATGCGTCTAATTACAAATTATTTTCTAGTTCATAAGCCAGCACCTCCAATAACCCAACTGTGACACGCGACTCTTTCTTGCGCGAGACATACTACCTATCTCTTTCTTCGCAGTACTGTGAGAGAGTGACGAGCGAGGCTATGTCGCGCGACAGGAGTGGTGCTAGGCGGGCTGATATCCAATAGTTTGACCATTAAAACCGTGAACACATTATCCTAGTCGGGATCGGGACTAAAACGAAAACAGCCACAATCGCTATATCCCTCTAGCTTAGCACAACTGTAGTGACTGACTGTATCTCGCGTGACAAGCCTGAAGTACATATTCATATCTTTCTATCCGATATTGTGTGATCCTGTTGGTTTAGTTATCACTTATCAACGATACAAGTCTTGTTCCAACTTCTTCCAAAACTATTTTACATATTTCCACGAAGTAAAACAATGTTTCAAATAATACCATTGGGTTGTCCAAAACTGGTATGACCTTTACAAATTAGAAATAATTTCGGGCTTATACCTATACCTAAGTACCTACTGGCAATTTTCGCGGAGCTCAGTTTAAGTTGTAACTACTGCCCAAAAAGCTAGGGTTTCCCAATCACATGAAAAAAAGGATCGTGAGTCCTATTCCCGAAATCGCCATTCAAAAAATGGTAACCCCGCAGCGGGGTGACGTCGCCCAGGGCTGCAGTCGGCGGCCGGCGCCCGCGCCCCGCGCACGCTGCACCGCTGCAGGCGCATCGAAAAACCCGCGAAACGCGCGCGCGCGCAATGCACGCCACGTAACTAGACCAGCGCGTGCGCAGAAACCGGCTATCAACGTTTCTAAAAAGCCTTCTGCGCAGGTCAAATTACTTTAACCGCTCTTACACAGGCAGTTCCATTTTTCTATTACGAACTGCATTGCATCCGAAACTCTGCGTAAGTGCCCGACGGATCTAGACTCTATGCGCACGAGTGATGGTTGAAACTACGACGGGCTACATAATGCGTTTATAAAATTAAGCTACTGTCTTCTGAAAACAAACGCAGCCTATAACCAAGTAAGCATTAATTTATTGATTGTAGTTTAGTTTTTACAGGTTAAAATGGGATTGTACTTTAATGCACTTTCCTAATATGCATGCAATGTGTCATCTTAAAAACAATGGAGGCAAGCAATCATCTGGTGGCGCTGCGGTATATTAAGTATGATATTATTGAGCTTAATTTGGGACTAGATCGATTTGTGTGAGGTTGTCCGATATTTATTTATTTTATTTATTAATTATAGTGCGAGTCCTGATTGTCAAAACTGCTGTTTCCTGGCTTAATGGATACGCAAATGAATCTAGTGGAGAATACAGCGAGTTATATCAGATTATAGCGAAAGTAGCTTTTTTAGTGCTTTGTTTTATTTAGCCGTTTATTCTGTTCCACTATAGTCTTTATAAATACTGCCTTTGTATTGGAAAACGTTACACTTATATCACTAGCTATTTGTTATGCAGCAATGTTTTGACTACTTCGTCCCATTCCGTCGCTAATAACCAGGTAACCTCTGTTCACAGTTCCCTAACAGAAACAGTTAATCTAAGTTACTCGTGTTACCGCGGCGTGTGTGTTTGGTGTGTGTTACTTCCTAATCCTTTATCTAAGATAAGTCTTATTAACTGACTTAAAAAATACCAATAGGACCCATATAACTGTTTAGTGTATATATATACCTACTTATATAAAATTAATATGGAGAAAACATGATAGATCATTCTTTACGCACTTGCACATAACTGTTATACGAGATGCATAACGACGTATCAACTTTTATTTAAGAGAAAATGTTATGATTCAAATACATAAAAGCATACACATACACAGCCTATATAAGATTAGTAAACTAAGTCTACTTGGCCTATGTAGTGTGTGAGTTCATCATTATTACGAACAAGATTTACATTCAGTGTCTTTCTGATAGTGGCGATAAAATTTACTACGTAACAAAATCTCGCATCATTAATGCAAGAATGCACATGGCGCGCATGCGCAGGGTATAATGAGCATTGAATAGTTGTGATAAGGTTGTAATTTGGGTGTGGCGCGAGCGATTGAGTCGCAATTCCGCAGCGCCGGCGCACCTGCCAGTCACGCTGGATTTGCGCCCCCACTTGCTTATTTAAACTCGAATTAACTGCCACTATTTTGAGTCTAACTTCCTTTTAATATTTGTTTATTACGAAGTTTGTGAAGTAAGTATGATAGATACAAATATTACACAAACATTTCATATAAGTAATTGTTGCCCAATTTAGGTAGTTTGGTCTCTAGAACGCTTTTTATAAATATTTTAAAATAATTATTTATGTACTTACTTAAGGGAGAGAGCACAATGCCAGGAAACGGGACACGTGAAAAAATGAGAGAACTATTGAATAAAAATTATTTTAGCTAATTATACAAATAGTAGCTGCGTCGCGCGGTGTTATAAGGGAACACTATATTTTTTTCAGGATAAAAAATAGCCTATGTGTTTATCCAAGATGTCAGCTCCCTTCATACCAAAATTTATCAAAATTGGTGCAGCAGTTTGAGCGTGAAGAAAAAACAAACAAACACATAAACACGTACACTAACAAACTTTCGCTGTTATAGTATTAGAGTGATTTGCTTTTCTCGGCATTCGAATTCGAACATATTAGGATTGCCAGTTTCTTTGACTGCTACACTATCATGGAGCGAAGAACGATTCCCCGTCGAGATTAGCCGCAGATATAGTAGGTAAAACATTTCTAAGATGTCCAAATGGTCATAAAGAGCTTATCTTGTAAACATGACCCCACAATGCCATTGTCTTACTCGTGTAAAGAAGTTCACTAAACGACAAACGGAAGTATAAGTTGCAAAAACACGCAAACAAATTTATATCATCTTTTTTAAGTTGGAAGGTTGACATTGCAATAGCATAGCTCTTTCATAGTCAAAGTTTGGATACTTTTTCTACATATATTTCACGAATTTAAGGGATGAATCAAACGGTAATATGTACCTAAAGAATTGAATTTGTCTTCGGAATTATTATATCGAAATCGAAAAACTTCTTTGTGTTCTCGAAGAAGTTTTTTATTTTCATATTATGAGCAAATTTTGTAGAATAGACATCAACGCGTAAGAAGTATTTTTAGCAGACTGGCGAAATCTATTTAGTTTGTCCTCTCAGTTGTTCTTTATCTATAGTTTTGAGCTAGAAGTCTACCAGGCTAGCATAACTGACCGCGACTTCTCTTGTCCTGTGACACAGCATCACCCGTCTCGCACCTCAATAGATGCAAAAGAGGTAGACAATAGACGCGCGAAAAATACTATTTGCTTGGTACGGGTTGTGCTGAAGTTACTGCTAAACGTTCCTTGTTGACTGTTGACAATGTCTTGTAATGCATTCCAAACGTAAAGAACACTTGGTGCTCCATTTCATAACGGGACATAATACTCTGGACAAAAACCTCTTTAATTTAGGTATAGCAGACATGCATGAAGGCAGAAGAAACCACCAGACACAGAGAGTCATACAGGAGGTTCCTAGGTTTCCTAAGCACCCTACACAAAGCTACAAGCAATATAAGGCTTTTCTGGAGTTCGTGGAGGAGTTGGGGTGGTGGTTAGAGTAGCGCTACGCCCTTTTCACGAAAAATAGGCACGTTGGATGTCGATTTGCGTATATAGAACGCCCAGCGCAACTAACTGTTATATACCACTAGGTGTATACACCATAGTGCTTCGTTTCCAAATTCACACGCTTAGGGGAAACAAGGTAGGTACCCTTTCGTTGTCACAACTAGTGGCGTATATCGGTCGGTCGATCGCATCACCCTCTTCACGACGAACTGCGTCACATTTGACACAAACAACGATTAACATAATATATTTAGATGGGTTTTGTGAAGACGAAAAAAAATTGAAAAATAAATCTAGATTTTTATTCTGTGCTTTAACAGTTGGAGTTTACCAACTTTATGCATATCCATTACTGTATGGGTGTCAATTCTGCCCTGGGCCAAACTTCAGCCCAAAATCGGGTACTCATGTCCATCTCGCTTATCATTCCCTACCTTCAGTAGGGTATGAACCATATTAAAACCTTCGTGGGACATATGTATTAAGCGGTCTACACTCACACGAAATTGCCAGGAGAGTCCAGATGACAATTAGTAGCAAAGTTACCGCAAGACTGTACAGGTAGCAGTACCTGGTGAAGAGCTTCATTGAAATGATAATGTTGCTTTGCTAATTCGCGATATAATAACGTGCCAGTTCATTTGTGCTAACCCGTTATACTTATTTGCGTATTTTTTCATGCATACGTGCACATAATGGTCCCACCCTCCCACCACGGTAAGAAAGATAAACACGCAAATAAATATAACAAACCACTAACAAAATAACAAAACGTACTTGATTCCGCCCCTTTACGAGGCATCATCAGGAGATGTTGACGGTCTGGAGTCCGACAACCGACAGAATAGCTAGAAGAGCTTCATACTAGTTCAAAACATGTCATGCCGTTCCTGACATTTGTTAGTGTACCTACTTATTTACCAACGAGATTGTTAAATTACATAATTATTTCAGTTATGGTCATGGGTATTTAACGCTACGATCTGCCAGAACTCCATCACCTTGTCCTCGCAGCACGCAGCAACAAATGATCGAAACACTTGACTTGTTGACGATACAGATTAATTAAATATTATGATATGATATGGATATATTTATTCATATTTTTAACAAAACAGGACCTAGGCGCGTTCAATAAGGTGTTTATAGAATTACCTCGACGTTTCGATGTGCCAAAATGTCAGTAACAACAGGCGGTGTAGGCTTGAACACCTATTTAAATGCGATTATGTCTCGTTTTGTTATACTTTTAGATGATTGGTTAATATGGACACATGTGACAGAGAACTTAAATAGTCTGGCGATTTCAGCAAGGAAAGAACATACCGATATACCTATATATAGCAATATTCATACATACATATATTTAAGAGCTCTTGTTGGAGTAGAAATTTGCATGTTTCTCTATTTTCTCGACATCCTGGGGCGAGTGCTTAAACACGTTTTTTGATTTTAAATTCCGTATAAAATCTCCTCGATCTCATTCGTATAGTAGTCCCCAATGTAATAATTTATTAGCATCTTTATAACCAGATCTTGTTGACCGCTGGCTTCTCTTAGAGGGTTCTTAATCTTTCCAATGCCCTAAGCTATTGTTTATGCATCAAGTCTATGGCTTACTCATTAGTAACGCCTGACTAACGACTGCTAGACTTTGGACCTACTTGTCCCAACATTGGTTGAGTCATGCTTGACTGGACATGATAATCATACATATTAATGTCATATGCTCGTGACTACATTCCCGAGGGGATTAGTCAGCTGTTAACTGGCCGTTGCTGAAGTCATGAACGTTGATGCTGCTTACTGGATCCTACTATCAGAATCATTTTGTTTCCTAATTCTTTTAAGCTTGGTCTGTCCATTAGTCATTCTTCTTCTCTGTGTCCTGGGTTATATCGAAAATAAGTAAAATAACTAGTCATAGACAGCATGATCCAGGTAAATTGAGATTATCTTTTGGCACTCTTTGGTCTAACTTTGAGAAAGAGTTTCGCGCGAGTTCCGAAACTGCGAAGTGTCTTCTCGCCCAAGATACCTCAATGCTTGAAAACGAAAGCCGCCTACCAGTGCGTATTACCGGTGATGACCTACGGAGCCGAAGCGTGGTCTCTAAGGGCTTTTATAAGGAAACAGCTTTTTCTGGAAAGGGCTCTCTCTGCTCGGGATCTCTCTACGAGATCAAATCAGACGTTAGGAGATTCGTAGATGAAGCAAGGTCAAACCTCACACATCTCGAAAAAAAATGGCCGTTGGGGTAGAAAGGTTCTCGAGTAGAGACCACGTACCGGCAAGCGCAGTGTAGGCAGGGCTGGGCAAAATACATGCTTTGCTTTAATTGAAATACAAATTACAAAATACTGTATCGCAAGTAATTAAAATACGAAATACAAAATATCTTTAAGTAAGGTATTTGAAATATAAAATACAAAATACAGTATTTTAGCTATGTTTAATTAAAATACCAAATACAAATTACAAAATACAAAATATGTAGGTAATCTAAACCAGCACGGGCTGAAATGTAGAGGAAAACAAGATTAATTAATCAGTAAAAGAAGTTTCCTTTCATGAACACTAGATTTTTAAATGTAAGTACTGTCAGTCAAACAGCCTCTTGTTGGAGAGTGAATAAAACCTGCTAAAGAAAACAATCTTTCTACAGGTCCTGATGAGCACAAACTTGTGTTAAATTGTATGAACACATTTTTTTTATATTTGAATGGCTCTTTGCTTCTATCATTTAGGAAGCTGACCAACTCTAACTCCATTTTAGATGTCTGTGGTTGATCACTGTCTCTGTTCTCAAAAACAATAAAATCATCATCTTCTTTACTAGTGGTGCTACTCCTGTTGCTTCCAGGCATTATTTCATGTTTCTTGTAACTTGTCTCTAAGGCATGAATGGCAAGATTTTGAATTCTTTGCCTCTCATCAAGCAGCATCATTTCAGCTGCTTTACCATCAAATATTACACTCTCACTTCACACTCAGGATCGGTAAATGAAGGTTAAATGTATTTTAATATTAAAATGTATTTTGAAGCCTCTGGTATTTGAAATACTAATTACAAAATACCTCGGCGTCAGGTATTTAAATTACGAATTACAAATTACATTTTAAGGAAGTAATTGAAATACAAATACCAAATACGTATTTGTATTTCAATTACGTATTTTAATTACAAGTAATTCAAATACTGCCCAACCCTGAGTGTAGGACAGGGTGGCCGTGGCAAGGGTTCGGGCGAGCGGGTTAGAGTTGCGGGGATTTGCTTGATGCGGGTCGCTTCTATCCTGCCGATGTGGAAGTACCTATATTGAGGTGGCCCGTGTCCAGCAGTGGACATCCTATAGAATATATAGTAGATAAACAATTTAGAATCGTTGGCAAAACTGCTTTCTTACATAAATAATTTGGGCCGTTGATCAGGTAGCTCTGCAACAACCGATGATACTGATGTATATCCAACCTAACTTGTTGCAAACTCCTGCAAGGCTAGTGTCTGTTGACTATCAAATATGATAAATAAGTAAATTTACTTCGAACGACCTTTTCTTTCCTGTAAACGTCACAGACTTATAGGTCCACATTACTTTGATAGAGTGCCTTTATTTTTTTAATACTGGTACTGGCTCTCGGCCACTGTACGTGGTCATCAGCGAGCGAATTATTTTATGGTTGTATTTGTCGAAGCATCTCCACTGTAGTTTTTTTTATAGGCCCATAATGTCACGTGTATGATGTAAATATGACTGGCGGTCTTTTTGATATTTCTCCAACCTCATTTTGGATTATATCGCTAATCGTTATCACTCAACGATCTTCTGCGGACTCTTACCTAAATGCTACAAGTACAACATGTAGAACATTATTTGATATTTTTTGTTGTGATAATATGCGAAAATATAAGAAAAACCGGCCAAGAGCATGTCGGGCCACGCTCAGTGTAGGGTTCCGTAGTTGCCCATCCTTCACAATAGACAATAAAATCAAATTTAAATTACGAGAAAGATTTCAAGCTCTATAAAAAGGTCGTAAACGCCAAAGTAACTGTAATTACTTATTACCTTCTGGAAGTTATCGATTATACGCGCCAGATTGAGCGAAATGCTTAAATGCAGTATGGGACTTAACTAATATGTGTAACGTTCGAAGTATAAGAACACCGCGCGGCACTTACGTCATTTTAAAGAAAATTATGAAATTTTGCGATAACTCAAAAACGGCTCGACGGATTTTATTCAAAATAGTTTTCGTTGAAAGTACTAATAAGGCCTTATTTTCATGAATTTTCCCATAATTTTTTGATTCGTGGTTGAGAAGTTAGAGGGGGGGGGGGAGACACTATTTTTTGGATTTCCCGACCGAATATTTACAAAACTGCCGACTTTATCAAAAAATGATGTTTAAAGACCCCTATTATTTTTTAAAAGACCTATTCAACGACACCCCATACACTAGTGTTGGATTCCAACAGTTGGAACGAAAAAAAATCACCCCCACTTTAGACGTACGGGAGGTACCCGAAAAAATTTTGTTTTTAAGTTTTTATTTTACCGTTATGTCGGCGTGATACATAGGTACACATACTCATAACAAATTTCAGCTTTCTAGTACTCATTAAGACGGAGCCAAGCCGCGGACGGAGAGACGGACAGACGGACATGGCGAAACTATAAGGGTTCCTAGTTGACTACGGAACCCTAAAAAGGTTGAAGTTATTATTTCATAATCGCACTAGACAAAAATTGTTCTACAGGCTTAATAAACTGATTGTCTAGGGTGTTCACGTTATTACACCATTCAATTTTGCGCTTTAAGCGAGTGAAATAAAGTATAACGTAGGTCAATATAGGTAATATGGGAACTCACCACTAAAGCCGTTGACTACATATTATATTGGTAGTTTAAGCGGTCTCTTACCCGCATGGAACACCCCTAGCTATGGGAATTGATATTAAGGGTCGTTCTCAAAATATTTGCACCGCTGCGTTAATTTTGCATTTTTTTTTAAAGTTGCGATTTCTTCTTTTATTTTTCATAGGATCGCTAGAAATATATTCAGACAATTGATATCACGTCGAGGGAAGTAGTTAAATTGAATATCTTAGAAGATATAGGTGTTTGAAATTTTTGGTCGACAGGTGAAAGACATCGATGTCAGGTAAACGACATTTGTTACCAAGTTATCGACAATGGGTGCAGGTTTGCGACAAATATGTTCCAACTTAACTGAATTTGTTAGCAGGTTAACGACGACGGTTGCAGGTAAGTGACATTTTAAATAAAACTTACGTTGAACTGTCAACTAGTGCTTTTTTGATTGTTTTTTTTCTTATGTTAGTAATTTGCATAAAGAAAACAAGCATTTAATTCTCATCTCATAGGACATTTCTCAGGAGGTTTTTTGAAGCCTGTACAATCCACAAAGGTCATAACCGGCAAAAAGATGCAAAACTCAAGCGTGATTTTATAAATTTCTTATGAAGGTTCAACAGCGAATCTGTTGTGCTGCCTCTTTTGACATATTCTTTCTCACCCGCTGAGTTACCTAAGTACTGCTGTTTTCGTCATCTTCGAGGAATTCCTTCACATCTGATTACCAGAAAGCCTTCGGCTGCGTTAGGTGGGATAAGCTATGGGAGGTATTGTCTGAAGCTGCCAGCACATCTGGTAACACTTTATAAAGCCTTTACGAGTCTGGATACTGAATGGTGACGGTAGGAGATGTCACATACAAGAACTTAAAGTTCCGGAAAGGAGTACGACAGGGATGCATTAATATCCCCAATACTATTTAACAGATATGGATGGAGCCCTTGAAGGTACGTGGTAGACATCGCCTATTTAGCATCGCCCGAAGCAGAAGTGGCCCAACTTTTGGAATGACTCAA
The DNA here is from genome assembly GCA_947623375.1 of Apotomis capreana. Classification (NCBI taxonomy): domain Eukaryota; kingdom Metazoa; phylum Arthropoda; class Insecta; order Lepidoptera; family Tortricidae; genus Apotomis; species Apotomis capreana. The sequence goes on along the minus strand of OX392510.1, from coordinate 10,944,810 downwards.
AACAACCAGCCTCAGAATGTGAATGTGAGGCACATGCAAACCAGAGATTTGCAGACGAATCGGAATGGCTAAAACAGCGATGACCCAACTCGGCAAAATATGGAAAGATAGAAATATCCCTAACCGGACTAACATGCACCTCGTCTGTTCACTTGTCTTCTCCATTTTTCTTTATGGGGCAGAGACCTGGACGCTCAAAGCCGCTGACAGGCAGAGGATTGATGCTTTCGAAATCTGGTGCGGGCGACGCCTGCTAAGGATCCCTAAGACAGCTTAAAAATAAAATGGAATACTCAAACTAAGCTATTTCGGTAATATAAATGTTTTTATGACAACAAACATGAGTTGAGACACGGCGAGTGATCGTTAAAAACTGGTTTTTAAATAATTTTGTATAAGTGTTTAAATAATTGTCGTTCGCCTGCCGTATGTGTCGTTCACCTGTTTTTTTATAGACAAGTGAACGACATCCAGGTGATGGACAAAATGACAGTTATGTCAACAAAACAAATAAAGTATTTCGTTGATGAACTGCATATTTATACACATAAAAGTAGACCATACTTTACGCGTTATAAATTAAAATGAATGCAATAGTACACACGTCAACCAAAATATGGAAGGCAGAATATAGACTACATACCCATTACAATCTCCCGCTCGCGTAAGTGTATGTATCATATTTTTTTAGTGCAGCACACTGACGACGTGTCACTCGGGACAGTGTTAGGTGGCAACTGGAGGTCTCGATTTATGCGGGGTGAAGCAGGGGAAACGAAATAGTAGTCACACAATTGTAATGTTTGTCTCATGACAAGTGAACGACAAAAAATGGCGTGGACAAACTTAAATTGCAAATAATTCGCAACATAAGCATAGTATTATTATTCGATTTGGTAGTATTCAATCTTCATCATATATGAAAATAAAATGGAGTACTGAACTTAAGCTAAGTCGGTAAAGTATATGTTTTTATTACAACGAAATATGAGTACCTCGCGTTGGGACACGGCAAGTGACCGACAAAACCTAGTTTTAAATAGTTTTTTTGTCTATTAATATACTTTAGTTTTAATTAAAAGCATTTGGCCTCTATGTAAAAAGTGTCTATAGATATGTGTTGATAATTGAATATTTAAAATAATGCGGTGTAAAAAACTTCTTCTAAGACATACCTGTTGACAGGTGGCGGTGCAAATTTTTTGAGAACGACCCTTAAGGCAATAATAGGTTGTAGACACCACTTTGCGTAATCACGATAGTAAAATAAGAGAAGATCTAAATATATAAAAGAAGAAACTGACTGACTGACTGACTGACATATCAACGCACAGCCCAAACAGCTGGTTCTAGAGAGTTCAAATTTGGCACGTAGGTTTCTTATAAGGTGTAGGGGTGCACTAAGAAAGGATTTTTCAAAACTCACCCCCTAAAGGGGTAAAATGGGGTTCCAAAGTTTGTATGGGGAAACAAGATTAGTTAGACTATTTTATTCGAAACTTCACAGGAGTATTTCTAACGATAAATGAGTAAACACTTGTTTCAGGTTTTTTGAAAATTCAACCCCTATAAGGAAGAAATGTGGTGACAAAGTCTGAAAATCAGCATGAGTATTGTTTTTGTGGTTTATCGGGTCGCTTATTACGAAAACCGCAATGATTTTAAAATCCAACGTGGCGGACGTGAGTTACCATCTCCCCTGTTGGGGTGAAATGGGGTTGAAATGTCTAAATACTAAACCGCTGGTTCTAGAGAGTTCAAATTTGGCAAGTAGGTTCCTTATAAGGTGTAGGGGTGCATTAAGAAAGGATTTTTCAAAACTCACCCCCTAAAGGGGTGAAATGGGGTTCCAAAGATTGTACGGGGAAACAAGATTAGTTAAACTGGAGGAAATGGAGTTGAAATGTCTAAATACTAAACCGCTGGTTCCAGAGAGTCCAATTTGGCACGTAGGTTCCCTATAAGGTGTAGGGGTGCACTAAGAGAGATTTTTTCAAAAGTCACCCCCCAAAGGTTTGAAATGGGGGTCCAAAGTTTGTATGTGGAAACAAGATTAGTGAGTAAATATTTATTAGTAAACGAAACACAAGTAAAAATTAACAGTACACAACTTAACCTAAATAAAATTAACTAACAAAACCGATGTCCCCCAGATCATGGCCCTGCGGCAGGGTACCCATGATGCCGGCTACATTCCCCCGTTGAATAGCCAAGCTAATCCTTTGGCCGAGGAATGAGCCGGCTCTGTGGTCCGAAGAACATTCGGAAAGTTTTTTTTTGATTAAAGAGTAAAGTTTGTGGGCGTCCGGACTCCACGGTCCGAGTGTCTCCACTGCGAACGCCGCAAATATGAAGTTATTAGAGAGCCCTACATATTTGCGGCGCTTTGCAGCCTCAGCGCAAACCGCTGCTCCGCCAGCTCTCAGCGACGTACTGGACAAATGGGACGGAGCCAGGGTGTCTACGCAAGTAGCGTCCCAGATGAGAGGCCGTCCCATTTGCCATGGAATGAGGGTCATTCCGTCGGGTCTCTTGCCATCGTCACCTGCGAGGCCAGGTGGTTCTAGTACTCGTACAGCTGGCACGTTAACGCTGGCAAGGGCCCGACGGATTACATCGTTGAGACAAGCGTGGCGGGAAAAGCGGCCTGCGCTCTTCCTGCAGGAAAGGCCGTGGTGTCCAAAACAATCGACTGTGCTGCCGCAGGGACACCGGTGGGGGACAACAATTTTGGCGCCTAAACGGAGACCGACGGCCAGCCTCAGCGAATTGTTGTCTAATAAAGTTGCGCAATGAGCAGAAGGATACGCGTTAAGCCAGTAGCCTGATTCCCTTTGGGAGGACGCTAAAAGTTGGGCCTTTTCGGAGTTGCATATAGATGAGCTCAGGAGCCAATCGCGGGACTGGCAGCAGATTGGTTAATTGGTTAGATTAGTTAGACTATTTTATTCGAAACTTCACAGGAGTATTTCTAACGATAAATGAAAAAACACGTGTTTCAGGATTTCTTTAATTCAACCCCTAAAAGGGAGCAATGTGGTGACAAAGTCTGAAAATCAACATTGGTAATGCTTTTATGGTTTATCAGGTCGCTGATTACGAAAACCGCAACAATTTTAAAATCCAACGTGGCAGACGTGAATTAACATCTCCCTGTTGGTGTGAAGCGGGGTCCATATTTGGAACCTACGTGTCCTTATAAAATCTAGGGGTGCAATAAAAGAAGCATTTGTCAAAAGTCACCCCCCAAAGGGGTGAAATGGGGGTCGTAAGTTTGTATGGGGAAAAAAGATTAGTTAAACTATTTTATTGAAAACTTCCAAGGTGTTTTTCTAACGATAAATGAGTAAGCACCGATTTTGAAATTTTATATAGTGGACATGAAAAGTCATTTCAGAATTCCGAATTACGTTTATCTGGCTCAGAATAATACATTTTTCATTCATCAACGAAGAGAACCTCAATATCTTACAATAGAACATGACGTAACTTAGAACATGGCTTAGAATCATTAAACGAATCTCGACTATCCCAAGTCGATAAGCGGAGGCTCGGGACATTATAAAAGCTTTATACAAATAAAATGCACACATATCCCGGTGTCTTAGCTTCACTTCGAGTTATGAATTTTGAAGTGAACTTTATTTGGATACAGTAAAAGCTGAGATCGCTTGATTTGAGTGCTTGAGTTTTCGGTTTGATTTGTTAAAGTGGAGTTGTGATAACATAAAAAGTATTTCCCAGTAATATTAGAAAAGCGAAAGTATGTGTATGTTTGTTACTCCTTCACGCTAAAACGGCTGGACAGATATGCATGAGGGAAATGCAGATTACAGATTATACCCTAACTTAACAAATAGCCTACTTTTAATCCTGAAAAAAAAAAAGAGCATTGTTCCCGTAGGATGATGTATATTATATGGGCACGCGAGCGAAGCCGCGGGTTAATGCTAGTGGTAAATAAGACCATAGAGCATAGTTCCATTATGAATCTAGCTGATGCGTAGGTCCCGCCGTATAGCGGGGTAGCGACCACACTGGTGCTCAAAATACGCTGCCGGTGCTAATATTCAGTCAAATGCATAAAGAAAACGTGATGTAAACGACGCGGCACAGTACCTATACACGCACCGTAATACTAGACAGGACGCTGCCTTTTGGGCATCAAATATTTGAAGAACCTCGACACGAAAGAAGAAGAAGAATAACTACACAAGCTCTATGTCTGCCCTAGATGACAATCACACTTACTCAGGGAATTTAGGTCCAAGGATTGATTACTGTTCACATTTACCGATAAGAACTTTCGGAATATTTACAATTTATGGACCATCGGTCCTATTTCGGATATTGTGTAAATTTATGTTTACATCTCCAACTCTGACTTCAATTTAGCAAGTTATTAATTGTTCTTAGTTTATGTAGTTACCTATACTGCAGGCGTATAGTAATTATTTGTTTCCACGACGAGAACTCTTTTTTCCCATTGCTGTTAGGAGCACTAAATATACAGTTATACTTTGATTGGATGATTACACACGCATCGAATTGATAGATGCTTTTAAGAACTTGTGTAGTATAATCAATAAATATTAATTACGTTAAACCTGGAGTCCGTTTAGCACGACCGGTTCACGTAAAATGAAAATAAATCCGGATTTCTTTGTGTAATAAATTATACTATTATATTTAGGCGATCTAAATGGGTTGAAGAATGAAGTGTAAACACTACATATGACTGATATTTTAAAAAATCATTTGCATTTGTGTCCGTTTTGTATTCAATCTAAGTATATTAAAAATACGGAACCGAGAATTGAATTTTACTACATAATTATAATTGCTCGCTTGCATGATAATGAATATTTAGGTAATTGCTCGCTATAAATACCAAATAACATAAGAGTAAATTTCCATTCCGCTGGAATTACTTCAATTTTAGATAAATTATTTGCGACAATCGATAATATTTTAATATTTCAGTTTCTCTTAAAACTGAAATGTATTTAATTAAGTGCAGTATGATGCCCGGTACAAAAGAGACGATAGGATTAATTGTCAGTCGGAGGTTTGGTGAACAGGAGCTAAGGGGCTCGGGGACTGCCTAGCCCACCGGTAGCTACGCAACTGGTCAGAGATGATCTAAATGGTGAGTAATTTAGTATGCCCAGCCCGTCTAGCACAACTATGCTTCGTGTCTCTTGTCGCGCGACTCAGTATAACCCGACACTCTCTTACAGTACAGTACAGAAAGAGATAGGTAGTATAACTCGCGCGAAAGAGTCGCGTGTCACAGTTGTACCAGAGGTGCAGGTATAACTTGCCAGATTCTAGGCAGAAACGTATCTACCAGGTTGCTTCGCCCATGTTATGACAAATTGCTAGACAGTTTGTCATAATAGCATTGAACTCGCATCCGAATTACTATACGTACACTGTAATATCTGTAATAATTATTATTATTATCGGACGTGAAGCTGCAATGAGTCAGTCCGGGTTTTCTCTTGCAGCGGAAACGCTAAGAGTCTTAATTAATTAATTAGCTATAAAGACAAATTGAGCAGATTCCCCCTTAATTCAGCTATATACTTGCAGCGTTCTTTACCAGCCACATTAACCGTATTAATTTATTTAGATAACCGCAATATTTACTAACATCACTCATCTTTTTCACGTGCTCGCACTACTGGACTACTTCTTCACCGATTAGATACATCTATGAAACTTCACGTATAGTACGTACATGTACATACCTCAGTCGAGTACAACAGGTAGGTAACTCTCTGACATTATAACAAAATGGGATTTAATCGCGTTCCAAAAGTGTGTACAATACAATACAACAATACTTTATTGCACACCAACAAGAAAAATATTACATGAGAAATCATAAATTAAATAATGGTAGACAATAGGCGGTCTTATCGCTAGAGCGATCTCTTCCAGACAACCTTTGGGTATATTTTGTGTATATTTAATTACCTCGACGTTGCGAACATGAACGTGTTCATGGTCTCAAAGGGATATGTGTGAAAATCGTGTAAGTTTAAATCACTATATTCTAAACTCTCTGCTTCATTATAGGGATTAAGGGACGTCAGTCATCACAGTGGATATACCTACTTCGAAGAGGGTCGTTAATGTTATGTACAATTGTACATACTACTACCTACTCTGCCCTACACATGCCTGTGCTTTCGCGGAAGTTTTGAAGAGAACTTACCATCTCGCACCCCTACCACAACTGTGACACGCAACTATCTCGCGCGAGAAATATTACCTATCTCTTTCTATAGAGTACTGCGAGAGAGTGACGGGTGACGCTATGTCGCAAGAGTCGCGGAACATAGTTGTGCTAGATGGAATATGTCGCGCTATGTCGCTGAAAACACGTGGTTTTAGTAAATATAATAGAGGTTTTCCCATGATGTCATAATGGGACCTTGTATGATAAACAGTTTTCTGGGTCCGAGGAGTCAGTTAATCAGGACTTTTATTAATATTTCATATAGATATCCCCCATAAAGTAAATGGTGATGGATTGGTTGGATGAGGGCGATACACACGACCGCTCGTTGTGGAGAACTTAGGGGAGGCCTTTATCCAGTAGTACGTCTTTCGGCTGATATGATGATGAGTATAGATATACATATGATGATGAATGTAGTTTAATTAACCCCCGGCGAAAAAAGTGCGGTGATATAAGTTTAACATGTGTATCTGTGTGTCTGTCTGTGGCATCGTAGCTCCCAAACAGATGGACCAATTTGAGTGCGGGTTTTTTTAATCGAAAGACTTGTCCGTCGAGATGGTTCATCTATGTTTGGTGGAAATAGGACCAGTAGTTTCCAAGATATTTAGCTTTCAATGGAACAAGTGACGAGATCTCAGCCAATATTGAAGCTAAGAACTCCACGTAGTTATGTTAAAATTTTAATGGCATTTCTTATATCACTTATTGAATCATGGTATCACAATGACCAGCTGCTTGTATCGGGGGGTATGAAATTTTTAATTTAGGTTATATTCATGAAATTTGTCACTAGGATGTACGAGTCGTAGTGACATAAAAATTAATGTGTACACCACGCAGGAACTCATTTTATATTTCTTTAAAGGTGATTATGCACATGTTTAAACTATATTGAATGCATACAACGGTTCAAAAGTGAGTGCAATGTGTGCATGACGTCACGCGCGTCACCGTTGACGTCGCCGCTGCCCGTCCGTCCATCTCTTTGTAAACACGCAATTTCTCCGCGCCGCGCGCGCATCACAACAACAGCTGATAACCGTCTTGAAAGTCGAATCTGTCCCATCTAAATAACAGTACGACAGTACTTATGACGACATAACGCGAACAATTTGAGTAGTAGGAATAAAACATGATGCCGATTACTTGTGCTAACTTTATATAAAAACGGAGACAATGGAAGTTGCGATATGTCAAATCGATATTGAGTTGAGTCGTCGCGTTTATGCTTGACAGAGGCTCGCTGATTTGGTGCGGCGGATAGTTTTTGCAGTTCGGTGCCGGTCTGAGGTTGGCTGGTGGTTCGAGACTTCGAGAGTCCAGATCCAGAGCAAGAGGCGAGCAGGAGCTGCGAGTGCAACAATGACGTCATGGCGGAGGTGGGGGGGGGGGGGGGGGGGGGGCGACATCGAGGACGGAGCCGCGCGTTCATTGTAGTTTTTCGATTATTGTTTAATTAGGGCGAAGCGGCGGCGGAGCGGCGGCCAGGGCACAAACACTCGCGGTCCGCTCGACTATCAGCTAGTACGTACTATTACTGCAACTTATTTGATTCGTAGGCTACTAACCCTATGAAGTCATTGTGATAAGTTCTATGGTAGGTAATAGAAAATTCATGACAATATAGAAAATTCATGATATTTTATCTAAATCTAGGGAGTAATTGGAAAAAGAGGCTTAATAAGAAGGGCGTTACAATATATGGCCAAAACAAAAACAGTTTTGAGTAATAAAGTTAATAGTAGGTAAATAAAATTGATCCGTTTGTATCGAAATTTCCTTTTACCAATTTAGGGGCCCTTAAACAGTGACTTTCCGAAACTATACATACTTACATATAGGTATGCTATATCCAAGAGAGATTTGGTTCGAGGGACTCAATACCATCAAAGGGTAACACGAATGAGAAGAGAAGAATAAAGAAAAATACATCGCTTGTAAGAATAAGAATAAGAATAAGAATCATTTATTTCTCAGAATATGGTGCTTGAGTGATGTTACAATTTTATTTCCCGTACCTTCATATTCTACCAGTAAGTACTGGCGTAGAAACACAATAAAATAAAATAAAATGACTAAATTGACATGCATGAGATACACATAAAATCATAATAAAATCAAAATTCATTTGCAATAACATTGTAAAATTGGTAGCCTAAAATTTTAAATAATAATAAAATGTCACTAAAATAATATTAACAATCATGTCGCAATAGCCTAAAATTTTAAATAATAATAAAATGTCACTAAAATAATATTAACAATCATGTCGCAACAGCATAAGAATGTAAGTTGAATAATAAAATTAATATAAATGTCTTTCTTCCTTATAATTTAAATATTCATCAACTTTATAAAAACATTTATCAAGTAACCAGTTAGTTAGGGCTCTTTTAAATTTCAAAACCGGTAATTCCTTAAAGCTCGATGGTAACTTATTATATATTATTATGCACATACAGAATACATTTCTCTTACAGTAATTCAAACGATAGCATGGCAGAGAGAGTTTGTGTTGGTATCTTGTTGGCCTGTTTGCCACGTCTGTCTGGAGTCTGAATAGTGAGGGATTTAATTTTACAAATAGACATACTTCCTTTATGTACATGCAGGCTACAGGCAGCATATGCAGAGTTTTGAATAGTGGCTTACAAGATTCGAGGACCGGTGCACCACAGATGGCTCGTATGCATTTCTTTTGTGCTTTAAGAGCATCATCTAAATCTACCGAGTTACCCCATATTATTAGTCCATAGTTGTACGTACCGTACCTGTATGAACTTAGTAAATGGCTCTGATTGAGACATTTGAGACTGCCGGAGATGACATTAAATGCGATATTTTCAATGTTTTAATATGTGGAGTACATGCAATACAGGCATAAATATATAGTTGCGGTGCAGACAGTGGTGCGGTTGGTAGCGGCTGGCGGCGGCGGGCGCTATCTGGCGGGCGGCGACCGCGCCGCGCCGGGGGCCCGCGGGGTTGGCGGCGGGAAAGAGCGCGTAAAAAGGCGAGCGGACGGCGCGCGCGCAGCGCCAATTCCAACACACGAACGCCAGCGAAAATCCACGCGAACTCCACCCGACCACTTTCGCAACCGAAAAACTACGCTTTACTGCAGGTTTCGTGCAGTTCCAGTATCTTTACGCGCGATCCTTTCAACTATTCAGACCAAATAGCCGCGCTCGTAAATTATATCGCAGTATCGCTTCAGTTACAGGATTTCAGTATCGGGTTTTGATGCATTCGCTCTGTCGCGTGTCTACTAGCTTAGCCAGACTAGGTTCTTAGTATTGCAGTTTGGTAACAGTTCGGGTAGCAGAATCGGCGTTCAGATCTGCGCGCCTTTCACGAGGTCATCGCACTCGGGGCCCCGCCGAAACGACCCCGGCCCCCGCGCACTCCTCATACCCCTGACCCCCTAGGAAATTCGCCGACTAGCTCTGTCACTCGGCGTTACCCGCGTTTCCACAAATGCGAGCCTTAGACATCTAAATTACGACCCATTATTTCTGACACATCCATCCGCATAATCGATTTCTTAGAAATTCAGTAACGATTCCAGGTAAATTGATTGCTCACTAATGTGATTCATATGTAATACTCATTTCATGGAAACCGATATGTGTCTCAACTCTCAACTGAGAAGATATGACATTCTTCGATTTTTACAGTAAATTTTACAATTTCAGTAGTCCATTAATTTCAATATCATATAACTGCTGTATGTTTTTGAAGGCTATCTTTTTCTGAAAGAGGCACGGTAAGATCATAAAATGCAAAGATAAAATCCATTACTTAAATACTGCATTTTAAGCAATATCGCATTGTCGCGTCGAGTACGTAATCTAATGTCTATATTTAGGAGACGTTCGTCGATGTCTCAAGGTGATTTTAAAACCGTGGTGTGTACTGCGAATGCATCTTACGATCGTGCAGGCGAGAGGTCGTCTGCTCGCCGTACGACGTAAAAACGTTTCTACAAGCCTCGACCATCTAATCAGCTCAATCAAACCACCCTAGAGATGAGAAAAGATATCAGAGGAGGGCTTCACGCTGCTTATAGGGGCTATAGCTATAGGTTATCAGTTGTACGACCTCTAGCCGCCCTGTGCGTCGCCAACTTAGAGAACCTGACAACCTAATGTGAGGCCAGTGTAACCTTTCCCAATGTTTCTCAGAACGTTGAGTTCACCGCAAAAATTAGATCAGCAGTGAATCAGACCTAAAGAAAATGCTTTATATACGGCACGCCCACCAATCGGTCACATGAATCGTTGCCGATAATAAAAGGACTATTAACTGTCGTAAGAATTTTTAACGTCAGTATGCCAACGCAATCATGTGAATTTGTAATGTGAAACTTGTGGTAGATCAGGCACTGGAGACGTGAAAATCTTAATGGGATTTATTGAGTCATGGGTATAAAACATGATGACATCGATACCGATACGATATGACAAAACGTAGTTAGTTAAAAATTAGCAAAAAATACTAGACATTTTAAAGAGTCTACTTTGGAACTATCGTATGACGCGTAATTAACGTTTGTACTTTTTCTCATATTTCTTTATAGCCGTAACCATGTAAGCACAACCATGCAGTACAAGAGATCTGCGTAATCGTTAGAAATTTAGCTATCTATTCTGCGGCGCGGATTTTTTGCGCGAATATCTCAGACTGTGAAGTTGGTGGTTTTATTGTTGTCTATTCCGTTACTTCGGTGGGACGTGGGACTGGGGAGGTGGTTTGATATTACTTATTTTTGGAACCAAATGAAGATACAATTTGAATGTATGTAATGGAATTTTTGTAAATATTTTAGTACCCTTAGGCTGTAAGGGTTCGAAAGAAGGGGATTTCGCATATCGATTTGGCAATAGCAGTGGGTGTCGCAGTGACTGGACGTGCGCGCTCATCGGCAGTATCCGGGCCAATGCCAGCCATAAACTAGAAAAGTATTGTCCTCGATGTTCCGAGCGATAACCACATTTCGACCGGCGGGTACTTGGGACTCTAGTGCGCGGTGATAGGGTCGGTGTTGGCGGCTCGTGGTGGTCGAGGTTGCGCGTGAGATATGTGAAGTCGCGGCATGCGGGTCGCGCGGCGTTCTCACGCTTTGAATATTCCTGCTCCCGGCTTCCCCTCCCCCCGACCGGTGTCCCTCGCGAGACTGCGTCTAGGGCTGCCAAAATATGTAGCTTACCAAGACCTCAGAGAGCTCCTCTTATTAATATCGGATGAAGTCTCTCAGGAATAATTATTTTTGTGGATATCTTTCAAAGTCCAATTGGTTAAGCCTCGTTTCTTCGTGATAATTAGAATTATTAGTGATAATTATAATCATTACGAAATGTGCTATCGTAGATTATTGATACATTAGGATAGATTGGACATCCCAATCTGGTCATTGTGTAGCAATGCATCCCTTTATCATCATCGTAATAAATACCCAAACATTGGTGGGGTCTATATCTGTTTGTCTAAAATTTTTTGGCCGATATATTTTTTGGCCTAATAATCTTTGGTCGATTGTTTTTTACGTCGAAAATTGTTTGGCCGAAATTGTTTTGCATATATTTTTTTGGCCGAAAATTGTTTAATCTAACATTTGTATGGAATAACATTGTTTGGTCGAATGTATTTTAGGCATAAAATTGGTATTCCGAATATTGGTGTCACTAATAATCACATCCAAACTGTCGCATTTATTAAATTAATATTACTTAGATTTTGTTGGGGACGCAGTTCTAACCTAACCTAACCTACTGTTCTGGGAGCGCCTTATTTTTGTTAGGGACGCAGTTCTAACCTAACCTAACCTACTGTTCTGGGAGCGACCTATGTTTGTCGGGAACGCAGTTCTAACCTAACCTAACCTACTGTTCTGGGAGCGCCTTATTTTTGTCAGGGACGCAGTTCTAACCTAACCTAACCTACTGTTCTGGGAGCGACTTATGTTTGTCGGAAACGCAGTTCTAACCTAACGTAACCTAACTTACTGTTCTGGGAGCGTCTTATTTTTGTTGGGGACGCAGTTCCAACCTAACCTAACCTACTGTTCTGTGAGCGCCTTATTTTTGTCAGGGACGCAGTTCTAACCTAACCTAACCTACTGTTCTGGGAGCGCCTTATTTTTGTTAGGGACGCAGTTCTAACCTAACCTAACGTACCGTTCTGGGAGCGCCTTATTTTTGTCAGGGACGCAGTTCTAACCTAACCTAACCTACTGTTCTGGGAGCGCCTTATTTTTGTCAGGGACGCAGTTCTAACCTAACCTAACCTACTGTTCTGGGAGCGACTTATGCTTATACTTTCGCTTGCTCGCTTTAGCATATTATGGGTTTTTAGGTTTTATGTTAGGCTAAAGAATAATTATACCTAACAATATTATACTTTTAGCCTTTTAGTCATAAAAAAAATATACTAAACAATTTTAGGTCAAACATGGTTTAGGACAAAAAATATGTATGCAATAAAATCTTTATGCTAAATAATAAGTATACCATTAAATATTAGACAAAACATTTTCGGCCAAACAATTTTAGAACATAAAATTTTAGACCAAGCGAAAGGCAGCCATCCCTAACATCCCAGCCACGAGTTTAGTCTTAGCGGCGAGCGGCACAGCGGTATGTGTGTCTCGCTCACTCGCCGCTCGCCGACCCGACCCAATCTCGAGAAAATGAGCTCCGATGTCGATATTCATATCATATGAAATGATACAAGGCATATATAGTATCTACCTCAGAACAAAGCACATAATTAAAAAATGATCCATTATTAAGTAGCGTGTAGTATATAACATAGTCGTCCGTCGTAATAATTCAATGTTTTATTACCTAAATCATTAAAGCCACCAAATACGGCCCTACGCAGATGCGTATAGTTGTCCAATCGGATTCTTCCAGGTGAGCTTGTCCTAAAAATAAAAGGATCAGCCAAATCGGATCGTGTTTTCTTATAATATTCTCATCTAGTATTGAGCACATCCGAAGACATGCGCAGTGACAGCCCTAGGCGGCGGCCCTTCAATGACGTCCCCTGAGTCCCGCTCAAGATCCGGACACTAATTGAATGAACCTCACTAAGTCTGTTTACTGCTGGGCGGCATCGGCACTTATCTACATATATTTATCTGACTACCGGATATTTATTCATATTCATCAAAATATTAACCTCTTTTATTAATGAGAGTAACTGCTATATCGACTTCATGTAGAAATTTAATAACTTTTGCAAAATAATTTCATTTAACTAAGTTTAGAATACGTGAGACTCAATTCAAACACCTACGCAAATCGTACATTTACATTATTATGTTAAGGCACACATAAATGTCTAGACATGATGAGTAAACGGGTTTAAGTTACCTTAACCTTAAAAAACATGCATTATAAGTTCGTTACTATCTCAACTTTTTTATTCCTAAATTTAAGTAATATTAGTGGTAACACGAGCATTGCAATATCTGGTTCTATTTGGCTTTATTGTCTGCCCATATCACTTCTCCTATCTTTTAATGCTAAAAACCTGAATGAGAATATATGCCGTTTCGTAGTACGCATACATGCGCAGGTATTAATAAAAACGTAATGATCATATCGCACACAAACAAAGACGCGCCGAATATCATTATTATGGAAACAAAATGAATGAATATTGTTATCTTGGTATTTAGGTGGTCATAACGTTTAATTTAAACAATTGTAGTCCGTTTCTGCAGTTAACATTTTAAAATATTAACTAAGTTAGTTTAAAATCGATAGCGCTATATTCTCATCAAATCATCATCATCAGCATCACTCATCAGTAGGTAATTTAACCTTTGGAATTCCTACATTTGATGAATGGTCTTTTTTTCATCTCAGGTTAGGTCCTGTTTCATACCTATCGATTAATAGATACTTTATGAATATGCCCAGTAAATCAGTTACGGCTAGTCGTTGTGCGATGCTGTCCCGTTACGTAAAAGAGAAATTTTCAATTAGAAAATATAATCATTATGTATGTAAACGATTACATATTTCTAGGTTTGAGTAACAACTGTGTACATCGGTTGTGCTTAAAATAAAACGTATTTCAAACCATGTTAAAGTAGGTAATGTGCCATAAGTACCTACCTACACAACTTTCCTTTCGTCTGTCACTTTAACCCGCGCGATTGCCGGTTGCACAAAATAACAATATATTAAAACCGATTGTTTTGTTAATTATCCGCCATTATTCAAAGTTTTCAGCGATGCATTAGTCACGAGGCGCGAACGCTCCCACGCCAATCTACTCAATACTCATCCTTGGCTTACATTTTCAAAATGTTTCCTTTTGTACACGGGCCTGTTTCCGTGAGAACAGAATACCTATTTGTAGTTTAAATTTCACTTCTTGGCTGGGAACGATTAATATTGTGTCATGAACAAAAGGTACACGTGTCCCGTCAGCGGTGCGGGCGGCGCCTGTGCTGCTGCGACGGTTCACTTCTTTGACTACTTAAAAAACCGGTCAAGCATGAAAATGTTTCTCGGCTTTTGAACCCGACTTATGTGATTTCGATTTGTTCTCCCTATTTCGGGTTTTCGTGAAGATATTAATTGTATAAGTTTGTTTTTAGTTTTAACGTCAACTCTTGCTTGTCCATTCATTGACAAAACAAGGGTTGATTTAGCACAACCATTTTTCGTACGTGAAGCCCATCGGTTTTGTTCGTTTCGTTGTTGGTCGTGATATGTTGGTAAGACCCTCACATAATTTACCTGCAGTATAAGCATAGGTACTTAAGTCAATACTTTGAATTTGACGTTAACCAACCCAGATAGCCCGACCAGGTGTAGGTACATACCGCACATTTTTTTTTTAATAATTTAATCTAATGCTAGTTGCGATTTCAGATATCGCAAAATTTACCCAGGTTCCAAAAAGTTCGTTTAGGTGAAAGTGGGTTAAAAAACATTTACGTAAATTTTTTGCGACTTCATAATCATGAAAACGTATCTAATCCCCAGTAGTTGGTTATATAACTTGGTACTACGTTGCAGTAATAACTACAAGCTCTGCTGAGCTCTTGAAAGGTTGCCAAAAGCCACCAGTCACCAGCACCCTCCCCACGGTCCCACTAAGTGATCATGATCGGATTTTCGAATGAGAAGTATCTATCTAGAAACCACTAAGCAGGGCTCACCAGCTCACTGTACTGGCCTTTTTCCTCGCCAACATTAGCATGGCCTCTTAGTTGGATAAGTTTGATTGTTTAAAGTTTGACTGCTTCAACCAAATTCCGGGGGTTGGCAGTGTTTTTCTAAGAGGACGCGAATAGCAGACCAGTTTGAGTATATGCGCACCCTCACTGGGCTAGCAATACTGATAATGAGATCCACCAGTCTGCTGATTCAGGCCAGGTATAAAATTTCCCTTTCTTGCGTTGCGGTTTCGGGAAAAGACTATACGCCTTATATTATTTTATTTATTACTACATATTTACCTGCTAGTACTCCTAATTTACTGATTCACGTATGGCCCCAATGTGATGGGTAGGTACATTTGAATTACCTAGGTTAGGCACTGTAAAATGGCAATAATGTAAACATATGTACTTAATGGACCTTTAGCAGCCACTTATTCATATCGTGATTATCACTCTATGTCAGATACTAATAAGATCAATGAGCATTTCAACAAACAATAATCAAATCACTTTGTAGTTATAATCATTATTTATAACTTTAGTAAGTTTTACTTATTTACACTCTTCAATAATGTACAAAAGCACTTACGGTCATTCTCCAGACGTACATTTTTGCTTGTCTTCACTCTTTAAAAATATAAAATGATTGATTTGATTATATCTTATATTTTTTGATCGTAGCAGGTATTTGTATTGAGCTGTACATGAATTTTCAAGAACATATTTAAAACTTTTCGGGTAGAAAAAAATACTTTTAGCCCTATTCTCCTAATTGACACGTCGCGTCCCACTACCCAAATTACTTACATACCAATTTCTCCTGATGATATACACGAAGAAAAAACAATGTAAGCAAGTTTCTTAAACAAAAGAATACATGTTTTAATTGCACAAAAAAAACCTAGTCAATACAAGTAATATATCACAAAGATATCAATTATAGTAACTTTGTCTCGAACCGTATAATAATTCACGCGTCGCGTTCGGTTTTGATCACACAAGTCCTCTGAAAGTAGGTACGGATCTCACTAACGCATTTCAGTGAAGCGGTCAGTCGTGCCCAGAGCCCCGTGTGGGATGGTTGTGTCAGCTATCTACGGGTCGCGGACTATGACTGTAAGTATCTAATTCACGCGTTTTGGCTCACGAAATTTCTAATTAACACGTTCACGTTTTAAAAATCAACCAGTAACTCTATTGCGCTGAGAATTTTTGTGTACATTAAAGGCCGCATTATTTAATAGTTACTAGATTCTGTAGATTATTACATGTACCTATAAAAAGTTATTTTTTATTTTTCAAGAATCCCTAATTCACAAGTATAATTCACGCATCAAAAATGAACGCGTTAATTAGAATTTAACCATCCATGCGGTTTTAATCATCAGTTTGGTTTTTTTTCTAGAAGATTTGTATATATAATAGTAATAGTACCTATAATATAAAGTCACATCTTCCTGGGGTCATTTTAAAACCTGATCAGGTAGCAAACTGTATTTCTCAAGGCTATAAAGTTCGAGCCGAAGTGGTTTTGCCATATATTAGCACCATCAGGCATGAACAATTTCGTACTTGGATATAACCCTGTGTCTGATAGAATAATAACAATGAAGCTGAACACCAATTTATGTCTTCTCAACATCATGCAAGTTTACAACACAGTTCACGGAAGAGCATATCAACTAAAGGAAACCCTAGACAGCATACCAAGCCATTTGCCGGCTTGGTATGCGGTCTAGAGTTTCCTTAATGGTATTGGGAGACTGGAATGCTAAAACAGGAAGCTCAGATAGTCCATGAAATCTGAGACACCATTGGAAAATATGGTCTAGACTCTAGGAACGAACGAGGTCAGAGGCTTGCAGAGTTCTGTTTTCTGTGTCTGACCATTATTTTAACACTCTCTTTCACCATCACAAAAGGTGAATCTACACTTGGAATTCTCCTGGAACCTGGGTCGTTTTAGGAATCAGGAAGACTAAATACTGGTAGAAAATCGCTGAAAGTCATCTGTCAAAAAATGAAGTGAAAACCTTCCCTTGAGCTGAATGCGGTTACTGATTGCCTTGTTCTCCATTCGTCTCAAAGCCGTTTACCGTAACGCGCGACCTAAACTAAACAGAACTTTAAATTCAATAGAGCGATCCCATTTCCAGAATCCGACGGAAACGACGCTCGTGAATTTAGATCACCGCAGGTGATGCTGAGTCAAGGTAATAAATGAAGATTTTGAGGATATTGTATCTAAGAGAGGAAGAGATTGTAGAAGGTTCACATGGATCACTGAGGAAACATAGAACCTAATTCAGCGCCGGAAGGAAATTAAAATTAATACCCTTCAAGACTCCAAGGTGAAAAGGGAATACTCGAAACTATGTAAAGCAATTCAAAGGGAATGCCGCAGAGACAAGAACGAGCATATGCCAAGAATTCGAGTCGCATCCACTTAAATAACAAACCTCAGATCTGTTCAAGAAAGTTCGCCTGCTGAGTGGAAAGTTCAATCCCAAGTTCTGGGTCATTGAAGATCACGATGAGCAACCGCTGCATGAGTTTGACAAAATTGCAGAACGCTGGCGTGGCCACTATGAGCAGCTGTACAAAAGACCCTGTACATCCACCGACACTCGCTTGCACTGGGGACTTCTGAACCTGAAGGCCAACATCTTCAAATCAAGATAATAGCTGTAATCGATCGCCTTAAAATTAAAACATTTCCAGGTCCAGACGACATTACTTCCGAGGTTTTCAAAGCTCTAGGTGATAAAAGAATCCATATATTGCACAAGATCTGCCACCACTTATGGCAAAACGGCAGATGGCCAAAAGTCTGGCTGGACCCAATTCGTCATCATCCCGTTACACAAAAAAAGGTTCAACGAAAAAATGCGATAACTACCGTACACTTGCTCTGACTCAGTTTTGTTCCACGTGATAAACAACAGACTTCATCACTATCTAGACTGGCAGATCGCGCAGAAACAAGCGGGTTTTGTGAAGGGAAAAGGCACGAGCGAGAAAATACAGAACGTGAGGCAAATTGTACAGAAGTGCTACGAGTTCAATATACCTTTCATAATGTGCTTTGTCGACTATAGCAAGGCTTTTGACTGTGTCGACTGGGACTGTCTATGGGATATTTTGACCGATTTGGGTGTTCCTCGCCTCCTCACTGCTACTACACTACAGTCACTTTTCTACAACAGCCAAGCAACAGTGAGAATAGGTAGATAAGACGTCATACAATCCGTTCAGTTTCCAAAAGGGTGTCCGACAAGGTTGCATTATTTCACCTATCCTGTTCAATATATACGGCGAATACGTCATAAGGAGGACGGCCGGGATGGTAGCATTACTGTTCGTGGACGATACGCCGATGACACCACCCTCCTAGCCGCTAGCGAAAGCAAGATGGGCAGTTTATTGAACAGGATGGCGCGCTTTAGTGAAGAATTTGGACTTTCAATCAACAGATCCAAGACCAACCTCATGATTATTGATCGTTCATACAAGGTAGAACTCAGTGGAAGACTTAACTTCGAAATCACGGAGAGAGACCTGGGTTCTAACATTAGCAATAATGGTCAATTTAAGACGGAAGTTCACAGAATTCGCTCTGGGATGGCCAAGGGCGCAATGTCGCAGCTTAATAATGTACGGAATGATACGAACTTCTCCGCCAACACTAAGACTACCTTAGTCCGAACTATGGTGTTTTACATACTTACATACCTAATGTACCTACTCGTAGTAACTCTAACGGTCGGTGTGCTTGTTTCTTGAGTACTTAAGTACTTTCATATTATTTAAAACATAGCTTATATTATCATATACCTGTCACCATATCAGTCATATATTATTATACAAAACGTTTTTATTTTAATTTAAAAAATATAACTGAATTTGTATGATTAACGTGTCGCTTTTCTAATTCACACGTCATACAAAAGTCAAAAATTCTAATTAACACGCCGTTTTTCTAATTCACGCGTCATATAAATTTTAATTTGCTTATAAGTACTGAACCTTTAATAATTATGAAGTGCCCTATTCACATTTGAGTTTCAATGATCGATATGTTACTATATTTGAAATAAAAATGATTGAAAAGTAAGTCGAAAAAAAGCGATGCGTTAATTAGAATTAGAACACAAATCTGGAGAATGACCGTTAAAACTAATTAAGTTTCTTTTATTCAGAGAATTAACAAGAATATTCTTACATCAATTTTTGAGTATTATTATAAAGACGGTATTTTTACAGGTTATGGTGATATGCCTACCCATATACACTCATTTTCCCATTCTCTTGAATTACTCTGATCATACAGCCTGACAGGCTCCGCCTTAGTTATACAGGTGCCCTGGGCGAGTCATTAATTGTGCGGATCTCTGGCGCTCCAGTCGCCTTAGACATGGTTATAATAACGCCCTTTAGGAGCCAGCGACACGAGCCTCCGCACGGGTCGATTCCCCTAGATCCACTGCAGCTTGGCTCCAGAAGCAGCCTAGCCCATTGGATGCATGTTGGTTTACAGACTCGTTTTTCTTTAATCTATTTTGGAGCCTTTGGCCTGTTTATGGACATCTCTTCCTTTGCAGTCCAATCTTTCAACACATAGTTTTAAAAATTTTATTTTCTGTAGGTATAGCGTTATTCAGACTTCATCAGCTTGAAAGCTAATGGCTGTCATCGCTGCACTATAATACCGTTCTTTTTTTCAGCAGTTCCGTGACAGCAGTTGATGCGGGATGTACCTAACCAGCAGTAATCCTTCGTTGTACATATATCTTACGGTGTTTCAGGTTTATTTACAGATTCGCTCGTAATTATTTTGTTCTATGGTTGAGTATAAACTAAATCTTTTCGTCCTTAAATTTTGAAGGAATTTGCTAATGACAACCCAGATTCATAGAAATTCAGGTACTGCCAACGACTCTGCGTATCATCCAATATACACAGGTCTTTCCATAGCTGCACTTAGAGGCAAGTACCCAAAAGATCCTAACTGGATCACAGTACCCCGCCCCGTAAGGACACCCAATAACAAGATTTGTCATATTCTAGGTCATAAAGAGCTTAATTATCAGAAAGTAAACTCTGGGGATATAGTTATTGGTTTTATCAAATGCTCGTTAAATGATAAGGCATTCGTCACTATAGTACTCATGTATGTTAGAGCGGTGTCATACTCCATAATGCAGAGCCACAATGATTCTTTTAGAATACTATTTAAAGCCACATAATATGAACTGGTGACGGCAGTTATAAAACAACGGTCCGAGGTGCGATCCCTGGGGTACGCCAGATGGGATTTTGATATAATCGGACCTGAAGCCACCAAGAACTACAGCTTGAGAACAGTTAGAGAAATAGGATTTGATCCACCGTAGTAAATCACCATGGATTCCAAGTGCTTGAAGTTTTGCGAGCAAGATGGCATGATCTACCCGGTCGAACGCTTTCTCGAAGTCCGTGTATATCACGTCAACCTGCCCACCACCCTCCATTTCGGTCAGAACATAATTTGAAAAGCTAGCTAAATTGGAAACTGTGGAACGTCCTTTAAGGAAACCGTGCTGGCTATCTGAGATACCGTTACTTACTAGAGGATAAATACTATCAAATACAATTGATTCGAAAAGTTTCCCGATAGTATTAAGAATCGAAATGGGTCGGTAATTATCGATTTTAGATTTTGAGCCCTTTTTGTGTATTGGAATGATGTGGGCTTTTTTCCAGATTTCTGGGAAAATACTTTGCTCTAGTGACATTTGGAAGAGAATGGTTAAAGGAAGTGCGAGGCTTTCGGCACATGACGATAGAAAAATTGGCGGTACTCCATCACAACCGGGCCCTTTAGATTTATCTAAAGTTTGTAAAAATTTCAAGACGGTATTACAAGTTATATCGATACTGGACAACACTGAATTATTACTGCACTGAGGGACATTGACAGGGTCCGTGGATGAGGCTGTAGTAGTGAACACACTTTCAAAGAACATATTAAATGCGTTGCAGATTTCTTTGCCACCCGTGTAGTTATTGTTTTCTAACTGGAAACAATTGGGATAGTTAGAACCACCCCTTTTAGATTTTACATACTTCCAAAAAACTTTCGGCGAGCGCCTGATATGCGATTCCAAATTATGAGTAAAACGTTGGAAGCACTGATCCTGGACGCGTTTCTGTCGAGCTCTAAGTAGGGAGAATTCATCATAATCGCGTGGGTTTGAAAACCTTTTATCTTGCGTTGCCTTTGCTGGTGCAATGGCGGACGATGTGTCCCACTGTTCCTTACTTGAAGCAAACAATGGATTTCGATATATTCCATTCTTTCCAATAATTTAGTTGGTCGACGTGGAAGGGTTAATTTATTTTCTTCACTCATTATTTCGGTGGCTGCCGAGAACAGAAGAATATGAGGATGCAGGATCAACGTCGTTGTCCTCGTTGTCCTGATATTGTGGGGCGTATGGTTTTGCTCCGGCTTCTGATGTTAGAGCGGTGTCATACTCCATAATGCAGAGCCACAATGATTCTTTTAGAATACTATTTAAAGCCACATAATATGAACTGGTGACGGCAGTGAGGTGGTGATGAGGAGTGTGAATGAATAAACGTTTATGATAACTACTTGGTGTTGTATTTCTCGTAAAAGTTCACAAAGGAATGAGCAGAAACGTCACTGCACCTGGTATTTAAAGACTATCAAAGTACCATTAAATGGAGGGGAGAAACAAGTAGGTAAGTGGTAGTCGTCAAGTAACCAGGTGTTAATCACATTTTTAGTCTATTGACACACTGTGTAAATAATTTAACAATACTAATGTTGAATCTACTATTTCTTAAATTGCTATTATTAATTACAATATAACTCATGCACTTCACATTGACTAATAACTTATAATTAAATGATCAAGATACTCAATGATCTATTCAAACGTGCTTCTGAGGTACAGATAATCCAATTAATATCATTATTTGTTTTCTAAGATACATTTAAATGCGAAATAATCTCAAAGGCGCTATCATGTATATATGTATTATGTCGATGAGTGACAAATGCGTTGTGATTTTTAACGGCCAAATCACAACTTTTCATTTGTTTGAGTATCCTTGCCTTGATCAATACTATCAGGTCTCTTTAACAAATTCCATTTAATAAGGCTCTATTTCGGGAGCTAATTGCTCCTAAGCTAATAGGCTAAGATTATTAATAAGAAATTCATCTCGTTCAGAGTGTCTCATTCGAGTACTCCAAATATTATAAGTACAGGTCAAATATGTTAAAAATTACCCTCTCTAACTCGGGTTATCGAGGCATCGTCCAGCAAACACCGCATATATAAACGACTAATCAGCCCAACCCAATTGCAATACGTAAGTTAGCCCAGCAACCAGACTTAGAGACGTAGTGCGACTGCAGCTCTGGTCTCAGAGTTGGTGTACGGCGTCCGATCTTTGGCGTTCAGCGGTCGGCGCCGTAGCGTAGGGCGCCCGCACTTGCATATATTTTTAACTCGTGGGGCCGGCGCGCTCAAGCTCACCTTTCGATCTATTCCTGGACGCATTATTTTTAAACTTTTGTCTAGATTACTTTCCTTCCGTCTGCTTATTAGTGGATGATTGAGCTGCGTCGCAGGGGGCGCTCGCCTCAGAATATATTGCGTTGATATTTCCGGTGGGGCGGCGTGGGGATCACATGGCATGGACATATTGCTCACGTTTTTATCATTACGTTTCTTATAGATCAAGGGTTGTACCGAAATAGATATTTTCACTGCCTTTTCCGTTTTTAATTGGTGCATCGTAAACGCGATAGTGAGGCTTATTTTGAATACTTTTCTATTCACAGATCGCGATATTGTTTCATATGGATATTGATAACTACGTTTATAGAGCCTTTTTTCTTGGAGATTTCAATTCTAGGATCTTCCTAAGTTAAGCGAAAACCAACTCCTGCGCGAGAGTTTTCTAAGTTTTTATCTTCATAAAGGAATTATTAACAATTCGATTTATGAAGAAAATTTAAATGGCGTGGATATTGGGAAATCAGTGACGTCTCTTACCTACATGTGAACAGGCAATCACGATTGTTTTGTCAAAAAATACTAGATTAGTTACGTGCTAAAGCACGCGCACAGCCGCGGGAAGAACGTAATCCTTAATAGTTAATAAGTAGGTGACCAGGAAGCTGCCCGTTTCCGCCCATGTGCGGCGCACGCGGCGGCATCTGCGCGGAACTACCCGGCGTCCCCCGAAACAATTAGCACAACAACACATTTGACATGTTACGTTTTTTTTACTATGTTTTTAAGGCATTGAAAGATCATTCAGCAATAATAGCGGAAGTAAAACCTAGCCCTGAAAATTTCAGCCTTTAATAAATGTATATCGTTGAAATTTTGTTCATTTCAATTTTTTTTCTCAATTTTGCTAAATATACTCTGGCAATCCATATTTTCCCGGCCTTTATAGTAATATACTACTTTTACCAATTTTATTATTTACTCGAATCGAAGTTAATATAGGATTATGAAGACTAGGCGAACTAGTGTTGGCCTCGCTGCTTTATTTCACCACCTCCACTAACTTGAAGATGGAACCCAGTGGCACTACCCTGACTTCTTATGACTTTATGCAAACATTTCCAGATTTCTTCATTAGTATTTGTTAAGACGAAAGTGTGTCTTCGAGACGGTATGTGTTTCCTCAAGTCCGCCTCCACCATTAATTTTACAATCTACGTCTCTTATTAGTAGGTATATTATACCTAAACCCTCTCTTAGAGACTATCTATTTTCCTAGAGAGTCTTAGCTTGGATGATCCTACTTTTTATTTATTTAATAAGGTGGTAGGTACCATGATCTTAAGTTATCTTTTGATAAATTACCATTGTTTTAACCTGTACACCGAAAGCAAGAAAGACTGAAAGTTTATAGTGATGATTAGTAAGTTCCAACACCCTTTCTAACACTGAAATCACATATACCTAATAATTATGCCATCATATGCGGTCGTTGGCATGAAAAGCTCTTAGAGTGTTGTCATCACATGATGTCTTTGGCGGTGAATAGTGTAACCAAGTCAACTCTTCCCATGAAGAAACTGCGTCACCCTACCCTACCATACCCTGTCACTCTCACTGGTTTCGGTTTTGAATTTTTGACCACCTACCCAATAATTTTAATCTCATCTGCCATTCATATTAATACAAAAGTGTCATGATTTGTAGGATTTAAACTGGAAATGTAGTGAATATTTTATGAACGCAGCTATATTTTGAAAATATTAACCGTCAAACCTGGTAATACAGGTGTTCTAATTAATATGATATCTGAACGCAGCGACAAGCTGCCTAAATATTATTTTAGAATAGCAGCACTGATCACTTGTCTATGATTAATAATCTATTAACCAATAAAAATGTCCTGTTGATGGTAAGTGAACATCCTGATTGGGTTCGCTTCGGACCAATCACTGATCAACATTTTCCCGCGTTTTGACATGACGGGTGGTGCCGGAGTTATCGTCAGGACAGGCATTCTGGACATTCTGGTGGAAGAACTGACAGAGAGAGGAAGCCGAGAAAACCTCCACAATTCAGAAGTACTAAATGAACTAACTCCCACATGGTGGACGAACTGATACTGAACAGTGCACGTAAGTACTATTGAAGTGTTGTAATATAATTATACAGTATTTCAAGTAACGAATTTCTATGTTTTTTATAAAGTAAACCTTATCCGTTATATGTTGAGTTAAATGCCGATAGCGTTTAATAATTTTGCTTCTGTTCCTGTGTAATGAAAAAAATAAAAACTAAGAAAGTTTAAAGGACAAAACAATTTTAAAGAAACGTTGTGTTCTTTGGTTAAATCCATAACGAGTTTTTTTTTCACTTGAATGCGTAAGTCGGTACTCTTACCCGCATATAAAAAAAAAATACATTTGTATTTTTGCGCTGGAAATGTATTCGTTATATTATAGATTTTGAAGAGTTAGTATATTAATTAGTAAGTACATTAAAGTAGTCAAATATTATGATGAAAGTAATTTAAATATGATCTAAATTCTACCTTGTGTTATGACGAAATTCTCCATATCATCAAATTATAAGGATTCAAGTAGTGTTATTTTTTTTGGGTTCGAATGATAAGATAAATTATGTTGTTTGTTCAGATTATCATTCTAGTCATTAGTAAATTAGCATGATTTTTTCGGATATATTATATTTGAGATATATATCTTATAAATACGAGTAAATACAAATTATATTGGAATTGAGATGCAACATGTTTCTAAATAACCCTAGTAAGCGTCATAAAAGTAACTTGGCATGTATTGTTCTATTTACTTATTACATGGTGATAGTTTTTAAAGGACGTGACATGAGCATCGATTTATAAAGTTAATATTATGGAGTGAGAAAATGTCAGTTATATTGGATTAGTTATGTTCTGACGTAAGAGTGCGTTTGGACTCGGGAGTTAAGCTGATTTTGAAGTGAGCGTGCGTCTAGATTTATGTTGCCTGACGTGAGAGTGCGTCTAGGCTCTGGAGTTATGTTTGTTTGACGTAAGCGTGCGTCTGGATTTTGGTTTGTCTGGCGCGAGCGTGCGTCTGGATTTTGGTTTGATTGATGTGAGAGTGCATCTGGATTTTGGTTTGTCTGGCGTGAGCGTGACGATATACCTCCTGTTATTACAAGAAGGCGACACCTATAAAAATCTACTGATGAAGAAATTACTGATAGTGACAGACAGTTGAGTGACAAGAAACGGATACATGAAACTTCAAACAGTGATGAAAGGCAAGACAACTCTAAACGTCGTCGATCAGGTGGTTCAAGTAACAACGTAAATGTTGCTGATTTAATAGAAGCATTAAATAATAAAAAAAACTAAACCTTCTATTA
The DNA here is from genome assembly GCA_947623375.1 of Apotomis capreana. Lineage (NCBI taxonomy): Eukaryota > Metazoa > Arthropoda > Insecta > Lepidoptera > Tortricidae > Apotomis > Apotomis capreana. Next base: position 10,918,451 of record OX392510.1, on the reverse strand, counting down.
GTTCACACCAGATGTTAAACGCTTTAACTGAGTTTGATCCAGATAGTAAAAATCAGAATATTGATATAATGTGATGATGTGCAACCATGCACAAGGTAAATGAGTACGCACGCATATATAATGGGATGACATTCAAACATCTCATTTTGCGACGCAGAAACTGACTGGCACAGCCAAGAAGTGGTTTTACTCCTTGCCAAGCTTAGACTTCACATGGCTTGACTGACAAGTGAAATTACGCCGAGCTTTTCCGATTGATGAAAATTTTGCTATTATGTTAGAAGAGATGTTCGCTAGGAAGAATAAAGCAAACGAGAACCTGCGTACATATTTTTATGATAAATTAATGCTTTTAAACCGTTGCAAAATCACCGGGAAAAAGGTGGTAGATTGCCTTATTCATGGCATGTCTGATGTATCGATGAGAAATAGTGCACAAGCAGTTAAATGTTTAGAACCTGAGGATTTACTGCAGTACTTCGTAATTCAGCAACCAGAAACCAAAGTATTTTCTGTCACGCAGAAGAAACGAGGATATACTGAAGGAATGGAACATAAGGTGTTTCACAAATAAGTGCTTCCAGAAGAAAGAAAAATTGGGCAAGTGCGAGTCCGACTCGCGCATGAAGGGTTCCGTACCTATATATATGTATATATAGGTATAACAAGTTTGTTGTATGGGAGCCCCCCTTAAATATTTATTTTACTTCTTTTTTAGTATTTGTTGTTATAGCGGCAACAGAAATACATCATCTGTGAAAATTTCAAGTGTCTAGCTATCACCGTTCTTGAGATACAGCCTGGTGACAGACGGACGGACGGACGGACGGACGGACGGACCGACAGCGAAGTCTCAGTAATAGGGTCCCGTTTTTACCCTTTGGGTACGGAACCCTAAAAACAAAATAATTCGTCTGTGGTGTGTTTTAATTGTAATGAGGAGATTTTAATTGTAATCGATTTGGTAACTGTCCAAAGGTTGTAAAAAAATGCACCATTTGCAAGAAAATTGATCACAAAGACAAAAACTGTCGATTTTCCTCTTCAAATAACAAAGAGAATATGAAAAAAGTTCTGAATATTGATAGTTCTAGTACGAATCAGAAATTTATTAAAGAAATTGATGTTAACAATAAATCATTACAAGCTTATATTGACTTTGGTAGTGACTGCTCCCTTATCAAGCTTAGTGAAGCAGAAAAACTGAATCTAGACAAAATCCTATCTGATTTACCTTTGATTAGAGGATTTGGCAATTTTCATATAACACCTATTTGTAAATCTAAAGTAACTGTTCGCATTGATGAAATACAAGCTGATGTTTTAGTACATGTTGTCCCTGATAAATATTTACACGTACCTGTATTAATAGGGCAAAATTTTACAGAGATGCGTAATGTCACAGTCTTCAAGGAGAGTAATAGCTTGATATTTTTTTAAATAATCCCCTAGCTACGATGGATTCTGAGCTCGAAATGGAATCTGGAATTGTCAAACTGGTAGTAATGATATTGATTTGACTAGAGTGCACTTTGTACCAGTCTATATTAATAATGAACCCTACAATGGAGATGTATATGTTGAAGCACAAAAGCGACCAGTTCCTGGTAAAGAGTATCGTATGCTACAAGGAGCGTATAATTTTAAGGATGGCAAAGGAAACATATTGGTATCCAGTCTGTCAGATACGCCTGTTACTTTAAAGAAGGACATTTTATTAAGTCGAGCTTTTCCATTTAAGGAAGTCAATGTGGTCGACGTGAGACGAATAAGTACAGGAGTAGATACAACTCTATCACTTATAAATATAAACGAAATACAGATAGGTATAGGTGCCAATATATCTAACGAGATATTGATAAAATTACACGAATTATTACAAAAATACCGTGAATGTTTTGCTTGTTCGTTAGATGAAATAGATGTGCCCCTAAAGAATTCGAAATGAAAAGTGAATTAAAAGACAACAAACCGATTGTCTATCGACCATATAGACTTTCTCTTTCGGAAAGAACTAAGGTTAGAGAGATGATTTCTGACCTCTTAAATAATGAAATCATCAGAGAATCAAGATCGCATTATGCCAGCCAAATCTTGATGGTTAAAAAGAAACAGATGACCAACGATTATGCGTCGATTTTAGAGCTTTAAATAAAAATACTGTTAAGGATAGATACCCACTTCCGATCATTGAAGATCAAGTAGCGAACCTCAGTGGAAACAAGTTTTTCACCACATTGGATATGGCATCAGGCTATTATCAAGTTCTACTAGCTGAAGAGAGCAAACACTTAACGGCCTTTGTTACTCCGGACGGCCACTACGAATTTAATTGCATGCCGTTCGGACTAGCCGCCGTGTTTCAGAAATTAGTAAATAAGATGTTAGGTACCAGTCGATTTGACTCGGTACTTGCGTATATGGACGATCTGCTTATTCCGACTGTCCTTGGATGAGGGTCTTATAAAGCTTGAAAATGTGTTAAAGTTAGTGAAGGAATATGGCCTTACTCTGAAACTTTCAAAGTGTTGCTTCGTGGTTGCTTCTTTTGCACGACAATTGATTATCTTGGATACGAAGTCTCAGAAGCAAGCATCAAACCTAGTCAGCATAAAACCGTTGCAATCGAACAATTTCCAGCTCCTACTAATGTCCATGAAACAAGGCAGTTTCTTGGATTAGCTAGTTATTTCAGGAAATCTGCGAAGGGCTTTGGCGAGATTGCACGGCCACTAGCAGGCCTTTTATAAAAGGGCGCTGACTGGAAATGGACTGACACCGAATCAAAAGCTTTTTCCACCTTAAAAAAATATACTGTCTAGTAGGCCAGTGTTAGCACTATAATCCTATACTAAAAACTGAGTTGCATACTGATGCTAGTTCCTTAGGGATTGGAGGAATCCTCATGCAGTGGCAAGAAAATTCCAACGAACTCAAGCCGGTGGCGTATTTTAGCAGAAAAACGTTGCCTGAAGAAAGAGTTTACCATTCATATGAATTGGACACATTAGCGGTTCTTTGCTCACTCAGAAAATTCAGGACATATTTATTAGGTATGCCATTTACAATTTTCACGGATTGTAAAGCCTTACGATGAACGCTAAGCAAAAAAAAAAAGACCTTATGCCTAGGATTGCCAGATGGCTTTTACAAATGGAAGAATATGATTATAAAATTGAGTACCGCCCTGGTGAACGCACGGCTCACGTCGATGCTCTAAGCAGGAACCCCGTGGAAAGTCCCAATGATGATTGTGCTCCTGAGAATGTTATTTCAGTGCTACGCATTGATCAAAATGATTGGTTAGTTACCTTACAGTTAGGAGAGCCAGAAGTTAGTCAAATTATAAATACATTAAAACAAAATATTAATGAAGAATACAGGGAAATCAAAAAACAGAAACATTTACAGAAAGATTGATGTCAATGACAACAATATTTTGAGATTAGTCATACCAAAACGGGCAAGGTAGCAGATATGTCGTCGCAATCACGATGAAATGGGACATTTTGATATAAAAAAAACGCTTGAACGCATACAAAGTCTTTATTGGTTACCCAAAATGTCCAGTTTCGTAAAAAAATTCGTTGGTGCTTGCCTAGAATCATAGAGTATATTTGTATAGAATGCGCGTATAACAAAGACAGTAGCAGTTCTGGTAAAAAAGGCCATATCTACCCTATTGAAAAAGTGAGTGTTCCATTTAAAAAGTAAACAACAAAATACTTACATTCTAACCGTAGTTGATGGCTTTTCAAAATATGTTTTTGTTAGACCGGTGAAAAATACTAAGAGCAGTACAGCCATCAAAGTTTTGGGAAATATATTTCAAGATTTCAATACGCCTGAAAGAGTTGTGTCCGATAGGGGAACAGCTTTTACGTCGAGTCAATTCAAACAATTTTGTGCAGAAAATAATATTAAGCATATTCTGAATGCTGTTGCTTGTCCACGTGCAAATGGTCAAGCAGAACGCTTCAACCAGACCATTTTAAATGCATTAGCAACAAAAAATTCGCTTCAAAATGAAAAAGATTGGGATTTACCTGTTCCTAAGGTACAATTTGGTATTAACAGTACAGTTAATGCCACAACAGGAAAAACACCTTCAGAAATTCTATTCGGAATAAGACTAAAGGGAAATTCTGATAACATGTTTAGAGAAATTTTTGAAGTTACAAACAGCAAAGATAAAGATATTAATGAAATTAGAAATGACGTTAAGATTACAATCGATAAAAAACAAAATAAATTGAAAGAATTGTATAACTCTAGACTAAACCTGCTAACAAGTATAAAATTGATGAGTTAGTAAAAATTACTAAAGTTTCATTTGCGGAGAACCCAGGCCAGAGCAAAAAACTCTTACCTAAGTTCATAGGCCCCTACAAGGTATCAAAAGTGTTGGGTAATGACAGGTATGACTTATGAGATTACCAATGTTCCGGGTTTTAACATGTCAAACAAATATCGTTCTGTTGTATCAGGTGATCGGATGAAACCATAGATTAACGTAAATGCTCTCAACGTTATGAGCGATGATAATAGTTCTGAATCAGATTCCATCTAGGCATTATAATAATGAAGAGTAAAACGTCTTATTTTTTGCATGACTTATAAATATGTTATGATGTATTAATATTTATCTCTTTTATGTAAAAGGCCTATGTTTGTGTTTTCTATGTTTGTATATAAAAAAAGGGTAAGTGTATTGTGTAAATAAAAAAGTATATAAAATTGTACATATTACTTATAGAATAATAATAATAATAAATTCAACAAGAGAAAGAGTTACCTAATGGCCGGATGTCATGATTGGTATGTTTGTATAAATGTAGATACCTACTTTGGAATTGTAAATAATTAAACGAAAAATAATATATTAAATTACGCTTATAGTTATTTATGCGTTGTTTGTTTCGTTTGGCTTGATTTAGTTATCAACCATTCGTTTACATAGGTACTAACTATCCTGTCTAATTTATTTTGGTATTCATTCGTGCGTCGAAGCCTGCACGATGTCTGATGGCCGAATGTCATGATTTGTAGGATTTAAACTGGAAATGTAGTGAATATTTTATGAACGCAGCTATATTTTGAAAATATTAACCGTCAAACCTGGTAATACAGGTGTTCTAATTAATATGATATCTGAACGCAGCGACAAGCTGCCTAAATATTATTTTAGAATAGCAGCACTGATCACTTGTCTATGATTAATAATCTATCAACCAATAAAAATGTCCTGTTGATGGTAAGTGAACATCCTGATTGGGTTCGCTTCGGACCAATCACTGATCAACATTTTCCCGCGTTTTGACATGACGGGTGGTGCCGGAGTTATCGTCAGGACAGGCATTCTGGACATTCTGGTGGAAGAACTGACAGAGAGAGGAAGCCGAGAAAACCTCCACAAAAGCAATATATTCTATTCTATTTTTTTAAAAATGGCAACCGGTCACAGTTAAGCGACCATTACTGCCAATGTCTCGTTGCCAATCGCACTAGGTGACTAGATAGAGGATTGATACCACGTTGTACGGTGAGTTGAAAAAATCGTGCTTTTTGTAAAGTGATAGCGATTTACAAAAAACCACGCGGACTATCGGGCCTTGACCCAGGAAGGGCTATGAACGCTTCAAGTTGAATTCTTCATTAGCTATTCACTCATACGTTAGATCACTGCACAATACGCTATCAATACTACACATTGAACAACTAAAATGAATAAATAATGAACAACTAAACTTAAACGCATGCGGCCATCTTGGGACACGAACCGGAAGCCGATTACTTGAGTGACAATGTTGGAATCCCAAAAGCAATATATAAAAAATATACAAACACGTCATTTTATCACACTCACACCACAACTTATGTTTTTCAGTTTCTAAAAATACGCAACGATTATAGCTTACGGCGTGATTATGCCTATTCCTTATAGTTATTTATAGACAACCCCCCTGTAAAGTAACGCTTGCTTTCTTAGTTACCATAGATGCATATCATAACACCTTTCTAAATAAAGTGATTTAATTTTAGATGTTCACCCACACAGAGGGTGGTTCGCGTGGATGTGATTTTAATGTGTATCCGTGAACCCGTAATGATAAATGTTTTAACTCCATCAGCATGTGTGCTTATATTTAATAACCGAGTATCTAAGAAACAAAAAGTCTAACCTAACGAAACTTACAAAGACAGATAACTTGGCAGCTAAATTAATAACCTGGTGTATGGTGGTGGTTTGTTATATTTATTTGCGTATTTATTTTTCTCATTGTGGTGGGAGGGTGGGACCATTAAATGCATGAAAAAATACGCAAATAAGTATAACGGGTTAGCACAAATTAACTGGCACGATATTATATCGCGGATTAGCAAAGCAATATTATTATTTTAAATAATAACCTGGCATCTATGCCAAGGTATTATATTAACTGCCAATGTTATTATAATTATTCAAGTTTTTATTTTAGCTGCCCGGAAATTAATAACCCTTACTATATAGATACAGCCTATAAATAAGTTGATTCTTATGTGTAAGAAATAGCCTTTTATAAAAACTATCTAGGTATAGAAGTAATTCTTTTGGTTGAGCGAATCCACTTAGCTTTGTACCCGATGAACAATACTCTATTTCTGTATTGTTAGCTGTGGCCACAACTGCCACTTCAAAATGTAAGGCGTTATAAGTGCAGATTACTTTTACACTAAATTAGTCTTTAAGTCAAACCAAATAAGGTTTACTTTTAAACAAAGAGAACAGGGATGTTGCTCACTTCATTGTCATTATAAGCATCGAAACGAGCTTCACTGCTCTTTCACTTACGAAGTGACCAACATCTGTGTTCTCTTTGTTTAAGAGTAAACCTTATTTCGTTTGATTTAAAGACTAATTTAGTGTAAAAGTAATTTGCACTTATAACGCCTTACATTTCGAAGTGGCAGCTGTGGCCACCGTTAACAATACAGATAATAAGTATTGTTCATCGGGTACAGAGCTAATGGGATTCGCTTAGCAAATGGGATTCGAACTATAATAAACATCTGTTTATGTAGGTAGGACTTAATTAACGATGTGCTCTATTATAAGTAACCATTATAAAATTTGGAGCCAGGACCAAGTAAATAATATTTTCTCTATTATTTACAAGGTTACCTACTTTTCCAGATATTTTTTTATCACTATGGTTACCCTTATTCAATTTTCATGAGTGGAAGTGGACCCAATATCGTGGCGGTGCTTATATTATGCTGACGAAATGGGGAGAAGCCTTGACGACTTTGCAATTTTCTTCGTCAGAACCACGACTGCAATTACGACATAAAATAGAAACATGACTCGGGTTTGTACCTCAAAACATCGATATTCGGGAGCGTGCAGGGCAGATAGAATGCGTCGATCTCCGACTCGACTGGTTTCTAACTCAATGTCGCTTGGAATGCAGCGGGCCGCGCGGGCGCTTCGCTGGGCTGTTGTCGCAAGTGCTCGCTCGCCGCACTTGTCGGCGCTTTTGACTGGAGATATTCGGCGCGGTAACGGGCCACGGCCTTCTTGGAATCGGTTACCTGTTGCATTCCTCGGGCGGTCACCGCAGCGCGTCGCGCGCCTGCGCCGCGCATGCCGCCCGATGCAGCCACCTCTAATCGCGCGCCTGCGCCGGGCGATGCACGCGAATGTTCCACCCGTAGCCTATCATTTTACGACACCGAAACCAAATTTGTATCGATAACTGGTTTAAGGTTAAGCCTGCGGTTAAGTAACTAATATCCATTTAAGAAAGAACGGATCGGAATGGAACACACCCACCCGTCTCGTTCAAAGTTATTTATGAAGAAAAAAGAATTTGCTATTCTTGAATAAACTGCTAATTCATTCATTGAACGGTTGTTCTGAAGTGTGATCAGATTTGCCAATGATAATTACAAGTTAATGTTTTACACATAACGTTTGCCATGGTTAGGGTAATTCCGGGGTAGATGGCCATAAGGGAGAGATGGCCCGTCGAAATAATTCCTGAACTGTTGGCTAGACGGCACTTGTAATAGTTTAGTTCGCTTGGCGACCCGCGTAGAAGCAAGGGTACGTGCAACTTTTTGGCGAAAGAAATCAAAAAGTAAGTAAAATCTTTGTTAGCAGACGTTACTGCTTTAATAAAAAAATAAGTAATTCGGGTGTAGCACATCGTTACTATCGATTCTCAACAAATTTGAGACGATGGTGCCGACGATAAAGTCTAAATCTTTACGGTAGATGGCGCTACGATGCCACCCTAACCTAAGGCATGTCGAAGCAACTGGTTGAAAAATTCAATGGCTCTGACATCTGATTCGGTGGTCCAATTGGAAGGACGCCAGTGTTGGCCCGGAAAGCCGTTGGAAACGCAGGTTCGAATCCTGTCCGAATCATTAAATTTTTCAATTTTCGCTTCATTTGTAAACATTTAGTTTACGTTAGCAGACGTTACTGCTTTAATAAAAAAATAAGTAATTCGGGTGTAGCACATCGTTACTATCGATTCTCAACAAATTTGAGACGATGGTGCCGACGATAAAGTCTAAATCTTTACGGTAGATGGCGCTACGATGCCACCCTAAGGCATGTCGAAGCAACTGGTTGAAAAATTCAATGGCTCTGACATCTGATTCGGTGGTCCAATTGGGAGGACGCCAGTGTTGGCCCGGAAAGCCGTTGGAAACGCAGGTTCGAATCCTGTCCGAATCATTAAATTTTTCAATTTTCGCTTCATTTGTAAACATTTAGTTTACGTTAGCAGACGTTACTGCTTTAATAAAAAAAAAAAAAAAAATCTTTGTTATTTGTTTTGTGAAGTGGAAATATTTTTCAGTGGGTTATTGTTTTAGGTGGTTATGATACTTATGATATTAGTTTCGTAAAATAATGGTTTTTTTTTGGTTTGGTTGCAAAGTATACGAGTAACAGTTTGTCCTAACCTCAAAATTACTTGCATCGTGTAGTGACTTATTTTTTTTTTAGTTGTGGTCATCTCTCCCGGAAGAAAAGGAGAGATGGCCAGTGTTAGTCGGTATATGATGGCCATATGGCCATCCGAAGAAAGGCTATCCGATGACTATAGCAGTAACAACGTCCCTTAAAATTGATAGCAAATTAGAATAAGGGAAAGAAGTTAAATGAAAGAGATATTTGCCGCGGATGTGGAAAAAAAAATTATGAAACCCTTCTTTTCGAGAACTGGCTTCAATGAATGGTATGCATAATTTTGGGTACAAGAAAATTGCACTGAATTTGAAGACATGTGCTCTGATCGTGGTGCAGAGAATAAAGGCTTTAGTAAAAAGGATATAAGACCGACAACTATGTAACAATTAGAATTAAGGATATGGCCATCTTACCCGTTATGCCATGGTCATCACACCCGGACACCCCGGGTGAGATGACCAATCGTAAATTTAAAAAAATGCATATTTTTTAGGCTATCCTATTAGAAATTGTTATTTTTGTTTCTAAAATTTTAAAGTTGATTGTTTAAAGTTTAATCACAAATAAAGATTTCTATAATAATATGTAAGATTTTTTTTTAACAGCATTTAAGAAAAACTATGGCCAACTACCCCGGACTTACCCTACTTGAAAAGCAATTGTTCTTTCAATTCCATTAGCTCCGTCCCCGTGCAGAGAGCGGTCACGAAGAGTTTACAGCACACATACGCGAGCAATATGGACGAATTACTTTTATACATACATATACACAAACGAGCGTAAGAAACTCCACACAACTCAGAAGGTAAATGCGTGTGCAAAACGCTGCCATCCGAGTTTTCTGAGAAAAAATTCAGTCGATTATCGTATGAAAGTAATGGAAATTCGAGCTTCAAATAAAATACATCGAAATAAAATACATACAAATATAAATCGATGTTCATTAACTTTTGAAATTCAGTCTAATAGTTACGTATATAATTGTAGATACGTTTCGGTATATAAGAATACGATGTGCGTCAAACGGCGAACTCAGATCCGTTGGCCATGGAAGTCGAGTCGACTTGGGTCGTGCCGTCTTTATCATTCGGCAGGCGTGCGAATTAGACGGAAGAGTCGCGTGTTATAGTTAGTTGGCGACGGTGGCGAGTAGGTGGTTGGAAGGCGTGGATGTCTGTAATGGCACCCTCGCGGCCCCAGGACCGGCGCCGGCGCAGCTCCACACGATTAGGGAAATCGAGCACACGAAGTAGGTATAGCACATTGTAATTAGAGGCGCTTTGTGAATGTTATCAGCTTTATTTGTACAATGAAGTCGCTATTACAGTAATGAAAATACTTTTGACAATACCTATCCAAAATGTCCGATCAAAGTATAAATACAATATCAATAGATGTGCAACAGAAATATTGTGAAATTACATGTAAAACAAAATAATAAAAACCTAAATTGAATTAAATTGTTTGATTTGCATAAAAGCATTTACCTACAGTATATTTGTTATTAGTAGTTCCAATTAGTTGTTGTTTATAGGTAATATGACGATAAATTGTACGTAGCTGATCGTGATAATAGGTAAATATATTATTTATTTATTATTTTATTTTATTTATTTATTCCTTACTTACATTTGAGTATACAGTATAGTATAAAGAATGGTATGTAAAAGAGTAAGGTCAGGAATCCTCCGTACTAGTAAAAACTGTATGACGGTTACTAAACGTTCATTTAAGTATAACATAATATCAGTTTAGTTATGAGGACTGTTGAATAAACGCAGTATCATCTGTCGCAAACTTCTCTTGTCAGTCCTGTGGTAGATAGAACGAACGTGTCGATCTCGTATTGTATTGGTTTAGTTAGCCACCAAAAACAGTGTTTCCCGAACATTCCACCAAAAATGTCTGCAATAGTCGCAAGAGGATAGTAATATACGTATGAGGAAAAATAAGTTATAATAGAATAGAATAGAATACTATTTATTGCACACCTCAAGAAGAAAGAAATACAAATACAGATGACACTTATCGTTACAATAGAGGCAAACAATAGGCGATCTTATAATTTATTTATAATAAGTTTATTTCTGCATAATTTAAAGTTTTTTTTTTTCATTTAAAGGTGTCACTAATCACAATAATAACAATCCAGTACATTTTTTTGATCTTTGACATTCCAATTGTTAAATTATTTATTTCAACATTAATGTATTCAAGTAATTTAAGTAGATATATACAAATGGCCGTGTTTGTGCCAAATGGTATTCCCATTCATATTCAGTCACAGAATAAACCAGAAAATTATATTATTATATTCATGTAGGTATATCCTAAGTTGTTAGCTCTTTTGGCATCTATAACATAACTAAGATTAAGAACGATATGTAGGTATTTACATATCTGTGGAACAGTAGGCGTGGAGAAAGTGATATTATAATTCATAGCTGTCAAACCTATCATTGATATTGTTATCGATTGGAGATAGTCAGTGTAGGTACACGTTGACTAGGTGGGCAGGTTTAAATACTGATTGGGTACAAATGGTTTGCGAAACACCACTCTTCCCACTAGATGTCGCCACCGTTGAGTATTACAGTAACTTAATAGATTGTAGGATTAGATATACTGCCGAAGAAATACATCTGCGCCTTAAAAAGTAAGGATCTATTATGTAGTGACTGTTGGACAGTGTGTTGGTTATTCATAATTATTTTAAAGCATAACATGAGATGAGCAGTGGCGCTATATCCAACTTGCTTCTAGTGTTACATTCATTACAGGATGGGGACTCTTAGAAATACAAGTTAAAAATCCCTGGACTAAAGACATTTTGATTTTTTGATATAAAAGTCACAACTGACATGCACTTGGCACGTTTTTGAAAGCAAAAAGTTAGTTATGTTTTTATACTGCTTTGGTAAATATGCCTTCATCTTAAGCTCTTCCAATTAATCTTTAACTAAAAGCTTGTCAACTTTTGGCTCTTAGATTTGTTGAATAAAATGTTTCAAAGCGCTTGATAGCCGTGACATCTTGTACCTATACAGGATGATTCGGGAATCATGAGCAAGGGTGAGGGGGAGATTCAAAATGTATGTATCAACTGTGGACTTTATGTATTATCTATAACCACTGTTAACATTTCTCTGTAATGCTATTGTTGTTCCAAATAAAAAAAATAACATAAATAAAATTTATTTATACAAAAGGCGAATCAAAACATCTCTAAAGATGATCAGCTAATTAAGAGTTAATTAATGAAAGAATTATTCGAAATTAATCAGACAGCTGTTTGATTTCTGGATTTCGTGGTGGCCTCATAGCAAAATGTTGCTTAGTGTGACCCTCACTATCACCCCTAATCACTCCCGTTCGACTCCTGAATCACCCTGTATAGTAAATCACATACATAACTGAGAAGGGGACATATCTAAAAATAACAGCTTATAGATAGAAGGTTCTCAGTTACCAACTAAAATAGAATGATTGAACGTATTAAATTTAGAAGTTGGGGTACCTACATTTGTGGCTCCTCTCGAGTTTATTTTGTAGGCACCTTATGTGATATATATCACCTGAAAAAAATTGTCTCTTTACTTTCATGTAGGCACCTATTGACTTACTTTCTTGAATAAACGAATATGTATCAGTACTTGTATTCTGTTGGAATATACAATTGGGATCATATCATTTAAATGACATCACATACTTGTTCATGCCGATATTTACCGAATCATTATTTTTAGCCCCTTATATGCAGGCTTATTTTTTATTGTACCTACCACATAATATAAATAGCCATATGTACAGGCACACACTGGCTTAGGGACCCCTGTTGGGGTGACGATACAAATGATATATTTGTATAGGTTAGGTAAGTAAGTAGATAAGGTAAGTTCGGTAATGTAATGTAATTGGTAAGTAAGTTAACTATCCAGCGTGTGTCTGCACAGACTGCGTACAGCTAAGGGTTGACTATGACAAGGGAGCCTACTGCCCTAAGTCCTAACCTAACACCTAAACCTACGGCTTGTAGCGGGAAATGTTACCAGGAGACCTAATGAGGTAGCATTGGCGTATTTAGGGGGGTAGCCGGGTGGGCCGTGCCCACCCCAATATGGTCTAGTGCCCACCCCAGGATTTTGGGTTACCCATAGAAGTTCATGACTTCAACTCATCCATGGCCAGGCCCCACCTGAAAAATAATCTTAGATACGCCAATAGTAAGGTAACAGATGGATTCCTACGGGGAGAACGGGGTGTCTGGGAGTGGTGGTTTTCTTACTGCCAGTCAACCAGGCTCAGTTGACCGATTAAGGGCTTGAGGGTGTCTTCGCCACAGTAAGAGGAGCTTAGTCTAAGGGGTTGGACGGGACCATACGCTCAGAGAGAAGGTACCTACCCTGAACACGTATGGGGTCGGGTATGAGAGGTAGTGAAACACCAACGGACAAGCTTAGCCCTTTTGACTCGGTACAAAGACGTGCCGTGCGAATTGTTGACAATCCTAAACTCACAGACGGAATCGAGCCTTTAAGTCTGCATGAGGAGAGACTTTGCCTCCTTGTGCGTGTGTTCTACCGTCTTTATAATGGGATGTGTTCTGAGGAATTGTTTGACATGATGCCCACGGCTACCTTCTACCACCGCACTGCTCGCCATCGGCAGGGTGTTCATCCTCACATGCTAGAGCCTAAATGGTCGAGAACTGTCCGGGTCCAGAGGAACTTCCTACCGCGAACGCTTCTCATGTGGAATGAGCTCCCTGCCGAGGTTTTCCCCGGGGGCTACAGTATGCGGTTCTTCAAGAGGGCGTTGCAAGCGTTCATAGGCGGCGGTAACTGCTTAACATCAGGCGGGCCGCATGCTTGTTTGCCACCGTCGTATAGTATAAAAAACCGTTGACCGTTAAATAAAAATAGGTACATGAAGTTTATTTTGACAGATTTTGTTGAGGGATATCGTATTCAGAATCGCTTGTAATTCGAACCTCATATATACGAAAACAAGTGTCCCAAAATGTCGTATGAAGACATATTTTTCCAGTGCGTCATGTTCATGGAAGTTAAATTAAACATTCATTCAAAAACGTGACAATATGGAATGGAAATTTTTGGGACACTTTTTCTTGTATGAGGTTTGAATAAACAAATGATTCTGAGTACAATGAACCTCAGAAGCCAATTTAATGAAAACAAACATGTACATTGAGCTACATTTGTGCAGCCCATAGGACCTATACCTACTTTTTAAAATCACTTAAGTAGTAGTTTTTTCTGCTAAGTATGTTCCTAACTATTACTATTTTAAGCCACGTTTTCACCAGAAAATGTTGCAGTCTGAATCTGAGTAGACTCATTTGAACGTTTTTAAAACGACAGAATAAGGAAAAATATTGATTTATAATTGTCAGTGGTAGAGGCGCGTAGATAATAACAGCAATAGGTACTTTGCTAGGGCGCTAGGGTTGTCACTCATCGTCACGCTTCCTTATTTCTTATGGCACGAGGTTGTTGAATTCCACGCTTATTTGGCTGTTTTTGTTGTCTTATTTTTTTATCGAAATGGGATTGCCATGATTCCTATCATACAACAACAAGCATTGATGAAGCCACATCTAAACCCAGGTTGGTTAATGCATTGACGAATACATTCATTAAATTTTAAGTGCGAACGAATATTTAAAAAGTGACTATGACTTTACCTAGGAAATCGGCTACAGATCTGGTCAACAAAAACATATAGCATATCTACAACTTCTTATCTACAGCAGTATGACTACAAAATCAAAACAAAATTCAACATGTGCATGTTTTCATTAAAACTGAAATATCAATAAATTGTAAAGGTATATTTTAAAGGTCAACCAACTAACTGAAAAAACGTTAAACGTAGATTTCGTTATTTTTAGTGAGACAACCCACCTATCTGCTAGACATTATGAAATCCAGATTTCCAGATATTGAATGCGGCATAAGTGCGTCTTCTTAATTGTATTCATTGTAATTAAGTAGCTAAAATGAAGTAATGGGCAACCCTGTTTGACGTCAGCTTGCACCGCGTAATGTCTACCGAGTTGTTTACCTGCGCGCTACTCGGAACTGCCTTCCACGTGTACACTGCGCCTGCACACGCGGTGTCGTTTTCCTTTGTACTATGCTAATCGCACTAAAAATCCCCTGACTAAATCGCCGAGCCTCAATTCGTCCTATTTATTATTTT
Source organism: Apotomis capreana (assembly GCA_947623375.1). Lineage (NCBI taxonomy): Eukaryota > Metazoa > Arthropoda > Insecta > Lepidoptera > Tortricidae > Apotomis > Apotomis capreana. The sequence goes on along the minus strand of OX392510.1, from coordinate 10,903,264 downwards.
ATTGTTATTTGTCTTGTTTATTCGGTCCCTCATTCCTGAGGAGCTGGTCAACTAAGTTGCATCCTTGATCTCCGCCTCCTTCGGTCTTGATCCATAGTTGGCCTCTTGTCTTATCATAGAGGGCCTCAATTCACACCAATACATATATGTACTTGTATGTATATGTATCTCCTGTAAAATGTTACCTATTAATGTCTCTGCAGCTCGAATAGAAAAAATGGGTATACTTCTGTTAAAAGATACCTAACGATGTGTGATAAAGCTGAGATATCGGTAAATTGAAGATGTAGTATATCTCCATCAAATTAACGCCATAATTGTCTGTAAATATTAGATGTCCTAAGTCTATGAATAATTCATGGTTAATATTTTAATTAAGTTTTTGAATATTAACCACATCGTCATGTAGATTTAAGATATTTTATCACCACTGTCTTTATACTAAGTTGACTCCACAACTACGTCTATTGCATACTTATTTAAATCTATTCAGAAGTTGATCAAATTCAAGCTTTGTTAAGTTTTAGTACCTAAATTCAGGCTTTAGTAGGTACCTACCTATAAGTACCTACATACATGCCTTGAATTTTCAGTTGAACTGTATTTCCTTGTATACCTACCTAATAAAATAAGAGCGTTGTCAGGTAGCCGTAGTATTACCAAAAGCATTGAGTTAATGATGGATACTCCGCAAGTACACAGTAAAAAAATACATGAATCAACACCGATTATAACGATGACGTATCAGAAGTCGTCCTAGCTAGAGTCCCACCTTCAAAGATATCCTGTAATAGAAGCAACTACATAATAGAAATTGCTTGGTTTTGTACAACAATCGGATTATACAATGAAAGAAAGAAAGAAGAGTCAGTTTTGATCAGTCCGATTTATTCCGTTATTCGCGCCATGTAAGCTTGAGTCTTTGAAATTAGCAAAGTTTACTAGTTTATTATTATTATCAGCCTGCACTGACCAACTGCTGGACAAAGGTCTTTCTTTCGCGGTAGAAGGTGGGATGACCGAGACACATTCCGAAGGGATTTGTCGGTTGCTGCCTTAGATAGAGACTCGTGGTAGAAAAAGCTAATATAATGCTTAGAATAATTGTCTTAAGTTAAGTTGGAGGTTTGAGGAGCGCAGCAAATGTTGAGGCTGCGGGGCGCAAATTGTATCAATTTGGCAGATTATGCTCGTCCTATATCCCTAAGACAATAATCCTAAGCTGCGTTCAAACGATTGGCGTTCACCTAATAAGAGCTTTCTGAATAACCCAGCTATCGCCAATACTCCTAGATAGTTGCGTACAGTTCACCCATGAATTTTACCGCCTGCCATCGATTTCGCCTGCGCACTCGCATTTCGTAGAAGACAGGGCCGCACAGAAAGAAAGGAAAGTTCGTTATCACCGCATGCACTGCACGTGTGCCTGCTACGTACTTCCGCCCCTTGTTTCCCCCGTCGTAAAGTTTCACTTAACTCGATCATTAACGCTTTTATTTATGTTGCCTATTTAAATAATACCACAACTACTAGACTTTCCGACGCATGGTTGACTCCGACATGAACTTTATATTGCAAAAGAAAAGGAAGCGTTAGACATTAAACATAATTAAAATTCCTGTTCACGTGCATTCATCAAGCGATTTTTGGAAGATGTTATTAGGCAGCTTGCGTGAAGGATGGCTAAGAGTAATATAGAGAAAATGGCAGTGGTTTAGTCCTAAACTAATTATTTTTGTTTAGGTAATGTCTTAGCTTCATGGGCTCTATATATAGAGCCTCTCTAATATATATTATATAGAGCCTGTGAAGGTATAGGTAGGTAAAGCCTGACCAGAAATATATGAGGATTGTCAAGAGGACGCTATTTATAAGATTAATAGGGCAACAATTTTGCAACCAATAGCAACTTACTATAATGACATTAGTTTTAAATATTACCTGTCAGTTCCACTATGTTAACCTCGTAATATCATTTAGTGGAATGCACTCTTTTCCTGACCCTTTTTCGTGTAGAAAACACATGTCCGCTTTATTTATAATCCTACGTTCACGTCTGTGAATTGTTTTCGGCATTTTCTTTGAAAATTTTTAAATATTTGTCTTTTACAGAAATCACCACGAATGACATTGACATTGTCGACAAACAATCATAAAATCATTGCCAGTGTAAGAAATTAGTTCCAGTGAAATTCCGCAATATGGCGCATCCTCATATATTTCTGGTCAGGCTTTACCTATACTCTATTTTTGGGTTCCCCCTAGGTATAAGTACCTACTGTGATAGATCATCTTAGGCCTGACTGTCAGACTACTTCGGTCTCCCTCGACTATCCTAAGAAATTGAATATTTGCAAACATAACAACTTTTTCTGTAGATTTTTTGATGTGGCAAGAAACCTAGTTATTGTACCAACTGCCCAAGCAGCACATTAGTGAATTTTGCAGCTTATCTTATAGCTTTAAGTTCTAAATGAGTGGTTTAACAGTGTTTGATACAACTTATAGCTTTAAACACAACTCAAAACTGTATATGAGTTCATCCTATCACTTGTAGTTGCATAGGAGCGTTTTTTGTTTCTACTCTATTACTTATGGTGGGATAAAGTCGATTTTGCTACTTAAAGTTGCATGCAGGTTCAAATTGTCACTCAATAAGAAGCAATAGTGCTATATAAGGCCTTAAAATCACTTATAAGCAACTTTTACATATAAGTGGGAACATACCCTTATTTGGAACTAAAAGTTCCAAATGACTAGTACAATAGCGAATTATATCACCAATAGTGGCTAAAGGGATAATTTTACGGCTCTTTTGGAACCAAAAAATATTGCAACTTTAAGGCCTAAGAAGTACCTTATTGCCACTCCAACGCATAAATAGGTCTCAGTAGGAGGTTCTTGGAACCAAAAGCAGTTATTTTCACTTATTTCAAACCACTAACGAACTAAAAGTTCTATTATAGTTCCTATTTGCGCCTTGTCAAAATATATTTAATAGTCTTGCTTGTTTAATAGTCTACAAAAGAGCAAATAATTACTATTGGTAATATCATTCACTGCTTTGCCACTCGCAAGATACAAATAAGTGATTATTAGACTTGATAGTTCCAAATAAGGAACAAATAAGTGAAAATAAACACTGTAGGATCTTTTTTGTTTCGCCATGTTTACAAATGGAAGCCTATGAAAATTGATTATTTTAACCAGAATTTTATCACACTCACGCATAATCACAGACTTTTGATAGTTGTGACGATGTTACTTTAACATTGTACGTAACCTACAATCATTAGGTCAGGTTTTTAACAGTTTTATTTCTTATCAGTATCTATTCCTTATTTAATTTAGCACTCTCTTTTTAATATTCCTGATCAAGTGAAGGGCGCGTCGAAATTTACAAAGAAAACATACTATAGTTTCACAGTAAAAAAAAATTCGCAAGAATTTCGTGCTTATTTCAATGCTTGTATAACGTAAAGTTTTAATCACAATCAAACAGACGTATAAATCCAAAATGAATATGGCAGATCACGTATTACTTTTAATAAAACACAATTTGACAGTTGCCTCGCCACTCAAAGATAATTTTGGCGACTCATTTATCACTCATTGACCGAACTGAAATGTTTTCATTCGTTCACTGCGCATAACTTTCACCCATAGTTCTAATTACCACTTAAGGTAATTGTGAGATCTCTTATGGATTCTATTTAGCACCAAAAATAGGCTGCAATATTTCTCCTTTTGGTTCTATACTGGTGGCATAAGGGTTCTTGCCACCTATATAGCACTTAGTCATGGTGGTAAATTTCACTTAAGCATCTAATTAGATATGATATACGAGCTATTTAGACCCAGTTGTGCTACTTGGGTGATACTTATAATTTTATAATGAATATATTTTTATGTTGATATCTTCAATAAAAAATATATATTTTTTCATCCTTTTAAATTATTTATTTCTTTAATTGTTCTAAAACATAAAACCACATTACATTAAGACCAAACAACCAAAAACCAGAGAAATGTTACAAATACTTCTATTAAATTGCATATTTTCAGAACTAAAATGAGTTTCGAAATGTAAACTAATTGTCTACTGGAGGATAAAAAATACTTAGGTATCAACAAAAAGGAAACCCAAGGCTGCAATCACCGCCGAAATGGCCGCGGGCGCCACCCTGCGCCGCGACCCTTTCTCTCCGAGATAATGCTCAATTACAAACAATATTAATACATTTTACAATAACATCTTATCCCTAACAATCTAAACTTGTTCAGAATATCTGTAGTGACTTCGTTGCTCTACCCGAACTAACTATAAGACTTCGTTGTATCCCCTCGCGCTCTATCAATTGCTTCTAAATACGTCTCAATAACATTTCTTACGACAATTTAACACGAAAAATTTATATTTGCACATTAGCTTAGTGACTAGAATTTTCCTAATGAATTCAGAATGTTTTGGTGAACCTCACACCGAAACTGCATCGCGATGACGTCGCTCAAGTTACAGTGTGGTCGGAAAAGTTCCCGCAATTTTCCCCGGAATATGATGCGGTTTTGATTGAATTTTACTAAATAATATTAATCGTAAGGTCTGCGCCTATGTTCTGGCAGAAAAAGATATAGGGTGGGAAGAGATATTTTTCGATGTAGTATGGTAAGCGAAGGGGCGCAGCTAGGCCGCGCCGCCCGCGCCCGTGCGGCGCTGGGCGGGCCCCCGCCGTCTTCGCTTTCTGGACAAACTATACAAACAATTCTTTACCTCAATGCATATTATTAACCTACAGGCTTCTCTTTAACTATAGAATAAATAAAAACTCAATATTTTCTTCCGTCCCCCGAATGCGAGCCCTTAGCGGCTGCACAGGTTTCAGACCGATCTGAGCCGTACACCATCCGCTCCGCGTTATTTTCCATTAACTGATTCGATTGCGCTTATCAACCGCTTTCCAACGATGTGAAAATTCCTGGTAAAAAGTGCATGGAAAAATAGATAAAAATATTTAAAGCGCTCGGGGCGGAGCGAGGAGTGCGAATATTTGTGATTTTTTTTCTTAGAGTTTCGATCGAGCAATGTTAGGTTGGAGGCCTGTTACGGGGGCAGACGGCCTGCGCGAGGGCGCTCACCCCCTAAACATACACAAAATCTGCATGTTTTTGGTGAGTTTACGTGGTTTTTGGTTGTGCTGGGTTGCGGTAGTGTGCGTGCGCGTGGCACGGCGCGCGGGGATTGGGTCGGCGGCTGTGTGCGCGCCCCCGCTCGCTCTGCCTCGCGCGCGCGTACCTACCGCCGCGCGCCGTGCGCCCGCGCCGCGCCGCACCCACACACTCACAATGAAGCCTGCGACATTTTTGTACATCTCCTTATCACTTAACTTTATTTTTTTTATTTGTTTCATTTCTACGGATTAATTAATGTTTAAAGTATTTTTTAATAAACGATTAGACTAGAATTAATTACTGCACGTGGATTTGCATATATTATTAATATAAATTATAATTATTAGTGTTTTCACTATAAAATGAATACATAATATAATAATATTTATTAATATTATTTTTAAAGATTAATTTCAATAAAGTAAGTAAGTACCTAGGATTTTTTGTATTTAGTTTATATGTATATGTATTTATAAATTCTTACCTCCTCATTCACACAAAAAAGAAATATAACATTTAATTAGAAAATCAAATACTTAACACATTTGTACAGAGTTCATAAAATACTTTGATTACCTTAATACAGAAACATATATATTTTTTACTTAATTCCTAAGCAATCCTTAGATAGTAACACAATACTTATCCTACATAATACTTCATATTATGTTAGCTCTACTTTATTAGTCACTTTGGTATATATTTATAAAGCAGAGAGCTAATGTTTATAGACAAATAATTTATTCGACTTATGAAGAACACTACAAAATAATATAACATAGTATTAACCGGCGGGACGTAAACTTACTTTGTATCTATATATAAGTAGGTAGGTGGGGGGTAAATTAATTCACAAAAATCGTAGGTGTATCCTGATATATCTGTATCACGAAAAAATCACGAAATATCACGTTGGTTGTATAAGGAGACCTCACGTGTATTTTTTCTACAGTGAACGAACTAAGAAAAAGTCGATATTTTTTTCTCGGTTTTGTTAAAAATAAGTCTTGACTTGTTAAATACCTCAAAATAGCAAGTCTATTTTACGAAATTTTGGCGGGAAAAAAATACACGTGAGGTAGTGAGGGGGAGGGGGGGGGGTGGGGTTAGCAAAGAACCTCACCAAATATCACCAGGGGGAAGGGAAGGGTCAAAAAGTAGCCGAAAAAACCTCACGTGATTTGTGCACAAGCCCTTACCACTTTTGAATCTTAACATACACATATTTTTGAATGTTAATAGATTTAAATTTAGTCGACAAGTGGTAGACCGATCCTGTGGCTCGTACAATAACATGCTTTATTTAAAAGGATATATATATATATTAAGCATCGCAGAATTTATACTAAGTACAATAAAAGTAACTCCACAACTCTATGAGCTGATGTAGCCTTATTTCCAGCATTCAACTTCTAAACAGACTACGATCGAGTATGGAACACTGTCTAAGCAAAATACCTAGCTTTAAAACGACTCCATTAAAAGATGGCGTTACAACTTACTACAATAGCAATTTACTACGCGGTATGTAGTATTATGTACTTGTATCAAATTCACTACGTACACCACGTAGTACCTATGTACATAGGTACTACACAATAACAACTACATTTGAACGGATTATATCACGTATAATTTATTATTTGAGCCTTTCTAAAGTTTCAGTAACCTTACAGGTACTGTTGTCAAAGTTCTTCTGAGAAACACATAATTTTTCTCTGTTAAAGTTACCTATTACATTTGTGTAAACTACCCATTAAAAAATGATTGACATGAAAAATTAAGATTTACATACGATGACATGACGTCAGGAAGGCTTAGAATAATGGATATTTGTGGTATAATCTGTTTAAATTGTTATTCTTAAATGTGTGACAAACGCGGAAACCGAAGAAAATACTAACGTTTTATTACTAGGTAACAAAGGTCACAAGGCTAGGTCCTGTCTCCCCGGGATAGGGTTACCAGATGAAAAAATCAAAAGACCGGAGAAAAGGCCTGATTTCCATGGAAAAGTCCTGAGATTTAATAAAGTTTGAGAATTTTCTCTCAAAAACGTAGTATTATCGTTTTATACACTGCGGATCTAGCTCACATGCACATCGCACTCAAAGCGGCGGGGCGGTTTCCGATTATGAAAGATGGTAGAGAACCTACCGAAGTGTTTTGTTCAATATGTAACAATTATTTTTCAATTAAGTTCAAGGGAGCTGCCGATATTGAAAAACATATCCTAACGGAAAAACATAAAGAAAAATATTTTAACTGTTTCAAGTAACACAAAAATCGACTCTTTATTTCAACCACAAAGTTCTGGACCGACAAACAAAAGATCCGCCGCTGAGGCCACTTTAGCTTTTCACACAGTGAAACATCACCAGTCATTTAAATTTATGGACCAGCCAACTGGTTAAGGCTATATTTGCCGATTCCAACACTGCGAATAGTATTTCTTGTGCACGAACGAAGACTGAGGCCATTGTTACGGGCGTGATATCTCCGTGGGTAATTGAACAGGTACAAGTCTCATTACAAAATGTCAACTCTATAAAATGTAACCTGTGTTTTATTAAAAATCCTGAGATATCACGAGATTAGCAAAATCCGGCCGCAAACCTGAGAAAAGTCGAAAAAGCCTGAAATCTCAGGACAAATCCTGAGATATGGTAACCCTACCCCGGGACGCCACTGCAGCGACATTGCTAGCTATTACGTATATAAACAAAGCATACTGGAATGTATGGAAGTTAAGTCACTTGGCGACGCTTGGCTACCACATTTTTGTATTGGACACATAGCTGGCGAGTTGGCGATGCTGTCATGGCGGCCCTATAGGGCTATCTTCAGGATACATAAGATACGTGACGATGTATCTCTATCACTTCCATCTCTCTAACTCCACATCTAGTAGATGTACATTCACACCTTCTTCTCATAACGATTGACACATCTCTCATTAAACTTGATGCAAATAATTAATATATCTAATTTCGCTGCCGATAAAAGGACTTTCCACCACGCATTTACTATCCTTTTATTTTCACCACATACCTATCCTCTGATCTTGGATTCGTGAAAGGCAATCTCTCCAAAGCAGGAGTTCCAGGGCATAAGCAATATTAATCAAAAATACTGCTAAGATAGTTTTAAGGCCTTCATCTCATTGCCTAAATGCCTAAGCGAACTACACAGAGGGCCACTAGGGCAAGTCTAAATCCCTATATTGATTATTTTTCCCCTAAATTCACTCTATCGTAAACTTTGTCGATACTTATCATTATGGGAAACAAAGCCGTTTATTCTAAAAATAGAAGTTGCTTAATCTTGAGGATTAGACTTGAGGATCATCTATCCTTAGCCTCATTATTATCAGATAGCATAGCGCAAAATCTTCCTTTCTGTCTGGCACCCTGTTACTTAACTATATCAGCGGTGAAACTGAGGAGACACGTATAAAACCATATCCCAGCTTTTATTTAAATAAAAGCGCTGCATTTAACTGTTCCTCAAGGCAAATTCTGTGCTAAGCACGGAAAAGTCTAACCGCTCATCACAAAGTTTACTCTACATATTCCTTCGTCTGCTTCTGCATACCCTATTAGCTATCGCGAAGTCGGCCGAAGTATGAGTTTTCGCAGCAAAGTGCCTCTCCACACTACCACTACCCTATTCGCCTAACTTCGGTCAACTTCGCAAGTAGTGTAGAGCTAGGGTTAGGCCGAGGTAGGGTACCAATTCTAGCCGCATGTCGTGTAACAGATTCTTACTTATCTTTCTCGTACTCCACAGTCCATAGGTACTGAAAAGCGGACTTACGGCAAGATTTTTTGATTTCGTCGCCATTTCTACATCCCTGTCTGGTGGGTTAGACTACCTGTACAATAGGCTGGGTACAATTCTTCGAAGACAATTATTTTTTTTTTTTTTTGATAGTCCTTAATGTAAGGATGTACAGTCTGTAGGTCGTAATTTTTTTACCATGGTTTTTCCAAAATGTTTTTTTTATTGATAATTTGACAGTTCGCAATAGTGTTGGCTGAAGGAGCTTTGTCCTCGAAACCCAATAAAAAAAAAATTGTCGATTGTCGGCACTTGGCGATGTCAAAATTGTGAACAGTCAGCAGTCTTCTTCTTCTTCATCCTAATCCTAATAATAATATTATAAACGTGAAAGTTTGGATGGATGGATGGATGGATGGATGTACGTTCCACTTAATCTCAAAAACTACTGGACGAATTATGATGAAACTTTCCAGTTATGTTCCTTATATATCAGAATAGGACATAGGCTATCATTTATATATCAAGTTTTATCCCTTTTAGGGACGAAAAACGGGATTACACTTTGTATGGAGAGCGAATAATTGTAGTTGTAACAACTCCCGTACATGTCATCGATTTGACGTAAACTATATAATATACGATACCTACCTACAATAGACCTTCACGAAACGCATACCAAACTATTCTTTGTGAAAAAACAATAAATTCTGATATAGGAACACGTATCCTCAAAATTCGATTAATCGCGCAAATTCAAGAATCAAATACATAAAATTTTACAAATTTGAAACAATGACATTTGATTTGACAAACGTCACACCCATCTGGCAAGACATGTCAAACCAGTGATGCCAGGAGGGCTACTCCGATGTTCAAAATTCGACTGTCGAATAGTGCCGTGAAATACGCCAACTTTGCCTCCACAGGGAACTTTGCCCAAAACGCTACTTAAAAAAAGAAACGTTTCTGTAGACAATTTCAACATGATTCTGGCAACACTACTATTTTTAGTGGAAAATAGATTATATCTGTGGTATCACAGGGAATCACATTTGCGCGCAACTTCATTCCGTAACGTGTTAGGACTAGTTGAATAAGGTGCGTGATTTGGCGGGCCAATTCTAGGTGAAGTTCTGGTGTATTTTTTACAGAATGGGGAAGCCTCAGGTGAATGTATCTTATTGCTTGTTATAAAATAAGAACTGTAGATCATTTTTATTGTAGTTTGTACTAAAAATACTTATTAAAACCGGAGTTATGATGGTGGGCAATGTTATCTAGTAACTTGCTAACCTATGAATGCCAACATTGCCCAGACTAAAAAAAGGGTTAGGGTTGTCACCTTGTCGTAATTTTACCTGACTGCGTAAATAAAGGAGGGTTATGTATTTAAGGTAAGGTAAATTATATTTCTATTAAGCCGTTGTACTGTTAGCAGTAGCTGCATGTCATGTCATGTCACGTCCATAAAACAAAAAAAAACAGAATATTCAATTATGACAATTGTTTTTTAGATTATTCTAACGCGAAGTAACAAAATAACCGCCTAACTATTAGTATCCAATATCAAGCATACATTTTTCATTTTGATAATGGTACTGGTAAAGATGGTTTACTCAACTAAAAGTGACAACCCTGACAATTTCAAATTGCTTGATTCGGCTTGTATGGAGTAAAACAAAATACCTATGTAACATTGCCCACCCATATTGCACACGTGTTTGTACAGTTAAGACCAAGATATTTACGTGGAACGCCATTATTACCTCAGATTTTATACTGATCCTTATCTTAACGTTGTAGGGGCTATAGTTACGAAAATAATCGATTTGGGCAATGTTTGAAAAAGTTTAGATAACTTTACCCGAGGTTAAAATTGATAAAAAAATTGATTAAATGTAGATTTAAAAATTGTTTCTCGTAATAAACGCATGCATATGAATACGATGGATGCGTTAGACAAAAAAAAACTTCATCCCGTCATAGAAAAAAATAGAGAAATTCGGGTTTTTACGAAAAAAGCGGGCAAAGTTGGCATGTTTCACGGTGCCATCCCTCTCAATCTCCTATCAAAGTATATTTGAGTGAATGGAATAGGACTATACGCCAGTAAAATTTCGAACATCGGAGTAGCCCTTCAGGTAGATATCACGTTCCGATACGCACATCATCTGAAAATAATACGAGCTTTGATTATGTACCTACTCCCGCTTGGTAACTGAGTATAAATAAAGTAGTACATAACTGATATAAAAAAAACCTGATAATATTATAAACGTGAAAGTATTTACTTTCGGTCCTCTTAATTTTAAACGATGATTGATGGACGGTCGCCAGTGTTCGGAAATCGTCGTATACAACCAATTATTGAATTGTCTTCTTTTAAAGACCGATGTGCAATATTTATCGCCGAGTACAGTATTAGTGCAGTTTTTGTATTACTCGGATACTGGGCAATACCCGAACTGTCAAGATATACACGAGCTATTGGGGCACTTTGATCGCTGACTGCAAGACATGCAGAGTAATCGATCGTTGATCGGTGGTGTGGTAGTGTTTACTGGCTGGTGATTTCAAACAGTTTTTGCCAGTTATCGTGCGAGCCGCTCCAGCAGACGAGCAGCAGATGTGTGAAACAAAGTTAACGATTCAGAGATATGTATTATGCTCAGAAACTGCTCGAGATAGGTGAAGGTCGGTTAGAAACTGACTAAGAAAGTATGATACTATTCAGTAATGAATTTTCATCATAAATATCAAAATATTCATGACGAAAATTGGCTGTGTGAAAGAACCGTTACCGAAAGCAATTGAGTGCTTAATAGTGCATAAAGTTTTTTATTACTCGGATCTTAGACTCGGATAGGTACTAGAAGATACCCGAATTGTCAATCAATCATGCTACTACATAATCGACGTGCTTTTGATAGAGAAGGATAGCCTTATTGCGATACTTAGAAGAGGAAATAGAAGAGAGTACCATTTTTAGACTCTATCACCGACCGAGCATTTTTTCAGGGTCGGTTTATAGGCACACTTATTTATATTCATGATGAAAACTGGCTGTGTGAAAGAACCATATTGGCACCAAAAATGATATTGTTTTCAAAATCAACAAAAAGTAACCAATTCTGTTATTGCGCAACTTAGGCGCACCCAAATTTTGCAACGGTGCTAGATTGAGAATCACCTAATTAGGGAAGTACATTATTCATATTGGGCACGATTTTAACGGGAGTAGCCAAGGGACAAAGTGTATTAAGTGTGTAGTTATACCACGTATTCCGATTATACCGAATAATTTACCATTTAGTTTTAAACGTGTAGACGTTTAGGCGTAAACCGTAGAGTTTCCATTAAAAGTTTTTAGCATTTTCTATGACTATTAATAAATCACAGGGGCAAACGTTAAAAGTAGCAGGAATACATTTGGGCACGCCAAGTTTTCCTCATGAACAGTATGTAGCTTGCTCACGTGTCTCCAAATAAAAAAAAATTGTTTTTACTGACCGAAATAAATCATTTAAGATAATTTATTGAACTATACTTCAATAAACTAAGTTGTAAAAACCAAGTTACAAAAAATAATAGTACCTACCTAATATTAGATTTTGTCCCGATTTCATAATGTGTCAAATTTGAATAGAACCATAACTTCTTCGTCAGTTGATTATGGACCGTCACCATCTCGAGCCATTTCTGAGCATAGCTTATTAAATCGAATGGGACATAGCCTCGGATAACTTATTGAATCAAATGGGACTTAGTCTAGCAACTCCAAAAAGATTAAAAAAGGATGTTTTGCATTTTGTCCATCACTTTCACCCAATAGCCCAGAACTAAACTAATTAGATTCCATTCGAGTATTGCATACATGAAAGTCTAATTGTTTTTTTTTTATTGCCAATATCAATTAACGAGTTCTACGCGTACGAAGTCGCGGGCAAAAGCTAGTGTTAATTATAACTTTACTGTCCGTTGTTGATCAAACTTAGGGTATTTGCACTCGCACCACCTGAAGTACGTTAAACTTCATGTGATCGTAATTTTAATTTAAAAAAGTAGAGCAAATAATTATCACTGATGTTGAAAGTGCATTATTGATTATGATTAGTAGGCTTTGAACTTGTCATAGCACGGTAAGACTTTAGGAACTATGGAGCCGTCACATACTCATAATCATTAATTTATTTCGTTCGCACTGTATGTTGATAAGTTTCAAGTACATAGAAAAATGCCCTAGAGTCCTTCCAGCTTTGTATTATTTATATAGGAATACACATTTATCCCGAGTCCATTATTAAATCGAAACGTCAAACGTATCCTTGGAAAAGCCGAAGCGTAGACAAACCAGAAAAAAATAAAGAAATAGGGTTCTATGAAAATTTTAAACCTAGCAACTGCCATTGCTTAGCAGTACGACCTCATTTTTATTAAATCTATCAACTTTTCAAAAGGAAACTGTTATTTAAGAATTAAGTACACATCGGTAGACTCACAGATTGAGAATGTGCATCGTTTGTCGCTTACTGTTAAGAAAATTTTTAGTTAATTTGTTTTCTGTTAAGTGGAGACTTTTACTTTAATACAGTAAGGCTTGTGTATAAAAGTGTACAGCATTCTTGAGCATTTCTAACAATGGTTGCGCGGAGCCAATATCCTCGTCCTGCCCATGCATTTTTAGACAGTCATCCCGTTTCTGCCCACTGTTCTCAATTAAGTACATTCTAATTTATATGGGTTCTGCCCAACACATTTTTTATTGAAATTGTGGTGCTAAAGGTAAGCCAGATTTTTTAAACTATTTTTTAGGTTATAATGGGTATGTATTTGATAGACTGAGCCAGTTTAGGAGTCAATATCTTATGTTCTTTTTTAAGAACATTGGGCAGAATTGCCTGCGTTGTATGTTATTTTTTTGTCATTTATTAAGAACGTTGGGCATAAAAATCTTTATCATAAGTACTTTTTAATTGGCAGTTGTGAGATAATAAATAAAACAGGTTTACATTTTATAGTATTTTGAAAGTAAAAAAGAGTCGAATTTATGAAAATAACAACTGACGACTTGTTAATGGCATCTAAAGGGCATAATTTCTAATAATACATTATGTAAAGTCCCTATTATAACAACAAAACTTAAAAACTCAACGACACACGGGTTAGTTGAGCTTGGAGTCCTGTGCCTTCACTTCATCTAGCATCGCTTTATCCACTACGTATCCCCACGTCGACCACCACGTCTGCGACCGCGTCCACCACTGCCACGTCTACCTGTCTCATAGATTGAACTCGGCAAAAATGGTATAGGTACTTCATCAGTCTCAGCTGCTGTATCCGTGCTGGTCTCACTAGGGTTTATCGCGGGATGACGCGGCAGAGCATAATGTGTATCTTCTTCACCGTTGTTCGTGATCTTCATCATCTTTAATTGCTATTGGCATAAAATTTCCGAAATCTGACTCAATACACCTTCAATCCCTCGACTCGATCAATCATACAGTAATATAACAAAAAACAGTAATCAGTTCTGCCCAATGTTCTCAATAAATCACACATTTCAAAAAATGGACTTGAAAAATCGAAAATAACTTAAATTACAAAAATATACTGTTCATTATAAACTAGAACTATTCGGACGTAAATAAATATGGTATTTATTAAAAACATATGCACGATTACTAAGATAAATGTGGCTCAAACATACCTCCTTAGCGAAGATGCGGCATCCTGGACGCTTGGCGTGACAATGATCGTGGAGTTCAAGGAACTTCCATGCAAGGCCTTGACAAAGTATTGGCCAATACTCTAACCAATCAGAAACAAGCAAATAAAACCGCAAATCACGAAAATTTTAGACGCTAGGCGCCAAATTCGAATATGTGATTAATTGAGAACGTTGGGCAGAATCCTGAAGTATAAACAAAAAACCTCGGGCAGGAACCACTAAATCCAATGTGTTCTTTATTGAGAACACTGGGCAAGACGAGGATATCAAGCACACTGTTGTTCAGTGCGCGTTGTCACGTGACGACAAACTTATTGCGTTGTTCAAATTTATACATCCTGGGTTCACATTAGCCGTGCTTCTCCGCTCTACGTTGCGTGAATTTTTATAACCTTTTGATTAATATGATGTTCAACAGTAATCTAATGGATATGATTCAGACATATTAAGAAATTCCAAATATATATTTATTCAATTATAATAATGTATCAACATTACGTCGATACAGACTGCCAAATTGACGTGAGAAAGATCTTCTTTAATTTCTTTATTAGCGGATATCAAACGCCGAACAATGTACGGGGCGATCGCGCTAGGAAATTTCTCACACCGCGGCCTCAATAACCGCGCAGACCGCCCCTCGCGGCAGACGGTTCAACAGCCGGAGACCACTATGAAAACATTGCTCGTTATGTATAACCGGATTACAGGTGTTAGTACTTATATTTTGCAAATGAAAACGTGTCGGGCGGCGCGGGCGCGGAGGCGAGTGCGAGACGTGCTCGCGTGGGTTTTCCTTTGATTTTCTCAAACAGTACGTCACGCCAGCTGCGCACACCGCAGCGGCGCCTCTCGGCGTCGCTTGCGCAGCTGTCACTACGTCATCACGTAATTCAATTATTGTAATCGATTAATGGCAAACTGTCTGCCTGGCGGCCCGATTGCGCGGTTTCTGGAGCACCGATCGGCAAAAGAAACGCTGCCAGCGACGCCGGATCTAGCACGAGACGATCCTTGACCACGTTTTCGCAAGCCAGTTCGAACCACCTCATTTATTTATGCATGTCTGCATGTCCAAGGTTTTGGTTACTTACTTAGATGGTTGCAAATTTTTGCGTCGTACCGCCGTGACGTCATTCGTTATTATTTCATTCTGTAAATATGTAAACATAATTATTTTGTTTTTGTTTCAGACGGTTTAATTGAAGGACGGATATTGTTCAGGGTGAGTCCGTTACCTTTAGTTAGTTTACTTTAGATTCGTTGGATTTTTTAATGCTTTCAGACATTTAAAAGGATAATGCGGAAACAACAATGATATAAAGTGAAGTGTTTATCGTGTGTGCGGGGCACATGTCGGGGCGGCGCGCGAGTGTTCGTTTCACTAATTATGCGCACCCGAAATAGGTCGCGATAAGAACGATGCGCGTACGCCGCGGGACCCATTGTTGTCGGATCACTACCACGCCTCTACCAATTCCTTCAAATTGTACCATGTTGATAACTTTCTACATTAGGTCCGGATCGGGATGTCTTAAGCATCCCATAATATGTACTTATATATCCTAATAAATTTAATGATACAGGCGTTAATTTAAAATGTGCTATGTAATATTTAACCGCAATTTTGCATTGATGACATAAATCAGTTTTCATGATTATTTTTTTTTTATCTCAAATTCAAAGCCCATAGACAAAAACTGTGGTAGTATTCAATAAATCTGATTGCGACATGCACGCCGAGGGTCCCATCATAACGCTTATTTACTATCACATCGTGATCACATCTTTCTGGCGCTACGGACATGTCGAAGAAATACCGTAACGGAAACTGGAAGTTCTGATATTAATGTGCATTACAATTAAATAAACACCGGTCTACTGTAATGTTTAATTTACCAAAACAGGCGGATGAATCATTAATTTATAAATTATCTAGTTCATCATTTAGTGTGAAGGATTTCATCGTTACATAATACTTCATGCAATACCTACAGTACAATACAAATACATTATTTCATTAGCGCCCCCCGCACGATATAAACGAAAAATATAGGTACAAAGAAAGCAGCATATAATTGTATTCACTAACTATATGTCAATAGTAGAATTTATTTATACTTAATAAAATCATCGAACAGGGGAGAATTAATAATAGGTCACGTGTATGGTAAATACCTAGTTTTAGAAAAATATTAAGAAAGTATATATGTATGCCTATATCGTATTAGTAGCTTAGAACCAACATAATCCGATAGCTCGTTCATTTTCCTTAATAAAAAACGGTACAACTGAGGTACATGAGCATGAGTAAAGTAAGTAGTTAAGTTTTGCAGTTTATGTAGGTAAATGCCAAACAGCAATATGGAGGGTAGTGCTTTAGTGCCCTTTATGCACGATTTCCTAAAAAGGTTAAATACAGGGTGTTTGGTACATCGTTCGCCAAAAAAAATATAATAAATGCCATAAAAAAATCCGTGGGCCTAAGATTTTTTTTAGGGGCCGTAGGAGGTAGGAAATTACCCCTTCTATCTCCCATTTTAATTTGGCAAACGATGTACCAAACACCCTGTAAGTATACAAAATCTCATTGACATAAATTGATTTATTATCATTGAGAATGTGACGAAATGACACAAGTTCTGTCTTACTGTTTCTCAACATCGCACCGCCTTATCTGTCACATTAACATCAACTCGATGGAGATGTCCCAAAGCGGTGCCATTTTTTATTTTCTGTTACCGAAACCTCAACCATCTACAAATCAACTCGTAATAAGCCAATCTAACCTCTATGCTGTAGTAACAAAATGCATACATATCACTGAAACATTTTTAGAGTAGCATAAATAAGTTGGTTTTATCTGCTGTTTCTTTGATATGAAATTATGAACTACGCAAGCCTCAAATATATTTTGGTTATCTCAATATTATTTCCGGTCATTAGAGACCTAATAAAACTTACTGATATCATCAGTCATTGGAACCCGGCTTCTATTTTTTGCCTTCGACCTTACACGATCTCGAACACCACTAAGTTACTCCCTTCAACTCCTATGCAGACTACGCAAACTTTATGAAGGCGTAATAACACTAATAACTACCTACGTAATGTCCTCATAGTGACCTAATTCCCCGATCGATCTAAGGATATCTCTATACTAATTTCGAATAAAACTAAAATTAATAATAAGTAAAGCTGATTATAAAACCAAAAGGGTTTTATGAACCGTTCCGGAAGGTACTTACCTGACTCAAAGGTCCCTAAAATACTAGCGAAGTTGCCGCGCTGTATCGCTAGGGTTTAGGGAGATCCTTTGAGCCAAGTAGGTCCTTGCCGGAACGGGTCCACGCCTCGGTCTCTCAGCCTTCGCTGACTTGCGTTTCGCCTCCAACTCGCGACACACTCCTTATAGCCTCGGCGCACCATGGATTTCTAATGGATTTTGATATCATTACCGATCGAGTCCCCAAATCGGTCCACTACCTGGCCTGGTCGTTCTTTTGTTTATCACTGAATGATTTTCTTATTCCTTCTTATCTTAATCTTTTTTTTCAGCCGACTATGTTAACAAAGAGATAACACACAATTAAATATTACGCTTCAATGAGCTAGCTGTCGCAAAACTTACAAGTTGGGACTCGTAGGAGGATAATTGTATCTGGCCGGTTCCTAAATTCTTTGTCTTTGTTTTCCTTTTTTTTTTGAAAACAGTAGTATAATATACATATTGAATATCTGCCAGATATCAGTTTGTTGGCAGAAAACGTCGTAGTGACCCCCACCATTAAATATTTTATACATATTTACTAGGTACTATTGATATCAGGTTTTAACTTACAAACCTTTGTCTATTTTATCCTAAGTTCTATAAAACAACCTCATTTGGCCACAATGTAACACTGCTCTGCGCACCTTTCTAGTTCCGTCGCGGCCCACAAATTCCATTACATTTAGCATCCGCAAATTACATAATCAATATTTTCTTAGCGCACTTCCAACAGCAAGTCCGGAAGCATATTTATAACCAGACAGTAAGCACGCCAAATGTGTCGTCAACGTTTCAGATAAGTGAATCGATTACAGTTATAATGTTAAGTAGCAACCTACATACGTATCGTGGTGTTATGGGGGCGCCATGCCATCGCACGGCATCAAAGCGGTATCGGCATCCGGTGCAGCGGGTTATCGGAGCGACCTCCGAAAATTCCCTTCGAATTTCCGAAAACTCCCGTCATTAGGCTGCGCCCGCGCGTCCTTTCCTCCCGCGCTTCCGTTAGCTCCAAGCCCGCCGCAAATAACCGTGATAAGTTCCGAGCGAGCTTCCTAGAACACCGCGTTTATCACAATGTGATCAGCTCTTCAAAACTGAACAGATTTTGTCCTAATAATTGACACAAAGGTAAATTATGAAGATCTACTACAATGTAAGCAGGACTCGAACCTGCGACCCCGCGTTATCGGTGTTGTGCTCTACCGACTGAGCTATTATCGTTACGTCAATCACACCAAATCTTTGATAAAGTGCGACCAAAAAGAGTAGAAATTAAAAATTGGCAATACTGTAGTGTCGTCCCCGTTTTTTTATATTGATTGGAAAGAGAGGACACTACAGTATTGCCACTTTTTAATTTCTACTCTTTTTGGTAGGGCTGTACCAAAATTCTACGCTACGTAAGCGCCCACTTTGTCATATGTTTTTAAAATGCTTAAGCGCATTAGCCATTACCCTAGAATGTGCATTACCCTGAAATGTTTTACACGCACGATTCCCAGTCCCCATTGCTGAACAGCAAGTGTCAGGACCGCGAGAGAGATGGCGCTATTCTAAATGTTTTTATAGATTTTGTCCTCTCCTACTGTTTGATTTGTAGTTTTAATGGGAATTGTGATCTTTTAGCGTTTAACGACAGGTCAATGTTGAAAATTTCACAGACAAAATCAACCGTTAACTGCATGAGGCAGTTCATCAGCTAATGTATAACAAATTACAATAACATTGTGAAATCAGGTCTAAATGTCTAATTTATTATGTAAACTTAACATACTTGTTTTAAGGAATCCCTTCGTCGTTTAGGTTCAGTTCAGAAAAGAAGAGGTCCAAAATGCAGTGAGTTCTAAAGATTTCACTCGAATTTCGGCCTATACGTACATATAATTATCTCAAATGTGAACCATGCACATTTAGGTCATAATTATTTAATATACAGTACACATTTTCCTCATTTTTCAACAATTGGACTTCCCAAACTTCACAATGGAGCGCTATGGATAACAATTTACCCTATTTATATCGTATATAGCTTGGCATTTAGTTACTAGTAGCGACAGCACATTACTAAATAATCAGAGTTTTAAAATCATCGGTATTCATACCTCCAGTTATTTAGTTCCAAATACTTCTACAACTACTCTACAAGACAAAATACAAAGCAAAGAGGTATTTCGCTCCTGAGCAGAGACTGACCGATTTGTAATCTGGGGGCACGGCAGTGCCAGTGCCCCCGCCAAGACGAACAAAAAAGGAGGGGGCACTACCTACCTTTTCTCGAACCGTTTCGTCTCATTTTCAAACCCCCATAGTTTCGTCCCAGTTAACACTAGAGCGCCCAAATTCACAGGTTAAGATGCAGTTCGGGAACACATGAAATGTACTAAATTTAATTGATCTAGCGTTTATACTTTAGGTTTTATTGGTACCTTAAATACGCCGATTTTGCCACTCACTTATACACTGACGTATCAGGCCCATTACGGGTCAGACGGTCCGTTGGACTTATTTATGGTGCTCTATGAAACGGCCAAGCAATACTTTTGAAACCAAGGTGTAGGGTTAGTAAACTCCGGGCTTAGGGGCTTGAAGCCAGTTGATGCCATATTTTTTAAACCAAGCTGGTGGGGTTAGTAAAGTCAGGGCTTAGGGGCTTGGCTTTTCCTGGGATCTGATAACTTTTTTACAGCGAAAGCGTTATGAGAATGTGAGTCTTGGCCGCCAATTTTACATGAAATGTTTTTGGTGGGATACTGCTGTCATCTCTAGGAAGGTGTAGCTTAATACCTTCTAACTTGTACCTTTTAATTTAGTTCAGTTAACTCCTTACGTAGGGTAGAACGTACATACGGTAGGCCGTATCTATAATGGGATGTGTTCCGAAATGTTTCTGTTATGATGGGCTTTTCATTCATCATCACACATCATTTCACGATACCTTGTGCTTTAAGATTAATTTCGTACTCACACCCCGACACTGACTGTTATTCTGGACATCCTTTATGGAAGCTTTTATGTTGGAGTTCTTCAAAAGGAGAGTAGGTTTACCGTCAGGTTCAACCGTCTCATTCTTCTTAAATTGTTTCTTCAATTACGAAGATCGTGTACGACCAGGTCCTAATCGATTCTTCTACGAGAATTTCAGACGTTGGTATGTTACAAAGCTACACTCAACAGCATATTAAGGACTCCAAGACCTGGTTTAGCCGCTGCTCTGACTTTTCTTGATCTTATCTATTGTCTCTGTTTGCATTTCTATTGCATTCATTCTATGTTTGGGTAACGATAGGGCTACCTATAGTATAGTATAGGTACTCACTACTCACTAACAAAATAATGAACATAAGCGGACATACAACGTATAATAAAAAAATATCTATAATCTTCGAATGGTCTTAAAGAAGAGCTTATCCTTGTAAACATGGCCCCACAAAGATTTTGTCATACTGGTGTAAAGTAAGCCTTTACTTTGGGACAAATGGAGGAAAGTAACAAAAAAACGCAAACACAAGGGAAATAGTGCAAAGCGTAGTGTAAGATTAGGTGTACAGTGGCGTGAAGGAGAAGCCGCTCGCGGCCAGTGGCTACGGCTATATCTATAAAGACCATTTAGGGCTGGGCATTATCTCCGCCGAGAGCGCGGTAGGTACGATCGACCACTAAATAAACACACACAACATGAATGAACGCCTGCTCGAAGTCGAGCACTTCCGTCGACTCATATTAAGGACACCGCGCGATACCGACGGTACAATTTCGAAACGGGAGAATGTAAGGAGGTCACCGGATAAGATTACGGTTAACTGTGTAAACAAACCGTTTACATTGATAAATCGTTAGTTTCTGCGACGGCGCCTATGACGTCCAACAATATGAAGCCGATTGATAAGCTCTCCTTCGATATGTGACAGTCCCTGATCATTAATAATTTAATCCGACCGAGCCCTGCCAACTATCTTTTAATGGCAGATAAGCTCCACGCATTACGCACAGAAGCAGGGCCATTTGTTGAGATTAATAATCGAGGAGGAAAAACACAGCAAGTTTTTGGAATTGCTATTGCTTAGGTACGCGAAGTTTCATCAGTACCAACTTAAAAACATTTTGCTATAGTAAATATATAATATTCGAGGGCGTCGTTCGGGGGCTGCGGGGCGTCGAGCACGCTAAAGTGAGTTCGTGCATTATCATCATCATCATCCCCATCATCATTATCATCACCATCGTCTTTATCATCATCATCATCATCATCATCATCATCATCATCATCAACAACAACATCACCATTATCACCATCACCATCCTCATCATCATCACCATCCACCTTCCTTATCGTCATTACCATCCTCATCATCATCATCATCCTCATCATCATGCTGGTGGCGGACTGGATCCCGATAAAGGGCATGACCAGCCAGTCCTGCGTGCGCAACATCGAGGGCGGAGGAGGGAGCTTTTGCCCGCGACTACGTCCGCGTGGAACTTGAAAGTATGGAAGCAACCTCGTACAACACGATAGATATCCACTTAATCACCTTAATTAACAAAAGGGATTATTAAAAGCGCCTGAGCAAACGTAAGAGCAATTGTGCTTTTGGTCTAATAATTAAATTTCCTACAGGGTCATCAATGTCATCATGAATTACTTACTCACTTTTCAATCTTTTAGGGATAATTTCCAGGATGAAAACTATCCTATGTCCTTCCTCGGATCTTAAACAATCTCTATGCCAAATTTCATTAAAATCGATTCAGCGGTTTAAGCGTGAAGAGGTAACAGACAGACAAACAGACACACTTTCGCATTTATAATATTAGTATGGATATCATATTTGTTAGTATATCAATCATATATAAGTATATTTCGAAATAGTCATCATCATCATAAACTTAAGAGCTAGGCTCTTGTCGGTGGAGCAATTTCCAATTCTCTCTATCTTGAGCTCTCTCCTTGACGGCCTAGTCGGATTAAAATATTTCAAATTAAGCAATTTCTGTGTACCTATATGAAATGAACCATCATTTCCGGAAGATAAAATTTCGAGAGATAAAAGGTTCTGCTTTCTTATTGTTTTAAATTATAGTTATCCGAAGTCGATAAGTATATCTCGATTTATTCTTTAATCCAATAATTAATCTCTTGTTAGCAATAAATCCAAATAAATTCGTGAACATAGCGAAGGACAGGTAGCGTACTAAACATTCTTCGATACTTAGTTTATATTTGTAAGAAAGATAAATACGAGTGCGTGCATTCTTATTATTTTCTAGATCTACTCTCTCACTTTGTTAATTTTCAGCCGTTTGGTGCACACTTCTAACTGGTAGTGTTTACGCGCCCATTGATACCCATTCTTATTATTAATTTGGTGCTACCTAGCCTAGGGGCTCGTAAACTGTCCACTGCTGCAATCTAACAGCTAAAATCCACAGACGCAAATAGCATCTGCAAAATTGCTTTTATCATTTATCAAGTTTCTGTCATATCCTGTAGTCAAGACACCGCGCAGTGCGTAGCAAATCAGTTCAAGTAATTACTGCGACGCATTTGTCAATCAAGGCACATGCTACAGCGCGAGGCAAAAGGTCAGTCGTAAATATCGCAACCCTCTTGGGTACACTGCTATCACACAATGGAATGTGGACGTACCTATTGTCTTAATTGAATGCGTTTACTTGATTAATGTACAAGAAGATATTACAAAGTGAATAATTTAATGAACATGATACGTGAAATAAATTAAGTACTTGATCGATTAAGAGTAAAACTATGGACAATCTTGACACTTTTGGAACACCTGTAATTTTTCCATAGCTATGTCGATAAAAAGTCGTAGGTACAATCTACTCACATTTGAAAATACTACCTTTTCTGGAACTGTTAGCCTAGCATCGAGCTACCAAGGTAACTGGCCGCCAGCTATAGATAAAGCAATAAATAGGTAAAGCTTTATCAGTGAGAAGCTTGGTGAAAAGATGAAATACAAGTCACAATGAAATCGCTATTTCAAAACATAGCGTAACTGACGAATGATGACACATATGATGAATGATGAAGTTCTGAGAATGACGGATATTCGTAGCATTTAAATGATAATATTTCTTAAATGACTCATTGCATCGCGATGTCAAAAAGTCAACGGGGTTGAATCCTGAAGCTTTAATTAGTTGCTATTCGCACCTAAAGTAGACTTTATTCCGGAAATAATTTCCATTCATGTGTCATGATTTCGCATAAATAACTGAGCTGATGAATCAATGAGCCATATCAACGGGCAAGATACGGTATGCGCGTATATTGGCGCCATACAAGTCATACAACATTGTCTCTGTATGAGTCAGAAATAACCATAAGTGGATTCGGAAAATTTCCGAAGAATGAAGAACACGTGTAGGTGCCAAGTGCGGAATAAGTATATTGCAATAGGGCTTACTTGCATGTTCTCTCAATACTACTACCTAATTGACTTGAATAACCATAAACTTGTAGGAAAATACCATGATAATAATAAAATTAGTACCAATGAACTCCAGGTTTCATGATAACTGGACGTTCTGTATTAGTTTTCAACAAAAAAGGAGCATCCAGAACAAGATTTGTGATTACAAAATTAATCCGAAAAAATTACAAAAAATCTAAAGTGATATATAATATTGTTATTTGAATGAAATCCTCGTACATTCCAATATCTTCAGCTGCATAGTAAGGATGAGCAAATACTTCAGCCACTTTCGACATATTACCATCCGCTCGATTCCTTATCATGTTGTAGAATGTCAACACGCAATAGCTAATAGGGCTGATGACATCCGACTGCCGACTTGACCACTGATTGGAGATACACGTGTTCATCTAGTAAGTGAATGAATTTCAATGCCTTTGTGCACTTCATTCGATGGCTGTTTGGCAATGCGTCGTTGTCACTTTATCAAGCGCCTGCAATCCGCGCTGACCCCGCGATATCCTCGATCTATATTACCCCTCGCCCCGCCGCCCTCGTCGATTTAGCAAGCAATTCTACGTTTTCTACAAACAACTTAGAGGCTAAATTGGGTTGAAGGAATCAGTGGGAGCGCGCATGAATGAGCCGGCTTGTGAATGAGCGGACTATGTCCCGGGGCGATAAGCGCTATCGTCGGGGCCAGCTGACGGTCCATGTTGACAAACCCTGTTCCACTTTCGCTTTGCGTCCTCTTTAGTTATTAAATTATTTGGATGATGTTACTTAGATCCGTTTCAAATTATCAGTAAACTAGCGAAGAAACCGCTGAGCGGAGCCTTCTTTAAACGCGTTCATTCTTCAGCTACAAAATAACATCATATCCTACCCTATTCCTTACAATATAATTAACAGTTCAGGAGTGCGAACATATTTTCGCAACTAGAATAACTATTTAGGTACATAGGTCACACAGAAATTGAACATTATAAAGATGTAAGTACCTAATCTTTACTACACCGGAACCAGAATCCTTTTTCATATTCATATTCTTTATTATTAAACATTAAAACAGAGGACCCAGTAGCACAGCAAAGACGTAACTAACTGCCGCACATCATAAGCGTGTATGGACAGAACTTGTATGTGCAAGTACTTACTTACTTACTCCTTTGGCTCAGCGTCCCAAAGTGGATCTTGGCCTCCGATACGAGATGGCGCCAGCGCGCCCTGTCTTGAGCGATCTCCTCCTAGTTTTCTGCATTCAGAGCGCGTAGGTCCTTGGTCACTTCGTCTCTCCACCGGTATCTCGGTCGGCCGACCGGTCGACGACCTACAGACTGCCCAATGTACGCCTTCTTTACCGTCCTGTCATCCGGCATTCTTTCCAGATGCCCGAGCCAACGGAGTCTTGCTGCCTTAATCTCCCCAATGATATTCGACTCAGACACTAGATCCTCCAGTTCTTGGTTCTTACGGATCCTCCAGCTACCATCCTCCCTCTGCGTCGGTCCCAAGATCTTACGAAATATTTTTCTCTCGGCAACGAGAAGCTTGTTTTCCTCTTTTAAGGTTAGTGTCCAGGCCTCGCATCCGTTCATTAAGATAGGTCTTATGACGGTTTTATAGACTCTAATCTTAGTCTACCGACGCATCACCTTGGACACCAACACCTTATACCTACAGAGCCGCCGCGCATCTTAGGGTATTCTGAATGCAAAATTCAATCTCCTGTTCTCTGCTATTGGAGTCATTTATCAGGCAGCCTAGGTACTTGAATTTCTCCACTCCCTTATACGTAACCCCATCTACGACCAGGTTTTCTGTATGTGCAAGTAGCAATGATAATCTGTTGACGGACCATGTTCTTCCACGGTACTTCCAAGGAAGGAGAGACGTGGTCTCACAGAGGCATACAATCTGTGACTTTGATAATTGACAATCTCTTGTGAACATATGAGCCTCCGTTACCGAGACACATTGACACTTTGACATTGTTCCGAGACACATTGGACATTGTTCCCAACCATTTTCTTCTGCAGTCTGTGATATACTATTGAAAGGCGCAAATACGAAAATTTAAGACATCAGGATGCCAGTAGATCATCATATCAGCCGAAAGACATCGATTGATAGACAAGGTATCTTCACATCGACTGACGATCCTCATCAGCTCGATGCTCCACCTTGTTGATGGCTTTCCCACGCTATGTCGCGCATCGTCGGGTCTTTCAGCCGCAAAGGCCATCGGTTCTATAAGCAATAAAGCGGCAACTGTGCCACTCAGTAATATGAGCCTAACTCCACTTTAGTCAATAAATCAATCAATGAAATGACAATTACGTTCGCATAAGGTACATGTCTATATACGTTCGCATATTTGGTCCTATAGCCTGCATAGTCGGAGATGGTACTAGGTATGTTGAGAATTTTCGTTTTAGTGCTTACAGGCTTCTCATTATCATCACTGTCTTGCCCTTATCCCATTTATTTGCAGCCGGCCCAGCATCCTCTTTTCTTCCATTATTCCCTATCATTATCGTCATCTCGTTGCTCAATTCCATCTTCTCCATAACATCTTTCACACAATCTATCCATCTTTTTTGCCTTTCCTCTCTTCCAAAATCCTCCACATTCAACCTTAACTTCGTTCGTCACATGCCTCTCGTCTCTACGAATCACATGCCCATCCCATCCTAGGCGATTAGCTAGCTACTAGCTACTATTTTTATAAAATCACACCTCATAAATAATACCGACAAAGTGGAAGGTACAACGCACTTTAAATATTCAAAACAGGACAGGTGAAAACAGTCCAATATGGGCAATAAATTAGGTGACGTAAGAGTCATATGAACTGAAAATTTATTAGGTTCGTTTTAGGTACCTACATGTTAAATTTTATGATAACCCTGCACTATAATCCCGTATAGTTGTATAGATTTCCTTTGATGAGATATAGATTTTACGGAAAGAGACGATAAAGTTATGATCTACCCCGTTACGCCTATATTTTTATAGCGGCTATCTTATTCCACCGGTTCACGTGAAATAATCGTGAGCTTACAATTATCATCCACGTACAGGCTCTCGTGGTCTGCGAATTACAGAACAATTGTAAAACACGCAGGGGTGAAAGCTAAACGACGGACGTTAGATCTCGAGACGTAATAGAGGCGGGTGGGGAATTCTCGCGGGTAACGAGCCGGCTGCGCGCGCACCTGCCGCCGCCGCACGCGCGCGCGCAAGCTGCGCGCAAGCCACCCGAATGCATTTAACATCCTTTTTTAATTAAACGCTGAACCATTTTGCCCTGTAGCGCCGGAATATTCCTGATTTGTAACTTAGCACATTATGAATAAACTACGCATTTAGGGTGGCCTCACGTTTTAGCAGACACGTAGACGTAGAATCAAATTTATAACAGCTTTTCTTTGGCATGTATTTAACCGGGCATCTAAAAATAAAAAGTCTAACCTAACCTAACCTAACCTACAAAAATATTAACTCGGCCGCTAAGTCAATGAGTGGTCAATTTATTTATTTTATTTGATTTATTATTTTAGCTGCCCGGAAAATAATAACCCCTTTTGTTTCTGCATAGTCAGGTGTCAGTCAACAGAGCTACTACGATGTTCGAAATTTGACCGTCGTATAGTGCCGTCCCGCACCATCAAATATGGGTGTGTAATGATCGATATAACAACCTTTCATATATTTTCAATAGATATAACTAAATTTGATATAATGTTTCATTTGATATAACAACATTAAGTATAATTTCATTGGGTATAATTTCAATTAGTACAAAAGACATTTGATATAACGTGTATACTAACAAGATAACCTAACACTCCTCCTCGCTTCGCTCGTCGTCGTACCTAACCATGACTCCATTACAATTTAACTTTTTTGTTTGAGCAGTTTGAGTGTGTATTGAGCTTTTAAACGTATTATATCAAATGAACATTATACTAAATGATATTATGTCATATGAAATTATAACAAATGTTATTATATTATTCGTTTATTAAACCAATTGATCGTTATATTGACTAATATTATATCATAAGTTGTTATAGTAACCGTATGCCACCTATGACATAAAAAAACGCACCCATCAAATACCTATTGTTTAACAGGAGATTGAAAAGGATGTTCTCCATTGTGGGACCTAATATAACC
This sequence comes from Apotomis capreana, assembly GCA_947623375.1. Classification (NCBI taxonomy): domain Eukaryota; kingdom Metazoa; phylum Arthropoda; class Insecta; order Lepidoptera; family Tortricidae; genus Apotomis; species Apotomis capreana. The sequence goes on along the minus strand of OX392510.1, from coordinate 10,874,688 downwards.
ATCTTGATATTTACAAGTGTATAGCACAAAGCACAACGACCCGATGTCTACCTTGATCCTCCAACACTAAAGACCGCCAAATGTATGTGTACTACGACAGGACAGGAACAAAAACGTATTTGTACCAATAGCTTAAGATATGCTCATAGTAACATAAATGATGATAAAAAAATACAAAAAAAAATCTCGCTCAATTTTTTCATGAGCACATGCGATATATTAATTGTCAACAAATATTTAGGTAACTAAAATATAGAATCTGATTTATGAAGTTGTAACAAAGTTGCACAATAAGTTTAGTAACAACTGCATGCAGAAGATATGATCAATTATATATGCTCATAGTAACATAAATGATGATAAAAAAATACAAAAAAAAATGGTTGCCTGTAAAGTCGGTTTTACGGGCGAAGGAAGATTTTACGTGACAACGTCTTTTTCTTTTTTTTTCCGTTTAAACCTTCCCTTGACTTCCACGAATATTTCAATACTAAAATTAGCCAAATCGGTTCAGCCGTTCTCGAGTTTTAGCGGGACAACCGGCCCTCGTAACGTGAGCGGGCGTTACACTTTTTCATGAGTGACTCCGAGCCGCAACCTAATTTAAGACGTTGTCACGTCAAAAAATCTCGCTCAATTTTTTCATGAGCACACGCGATATATTGTCAACAAATATTTAGGTAACTAAAATATAGAATCTGATTTATGAAGTTGTAACAAAGTTGCACAATAAGTTTAGTAACAACTGCATGCAGAAGATATGATCAATTATAATATAATATCCTATAATAAATGAGTTGATACTAAAAATAAAAATTGGAAACTATTTATAAACATATTTAACGCTCTGGCAACTACCCACAATGTAATTTGTTTTTTTTTTTTTTTTTTTTTTTTATTTTTATGTCATAGGGGCAAACGAGCAAACGTATCGCCTGATGGAAAGCGATTACCGTCGCCCATAAACACCTGCAACACCAGAGGAGTCACAAGTGCTTGCCTACCCGGAGGACGAAGATAGAATGCCTCTATGCTAGTAATTTCACCGGCTATCTTACCCCCACACCGGAACACAACAATGCGAACATTGCTGTTTGGCGGTGGGTTAGCAGGCAAGACGGTAGTAACAATCCGGACGGACCCTGCACGAGGTCCTACTACTCCAAAAAGGTCTTGTTTTTAATAAGGTAACTTGACTTCAAGTAAGAATAATAATATTTATACATACTTACCTATACAATATTTTCCTATGAGTCGTTTTTGTTTTTAATGCGGGGCCTCCGCCCCCCGTGAAAACCCCCTGTCACGGATTATATACAAGTTACTACGTAACAGATACACCAGTTGTATGGACGGTGGGCGTTGCCACCGCTACCGAGGCCCCCTCCATTGACTCGCTCCTATTGGACGCGGGTGACGCAACTTCATTGGAATGTGCGCTAGGGTTGCCTCCGTTATGTAAACGCTAGCTTTTCTCGTGCCTTCTTCGCTCCTTTGGAATATTAGGTAGGTATTCAGGAGCAAGGTGATTCGATAAAACAAATAACTTATGAATTTGTATGTATGTATATAACAAAAAAATGGGGTGTCAACCAGTCTAGTCAGCAGTGGCGTGGCGTCTATACAACCCGATTCCCACTGGCTTGCCCACTTCAGGACGATTGAACTGCTACCGAAGAAAAAGTAGGCCAAAATAAAAGTTTCGGCTTGCCTAGAAATTTGTTTGACGCCACGCCACTGCTAGTCAGTTATTTTTTTTTTGACATCCCTTCAATTTTACATGCATTTTATACAGGGTGTTTGGACATTTTCAGCCATATATGTCTTAGACGAAAGTTATTTTTTTTTATTTCAAAATTAAGAGGGCATGGGGCTTTGGTCAGCTCTCTCTCTCACTGAGCGTAAGCGTGAGCGACATGGAAGTGCGTGCTTGGGAGCGCGGAAATCATGTTTTTTCGGTTTAATTATTAAAAAAATACAGATTTTGAAAATGCAAGACGTATACATTATAAATAACATCTCGTTATGTTATTATTAAAAACTGATGACTTTCCCTTCAGTATTTATGACATACTTAGGATTTATGTTGTTTTTTTGAGGTAACTTTAAAATTATCGAGGAAACTACAAGTAATTGTGTTTCTAAAACATACGTATTATAGAGTAAATATTTTACGTATTGATTGTATAACTAAATCTTCAGTAATAACGACACAGCATTGGAATCAAACCAACGCAATTATTTCGAAAAAAGCCCTGGCGCCCCCGTAAAGGATTTTAGAGAAATACCCAGAATTTAATTGTTACGTTACGCGTCAATAGTGCCCCAGTAAATGTTAATTTGTAAACAAATGTAAAATCTTTTATTCCGGAGAGTTTAATGTGTACTGGAACAAATAAAATCGTTTTCAATCGTCTTTGTTGCCACAAAAACAATATGCCCGACTTTTAGTTTTCGACATGAGTACCGATTCCGACACCTGTACAGCACAGGTTGCGCGGGAAACGTTAACTGTACGCCGTCCGCTCGCCGCGAGGCGTGGCTGCCCACTGACATTTGTTTGTACACCCGGGTATACACTTAGAGATCGGAATTTTTCGCGTGGCCGCATCGAGTGGGTGGGGTGTCCCTGTCTCTTATGTTCATCATCTCCTCAGCTGACTGTGTTTGTGTTCAAATACTTACCATAAATAGGAGCGTTGAGAAATAAGGTGTAACAAACGTAACTAATACGTGCACAAAACGTTCATCAATAGCTACTTTCGCATGCAATCCATGCATCCCCGAGACCATTTTTTGTAATATACTCACATAATAATGTTGCAAAAGAAATAAATGGAGACTTTTAAGTAGGGTGAATAAAAAGTAGTTCTATTCTTTCTATATCAGGAAGTCGTTGCACTATAGGTCCGTATCTTATTTAAAAACATCTTTGCGTAGGATTTCGCAATCATTATCCTTTCTCTTCTTCAATTCTGATAAAAAACTGTGATTATGTGGGTACCTAGGTTTGCACGACACAGTGGCTGTTGACAATGACACCGGGTTCTACCGATTTGCGAGAATGATGTGACGGTTTCCCTTTAGAGTTTTGTTCAAAAATGCCCATTATTTCAGGTCCAATTAGGGTTATGCGAATTCCCCCAAGTTATTAAATATTTAACGCCTTGGCCACCTGCATTATGTCACTCTGCGTTTTACATTAGGATAATGACAGCGATCGTTTTCAATGAATACATCAATACAGGTACAGTCATGAATCATTCAAATCAGAGGAACGATTATACTAATTGAGTATTTTACCAGTTACTCAAAGTGGCAAAGATATTGATTGTGCGGTTCTCGGAGGCATCCGCATTCCGGCAAGGTACTCTTAATGCCGGCTGTACATTCTTTGCCAAGACCGAGTGACACAAGCAGGCCGCGCTTCCTTTACTTGTATGTAACGTTCAAAGGGACTACGGACTTCACTCGGCGAGAGTGTATAGACGTCATAATATTATCTAGCACGGGAGGCTGTTCGACAGATCGTTATGAGTCATTTGCGACAGTGCAGCGGCGATTAACATTCCAGTAAACACATCGTCAATGACGCCGCCGGCGCGGCTTACGACGTTCGGGGTTCTACAAACTGGTTGATGTTTTCAAAATATTCCTTCAGTACCTGTTCGTATACAAGAAGTTGTTAATGCTGAGCGATACATTTCATGATACTTGAATGAGCGAGTTTTTTTCTAACAACCAATAGCTTCCTTAACCCTTAAATGTATGAAGTTGTTGTATCTTAGACTTTAGTCTTGGGATCTTCGGACCCTTAACGCATAACAATTTTAGGCACTCGTCAGGTTGGATTCGGCGAGTTGATGGTTGTGCAAACAAAGATACAGTTGTCAATAAAAGACTTGTTTCAGAAACATACCTAATACTTTTTACGTAAACATATTTTATGAAATATGGGTGAAATAAAGGCAAATGTGTCCATTCAAACTGCAGTACTTTCAAACGTAATTAAATGGAACGCTAAAGTAGGTATTCGGTGTCAATGAACTTGTATAAGTTAATAAACAGTGTGTCCCATTACATTGAGATATCGGTGAATACAACACGTGTAATCTACTCACATACAATTTTGACTAGGGCTAAAAATTGACGAAACATGTAATGGCTCATATTATTGTGGGTACACACCACGATATTCACATCTTACCGCACTACTTTACATCAGTGAACGAACAGTTAGCCTCTCTCGCTTGCTTGAATATTAACGTATTCACATAGAGGTGGCTAAGGTGTAAAGCCTTTCAAATAAACAATGCAAAGATCGACACACAAAGCATAAGGAAAAATTCGAAAGGTTGCCTGGGCATTAGGGTGGCGGAAAGGTTAACGCCTCGGACCGGTAATCCAGAGGTACCGGGTTCGATTCCCGGTCTCTTCCACCAGGTTACGCATTTCAATTTTTCTTTAAGCTGATCTTTGTATCAATGGTTTAATAGGGCTAGAAAGTTTAGTAGCACCATAACACCAGACAAATTCTGTTTATCAAGTGATAAATAAATGACAAAACATCCGTCACGCTTTGACAAGTAGAGTTTGAGGATGACAGATGCTTTATCATTTATGTGTCACGCTATAAACACAATCATCATAGGCCCTGGCTGGAGTGGCAAACTCTGAGTTACAGTCTAGACTAACTTTGTATGATGGAAAGTATACCGGATTGCTTCATACTGTCAAACGCTTTGATGTAGTCGACAAAATCAATATGATGATGGTGATAGTGGCTGATTGAACTTATCGGATTTCTTCATAATTTACGTTGGGATGTGGAGGTGGTGGGTGATGGCGAATCCTGGTCAAAATAAGGAGGGGGAGCAATTCTATGCCCCGGTAGCGTCAATTCATAAAATGTAATAGTAATAATATTGCTTGAAACAATGTGTTATATGTTTTTACCAGGCTTACAAAAATGTTGATTACAGTATGAATATTTGAAATTTCAAAAATGTGAACGCTACTAACTACAGAACAATTATGCCCTGTAGTTAGAAATTTCTAATTTATTTCCTTTTATGATATTTGAATGACAAACATTTTGGCATTTCTTTTGATTAAATTAGTAAGAATTACTTGTAGTGTTCTGTTTTCCACCCTAGAGGAATCATAACACCATCTTCTTCCGAATGTGTCTGGTACTTAATAGCTTTTTTATACTCGCGTACTTTAATCTGTCAATTATAATTTCACAGACAAAATCACAATAACGCACTTTTTAATCCTCTACCAAACTTCTATACTCCATGGTACCCGCAACAGAACTTGAATATTCATAAGACATCTCTCTACTCAATTCAAATAATTTCAAAAAGAGAATATCAGCATATTTGATAAAAAAAGAACGCTACTATTCACTGATTGGTTGAAATTACTTGTCAATTTTTTTTACCAATCACGAGGCACCCGCCATGACCATCGCGATCATGTTTTTACAATGCATGTGCTCGAAAAGAGCGTATTCTAGGCATTCAAACTGTGCGGAAAGTACTACTTTTCCGCACTAGTGCTTTTTACTTTTAATTTTTTTTTTAATTTATAGCCGTATATGACAGCCTGACACAAAGAGGTTTCATTATTTACAAAAAGTTTGATAAATAAGTCAAATACCGATTATTATCACGTATAAAAGTACAATAAAACCAATATTTCATTAATTAATTCATTTAACACGTCATTAATTACATTAGATATAAAATTTGATTAATACGAACTTTAAATCGTTATTGATTAAGTAAATTTGGCTGAATGTACACGCGCTTGTGCCATTTTGACATAAGACGAATATTAAAAAAATACTTTTGCACATGCGCAGTAGTAGATTATGTCGAGCGCGTTTTCCAAATAACTCCGCCATTTTTTATTAATGTCTAGTTTATTTTGAAGTTGTTTTGTGCAAATCTGCTGAAATAATGGCGAGATAAAGGGACGAATCATGAATTTAAACCCGTAAAATGTTATTGAAGAAGTAAAAAATGTGAACGACGGCTTCTTGTTGGATAAATCAAATCGAAATACTTTTTTTCCAATGTAAACAGTCTTTGTGAGTATTAAAGTATTTTCTATTTCTCGTACATGCATAGTAAAGTTTTGTACGGAACTCGTGTGTAAGATGATTTCCGACTCGTGTTTGTTTAATCACTCGCTCGTACCTCGCTCGTGACTAAAAATCACACTCGTCTGAAATCACCTACCTTCCACACTTGTATCGTAAATAACTATTTTTTAATAGGTCAGTTTTAGTTGAACGAAAAAGGTTACCTAGGTACTTACATCAAAAATAAAAATTCATAGTGGGGAATCACGATTTAAGTAATGATTTTCTGTGTTTTGCTCGTATAAAAAGTATTGTATGCAATAGTTACTTACAAATTTGGTCTTAAAATCTCATACCTTAGGTACTTAAACGCGGTACTCGACTTTAAGAACTTTCATTGTGCAACGATTGCATAAAATACGATTATAATTATACATAGTAGTTCTGTTATAGGTACAGCCTGTTACCGGCATGCGGGCATTTATTAAAACTGATAATAATATGATCCATTAGTAATTGTTTGCATGTATTAGCTAATCATAATTATGTGAATTAACTGAACAATTAAATTTCTTAAATCCGCACATTCAATGTAGTGGTTGTACAGCGTATTTGTCGTTACTCATATCACGCTGTCATTTAACACTCACTTGTCAATTTATTTACTGTACATTACCGGCAATTAAAATTTTGTTAGAAAGTTAATAAGCCTGAATTTTAGTTAATTAATTAAATTAAGGTCATGGATACGTTAAAGATCTATGTTACTTTACTCTACTTTAAGAAAAGCCTACTATACTAGCATATAGGCGGTAACACATTGTATGCTTAAATGTTAAACCAAAATATGCAGTACAGGAATGTTTCAAATAGTGCAATCGTTTCCGGTTTAATAGTTTTGCAAATTAGGGTTATTATTTATGTTATATTCCTTTCATCGTGAATCAACTTAGTTAATGCGGTTAATCGTCGTTGTAAAACATTTAGATTTCACTCAATTAAGACTTTATGTCGGTTCAATTATTTTATTTGTGAGCTGTTCTTTATTTTATGTTGACAATAGTAATTTTATACTAGCCCATTTATGTTTATATCCGTACAAAATGTGTACTTGCCTAAGTACCTTACCATGGTTTTCTAACTAATGTCCTCTTCCTCTAACACTCATTTAGCTGCCGAATATTGATATTTAATGAAATTGAAACTTATTTCTCATAGTTTTAAGTTTTAGATTGCTTGTGCCTGCCTGTTCCGAGAAATGCTGACAGTGTAACATAATTATCATTTAAAATTAAACTTTTACCAAAAACCTGACTATATAAATCATCACAACGTTTATCCTGTCCGTTTACGGGCAGTCTTCTACCAAAAAGCCTCTTGAGTTCTGGTCATGGATTAAATGAACATATTAACTGTGAGTACTCAGTATATTTTTGGAGTAGTAGGGCCTCGTGCAGGGTCCGTCCGGATTGTTACTACCGTCTTGACTGCTAACCCACCGCCAAACAACAATGCATTGTTGTGTTCCGGTGTGGGGGTAAGATAGCCGGTGAAATTACTAGCTTAAAGGCATTCTATCTTCGTCTTCCGGGTACGCATCAAGCACTTGTGACTCCTCTGGTGTTGCAGGTGTTTATGAGCGACGGTAATCGCTTTCCATCAGGCGATACGTTTGCTCGTTTGCCCCTTATAACATAAAATATATATATATATATATATGACCTTTGTTCATAACGGTATGTGACTTTTGATTGTCAATACTACTGTTACTACTTCTCGCGACTGTTTCTTGGTTTGCTTAGAGGACGTGCATTAGAGGAAATTTTCCTCAGGAAAACGCTTTGTATTACCTATACTGCATACACCGCCGGACGCCCGATATGCAATCGAAAACGCTCCAGATCTCAATTAATCGCTCTGTAATGTACCACCCGTGGTAATCTATAATTGGAAGAGATAAACCACTACAATTCTAAAAGCCATCCGTAAAGTCTACGTAGTCAAAAATGTTAACTTAACCCAAAATATTGGAGTGAAGTAGCCACCTGTTAGAGTACTAGCGGTTGTTAGTAACACAGCCCGGCGCACGCGCTGGCATGCGTGTGTGCCCCCTCCTCCTCCCGTGCCCTCCCCCTGCCCCCCTCGGCCATTCATCGGAATGCAACGCTGTACTTCGACTGTACACCTCATTATCAATACCCGCTATTGACTTAGATACTTTAAACCTAAGCCCATGTTGGGGTTCCAAGTTTTTAGGATAATAGGGACATGCGTTATAATATTACTACAAAACTTTTTACATTCGAGGATATTCGTAAAGGCTGTTAATATGTAATATTTTAATTGAAAAACAAATTCATCTTTTGTTACACCTATTTGTATGACCTAAATTTTATTCCTAATGATTTGTGGGTTAGCCCTACTGTTTCGTGAATTCTGATACAAATAAATTTCTTTAAAACACATATCCAATTTGAGAATCTAACGGTGAAGGTTTATAGCAGTTTTTTACATTATCGTTTTGGTTACGCGATTACAGATTACAGTTGTTTATGGAAAATTCATAACTAAATAGTCATAGTCATGCCTTTGTTTTGAATTTATTACCTTTAGGGATATCGACTATTGATTAATATTTGCTTTTCACATGCCCCAAAACCCAAGTAACACAAGAATATTTTGTCGGTAGTAAGATTGCATTGCCTTAATAGTAGTCATCTTCTTTAGTACCAGCGACAATCTCACAAACGTGAAACATACATTGCTGTTGGCGTTCCAGGCTTCCTTAGCGAAGGAACTAGTTCATTGGTAATGGAGATGGAACATGTGCATGTTTTAACGAACATACCGAAGTTCTAACAAACAGAAGCTTCAGCTGTAAAAGGTTGTATGGTTACAGAGCGTTATTGACACGCGCTTCTTTTCGGAATGGTGCGCCAGCTATGGTGGGGTGGTGCAGTGAGCACGAAGGCGCGCTTGGAATGCACGGCCCTCGGCGCCGGTTTACAAATAGAAGGGCCACAAGCGTGGACTGCACGAGTCACGCGTTGCCTCGATTAATCTGTTAGCGCTGGTGCCTGAACGAACACAACCACGTGCCCATCGAACTATTTATCAAAACAATCGATAGAAACGTGAAGTGATTATTTACCGATTCGCTCGGCTAATTTGGGTTCGGTGATAGGAAGCGCTGCGACTACAGGTAGGTTGTTTAGAAGCCGAGATCCGGGAAGGGCCGGAGCACGTGAATGACATCTCGGAGGGTCGGTACACAAGGAAGCCGCCGGCCCTGCGGCCGCTGACCCCGGCCGGACGTCACGCCTGAGAGGAGATGAGTGCAGTTCGTCCGCTCGGCGGCTCCTTGGCCCCTGTCACGCCGCTCGCGCTCCTCTGCCACTGAGAAAGCCAAATCACATTCAAATAAATTTTAATATAAATCTGGCAATAAGGGACAACGACCGTGTCACAATCGTGCCTTTTGTTTACATGAGGTAACAGTCCCAGATAAGGATGCATCTCGAATAATTCTGTATCATTTAACGTTAGCTTTCACTGAAAGTAACATTTTTGTTTGACTAACTGCTCCAGATGTATGACTATGTGGTTTTATGGCAGTCTCTGTTAGTTTTTCATTTGTTAATGTCATACATTTGTAACAATGTGTTATTAATTGCGTTAAATAATAAATTCAGTGCAATGTATTTATTGTACATATGTAAGGTAGGAAGGTAGCCAAATAACAAAAAATAAACAAATTTAATACGCTGTATCTCGTAATATATAGTAGGTAATACACTCTCTTAGTACTCGTATATACTGAAGTAATGATAGTTTTATTCGAACAGCAACACATATATAGTAGCTAAATTAGTAGGTAAATATGAATACAAAAAAAAAACAAAATGACGAAACATCAGCTAACAACTAAGCAGCTTTATATGTAGGTACTATATCTACTAGATGGTAGAGTAAAGTAATTTTAAAGTTATCATTATCACATCAGTTGCAGTAGGTACCTTAGTACTGAAACCCAACCGTACATATTATGGGTAAGTAATCGTTTAAAGTGTATATTTTAAATGGCTTCGTAAATCATATATTACAATTAATGGTTGTCCACTCTATACTTGTAATTTTGATTGTCTTAGAGGTCGCACCTAGTGGTTACATACCTACCAAAAGCCAAACGTGCCAAAACTAGCACGTATATGTAAACGGTCCCTATGACGCTTACCTTTATAGTTCAAAATCGAATGACCAGAACATAGTTAGCACTAGATATAGTTGACAACCTAGGGCTGCCATCTAAGAGTTTTAAGTGTTAGCTCAAAGGCGAGGTATTGCAATTGCGACTCTTTGCTATTTTAATAACAACATAAAAACAGTAAACACAAATATGTATACTCTTGGATGATTACACCAAAACGATATACTCAGGACGAAATCTCGCACATATTCTGTCATAATCATAACAAACAACCAATCAGTGCTTGCTCGTACAGTATATGGACTTCACGTGAATAGATGTGGCTAAAGTAGACTGCTTCATATGAATAGCTGTGGGTACAGTCAGCCAAGAAACTGGTCAACACTTTTGGACCTTAATACTCATAAAATTAAAAATATAGTCGTAGTAAATCTATTATTTCCTATGTTGTTAGACGATTTTTTGGATTGGACGACGCGGTTGACGCGGTGTTAGAGCAGCTGCCTGCTGAGCCGGCGGTTCTGGGTTCGAATCCCGGCATGAGCAAATATTTGTGTAATGAACTCGAGTATTTGTGCATGTGTCATGGATGATCTATACATAGTATAATGATTTAATATACCTTAGCTATGTCGTCGTCTAGAGTACACATAACACAAGCTTTCTTGAGATTAATTTGATTTGTGTGAAGTTGTTTGATATATTTTTTTGCATTACTGTAGGTACAGTAGAACTGATTTATGTGAATAGCTGTCTGTGAGTGCAGGACATGCCTCAAGCTATGAAGAAGACCAATGTCATGTCACTTGCTCCGGACACAGTAGACTGCTTCGATCCCAGTGTATAATACATATATATAGATTTCTTAGTGAACTACAATAGAATTATCAATACATTTTTGATGATAGGTATTCGACAGAAAACCATCAAAAACCTAAACGAGATATAAAATAAAAGAAACTTTGCTTTGAAAAGTGTATGTTTTTATCAAGGAGTTTAGTGGGAGAGCAAGATTAGATAGGTAGGTACAGCCCTACGCTGATAAGCGCCGGATTCCAACGCGCCACACGCCCCACTCTCATTATTTAATTTATATTTAAATACATCAGTTATTCGTTTTTATCTGTACCACATTTTTCTTAGCGCAATCCTATCCTTTCACATCTTATAAGACTGATACATGGATAGACGAGGCGCTATGTTTTTAATTTTGCTTTTGAACAGGATAATTTGATTTATTCAATTGTATATTCGTCACCTACCTATTACTTTTACTTATGTTCGAACGGGATTTAGATGTAACTATTATGGCAGGAGTTTAAGGGACATTTACATGACAAAAACAATAGGTAGGTATAGAATCTAAGGGTGCTGTCTCATCGCAAGCATTCGCTTGTAATTTAATAAAAAAACAATTGAGATTTTCATATTATATTGATATATATATCATTTTAGGGTTCATTACAGGTGAATGCTCTTAGGGAGGGAGCACCCTAATTATGATTTTAAAGTATTTTGAATAACAATAATAATTATAAAAACGGTTTAAACTCACCTAAAAATTGTCAGGAACGGCCCGAAATGACTCGAACTCACATGTAGCTCTTCATCAGGGGCAGCTATCCGTGCTGCTACTTATATTTATAGGAGAAAAACCGGGGTAACAATGGACTCCCAATGCTAAACGGTTACACGATTATCAATACTTTTTTTTTTCTTTAAATTGCAACATGCGATGCACCAGGGAGTCACAAAAAATATATGTTATTTTACATAGCAGTATTGAATAATTATCAAAACTAATTTTGTAAATGTATTTAAATAAAGTATTATATATTAAGTTATCTAGTGCCTTTTTAAATTTTTGTTAAGAAAAATATGCATGCATAGTACCTACCTGCATTTCTTAAATATTTTTTTTTTTATTGTCAGCATGTATTATTTAATAAATACCTATAGTACATTTATTTATATAGTATTACCACACGGTAGTTAAGTAGATATTGATTAAAAAAATATCAATTGGGAGGTTTTAGTTTTAGTAGGATAACATGATTATGACATAAATGAACGAGGGTTCGCTTATTCGTTAAAACGCTAACAATTTTAATCTCCTAAAAATATATTGTGTGATGATAAGTGAATTCAAATAAATAATAATTTATATATTTAACAAATACAACAGATTTTTTATGCAATTTTTTTTTATAAGTAATTAAAGTAATTCAATAAAAAAATATATAAATATATAATATTTATAATTCGTGTTTAAATTACGAATTGCTAATTTTAGATGTTAAAGTATGTACTTGGAAGTATATTTCTTAATATTTGGTGTAGCTGTGAGCAGCCGCGGTGGCGCGGCGCGTGCGCCGGGCGCGCACCCCCCGGCGCTCCCGGGCCCCGTAAAACGCGACTCCGGCGCACTTTTTTCACACCTACCGCCCCTACAACTCTGCGCCTACCCGTAATCATCAAAAAAACAAACTATTTCAAATATTCCATCCGTTTTGTTAACATTTTCTGAACGCACTATTAAACTGCGCGAACGCTGTGTCAAATTTAATGTTTTGGGCGTTTTTTGAAATATATTACTAATATCGTGAACTTTTTTTTTATCTACATATTTAGAGCAATTAGTTGAGAATATAGATAAATGAAAAAAATATACAAAACAAGTCTATGTTTGGCTATAACATGTTTTTTTGCCCGTTTGTGTGACACATTATTCAATCTGAACAAATATAATTTAACCTGTATATTTAGTAAGTATTGCAACTATTTATGTTATCAATAAATATTGTAGGATATACAGATTCAGAAAATATTAATGTGATAAATGAAAAAAAAAATACAGTCCCTAAATTTTAAAAATCAAATAAGTAAGACAGAAATGTACATTTAAGTATTAACATATTCCATAATAAAAGCATTAAATAGATTATTGACACTGGCATGTGATGTTATTAACTATAAATAATTAAATATATTAATTAATTACCAAAAAAATTTTTTTTTATTAATACTTGTGATTATCTAAAGTATTAGGCCGCTTCACTAAAATAGGATATTTTAATTAACTGTCTCTTCTTTGCAACGCCAAATCATACACTTTCAATGTAAATTTTAATTATTCCAAATTACCTATTACATAAGTAAAATAAAAGTACTTTTTTTGCTTTCAGTACATTAAACGTACACGCATGAAGCAAAATACATTTAAATATACTTCAAAGCATTTATTCATAGTATAAACTAGATATTTTTTTAAAATGAAAAATACCATTTAAGTATTTCCTAAGTCATTAGGTAGCCATTAGAACGTAAATGTAACTAGATTATGAAAAATACTGAAATAATTTGCCACACATAAAAATTAAAAAAAGAGTACCAAATTAAAATATTTTAATTGAAAACTTTCAAATATTTATTTTGTTAAACCATTTAAAATAATGCTATTAACTAACCTACTTATTATGTATATTGGGTAGGCTAACGGTACTTATTAATGTTTTAAGTGCATATTTCAAATTTCAACCTTACTACAACAGTGTTAAATAAATACAAAGACTAAGTTATTTCTTCTTTAAACTTTATTCCTTCTCATTATATTGAAATAGAACTGAGCATTTGTAACTTAACGGTATTCATCAAACCATGGCGGTTTATGTAGTGTTGCCAGTAACTAAACACATTATAAGTGCTATTGCGAGTAAGAAAAAAATATAGAAGAATAGTACGTATCCCTTCTTAGCCTTTTTAAATAATTCATTTGGATATAACTGTTCCTAAACAAAACTACCTCTTTTGCTCCTCGTAGTTTGACTTTTTTTCAAACGACAACATTAGGTCGGCATAGGTAGATCGAGCATACCTATTTGCTTTGAATATTATTGAACGTTAGTAGAGACGGACATTCTAACGTTAACAAAGTACATTTCATTGCAATTAAATTATTTAAAACAATAATAAACCAATAGAGAACATTATTTTCTTCAGTGGTATCATTCTCTTTGTTATTTATCAGAAGCTGAGGGTAGGTAGATATTTTTTTTTGTAGACTCTGCTTGTCTTGTAACAAAATGTATTATGAATAGAAGAGAAGTGTTTCATGTTAGATTGAATTAATTGAAGTTCAGTATAAGGAGGGTGTTCTTTGGAGCATGTTAATTTATTTGAGGTATCAAAACTGTTTTAAATTGTATGAGCCTCCAACAATTAAATTTGAAACTAGCTCGTACTGAACCTTATCAAAGGGATCATTATTTAAGCAATTATTTAATTTATTAATACATAAACCAGTTGAACCCACTAATGAAAATATCGTTGTTATAAGCAGAGTAATTATAATTAAGTCGCAAATGGCTCCATTGGAATGCTTTGTTAGTCTTTTCGTCATGTATTGGCGATCATGATTGACGACGGCTCGATTCGTGCTATGAGGTGCGATTGATCGATCGGGACAGCGTGGAACTCCTGGGCGAGTGTGACAGCGGTATGTGGTGTGCGAGCTCGTTTCATCGGCGAGGGAGCTGGTATGGCCGAGCGCCACGTGGCCCGCGGGCGCGCCGCCGCGCTCACGGCGACGCTGCATGTCAGTTTTCTGGAAAAATTGTCAAAAGTAGCACATCGGGGCGGCGTGGCGGCGGCGGCGGCGGCGCGAGCAATTTGCGCAGCTCCTTGCGCATGTGTGGGTTCTTGTCGCGACCGTTTCTTGCCGCGGTGTGCGCGTACACGTACACGTAAAGTGAAGGTCGAATATTTTGTCCCTACTCCGCGGTTTATTGGCGTTCACGAGTCGGCGTTGTGATAGTGAGATGTCGTCGTCCCGTTCGCTCCGCGGGCGATCCGAGCACGCGGAAAGGGACGGGCGGTGGTGTGCGCGTGCGTCGGAGCCTCCGCCGGCGCCGGCGCGGCCTGCCCTCATCAGTCTCCCCGCAGCGGGGAAGTGGTTCGCGTGTGCGACTCCGCATCGCTCGGGCTGCGCGCGGCCTGCGCTGTGCACGAATATTTTTAGATAACAGCTCGGATAATTTATTCGCGAGTCAGTGATCGCGCGCACTTTTGCGGATATCGGTATCTGCGATTGCGGGCGCGCACGTATGAGCTGCACGGTACGGCGCGGAGCGGTGGTCGGGCGCGGGTAGCCGTCGCCGGCGGCGAAGACATCCCGATAGGTAAGCTGCGCACTTCCTGCGCGCTCGCCGCCATGATCGGGCGGAACGTCACTTCCGCCGAGGACCGGAACCTGCGCTGGCGGCGACGGCGACGGCTGCGGCCGCTGCTGCCCGCGGCGCCGCGCTCGTCGGCGCTTGCGACTCGCTCAGGTCAATGAGCGACGGCTCTCGATTCATAAAATGTCGATTCCATTCACGCCGCGGCGCGATGCTACGCCGGCCGTTCACTCGCGACCCTCGCGTCTTCGAATATTCATGTCTTCATCGATAACATCGTAACCCCTGACTTCTTTTTGTATTATCACGTTTTTAGTGAGCGCCGCCAGTCGGGGCCGGATTTCGTGCGATGTGCTGGAAACAAAGTGCCGTTCAATCATTTATGATTCCTGTTTTACTGTGAAAACTTAGTGCATAGTGAATTTAATGGTGATCTTCCGTCCGTCACAAATATGGAATGTTGCGACCGGTATTGTAAGATAGAAAGAAGCATTTTTTATTTATTTTTATTTATTTTTATTTTAACTTCTTTTTACCTACAGATTGTTTTTAAATGAGCATACTTAAATAGCTTCAAAAGTTTGGCAATGGTAGTTTTCCTTTTTGAATAGTACTTTGCATAGCAATTTCATATTAATTTATTGATAACGGTTACGCCATTATGCTTACGACAGTTAAAAAATATTTCGTGGTGACGACGTGGCTGTCCCAAATACAATTCAATTTATTATTTTTTTTATAAAGTGGTAGTGATTAATATTTTGATGTATTTATAAATGTTTAATGGTTGTCGGATAGCTGGCAACCCAGGGCCAGGCAGCCGAGCGTGGCGCCGTCCCGCTCCCGCGCCGATATAAACCTTGTTCATTGCCCCCTCGACATACCCTCATTCATTATGCTTATCTGGATCATTGCTTTCTTTTTAATTTTTTCCATAATTAATCTCGTGCGAGTTAATCTCCGACATTTCAATTTCGCTATACTAAATTTTTCGTGTACCTACGACTACTAAATATTTTTATATTTTTTTATAATTGAATACAATAATGTAACAAATTAATATTTTATTTTGAGACCTAATTGTACAGAATTTAGCTAAAATTCATTTAATATAATTTAAAAAAATGTAGTGGGGTAGTCCACTCTTTATTTTAATTAAACATTATTTGAGCAGTATCGGTAACATATCTGATCCGTGCCTAATATTGACATAGTACGTATCTGACGACATCAAAAACCCCAACTCAACATTGGGCTAGCTGTTTGTCTTGTGACGTCGGTGGAAGCTGAGCGCGATTAATTTAGCTTTGATTACGTATCGCCCTAGATGTATGATGTATTAGATCGAGCGTGTGATGAGATGAGTCAGGTGCGACGTCACGGCATGTGCCCTGAGTCAGCGTGACGTGCACGCCTGCCCTTTGGCCCTGCTGTGTCACGCCGCCACGAATCTCGCGCATTCGTGCCGCCTACAACCGCGAACGGTAAGTAGGCACCGGTAGGAGTGCGTGGTCCGTTTCCGGCGCGACCTGCGTGGGCGCGCGTTTCATAAGCACTTCCGACCATGGGACATTCCCTTGTATAATTGTAACGTATCCGATCGGCACCATAACAACTCAATTACCTCGTTTTTATATAATACCGAATGACAGTCGTTAAGCGTGTCGTTAGCACCCCGTTTCCGGCTCAAAAGTCGGCCGATAAGTGTCGGTGCGGATAGCGGCCGCTTCACACATTGTGTGCCATTCTGACATTCCCGGCCCACGATAAGCCATTAAGAGTCTTCAAAAAAGCGATCATTACAAAAGGATGTAAAGACTTCACCGGCGCCGAACCTTCCCAGAATCGGAGCCATTCTTATTCGCGCTCCCGCCGTATTCAAGGGGTTTTTTGGTTGTTTTTTTTTCACGGGAGCGGTCGGCTTGAGAAATTCAAGGAAATGGCTTATTGGGTTTCGTTTAGGAGCGGGCTTATCGGGGCCCCGATCGCCGCAGCCTGGGAACGGCGAGGCACCGCTAGTCGCTGCGCCCGCGCCGGCCCCACGTACTATGGCGCTTCTCCCGTCGCTACCGCTGCCGCCTTCAACACCACTTATTTCCTACACACATACTTGCCTAAGTGTGAATAATCACATTAATTTATTTAGAAAACGAATTTTTAAGTTCTTATTATGATCATCATCAGTGCACTTAATGAACGTATTTGATTAGTGCAAATCCATTACAGGTGGGTAGGAACTTTTGATCGAATATGTATAAGAAGATTTTGCAATTTAGGCTTGCAGGCTTTTGATACTTGTACCTACTTGCTGAATTAATGTGGATGTATTGTTAAATATCAACTTACCACTGTTTTAATCGGTAGGTAAGTATTACAAATATAATAAAAAAATCAAGATCGGACAATATACTTCTAAAGATTGTTTAACTTTATCCACATAAATGAAAACTATATAGTTAACTTATTTCAACACACCACATGTACTCATTCAATGCCCATAGACCTTTGTCTATAATTCTTGATGCTTTAACCAAATTAACCTCTGTTGGTAGTATTCCATAAGAGATAGTTTGCTTTTAAACATAAGCCGGCAGAAAAAAATCTAAGTAACCCTATATACATGTACTTACCTAATATTAATTGACCGATAATGTCATACTTCTACATATTATCAAAATTTAATAAGAAGTAGCATTGAAATTTCTATATCTTTGTGTTGTTGGGTTTTTTCAGGGAGGAGCTAGCAGGGCCCAAATGCAATGAAGAGGCAACGGGACTTGTGGATGGAACTGAAGTCACAAAAACTAAATCGGTACGTACTTTTAAATAGGCACTAGAACGTAAAAATAATTGTTACTCAATATTGTTGTGCAACAATTGTTTTGGATGACAGCTAACTTCAATTCGTTCCTGGCCAAATTCCTAGAATAAGGTATGTTGTCGCCTTACGGATACATTTTAAGAATAATACTACGTTCATAGCTGCTAGTGAAGCAAAAGAAACTCGTACATCCTACTGTTGGAGACGGTAGAAGCATGAAAGACGAGTCAAGTATGAACTAAATAATGATGACTTGACTGTCTCTCTTAGTGATGGGCCGTCTGCCGATGCCGTTACCGGCATATTCCCATGTAAGGAAATTTTCTTCACATAGAAAATATAGGGGACTTATACCCACGTGGGGAAAATTCCCAGGAACATACCTCGTGTCACTTCCCGAATGTCCCACGATTATGCAACGTTCTGTTGTGCATTGGGAAGCACTTGCAGGTCACAGGCCCTTATTGAGGGCAAAGGGAAGTAATAAATCTGTCGGCGCGAACAATGGCGCGATAACGTGCACCTTGCGCCTGCGCCGATACCCCCCCTCCCACAGACCCCATTTGCCCCACCTTTTTAGCCAAAACGTGTCCTAAAACACTAAGCTCTTTGCAGCACTCATTAGGATTCCCATTGGATGGACAGCTAAAAAAACGTCATTTATGTTTTTTCGGGAGTTGTCAGAGGATCCACCGTATGAAATTGGGTACCCTCGTACACTGGGGGCCCTGGGCACGTGCCCCAGAGTGGATAGAGGGCCCTGACTCCTTTGTGGGAACTATACGGGCTTACTCGGACTCTTGAATTAAGCCTGTGGTAACTGCTAGCTCACCTACATGTTGTAGAAGGAACTCAAAAAAAAGTTTAAGCGGTATCGTCATCCGGGTCATCCCATTGCATCTCTTATAAAACAAAACCTTTTTTCTCATTCATCTTCATAACAGCATAAGTAGGTACTATTTGTACAATGTACATAGCTGCACTGCAACCCATAGGTAGAAAAAATCTGTAACCATCAAAATGGCAAGCGAGCCAATATAAAAAATAGACCGCATTAAAATTGACGCATATTTTATGATCGCTACAATACAACAGATGCACATAACTTTTATATACACTACTCAAAAAAATAAAAAAGCCTATCATAAAACTTGAATTATTATAATATGCTTATTTTTACTCTGACCATATTTTACATGTCCTAACCATATTTCTATTATACAAGAGGCCTCAGTTTACAGAAGATGCTAAGTACTAATTATTAAGTCAAAATATACGTTTTAATATAAGTAAATAAAAAGTATGAAACTTAATTAAAAACTGAATTTGAAGACATAATGAGAGATCAAGAATACAAGTAATAAGTGACTTGAATGTTTCTGGCATTCAAATTGGACATCCTTTTACTGCTACGCGTCGCTCAAAATTGTATAGCACCTTTGCTACGACTCGCTACGCCGTAGCAGATGAGAGCATTTACAGGGACCCACAAATTACCATGTCCTCTTTATACATACATTTAACGGGATTTCACTCGTTTTCCATTTTTTGTCGGTCTAAACGTCTCGTTTTTATTAGGATATACTCATATGATGAGAATTTGCTTTAAATTAAGTTTTCAAGTTAGTGCAATTATGGCGTATTTTTAAGGTTTATTAAGACCTCTTAAAGTACCCAGACCAAGGAAAAACAAAGGCTATAATGGGTTAGTATAATCATACAATTAAAAAATTAGGACAGGCTACTACTTCTCACAGTAGGTAAATATTTCTCTCCCAAGTATTAATCTACCACATTTATTTCCTAGAGTACCTGTACCTAATTATAAATTTAATGAGGGAAATTGGCGCCTAGCGACTGATGTAGGCATTTTTGGCAATAGGTACGTTACTGATAGGCGGCAGCGAGGCAAGAAGCTTGGCATGGCGCAAACCTTATCGGTCATTGACCTTCACACCTAAACGGAGCCTCACATCTCGCTCGGCGCTCGTTTACACTCGCACAACGTTGCAGACCCGTCAATCAATACTTAAACCATACAAATTAGGTATCTTCTCCCCTCCGACCTTGATTCAATTTTATGTTAAACAGTTAAGTTTTCATTGTAGTTTTCGTCTATTAAAATACCTACTGTTGAAGTTTCCGAAACCTCGATATATAAGTAGATAGCTTGGCCGAATAGACACCTAAATAAATAATTCATTGGATCTCGACGACGCGCAAGTAGGTTATTGGTACTTCAGTGTATTATTTTGTAACTAAGGTTAAGCCGAGCAAATAGGCCAATGTTAGTTTGTCGATAGAAGGCCTTCGGTTACACGAGACGATTCGATTGTTCGATATATATTTAACCAAGTACAATTCACAGTTTTCAATATAGATAAATCTTAAAAACTGTGACATAAAGGAGTCGGAATTCGACTTAGATACAATTAAGACTGCGATAATAACTTTCTGTGCGCATTTAAAAGTTAACTTTTCAAAATTGTCAGATGGATTTGTTTCAAGAATGCCTAGAACACCTCCCTCGAAGTCTGAAGATCAAAGTATAAGTAGTAAATGTTTTTGCACCGTAGTGGTCTGCTTCCTTATAAAAGTGTGTCGGTATGGAGGTGAGGCGCCACAGGCCTTGACCCCTTTACCGCAGTCGCGACAATGGACTATTCCGCGACACCCGAGCCAGAGCCCGCCCCCCATTTCGCGGGCGCCTCTCGCATCGGCGCGCACGCTCGTGTCTTATACATAATACGAGTACATAACTCATTCCACTGGGAATTATGTGACACGAGAAACCGATCTTTACATAAGACGGTTTCATACGTAAGGCGGGCATTGTCGCGCGACGGTTTCCCCAGATACATAAATTGGTCCTCGCACTGTGGACGGAGCCGTGTTGACTTAAACGATAATCGAAATAATCGTGACACAGTAATGTCGGTCATGTTAGTATGTAATTAGAGGCGACTAGGGGGACAAGACGAGGCTAACAGAATTCGGCGCGGGTCGTGGCCCGCGCCTGCGCCCGCGTCGTTGAATAATACATGCCGCGCCACGCCCTGGCGCCGCCGCCGCAGAAACAATACACGGAATCTAGGTTCTAGACATACGGTGACCTCTCGCAAGATGTCGCCCTGAAAATGAAATGTAGGTACGTACACACTCGCACTCGCCTTGAAGTGGCGACGCACCGCCCCGCGCCCCGTTCCTCAGATTAAACAATAATTACTGGCTTTATTATGCCACATAACATAAATAATAATTATAAATTGTACATCCTTTACGTGAATACGTGTATCGTAATCGACGGCGTCTTTGAAAGCGATAGCAGCATCGTCATACGATCTGACACTGGAATTTGTCTCTTAGTAAATAATTCAATAAGTGGGTACGCAATCGGCAGGAATGCGAAGCGTCGGCAACATTTGTCTTGTGAAAGCATTAATACGCGCCGTGTTTACCAACTATTACACGAATAGTTGTGTGGCAAACCTAAGCTAGCTAAACGTGGAACGAACGTTTTTGTTTTTTGCCTTGGTTAAGTCAATTTGAAAGCCTATTAAGAATGACATATTATAGGTACTCGTATCTTGATGAACTTAAATTCGAACGTTTATATGAAAAAATCCTGAAATATATTTGAGATATATTTCTGTTTATTTATCATATAGCAGGTGCTTATCGTAATTGGTTACGTTGTCGGCAATAATGCCAAGTGTTGACTTTCAACACTTGACAACGTCTAGACATCAAGTTCATTTAACTGTATCTATGGAAACTTGATCGCTGTAGAATTCAGCAGCTTTGATAACATTCCTAACAATCCTGGCAATCAAAATGAGTTCTTGAGGACTTGACATCATATATCATATAACATCAAGCACCGGCCAGTTTGCTTGCCTAAAAAATAAGCCGAGAATCGCATCTAGCATACCTAGACAGCTAAGTGTCTGTGTCAGTAAGGTACACCGTCGTCGAGTGCAACTCGTAGCCAAGCGTAGCGCGGCCCTGGCGTAGCGCGCGTCGCGTAGCGGACGAATGATGAAACTCCACCCCTGCAATTTGTCTACATTTATTCTAGACTAGGCTAGTAATTTGGTCTACGTATATACTCTAAGAATATCATCGTTATAATATTAAACGTTCCATAACAATAACCTGTCAAATCATAGCTGACATGATAACCTCAGTTTACTGAGTTTACTGAACCAGACGATCATAACAGGAGGGCGTCTAAAGGGGTTTCGGTATGCTTGAAGCTATTCAAAGCCATGTCATATTTACGTATTCACGGTCGTGATTAACCGTTCAAAGCGGTTAAATGTCGGTTAATTACGGCGAGTTAATATGCAGGAGGCGCGCGACACGTAGCCGCCATTAGGGACGTCGGGACAAGAACAGCGCAGTCGAACACCTTTCGAGTGCATTTACATTTAATAGTAGTCTAAGTACCTAATTCCAGATGAATTTTTCAGCTGGGAAAACGCAGCTATTTGCTAAATTTAAGACGAATTAGCACAATTTATTATAATGTAATCTGTAACTTTACTGTACGGAAATAACATAACGCAAAAATAACCTAAATAAACCCAGACAGAAGTAGCTGATAATCATGAGACCCTGATTTAAGGTGTGATATAGAAAATGCTACTAAAACTGAACATAAAAACAAAATTTGTAAATCCTAGCTTCTATATTGGATGAGAGTCAGCCGCTTGTTCCACTAAACGTTTAATATCTTGGAGACTAGAGCTCCAATTTTCATGCAACAAAGCTAAGAACCATCTCAACAAATCAGGCTTTCGATTAAAAAAACCGCACTCAAATCAGTCCACCCGTATGGGCGCTACGATGCCACAGAGAGACACACAGATACACACGTTAAACTTGTAACACCCCTCTTTTTCGTCGGGGGTTAAAAATAATAGGTCAACGAAGTCCCAGAATGCCCGTATCGTACGCGCATTCAAAGATTTCTGGCGAAGGTTCACGGAAATCATTGATGGCCGAAAAAGCTGACCGATTCCTCCGGTATCAGCAAGGAAATCCAGCATCTTCGGTTCGTCTATTTTAGTTTAAAAGCCTAAAACTTTATTTTAATTGTCAAAGGCTCATTAAGTCTAATTTTACCAGCCCCTTAATAAATTATTAAATAAATAAATAGTAAGGGACAATCGTACACAAATCTACCTGGTCCCAAACTAAGCAAAGATTCTACTATGGGTCTAGACGACACATAATATATAAATACATATATGGATAAAATTCATGACCCAGGAACAAATATTCAAGGTGATCACACATATTTGCCCTGGCCGGGATTCGACCCCAGGACCGCCGGCTCAGTAGGCAGGTGCATTACAAACTGCGCCAACCGCTTTGGCAATATGACACCTGTTCTTTGGGCACAATTGTGGCATGGATCTCATTGTCACCCATCAATTGTTATACCTGTCCCTGTCCATTCAATATACAGCGAGAAAGACAGTGATACTGTGATGCGCGACGCGTAGTCTCGGCTGATTACTAGCATGACTGGTAAGATTTTTGTTCTAATAGCCCCAGACCCGTTATTAGCTTGCGCTGTTAGATAATTGCCGCTAGATGTTATCGCCACTTATTAATAAGATTTGGGAGTGTTGGCGAGCATTTATTGACCTTATCTCCGGCCCTTGCGCTTGCGCTTTCTTTGGTCCGTTAATGAGCCGCGTGTGCGCACCGGAACGGCGGGAATGGCCTGCCGCTAGGGTTGCCACCGGGGCGCAAACCTGGTTACACTTATTGCTATATTATTATTAATTATAAATTATGACATTAATGACTATATTGAAAGTTATTTCATGAAAAAACACTTAGCGAGGCTATATGATATATGTAATATTTTTAATTTTTGGCATGGAGTATCTTGCGTCGAAAATCTCAAGAACCACATCGCGTCAAAATGGCTGATCGGATTTCAACTATTTGGTACAGGAATAGCTAAATGGTTGCGGAATACTTTCTACCCGTCTTCGGTAAAAATAAATAAAGTTGTAACTATTTTCTGGGTACTTTACAGTAGTTTCTTAATTATTATCCAGAGTTCAAGATGTTCATATTTAGATGTAAGGACAAAAATCGACTGAAATACATTTCTTGTATTTATTGAAAATAGTATTTATGAAAAAAAAAATAAGTAAGTAGTTACAATGACCTGTACAATCGGATGGCCCATTTGTGACTGAATTCATTTATAAATGGCCCATGCATTTGTGCAGCCCATAGTACGTAACTTACTAACTAGGTACATAGGTGTGATAGAATGTTTGTTGCAGTCGCGAGAGGTGCATAGCACATTACCATTAACGTATAGCACAGCCACGAATGTTGCAAACAAGAAATAATTTTTGCACTAAATTTGACGCCGATTAACAACGTCAATTAAAAACAAATATTCCGATCTAACGCACTCGACTTTTTTAAAATATTGATAAAAAGAAACAGAAGCCTATGCGTTCTTATCACTAAATAGCTATCTAATAGATATTATACCTACTTAGTTGTAGGCTCTAGAAGTGAACGTTAGTTTTATCAGTACTACTTAGCTTGAAGAAAAGTAAAATTATTGGCACATCTAAGTAGGTATAGATATGACTTGAATTTAGATTAAGTGCTTCTTTTTCTGAATTGGGGAAGATTTAATCACATTTATTTCATAACTACAAGATCAACGATGACAATATGAAATAAGTTTCTGTCAAAAAAAAACATTTTTATGACAAGTTTTTACAGCCGATGGTACTTTTCTTTGAACATTCGTCAATTGTTTACTGAGACGATTCTAAAGACCCCAAACTCGGCAGGATTGCTTTATCTATTACAGAGTTTCTAGGGTCACCTTCCGGCTCCATCATCAGATCAGCCCCAGTACCATATTATTGCATTGTCATCAGTCAAGTAGGTGCGAAATTTCAGCTCAATCGGGTGAAGATGTCTGCTTCAAAATTGAGTTGCATACATTGCAAGTTAAATAAAATCTTGTAAAAAGAGATGTGTTTGGCAGTTTGGCAGGGTACTAAATAAATGTTCATACCTACTCCTTACAAATCGAAAGCCGGCAGCATCAGGTCTTTCGGTGAGACCACATATGAGGGTTATGATGTGTGTTTATACGCCATTATAATCGTAATTTACTGTAGCTATTGAGTGACTGTTTTTTTTTATACTCTAACGATTGGAATGCAATGGTCTGAATATTTCACATTAAATTAAACAGCCCAATAAAAAATAAGTACTTACATAAAAATATGCCGAAAGCAATCAATGGTAACCCTAGCGAGTGACGACGCGATTGAGTCATTACCTTCCTACGTAACTACTCGAAACATCGGATTCGGTACTTCAATCATAAAATCCAACTGTTCTGAACCGACTTTGATGAAAACGTAGTTGATGACGTTCCTTTTTAACTCTTTTTTATGAGCGTTGGATGTGATGCAAGACGGAGAATAAAATTATAGCAGGGTTTAAGAAATTACTTTACGAAATCTATTGTGTTCCAGTCCAGAAATCGGATAGAATCTTGGTACTCGACAAAGACTCCTTCGCTAAAGGCAAACTAAGTACACTATTAAGTATTTCTTAATAGTACAACAGCGGAAGGCGATTGTAGACAATCTTGATTAACTTTATTAATATGCGGGACGAGACAGAACCGATCACGATTCCGTGATTCGACTGCCAGTAACGTTACTTTTAGCGCTACGAATAGAGAGAACAGTCACAGTTTAAAAATAAAACTTCTCAATAATGTGTAAGTACATTGTTCTGGTCTCGAAATAGGCCCGACTGAACGTCAGTGCCAAAATTCGAAACACCGACCCGAGCGGTCGCAGCACTCGGCACGTCTCTTCGGATCCAAATATGTACTGTTCGGGTGCAGTAACCGAAAAACGGAGACAACGCGGAGTGGAGCAAAGTCCCGATGCCTAGATATCGATTCGGAAATAAATGCATTACATCAGGGGCGGGTGGTGCGCGACGGCATCGCGCCCTGCACGCTATAAATAGCCAGGCGGTCCCTTAAGGCGCGGGCGCATATTTCCGGGCTGGAAGTGTGTCGTTTCCGCTGCGCGCGGTCGTTGACGCTGGCAGCCGCCGCGAATAGCCGCGTGCATTGTCGCCGCGCATTCCCCGCCGCTGGCGGCGTCGACGACGTTTTTAAATAGAGGAACGATTACGAGCGTCTGGCTTCGGCGCCGGGCTCGTGACCGCGCGAAAGTGCAGCGCCCGCCGCGTCACGGGCTATTTGCGTTGCGACGTCGCAACTGCCCGCCGTCGACAGTCGCGCCGCTCCCCACGGCCGGCGCCGCGGCACGAGCCGCCCGCACACGCGACCCGCACTCCCGCATTTCTAATATTCACTAATCTGTCAAAAAGTGGATCAAGGCTAAGCGAGACTTCCCGTCTGCCAAGCTTCTCGCTCGATTTAAACGCAAACGATGAAATCTTTTACCAGAGACTTTTGACTATTTCTTTCCAGATGTCGCTTGCGTTGCGTCTTATTTTTTTAGCTTTCCTTGAGAATTACCACCACCTTAAACTGTTATAGGCCATATGGGTCATATTGACCCACATGAGCTAGACGGGAGTGAAGTTACTGCCGAGGCTGAGTATGTCTAACGAGTATTCGATAGCAAAGGTGTCATTCGAGCCAGGCCAGTGTGCGGCGATTGCATTCGCGGCTCGAGTCGACTCGCCGGCGGCTCCACAGTCGCGGTGAATAAATTCGGAGGGAGGCGCGCTGGAATGCGGGAGGCGAGCGGCGCGGGCGGGGGGCGCCGTGCGACTGGCGCGCGCGGCGCTGTCCCACGGTCGCGGGCCCCCACTCCGCGCCCTCAGCACCCCGCGCACCCGCCGCTCACCCCGCGCCCCTGGCCCCGACCACTTTCTTTCGCGCCATAAAGGTCGTTTCAAATATTTCGGAATGCTGTTTGGTGACATTTCACCGGCGCGGGCGGCGAGGGAATGCAGCCTGCAGTCGACACGAGGCGCTCGAGTGCGCCGCGCGAACGACCCGAAGCCCGATTCTGTCAGCGGTGCCGCGGCTGGACTTCGCTCGGTGATCGGATGCATCTCGCACGCCACGCCAAACGCTCGCGCGACCGCCTCTTATGAGTCTCCGATACATTTTTATTCAGAATACGGCCTTTCGCACTTGCATCGTACTAGAATGCAATGTGCATGTAGGTACAACGCAATAGTTAAGACTAGGCGGTCTGACGTCAGCTGCCCCGCGTATCGGAGTCATTGTGCGTGTAATTACAACACTCGCGGACACGCTGACGTCGCGGCCTCTTTTGATGAAATTTCACGCAATAATAACATGCAATGTGAAATACCATAGCGGAGTGGAATAATCGCTCCATAACTTTACTTACGTTTTAATCGTGCCATCCCAATTCCTCATGAGACATGTGCCAAAACGATTGCGACTTAACGGAGCGTTTTGACATTTTGGAGCCCGTCCAGCCTCATGGCGAGTAAATCTGATCAGTCTACTTTCCACGTGAACTAAGTTACTCCAATTTATAGATTCGTTCCAATAGCAAACATCGAGTCGGAGAAAGCAGTGACGGCACGGGTCAACGTCCGACGGAATTCACACCGTGCGTCCGCCGTGACGATTACGAAGAAATGTGGCGTAACGCTCTAAAATGTCAAAAACCGCGCTCGTTTTCCCATTCCGGGAAGGCTCTAGTCTCGGCGCGCGGTGAGACGTCGCGGTGCTCGCGCGCGCCGCTGAGGTACAAAGCCCTCATTTTATTGATTCGCGCTTCGGTCGCTATGAATGGAATGCGGCGGAGGTTGCGCAAGCGCCTAGCACAGCGGCGCTCGACGGAATGCGCGCGCCGGGGGCCTGGGCCCGGGGCCGCGCGGGGGGCTCGCGCTGCAGCCTCCGCGCTGCACGGCCATTCACGCCGCCGCTGCCGCTGTGTGGTCGGCGAAATAACTCACCGTTAGAGCCGCGGAATGCTCGTTCTATCTCTAAGTATACTTACCTGCGCTGCGCGCCGCCGCCGCCGCCCCGCCCGCACCGGTGATACCGGAAAGCGAGATACCTTGATAACGAACGAGATCTCAATCCGAGACTACTTAACTATCTCTTACTTATGTGTTTATTGCTGATGATAACAATTTAAGGAATGCGGGTCTTTAAATAAGATGGCGGTGGCTCCCGTTAATGTAGGTATTATAACAGTTTAACATTCGTAAGCTGGAGGAATTTTTAAGTTAAACAAAAAGTGTTGAAATCGCCTTTCACATAAACACGACTTAGAAAGCTGACAATGGCATGGACCTACAATGCAAAATACTCGAAGCGTTCCCAATAAGCAATAACCATTTTGCTAACAAAGTTGCAGCCAATGAGTTGCTTAACTGTTTAACATACGTAACACTAATATGTTGTGTGGTGCCACATTAATTATACTTGTAAGTTAAGACCACAGCGAAGCGAGAGCCTAGCTCGCCACAATAGCCGTGTTCGAGCGGTTAACAATAACACATTAACGGTGCAGTGGGCGATGTGCATAATAAATGATACTTGTACGAATTCGCATTTGCAGGCACTGCGCGTTGCATTCTAGAGCACTCGATTGTTAGACAAATAATGACTACGTCGGTCGTCGACTCGTCACCGCTCGCCGCGGGCGCAGGCACACATATACTTCGCGACATTACATTTGTCTAATGGCCTCTTGAACTTACCCACTTGTTTGTACCTCCCCTACCTAGCTCAAATATGATTTTGATTTACCAAAGAGCACATAGCACATAATAGCGCATAAACATACTTTTCTCTTTTAGCGCAACAGGATAACATCTGAGTATCACATCAAGTTTAACAGCATTTGCCAATTTGTATCTTCCCACACGACTCTACTATAACTTCTTAGCAGGTAACCTATGGTAAGCCTGCTACTAGGTTAAACATATAGTATTTTACTTTACAGTGCATATAAAACATGGCTATTTAAGCACCATGTCGCAACCAAAACCATTTTGGTATGATTTCAGAGTCGATTGGTGATCCGTGAGCCATATAAGAGGTGTTCTACTTACATCATTTTTATCGGATGCGTCTCACTATTATGGGCAGGTGACTCATTTCAAATACATAGGTGTACCGCCTTGTCAAATTGCCGGCCTTATATCGGCAGCAGATAGGCGTGAATTATGCAAGCGTGTGGGTACACGGGATAATGCATCGTTCTCGGAGTCTCGACGGCGTGAGCCTAGCGATCGGTCGGCCGGTCGCACACTATCAATAGTCGTACCGTCACCCGGCCTACATTCCCGACCCGGCGCCGCTGCCACCGGGCTCTGTTTCATCACCTCTTGCTCTAAATTCCGTCTCCCGGTGTATTGTTCCCGGCGTTCCTCGGGCGCCCACCTGCCGGGGGCGCTCCTTCCATCGTCGCGACTCTCACGCTCATCAGTCCCGCACTCGAGTGAGGTTATCAACGCTCCGGCTCACACGCCTCTGCATCAGTTCTTCGACACATATTTGTTATTCACACGATCCAATTCTGTCAAGAGTAACTTAGTATCGCCTCGCTTCTCATACTTAATGGGGTATACCATTACGTCCATATCTGTCTCTGCGAAGCATCGATTGGCATGTTATAACGATTCGGGCGGTGTCGTTACTATTATAAACGAGCGGATCGAAGACGAAACATTTGCTACTATCAAAAGTTTAAACAGCCTTGGTGATAAAAAGTGGCACATTCGCACTATTTCCCATAGTTGTCAGCAATTAGAGCAATGTTGGTGGGTGCGGGTACGTGCGGGGCGCGAGGGGAACGGGGGAGGGTGACACGTGTGGCCCACATAGTGCGCCCATTGAGCCGACGCTGGCGCCGCCCGGATGTGACGTCAGCACTTCGCACCTGGACCCCGCCAGTCAGGACTACTTCCCACCGCGGCTAGTACGCATGGAGAAAAAGGTGAAGATACACGATTCGAGTGCAAAAGGTGGTACGCATTTTGAGCAATCGGATCGGGCAGTTATTGTTGTTGAGTAGTACCTACTTCCGAGTATATACCATATCGCTGGCGCCGCCAACTCCCGCGCGCCGCCCAACATGGCCGGCGCGCCATTTTGCGGGCTCTTCGTCGCGCCTAATTAATGCTGACACACGGTGTGGGTGAGCCCGCATTGCTTTACCAATCATACCACCACCGC